>JARYHS010011408.1:115957803-116633831 GCA_031002005.1 Vandiemenella viatica
AAGGGAGAATGATGGGTGTGTAGGGAGATTGTCATAGGAGTATTCGCTCCATCGCAATTTATCAATTAGTAATTATTAATGATAATAATGTTTTGACATTGTGAGAAAGACAATTATGACAAACAGCATTCATCAACTGATTCTTATAGGATCTATTTAAAAGAACACACTGATCAACAATTCCCTTTGTTGTCCAAATCACAAAATCATATCTATCAATTCCAGTCACTACAGCTGTGCCTGAATTTGCGCATAATATCTTTTGTTCATCACTTTTCCATTTGCGGACAAAGAATGGCACAGCAATGGTTTATCAAATCACACACTGTATGGCCATTTAAGCTCAACTATGGTCTTTCCATCCTCAGTAATGCCACCTGGAGTAGCACCAAAGTAATCCCACTCCTTACTTTGGAAGAGTCCACATGATTACACCTGTTGGAAATGTAAACAGCATTTTTTTAAGTCAGTAAGATGACTATATCTATTCACACCACAAGAATATAGCACAAAATAACAGTTTGGCTCAGTGGCTGTAATAACAAAATCAACATAGAGGCAAAAAAAAATCACACCACTTACCTTCAATCACATGAGCTTCTCATAAGATCTGGCAGCTTATTTTTTTTCTCAAAAATCCCCATTTTAGAGATGGATCATTTTTTAGGCTCTTTTTGGTTCAGTTGTCTCCTGGCTGGACCTTCACAGAAATTACCAGTTGCAACAAGTTCTCAATGTTTCTAAAATGAGTACATAAAAGTTAGATTCAACAATTATGTAAGTAAGAAAACTGCTAAAATATTTATTATTATGACAGCACATACTTAGTACACTACCTGCTTCCACAGTGTGCAGAATTTCATTGACCATTGATCCTGTTATCATTTTTGTCTGGGCTAAATTCCATTCAACACTGTAAGCTTGGTCCCCTGTCCTCATTTCCAGTGTATAGTTTGATGGTCCAGGATCACTGCAGGAGAAGGTGTGCCATGAAGGGGCCAGGCAAGGATATTCATGCGAATCTCAGTTAGTAGGGTATATGCAAGATATTTCTCATGAAATGGACAGGGGAAGTCAAGTTGATAGTGTAGCACTAGATCTTTCAAAGCCCTTTGACAGAGTGAGCCATAAAATGGTGCTAAATAAGGTAAAAACTATTGCAGTTAATAAACAGGTGATTTGCTGGTTGGAAGAATTCCTAAAAGGTAGATAGCAAAAAGTTTGGGTAGAAGTAGAAGTGAATGTGGGAGTCCTGCAGGGTAGTGGGCAGTTCTATCATTACCGTGGCGCCAAAATCTGATGATGAATTCTTGCAGAACTCGATGAAATAAATCGAAAATAAAGAATAAATTTTTTTGATATCTCACTTGATTTTCGAGATATAGCATGTTAAAAATCAGCCATAGGTATAGTTCCTTCTGCTTTTGATGTTTTTTCTTCTGGTCCAGGCCGTATTTCAACCTAACAACAATCACTAGGAAGAAAATAAGACACCTATAGTGCATTTCCACCATGTTGATATGGTGGTTTTGGTGAAAAAAAATTTTGTTGGTCCAGGCCGGATCTCACCCTAACCTCATCACTTTTGAAATACAATATCTCGAGAACTAAGCGAGATATCAAAAAACTTTTTTCTTTATTTTCCATTTGTTTCATCAATTTACGTAAGAATTCATCATCAAATTTGGCTATAGCGAAATATTTCTTCTGGTCCAGGCCGTATTTCAACCTAACTACGTAAATTTTGAGATACGATATCTCGAGAACCAAGCGAGATATCAAAAAAAAATTATTCTTTATTTTCGATTTGTTTTGTCGAGTTCTATAAGAATCAATCATCATATTGTGGCGCCACGGTAATGATAGAACCCCCGGGTAGTGTATTGGGACCATTGTTATTCGTTATTCTAATGAATGATTGTGTTAATGATTTACTGTCAGAAGTTAGACTGTTTGCAGATGACATTATGTTATATAAAAGGATCAAAAGAACAGAAAACTGTAAAAAGCTGCAGGAAGACCAAGATAGGATAACTAGCTGGGTGAGTCAACATTGGATGAAGATAAATGCAAAGAAGAGTCAACTTATTAGGTACACAAATAAACTATAGGTTGATTATGATTATGAAGTGGGGAAGGAGCTACTTATTGAAGACTCAAAATTTAAATACCTCGACATAACATTTGGTAGTAAACTTAACTGGGCAGGACACATTAAACAGGTAGTAGGGAAAGGGTTCAAAATCCTTCACGTGTTGGAATGAGTGATGAGGGGATGCACTAGAGAGGTAAAGGAACTGGGGTACAAAACTCTGGTCAGACTATGGTAGAATACAACGGTGTAGTATGGGACCCACATTTTGGGTATCAAGTACAAGAGTTGGAGGAAGCGCAGAGAAGGGCTGCTAGATTTGTCTTTGGACATTACCACAGACAACTAACTAATATGATTAAAGAAAGCTGGAATGGGATTTATTGGAGGATAGAAGGAAGGTGAAGAGAGTCATGGGAGTGTACAAAGCCTATACTGGTGCTGAAGCATGGAAAGATATTGGTGAGAAAATTAAGAGAGGTGCTTGGAAGTGTAAGGTTGACCATGACCACAAGCTGGCACTTGATTTCAGGCATAAGGGTGTGGGGAAAATTTCCTTTCATATGAAAGGGATTGAGGGACTGGAATAAATTGCAAAGAGAAGTGATGAATAACTTACCAGAAACACTGAGGAAATTTAAGGGAAACAGTGGTAGAGGGCCGAGGTAGGTTGGTTGGACGGGTCCTGGGGGGGGGGGGGGTAGTGATATAGCCACCGGAGCAGGTGCTCCATGACAATTTTATTATTATTATTATTATTAATGGGCTCCATGGCAAGCAGCATACCTTTGAACATTTCTTCTTGAGCCACTTCGATTGGTTTTGGTATTGTCTGTGCCTTTCATATTACATCTGATTTCAAACAGCCTACTTGCCTTTCAAGTGTAGGCTTTTCCCACTGCTGCAAATTAAAGTCAAACTTACATAATGCACATTTAAGCAAATTACAATAATTAATACTGCAAGCTCTTACCTATGGCTGGCTAGTCTTGGAAACAAGCTCCCTGGATTCCCCACACAAGTCATGTTCGTAATGTTTTAATGAAGATAATCTCATCCGGCACAAAACTCATTAAACTCTTCGGAAAATTCGTACATTGCCTCGGGAAGCATTACCTCAACTTCAAATAATGTTTTATTGATGTTTAGAGGTTAAAGATTTTGGTATAAAATCAGACATTTATAGATTTTAAAAATGATTTCAAGCTGCTCAACAAACGAGAAGAAAGGCCGATAAGAGGACTAAATCCAACGGTACTTTCAAGGTTTAATTCACTTTTATCTTGTGAATTCTATCCCATTAATCAGTTCTTCATCATCATTGAGGCCATTCACTGCCCTTTATTTGTTGGCAGAGTACTACGGAGTTTTTGTCCTTCGACATTTACTCCAAGAGCAGTTGAGATGTCATGACTTCACTTTTGGTGTATCTTTTTGTTTGGCTCTAAGATTTTTGGCTATTTCACATGATTAGTTGGATGGATCATAGTTGCCGGCGACTACATTTGTAGGCGCAGGAATCGGCGATCTATTTGTAGTACAGGCTATGAGCTGCACTAGCAGCTCGATTATATGGGTCATCATTGCGCCCCACTGCTGTTCCATCGGGTCATGGTTGCAACAGCGATGATCGCTGTGGCCAGGTGTTCGGCCGGGTCGGGCACGGGGCGTCATTCTCACACGACGAGGTGGGACGTGATTCCCATCGCTGGAAGTGGCAGCGATCTTGGTAGTCTGACGACAGGTCTTGCTTTTGGCCCGTCGGCTGGTTCTCTGCAGGCACTTGCGGGCTGGACAGCCACGGTAACACGCCGCGTGCCGTACTCCACAATTGCAGCATGTGGGTTCCTCCCTCGGCCGCTGACATTCGGCCGGAGAGTGCTCCTCCCCGCAGCGAACGCACCTCAACTTGCTGGTGCATTGACGAGCAAAATGGTTGAACCCCTGGCACTGGAAACATTGGACAATGCCAGGGGATTTCCTCTTCTTCGACGACGTTGGGCACTGCGTGCTCACAGACGTAGTCGATGGCTTGTTGACTGGAGGCTTGCTGGCTGATGTCCCAGACGATACTCCAGCTGTCAACGGTTCTTCAGTCTTGGAAGAAGAGCTGCTCTTCGTCTCCTTAGTCTTCCTGATGAGCGCTAGTTCTTCAGGTGAATATGTCATTTCCATGATCTGCACAATTTGCTTGCCGATGATGTTGTAATCACTCAAGCTGCAGGCCAGGATTTGCAGCCCATCCCGCTCTGGCCATGCAAAAAACGGGAGAGCTGTCCGGCACTGCAACTCTCGTAGGTAGCTGGTAACGTTGTAGTGGTAGGGTACATAGAAAGGCTTAACTGGACCCATAGGAGGGCCCAGCTCAGCCGGTGCATCCACTTCCATCACGAGTTGTTGTTGTGGCATCTCAGTACCGTCCAATGCGCCCGGGCGGCGCGAGGCAGCGTGTAGCCGTTGGCGGTTCTTCATATCCAAATAGTATCGAAGACGGCGGTAGCGGGCCTGATACAGAACATGCACGTCTCAGTCCCGACTGCGCACTCTCTGGTTAATCAGTTCTTGTATCACGCACATCGACTTATCAGACGCACTCCATGATAAACAAAAACAAACGAATAGTGTGATGGCGCTGCAACTCTATACCAAAGTAGTTACACGTCGACGTCTCTTCCGTGTGCCAGGTGGTGGGAGGATTTCAGCACCCGGCATGGGTGTACCCACAGACGC
Source organism: Vandiemenella viatica (assembly GCA_031002005.1). Taxonomy (NCBI): domain Eukaryota; kingdom Metazoa; phylum Arthropoda; class Insecta; order Orthoptera; family Morabidae; genus Vandiemenella; species Vandiemenella viatica. The sequence goes on from JARYHS010011408.1 coordinate 115,962,626, forward strand.
TTCTGAAGAAAGGAATTAGCCTTTTTACCTCTGACACTATAGCTTGGTACATCTCCTTCGGGAAGATTCGACGAACCGTTGGGTTTTGAATTAATTTAGATTTTTAATTTTTGAAATGAAAAATCCTTTAAGTGCGCTGGGTGATTTTTGGTTGGGTATAATCTTACGAGTTCACATTATCGACATGCATATGTTAATAGTATATCTGTTGCGGTCTAGTGGCTCAGTGGTTAAGGTATCTGACTGGCGATCGAAGGGACCCCAGTTCGAATCTGTGCCTCAGTGGGGTTTTTCATAGACCATTAACCCGACCTTCACATCTGGCTTCCTGTGTAATGTGAAGTACTCTAGAATGCTACCGTGGTTTGAATTCCACGTTAAACTGTAGGTCCTCTATACCTGGTAGGACTATCAGATTAGGTTAAGGCTGTTAAGACGGGCGGAATGCACAGCCATTAGAAACCCGGTTAATTCCATTTTCGCAATGAATATCTCTGCTTGAGAACGTCCAGAAATAAACCAAAAAGGTAAGATTTTTTATTATTATTCTTATTTTTTATTTTATTTTATATATATATATATATATATATATATATTTTTTTTTTTTTTTTTTTTTTTTTTTTTTTTGAGAGAGAGAGAGAGGGAGAGATTCCAAAGATAATTTTGCAAAATCTTTAAAACCTTTATTTAAAAAAAAAATAAAAAAAAAAAAATAGTTTGATGAAAGCCTATTTCATTTCCAAATTTAGATTTATCTCCGTAATTTATGACTGTACCAGACATATTTAAAATTCGTCACCACAACTATGTAAACTCGGATGAAGTTGCGGGTAGAAGCTATTATCTTATAAAATAATGCATATAAACATCACTCTATGTCAAATTGTGTTACGATTCAATAAATCAAGTGAGTTTCCGTTTGTTTTAAAAATCAATCATTATTTTTAAAAAAATACCTAGAACTTTATGTCTCCGCCTCTTTAAATTTTACCCATAGAATTTCCTGTTGAATTTCTAAACATTTCATGGACTAAACAATTAACTACTGCATGATTATGTATTTGGCTTCCAGGTTGCTGACTTACTTTTCATTTTAAATATTTATCATGAATGGTAAATCTAGGCACTGAGTGTTTTTAATAAATAAACTAAATTTATCTTACATGTTTTTAATTTTGCAGGCTATAACAAAACTGTCAGATAACCTGAAGACCAAATTGATTGATTACTACGATCATTTGTTCAAGAAGAGATTTAGAGTTGTGCGACAAATAGATATAGCAGTTTTGCCGAGGCCTATCATGAAACAGGCAACTTTGGAAATATCCTGGGATTTATTCAAACACGTTAGTACATACAACTGTTTATAGATTGTTTATACTCTGTCACTAAATTGTTCAGCTCTGGTAATTTTAGTTTTCAATATTCTTTGTTATTATTTCGCACTTTTTAAAACACGGCAGATCACTCATTTCTGAAATCGATTTTCACTAAACGCTTTGCAAACATCTCATATTAATAGACATTTAACACATTTATTTTCTCAGCTGCATTTTTCTGACATCTATAATTCTCTCACATTAATTTCTTAATTTTGATTTCATCCATTGAGCAAAGTACTTGCTTATTTTCTTCACTGTTCTCCTCAAGATTTTAGCCACTTTTAAAAACTCTTTTTACTTTCCTCTAAAATTATGAATATAAATTAAATGTTCATCCGAATATTTCTTGCCTTGAATCATTCTCCAAATTCATTGTCCTGCTTCCTTCCATACATGATTCCATTATAGAATCGGTCATCTGGTTGGCTCATTTCTTTCTCATGACCCTTCCGCCTTCACATATGTTTTTGAATTCACCAGATATTACCCTCACGGTCTTAACTTCCACTTTAGTCTAATGAGAGTCGTATTCTTCCTACTCTGTTTTTGATATCCCAGTCTGAGCCCTTGCTCTTCAGCTTCCACATCCTGATCACTTTTCCCGTTATTAGCTTGATGCTCTCATTTTCTTGCTTGTGCAAGCCCTCCCTAATTTCTTTATTTATTTTTCTCCACATCTTACTTGTGGACCATGTGCTTAAATGGTCTCTATGATTTTGCCTCTCACTTGTACTTTGATCTTTATTAACCTACCACCAATTACCTGCGACTTCATCTACTTGAAAGTGTGTTATTGTGAAGGAGTTTTCTTTAATAACAATAACAGTAATAAATATTCCATGTAATAATACAAGTTTATTTACGTCCCACGCAAGAAACACTATTACCATAATACTGTATTTAACCTCTACTGGATAATCAACTCTACTTTAAAATAGAAATTTACTTGTTTAATTTCTTAATCCTAGCTTTACTACATTTCATTGATAAATTTAACTTATTTTTTCCCATAAAGTCTTAAAATTAATAACCTTTTTTAAATAATAATAATAATAAAACCATGACTTAATTTTTTTTTCTTTGGATATTGGTTTTGTATATGTGTAATGGATAATTAATTCTGCTCTGAAGTAGAAACTTGTATATTAAAGCGATTCTTTATTATAATATTATTATAGGTTTCTTTTTGTTTCACAATCTGTCAAAGGAAATGAATGTTTTGGGCTAACTACTACACTTCGTAGGTTGGGGTTGATACTAAACATATGATAACATACAAAATGATTTGGGGGATTCTATCATTACCGTGGCGCCACAATTTGATGGTTGATTCTTATAGAACTCGTCGAAACAAATCGAAAATAAAGAATAAATTTTTTTGATATCTCGCTTGGTTCTCGAGATATCATATCTCAAAATTGACGTAGTTAGGTTGAAATACGGCCTGGACCAGAAGAAAAATTTCGCTATAGCCAACTTTAATGATGAATTCTTACGTAACTCGATGATACAAATGGAAAATAAAGAAAAAAGTTTTTTGACATCTCGCTTAGTTCTCGAGATATTGTATCTCAAAAGTGATGAGGTTAGGGTGAGATCCGGCCTGGACCAAAAAAAAAAAAATTTCCACCAAAACCACCATATCTACATGGTGGAAATGCACTATAGGTGTTTTATTTTCTTCCTAGTGATTGTTGTTAGGTTGAAATACGGCCTGGACCAGAAGAAAAAACATCAAAAGCAGAAGTAACTAAACCTATGGCTGATTTTTAACATGCTTTATCTCGAAAACGAAGCGAGATATCAAAAAAATTTATTCTTTATTTTCGATTTATTTCGTCGAGTTCTGCAAGAATTCATCATCAGAATTTGGCGCCACGGTAATGATAGAACTGCCATGATTTGGATAAATACAAAACAAAAAGTATGCATTAAATTAATTATAGTTTAATTAGAAATAACAACCAAAATTTACTTTTACATTTAAATGTCAGTGTTTGTCCATATTTTTTGTACTGCAATATGCCAACACATGATATTACGGTTGCTTCGTTTTTACCATAGTAATGATCAGCTCCACAATCAGAATGGTAGGTCTATGTGCTACATCTGTGAAGATTTCATTCTAAAAATGAAACATAAAATATTGGGATTATATAGTAATTCTCGTTACGTTTATACACTAATCTACATTGTGGTGTGACAGCGTCACCCACAATGAATATAATTATTATTAATTATATTCATAATTCCTTTTTTTATTATATTCAAATTTATTAATTATTTAGTCTTGCAACGTGTAATTAATTGTAAATAATGAGGGTTGTCTGGATAGGTTAAATGTATGTTTAAAACCAGGGCGGCCAAAGGTATATTTTATTGTAAATCAATTTTTCTGTAAACGCATGGCTCAGAAGGGTTGAATATCGAAGGCTAGAAACTGCCATTTCGGCGGTTGAGAGAGGAACAATGGAGCAGGCGAGGCGACTCGATGGCGCCGGGACAGCCCGGCTTGAGTCCCGTTCGAAATCGGGCGGTGACCTATCCCTACACCGCTACTACCCCGAAGGCCACGTAGGAAACGCGCGAAGGAGACGGCGAATGCGACGCATGATATTAAACACGTGACGACGGAAATGTGTAGATAGCCAATCCTGAACACTTATTGGGGTCTACAATACTAATTCCGTGGAGTTCTTTTACATGTGGCGAGCAACTAGCCGAGGAAGAAGAAGGAGCCATTTCTTTTAGACATCACTTCTGTCCAAGACGAGCTGATGAACGGACGTGACTTGGGTCCAAGACGAGCTGGTGAACAGACGTGCTAGCCGGCACGCTTTCTGATGATCATTGTGGTTGATCATTTCTTGCTTTGGGAAAGCGAGATGTCGAGTGGCATGCTTGCCATTATTTGGAAGTTATGCTAATAACGCGGTCGTAGCCGCTTATTTAGCTTCATTGCTGCAGTGGCATTGTGTTTGTCGCTCACCATCACGGCGATGATTCTATGGTAATGTACCAGAAACGACGGTCACTATTCAGTGGATTTTTAACAGACTTATGTGCCCTTAAGCGACGCCTGGGTTAAGACTCTGCTCCCGCCACTTAAATTCTGAGCTAGCTGAATTTATATTTCGATTCAATTTTTTTTTAAGCATCTTGCTGTTTGTTAATTCAATTTTTGATGCTTTTCATTCACTTTATACGGCGCCCCCTGGGATTTTCCTTTGTACAGTAAAATGTTAGCTTCAATTTGATGGCCTGTGTTGCCATGTTATTTCAATGTTAACTTTGCTGTTTTTATTACTTGTTTGAGATATTTCATTCAGTTTTGTTTGCTTACTCCGGCGAATTGTAAACGTCGGGTATTGCTTGTTCTTGCTGATCTAATTGTGTTTAACGTAACGTTAATTACTACCCGACCTTGTAAGGCCATAAGACTCAATAAATGAGGTTTTATTTTGTGTCTGAAATTCATGGTTCTAGTTAGTAACCTATTAGATCCCCTTTTGACATCATTATTATATGTAATTTTCATTTTCAGGAATATATTTTAGAATTTTAATAATTCCCCCCTCCTTTTTTTGGCAACTCACGTTTTCTTAACGGTAGCCAACAAATGGTCTCTTTACAATTGGCACCCAACGTTTCGGGCTTTTGCAAGTCGAAATTATTTTGAGAATTTCACAAGTCTAAAAAAATCCATGGATGTGACCTGTGTTGATTCATTTTATTATTTTAGAATAAGTTTTATGTTGAAATTTGTTTGCTTTGTTTGCCATGCTTGATTTAAATCTAAATGTGTGATTTATTTCAATCAGTTGTTCAAGTATATTTTCGTTCACTTGCATCAAGCATGGTTAGTTTAAAATTAAAGATAGAGTCAGTGCTTTTGAAATTTTAATGCATGGTAAAAGTTAAGATTTTTCTTTATGCTGATTTTGCTCATGTGTTGAGGTATTTGTGTCGCATGAAACATCGTTGTTTTTCCTTGTTGTTTAATTTTGGATGGGTTTTATTTCATGCTGAAGGGATTTATGCGCGAAATTTGTTTAATGCTGTACTTTTCGAGTTAAATCGTGCCGGTTGTATTTTGTTTGTTGTCGATTGTTCAAATTGTTCGGAGTTGAAATTTTGTATCTTACGATCAAATCTATGAAGTTGAGATCGCGCACCATTAGTAGGGCAGATCAATCTATTGTTCATAACATTTCCGAGCAAACTAACGCGATGGATCAAGCACCGGAAGTACGCGAAATGCCGTTGGCGGACGAAGAGTGCAATGAAACTCCTAGTACGCGCAGCATTCATTCAAATGCATCATCAGATGGGGAACAGTTAGGAATTTTTCCAACCCCAGACAATGAAACCGTTCAAAATCCACCCATGCGGGCAGATGTTGAAACACGTGCGTCGCAAAGCGCGGCAGAATTGCCACAGCCCGCGTTACAATTTCAAAGCATACTTGACGCGATGGCGGACATGAACAAGAAATTAGCTTCGGAATTGAGTAAACAAATAAATAAAAATTCTGCGTCGCAAAAGGAAGAGATGGCGGAATTAAATCAGAAATTAGATGCACAAAGTCAAAATTCTGTCTCATTGAGGCAGGAATTGACTAAACAAATAGCTTCACAACAGGAGGACATAAACAAGCGTTTAGATGCCCAACAGGAGGACATAAATAAGCGTTTGGATGCACAAAGTCAAAACTTTGAATCGCAAAGTGCTTTATTAAAAGGCATGGACGGAAAATTGTCCGTTTTTCGCGAGGAAATGACCCGTGAAATGAGTGCATTCAAATCGGAGATGCGAGCGAATGTTTCAGTGTTGGAGAGACGCACAGATACGATTCAGGCAACATGCACTGCATTGCAGGAATCAAGCGCGGAAATCTCGAAGCGTTTGGACGCGACCGAAAAATCTGTCGAGCACGTGCGGCAAGAAAGCCACCAGAGTCTCGGTCAGATCTCGGAATTTGTCCACGAGATTAAGGATAATACTGAACGAAGCTTGCAGGCTGTAAATGCAAAGATGTCGGAGGTTGCGAGTTCGGTTGAACAAGTACAAACGGCACAACAGGATTTGCAAGCGTCACAGCAAACACTCGTGCAGAACACCAACTCAAAGCTGGCGCAGTTGGAATCCAAGATGAAGGAAGTGGGTAATTCCAACGCTAGCGGGAGTATTGTTCACGCGAATTGCGCACAGTACGCAGCAGCTAATATCGAGCTTAAGTTGCCACGTTTTGGGTCTCGCAAAGACGTAAATCCTAGGATTTATCTTACCGAAATGGAGCGGTATTTCGAAATCAAAGGAGTGCCTGATTCCATGAAGCTTGTGTTAGTCGAGGAATCATTTTCAGAAACAGACAGACTCTGGCTGAAAATTGCGTCCGAAACTAACTTATCTTACGCCGAGTTCAGAGTCCTGTTTCTTGAGACCTTCTGGTCGAAAAAGATCCAGAACCAGGCGAGGATAAAGCTGTACCAAGGAAGGTACATTCCCAAGTGGCATTATTCAATGGAAAGCTACGTGAAAACTTTGCTGGTGCAGTGTAGGCAATTCGACGACAAAATGACGGACGGAGAATTCATAGAGATGGTGATCGCGCACTTTGGTCCACAAGTGCAGTCACTCATTAACCCCGTGGTCATTCGTACGATACCAGAACTGCTAGAAACCGTCGGTAACCTAGACAGAATCGGGAAAATGGCCGATAATCTGGCGAGACAAGACGTGGAACGAAACCATGGCGAAGCGCAAAGCGAGTCTAAGCGACCGCATGGCGGCAATAAAGCTTCCTATGCTGATGGACAGAATGGGAAATCTTCCAATCAAAATTCCGGCAATCGTAATGGAGGGAAAAATTGGAAGAACGGAAATGCACAATGGAAGGATGATAAAAATCATCAGCGGTCGGGAAACAACCGATCCGCGTATCCACAAGAATTTCCAGTGAACGCGATCTCGATTGAAAACGCGGAACCGGAAATATGTGCAAAGGCGACAGAGAAGAATGTGGGCGGCGTTAACAACGCGTCTAACTCCCCGCCGTCACAATGAGATTTTTCGGGGGACGCTGCAAACGCCGACAGCATTTGCCTCGGCAGTTTGGAATATTGGCGCGGCGAAGGACCGGAAAATATCGACGAAGAAGAAGATATGGTATCCGGCGACAGCCTCATGGCGCGCGCGAAGTGTCCCCGTGTAGATATTATTGCATATGGCATACGGGCGAATATTTTAATTGACTCGGGATCGTCTGTCTCCGTAATGTCTAAGAAATTTCTGCTACGCTTGAAAGATAAGAATCCGCGGCTAAAAGAAATTCCCACAACGCAAGTTACGGTGGTTCCTGCAATAGGAAAGAGAGAAAAGATCGTTAGCACGCAAGCGCTAATCCCCGTGAAAGTCGCGAATAGCGAGTTAATGTTGCCACTACTTATAGTACCCGGTTTGACGCAAGATGTGATCGTTGGATGCGACCTCTTAGCAAAACGTCAAGTCATTATGGATTGGGGAAATAAGACGGTGACAAATTTGGTTCCGGAGGTGTTGCATTGGAAACATGAGGCCTGTGAGCAGAGCCTTGGAATAAATAGTTCCAAACCAATGCAAGACACCGCGGGACGCGAAGGCAATTTGAATAACGGAGGAAGAGCTATATGCGCATCAGCTGACGAGCAAAATCTCATACCACAGAACCCAACCGACAAAATGCGGGAAAAAGGGAAACTTGACGCCAGCACGGAAGCCAAAGCTATGCCGATACTGACGAGAAACTTGACGACAGCACCACAGTCAAAGCCAAAGCTATGCCGATGCTAATGAGAAACTCGCGATCATTTCGTGCGGGATGAGACTGCGTCTGATTCGTATTAATGTAAAATTTAAGGATCAACCCGAGAAGAATCCCGAGGATGACATCAAGAAAGCACATGAATTCTTGGTAGAGAAAGCTACGAAGCGGCAACGCAAGCACGACGGATTGCGGACGCAAACGTTTAGCGTCGGGCAGCAGGTGCTACTTAGGACTATGACCCCGTCTGACGCACAGCGAAAATTAATTTCCAAATTCTTTCTGCTGTATTCGGGACCGTTCTCAGTAGCGCGGATTATCTCCCCAAACTGCTACATGCTGACCGACGGCAGAACGGAGATCGGCCCGCATAATGCCCGGAATTTGCGCCCGTTTCACACAGCATAGACTACAAGTTCCTGGACGGATGTTTGTAAATATAGCTTAAGGATCAATGTACATTTAGTTAGGTAATAACGTAGAGCATATGTTTAGAAAGTAAGAGTGTCAGTCTTGAGACACGTAATTGCCTAACAAGCGTAGCGCTAACGCAGCGAGAACAGGTAAAGGACGCTCAGCTGTTTGGGATAGCAGCTGTGCCGACCGCCAGTTTTCCTGGAAGGATTGCAATCAGGTTAAACGAAAACAGGTAGCCTGAGCCGCAAGCTTAACGGGACAGCGCTTACTGACAACAACAGAGCGGGCAAAGTGGAAACAGCTGATCGCTTGGTTTCACCGCTATAGTGTCTTTGCTACGAGTGTAGTTTGGAAAGCATAATATAGTTCATTTTGCGAGAACCGTCTTTCTTTTGTATTGTATGGATAATTATGTAAATTCGCGGAAGGATTAAATTATGTAAATTCGCGGAAGATTTTTCTTTTCCATTTGATTTTCATGTTATGTGGTTTCGGCATACTTGTGTCGGCCTTGATAATGGACATTCGGTGCATTCTTTATTCTTGTTGTTGCTGTATCTAACTTCAACACATGTGCTAGATTTGCATAGCCCGTTGTAAATAATTAATTGAGTTGTCTAGTTTTAATGTTAATATCTTGTGCTTACATCATTTTTTGTTTATTGATTGAACAGATCTATTTTGTCGTTCATTTACATGTATGTACCTGTCAATGTTTTATGATGTTTTACTTTGCATATTAGGATAAGACATTTCATTATTTATGTTAACCAGAGTCACGTGTCGTATTTACATATTTAAAGAGGTCACATGTATGCGATAGTTCGAGTGAGCTGGAACCATGAAACTATAGTGTAGGCAATGATTTTGTTGCAACTGTAGGGTTACAATAGTTCAAATAAAATTATTGGCATAATTTTATTTTGATTGGGTGGCAGTTATATTGTGGTGTGACAGCGTCACCCACAATGAATATAATTATTATTAATTATATTCATAATTCCTTTTTTATTATATTCAAATTTATTAATTATTTAGTCTTGCAACGTGTAATTAATTGTAAATAATGAGGGTTGTCTGGATAGGTTAAATGTATGTTTAAAACCAGGGCGGCCAAAGGTATATTTTATTGTAAATCAATTTTTCTGTAAACGCATGGCTCAGAAGGGTTGAATATCGAAGGCTAGAAACTGCCATTTCGGCGGTTGAGAGAGGAACAATGGAGCAGGCGAGGCGACTCGATGGCGCCGGGACAGCCCGGCTTGAGTCCCGTTCGAAATCGGGCGGTGACCTATCCCTACACCGCTACTACCCCGAAGGCCACGTAGGAAACGCGCGAAGGAGACGGCGAATGCGACGCATGATATTAAACACGTGACGACGGAAATGTGTAGATAGCCAATCCTGAACACTTATTGGGGTCTACAATACTAATTCCGTGGAGTTCTTTTACATGTGGCGAGCAACTAGCCGAGGAAGAAGAAGGAGCCATTTTTAGACATCACTTCTGTCCAAGACGAGCTGATGAACGGACGTGACTTGGGTCCAAGACGAGCTGGTGAACAGACGTGCTAGCCGGCACGCTTTCTGATGATCATTGTGGTTGATCATTTCTTGCTTTGGGAAAGCGAGATGTCGAGTGGCATGCTTGCCATTATTTGGAAGTTATGCTAATAACGCGGTCGTAGCCGCTTATTTAGCTTCATTGCTGCAGTGGCATTGTGTTTGTCGCTCACCATCACGGCGATGATTCTATGGTAATGTACCAGAAACGACGGTCACTATTCAGTGGATTTTTAACAGACTTATGTGCCCTTAAGCGACGCCTGGGTTAAGACTCTGCTCCCGCCACTTAAATTCTGAGCTAGCTGAATTTATATTTCGATTCAATTTTTTTTAAGCATCTTGCTGTTTGTTAATTCAATTTTTGATGCTTTTCATTCACTTTATACGGCGCCCCCTGGGATTTTCCTTTGTACAGTAAAATGTTAGCTTCAATTTGATGGCCTGTGTTGCCATGTTATTTCAATGTTAACTTTGCTGTTTTTATTACTTGTTTGAGATATTTCATTCAGTTTTGTTTGCTTACTCCGGCGAATTGTAAACGTCGGGTATTGCTTGTTCTTGCTGATCTAATTGTGTTTAACGTAACGTTAATTACTACCCGACCTTGTAAGGCCATAAGACTCAATAAATGAGGTTTTATTTTGTGTCTGAAATTCATGGTTCTAGTTAGTAACCTATTAGATCCCCTTTTGACATCATTATTATATGTAATTTTCATTTTCAGGAATATATTTTAGAATTTTAATAATTCCCCCCTCCCTTTTTTGGCAACTCACGTTTTCTTAACGGTAGCCAACAAATGGTCTCTTTACAACATATAATGTTGTGCATCAGTTTATTTGCATGATATCTTCGTGCTACATTATAATTGTGTACAAAATTCATATTTTATTAAAAACAATAAATAACAAAAAAGTTAAAATATCAACAAACAGTGAAATTTAATCAATGTAGTTTGCAATTATACATTCCATATTAAATGACACAATTATAAAGACTTTTCTGTTCGTATGATTGTTGCATGTTTCAGTCTCACCTGTTTCGACTCTTCCCAATAACATTCCGAAGATACATATCTTCATATGTAAAATATGATCTTTACCAGCCTGGTGATGTTTTGTTCAAGAAAAATACAGTAAAGGATCGAATGATTTATTTGATTTCTGGAGTTATACAGGTACATTTATTTTTTAATGCATGGTTTAATTAACTTAACGCAACTAATGAACGCAAATTCTGTAATACAATTTATTTTCCATGGGAAAAATGAAGGGGAAAATAATTTCCTTCATCAAAGTTCGTTGTATTCATTTTATTAGTCCCATTTGCCTGACCATAAAATATAATAATGTCTGATTAATGGATGCCAAGAGTGAGTAAACTCTAAGATAAATTCTTTTTTTTTTTTAATCATTTCTTTATTGAATTTATTTTTCTCAGTTTTGAAGCATACTCTTTCATCGCCACGTAAAGTAAATTTGTTTTACAGATACTTGCCTTGGACGACGATGAAACACCGATAATATCACTTTCTGGTGGGACGTGCTTAGGAGAGGCGTCTCTGATTATGGAATTAACAAATATTGCTGAAGTGGTGTGCACCTCACAGTGCAATGTGCTCACCTTCGAGAAAGCGTGCTTTAAACAAATAATGATGAAACACTCCAACTATCTTAAACCATGTACTGAAGAGATATATGTAAGCCCCTTCTTATAATCGGATTCTGCTACGACATACTTTTGAAACTTTTAAAGTAAGCAGTATCGCTGACACATTCAACAGTAATATCTCTGGCTCAATGAGTAAAAAAATTTACTCATTACAATTCACGTAGATGAGTGGAGACTAAGATAATAACATTATATAGTATTACTTACAACCTATCCTCGTAATAAAGGAGAAAAATATTAGTTCTACAACTAAATACCTTATCAGACATTTAGGAGCCAGCAGTACATTATTCGTTGTTTATCCAAGTAGTTCTAATGCGAATGGCATTGTTCCTTAATAGATACCAAAGGACCCCCTAATTGGCATAGTTTCAATATAGATACTGCCTTATGAAGATTGCTTTCAGTTCTACATGGAATAAGAACCACGGATTTGACATAAACAAATAAGGAAACTAATTACAGTTCATCACAAAACAAACTGTTCCTACTATGTTCCCTAGCTGGACGGAATTTTTAAACTGGTATAGAGGTAAAAAAAAAGTATAAAAGCCTGTTTGGAGCGTTATGTAGATAATTTTTGTATGTTGTATGCAAAAAAAGGGTTAAATTTTTGAGGGCAGAAACATGATCTCGTTCTTAAATAATCTTATTGCTCTTATAATTATAATTGAATACAGGTTTGGTTTCATTTATAATCAGATTGGTGTCTGTCAGAATATATATATGAGAATATGGTCAGTTTTAAACATAACAATTTTGTAGCAGTTTAAAGTATATATTAAATTTATTTTTGAAATCATCTAGTTAATTTTAAGTTTAATTAATAATATTTTACTAATAACCAACTAAATTTCTGTTGAAATGTAGTTACTTAAGTAATACTAAGTATAGTGATAAATGAAACAAACTTTCTTTTTTTGTTCCTAGGGTAGAATCGAACTGGCAAGAGACCTACATTCAAAGGCAGCAGTTGTAGCTTCGAAGCAGGGGCAACCCGTGTAAGAACCGATAGTGATATGATTGTGTAGTGTTACATGCTAGTTAATGATAGTATATTTGCAATAGATAAAAACAAATTCCCACTGCAATCGAGTGATTCCCCCGTGAGAAGTTTCTCAGTCCCTGTACTTTGATGTTTTCGAAATGTAAAAACTCATCTTTTGGAAATTAAAAATCCGCTCCCTATTAACATTCACAGACTTGGTTGATCACGCTAAAGTCAGTTGGCGGAAAAAATCAACGCTTGTTATATCTGCAGCTTAGGAAGCAGAATTCGCTTAGCTGCTTTCCAACGCTAAACCACGTGACTGTTCATGCCAATAATTCAAGTCATTTTTATTATTCATACGTTTACCGTGTACATCGTCAACGGGCAATTTAAGATTTGTGCCATTAATTCACTGACAGATAATAACGAGATGTTGGCTAAGCAGCAACCACAAAAAAGCAGAGAGACACCCATTTTTTTTCTTCTTTCTTCGGTCTCTTAATTAATTTTTAGGTTGTTTGAACAATATTTTAAACAAATTTGTGCACATCAGTTGGTTCAAACATCGCTTAAAACTTCTGGTGTTATAGAAGATGATATTCAGTATTGTTCATTCTCATCAAACAATATTTGAATGTTCTGTCTGGTGGATTTACGAACAGATCGTTATCATTATTCTGCCCCTATTTATTGAAGATGAATGTTTTTAGAAATTTCTAATACATAGTGCAAAACATCAACAATATTTACAAAATCTTAAGTCCGTCATTACGAAACACCCTGGCCTCGCATTCGGGAGGACGGCGGTTCGAATCCCTGTCCGGGCATCTAGATTTGGGTTTTCCATGATTTCCCAAATCACTCCAGGCAAATTCCGGAATGCTTCCTTCAAAAGGCCATGGCCGAATTCCTTCCCATTCCTTGCCCTCCATCCTTTCCAGTCTCTAAAGACCTCGCTGTTAAGAGCCGTTAAGCATTTTTTTAAAAAAATATATTGCCACAAACATGAAATAGCAGCATAAAAAATTGAATGTGATAGGCTTATTGGAGTGTAAATCTTTGACAGAATGCGTAACATCTGGTTGCGATTGTATAAAGTATCTCTGATGAGTATTTAATTTAACCGGGGTGGAACAAATGTAAGAGAGAAATTTCTAAAAACACACCTAATTTCCTATTTCTTGTTCTTTATCTCCCAATATATTGAGTGAAATCTCATCACCCAACAACTTTTGCAGCTTACGAAAATTAATGTTATATTCTTTCAGTGCTTCTTGCTCTATTACAAAACCACAATTGCAAAAGAAACTTTTTCCTATGTCTGAAACGCTTGTGGTCATGGTCGTAATTCCATTCCAAGTAACACTCGCAACCCCTATACCTATGTCCATCCCAGCTTCATCATCACACGCGTTATATTCCGTCCCAGAACTCTATTCAACCTCGTCATGTCTTCCAATTACTTCTGATACAGCTACTTTATAATGCCAGTTGCTAATTGCGTTCCGCATAAATCTCCTCAAACAAATATAATTGTCCTTCTTTGTACCACATACTGCACCAAAATATTAAAGTAATGTCGTATCAAGGTTTCGTACCCCAATTCCCTTACTTCTCTCGTATATTCCCACATCAACCTCTCCAATAAATGAAGGATTTTGATACTTCTTCTTAACCAAGATATTTAAACTTAAGATCTTCAATAATTCCTTTCACATTGACGTCCCTATAATCATTTAATAGTTTAACCAATAACCTGGCTCTACTTGATATTTATTTTCATTCCACGTTAACCTGACCAGCTAGATATCCACTACACGTTTGATAGTTCTGTCCCGTATGATCATGTTATATGCCATTATTTCATCTACAAATACCCTAAATTCCAATCAAACAATCATTAATTAGAATAATGAATTGCAGTGGTCCCATTACACTACCCTATGGCGCTCACATTTTCACTTCCACCTCATTTGATACTGAAATTCCTACCCTAAGTTCTTGCAATTTTGTTTTAAGATTTCCCTTACCCGGCACTCGCTCCAATGGTTTTTTACTACGTCCATTTCATTAGAAATATCTTAACTTTTGTAAATCTTGTATACATCACCACGAAATAGGCATCGTTAACCCAGCATATCTAAGCTAATGTGTGTCGTCATCTGAACCTAGTAACTAATCTCCGTGCTACCCGATCTTTGGACTGTTTACAATCTATGCAGGGTCCAACAATCTTGTAACCCCAATATCTTATAATTTTTGCTGGTTAACTTTTTAACTACAAATATACTCCAACGATACCTCCACCACCATCGGGGTCCTAGCTTTGTAGGTTTGAACAAGAAGTCGTCGCGCCATCAAATCTACGAAATTAATAGCCTTGTCATCCGAACTATAATAGCAATCTGATATCATTGCAGCCTGTGTCACCTAAATGATCTATTGACCTTCTCCGGCAATTCAGGTAATCAGATTGTACGATTATGTAAACAAAATGAGTCGTAAACCCATTTTTCCCTTTACAATTTGCTTTTCTTATTTACGAGTACACCCTCCAAATCCCTTGTCGACTATCCCTAATGATCTCTTTAAAACAAGTACCGAGTGTTCCTATGGTTTCTGTTTCCATTTCCTGTAGCAAATTTTCACATCCATATATTTCAACTATTTTATAAATTAATATTTCATTTCAGCCATCGACGACATATTAAGTCCATAAAGTGGTTAAAATCATCATTGAAAAATTTGATGAAGAGAAGATCAGAAACCAAAGAAGAAATGAGCTGCATATTTGAAAATAAATTATATACCCCACAGTGTCTTGATCTACTAGTGTTGTCAGAGGTAAAACATAATTTAAAATAATTAATTCACATACAGTATTTTAGAATAGGACTCCTTTATTTAAGTAAATGAAAGTTTGGTAGAAGTAATGGAACATTTGTTTGATTATACTGCGGTGTACATCAAATCCTTTAAATAGTTTTTTTTTTTTAAATAGAAATATTCAATGCTATTTCAGTGAGTTAAGCAAAATTTGTATTTAATAAATATTTGTAAAACTCAGCAATGTATATGAATGTTTGTACCAGCATCCCTCTCGAACCGAAACTATTTTGATGAAACATAATACACTTGCTAATCATTTGCTTATTAAAAATAGTGTATGAGCAAATGAAACCGAACCCATCCCGTTCTGGGTATAGTAGTAGAGAGTGGTTTAAAAATACGTAACGAATGAATCAATTTACATGAAATTTGATCCCCTGTCAAGTTAAAAACATGATGGGATGAAATCTCCTCTCATCATGTAACTAGCTCCACGGCGAGTACGGGTGTCTCCCGAACTTTCCAAAACGCTTTGTTGAGGAAACGACTGGGGAGAGTTCGATATAACTGAGTACACACATTTCTCATTAGACGACTAAGAATATTGTTGAGGTCCAGCGCAACCCCTCCTGGATAGTGTGGGCGTGAGTCGTCCAAATATATTTGCTGATAAAGAAAAGACCGTGCAACACCAGATACCCTGCTAGTGTAAAATAATTATTACAGGATCTTCATTAGATTCAATTAACAATGCTTTCTGTTAGGATATGACACACAAACAATCACAGCAATTAAACAAATTAAATACAGTACATTATGAAGGGTTTGGTAAAGTAGGCCACAAATTGGACCAGTACATTAAAATTAAAATTCTTCCTGCTTAGTTCTAGGTCTTAACTTTTACGGAGCAAAAGCATTGACAAAATTATTTTAGATAGTTAGATACCTATTATACGTGACGGAAGTCAGTCGCATGCATACGTTATTCTCATTACTTTGGTCCAAATGAGAAAGTAATTTGTTTGTTGTGAATTTTGGGTTTTTTAGGTTAAAAGAATTAAACCACGGTCTTTTTTTAAGTATCCATGTTGGCTACCATCCAGAATGGTCCTGAGAAACAGTGGAAAACCTAAATCTACATGACTGGACGGGGATTCGAACCCATGTCCTCTAGAACGCCAGGTCTGAACATTACCAATTCTTGGTTTCAAAAAATCAAAATCTCTATAAGAGTAATTCGAGTATATATTAAACTTACGCTAGCTTCGCATTACTATTAAAAGAACCAGCAGAATATCTTGCGTTGGTAGGTACGGTTAAGGTTAATTTGTGAATATAGTAATTTTAGTTGCACAACTTCAAACGTGTGTATCAAATTCTCCCCGTTATTCCAGAGAAATAACAAAACTTCTTTCAAAGTTCGATAAACATTCCAACCCGCCAGGGGAGGCGATTGTTATTCTGAGTGTTAGAGAAGAATTTACAATTTTTATCCCTCGTTTTTTAATAATGCCATTAGGACAAGAACCGTGGGGTGTCATACTATTTCCATGTCCGCATTGAGAACATGTCATACAGAAATGAATGAAACATAACATTGAAAAATAAATTGAAATTACATTCACATTTTCAATTCCTGCTTCAGACGCCTGTCACATAACATCACAAGATATGCGGCAGATTCTAAGATTTCATAAATCAGAATGTATGGTTCTTTTACTAAGAAAATCCCGTCACAATCGATTCAACAGTTTTCACATTATGACAGATTATTTGTTAAAAAATGTTGAAGTTAATAACCGATTACAGTTTTCTGCATCTGCGAATCGAATTTCATGTCAGTTGCTCCATTTGCTATATGTTTTTCAACGACTGACTAGGGGTGTAGCCCAAAGGAGATGGATTGGAGTTGTTTCATTCCTCCAATATCCAACAAAAATATTTATACAAAGATTCATCAAAATTACACCAGCCACTCGTGCAGTGATAGGAACAAAATAATTTCAAGATATTTGGAAAAAATAAAATTGTTCAACAATAACTTAAAAAAAAACATCTGAAATGGGTTCCCGAATAATATAATCCTAAAATAAATACATGTTCTATCATAGGAGAAGTTTGCACGTAAGCAATGCAGAATGTGTTGCGATCTGCAGATAAAGTTTTAGTTGAATAACAAGTACCAGAATTATTTTCGCACATTACTTTAATTAAGGACTTTAAACAGTTCACTTACGTATTATAACCCATCAGATATGTATTCCTCACTATTAATAATGAATATAATTTTGCTTCCAGACGTCTAACATAAGAAAGAACATTGTTAAATCTCCGTGTAAAATGAAATCATGTCTTTAAAATATTTCTTAGAACCACTAATATACTCTCTAAAACATTTGTAAGTTGTCTTTCTTATTTTCAGGAATTAGAACTTGTAACGGATCCAATATGCCTCAAAATTGAATGGCCTTGGATCTTACAACCGGAGTCTTCGTTTCTTGATAAATGGGAAACCTTAGTTGTGTTGGTTGTAATAGTGACAGCCATTGTAGTCCCGTGTTCTTTCACTTACGCAACCTTTTCTACTGAAGTGATGACTGTAATATTATTTTTTATTGAAGTTGTTTACCTTATTGACTTGTACATACAGACCATAACTGCAATAAGGACAAAAGAAGGTGAGTAAAATATATTTTAATTTGTTTTATAATTAAATTAAATTGCAATGGAGCGCATGCTCCAATATACTCCTTGTAAACTCCCATGACCTTCTTCAAACTACTTCTGTCTTCCAATGACTCCCATTCCAGCTCTTTTATCATATCTGTTACTGATAGCATTCTGCGATAATTTCCAGAAACAAATCTAGCAGCCCTTCTTTGCACCCTCTCCAACTCCTGTATTTGATACTCAAAATGTGGGTTCCATACTGCACTGCCATATTCAAGCAATGGTCTGACCAAAGTTTTGTAACTCAATTCCTTTACTTCTGTCGTACAACCCCTCATCACCCTCTCCAACAAATGCAGAATTTTGAAACCTTTTCCTACTACCTGTCCAATGTGATCTGCCCAGTCAAGCTTGTTATCAAATGTAATGCCAAGATAATTTCAAGTCTTCAATAAGGAATTCTTGCCCCACCTTATAATCATAATCAACCTTTAGTTTCTTATTTGTGTAGCTAACAAGCTGACTTCTTTGCATTTATCTTCATCCCATGTTTAACAACCCAACTAGATATTCTGCCCAGATCACCCTGCAACTGTTTACGATCCTCAACCGTTTTATCCTTTTATATAGCATTATGACATCTGCAAACAAATCTAATTTCTGATAGTAAACAATCAACACAATTATTCATTAGAATAATAAATAGCAATGGTCCCAATACGCTAACCTGTGGCACTCTCATTTTAACTTCTACTTCTTTTCATACCGCATTTCCTACCCTAACATTCTGTTTTCTACCTTTCAAAAATTCTTCTATCCAGCAAATCACTTTCCAAACTAAAATTCGTTGATTACTTACGGAAATACTGTATTTTATACTCATACCGAGCAAAACTTAACTATACTGATGAGTCAAAATAATATAGCTATTGCCCACCGCGAGGTTGAGTGTTTGAATGTTGTCTGGCGAGATTGCGGTTACGTTGTAGCATATTTCAATAATTTCGTAGTTAATATTCTAGTGAGTGTAAGCCAGTCTCGGTGAGCTACAAGCCTGGGCGGACGTGGAACATGAGAGCGCGTTTGCAGAATCTGAACCCTTCCTGCAAGGACACAGAGCCAAGCAGTTTTGACTGTGAGAAACAAGGTTCGAAATGTTCTGGTACCTTCTAGAAAGACGCCTCCATCTGGCCAATTAAACTTTGCATCCACAGCGCGTGATGTCAACTGGCCAATGGGAGGCAGTCACCCCACCCTTAAGCGACAGTAGAGTGACGCGTTCTGTACCCGTCCTCTGCGCAGTTTCATTTTGAAGATCATGCCGTAAACTTGCCAATTTTTATGAAGCCAATGACTTAGGCAGTGTTAGAAATTACACCACCAGCTCAACCCTTCGTATGCTCACAAGGCGAAGCTTGTACCAACCCTCCCATTATTTTATTCAGCCATTCGGCTATAGTAAGGAAACACATTTCGCTTCTATGCATATTAAGATGTACCATTCATCTGAATCAATTCACTTATCTCTCCGAAGAGTTCAAGAATAAATGCCTGTTCATAGCATCTCTGAAGTCATTTGCAACAATTCCTCAAGTCAGTAGTTAGAGATTATTTTTAGTGCTTTCCAGCCCGTACTTGCAGACGCCAACGGGAAGAACCAGAAGTTGACGGCGAGCAGACTGGATGAACTTACGTGCACGCAGGGGTAAGTCGAAGGTAATTCTTCGCTCGGCCATTACCACGCGACAACGTCATGCGGTGAGAAAAGGATATAACAAGATCAGAGAGGCATGGGGAGTCATTCTACCGAGAATAGGTGTGGCAAATGGGGAAATCTACTCACATAAGTGGATTTGACGTAGGTCAGATCGTTATTTGCCGTAGTGTCGAACAAGCATCTATGGAAAGGAGGCTGAAATCAAGAGAAAATTGTGAATGTCCACGCCTCATCACAGAACGTGGAGGTCAGAGGCTTGCGCACTCCGTAAAGATGGAGAGGGTGGACGATCTGTGGCAGATTCGACCGCAGAGTACAAAGCTAGCACGAACACAAGTATTTCGGAGCACACCGTTAAATGCACATTGAACATGGGGCTCACAGCAAACGGCCCATGTTACCCAACAACATCGTCAGTTACAATTGCAGTGGTAGAAGATCATCGGGTTTGGACAAGGGAAACGTGTCGCATGGTCGGATGAATCACTTTTCTTGATACACTGGGTCGATGCTAGTGTCCAGGTGAACGGATAGTTGAAAAATGCACCGCTCTACGGTGGGAGCAGCACCATCGTATGGGAGACTATTACTTCTGCTTTCATGGGACTAGGCACCATGACAGCTGTGGACTACGTGAAAATAATTGCGGACGACCTGCATCCCTTCACGATTCATGTCTTTCTCTATGGCGATGGTATAGTGTAGGATAGTAAGCAGTGCCTCCTGTTCAGGATCGGATTATAATAATCCTGGACAGTTTGTCCTTCCACCATTCCTCCTCTACAATCAATGCCCATCTCACACTATTATATATGATATTATGTTTTATTTCATTCATATGCCTGGCCCATTGTCTTCCTCGAAGATTCTTCCTACAATTTTAAATTATACATTTTATTTTGTATCATTTCAGAACTCATAGTCTTTATGTTCTCATAGTACTGCAATGCGGATCTTTCAGTTATATCCTGCACAAGATTCTCTTTCACTGCTTTCCTTGCATGCTAATTACGTAACTTGAGCAGTCTAGTTGCTGTAATTCAGCTACTCTGAAATTTTATCTCAGTACCCGAATTCTGCTAATATTTCTTCTTTCATCACCTTCGGAACTATATATCAGTATGGACACAACGTAAGTCTTATAAATAATCTATTTGCACTTCTGTGGCATCTCCCCGCCTCCATCAATCTGCTGACACAGCTGTAGAATTAATTTTCTCATCCCCTTTTTTCATTTATATCGTTGTTGTTTCTCTCATTCTCTTCTGTCACACGTTCCAAACATTTTAACTCTTCTATAACCTCCAATTTATCACCTATCCTGCTTCTGATTTGTAATTGCCAATTCATTTTCAGATATAGCTTTTGTCCCTTTTGCACCTGGCTAAGGTATTTTCAAGTGACATGGAAAACTTGTTCTATATAGCTATAGACACGTCGCGTGCTGGCTTGTACTGAAGTGCTTGAGTGAACATGATTTCCACTTACATGCTTAATTGAGTAATAACTGATGCTGGAGTGCTCCTGTGGGAAAGAATTTGTATGAGATAATCCTGTAAGCAATACTTGTAGTCGGTCTCCTGAGAGGGAGGCATTCGACTTGAATGGAGCGTGCTTGGTCGTCCAAATATATGATTCCCGTAAAGTAACACCAGCTCTACGACTTCATTCCGAGGCGGGAGGATCAACACATCATTTTGAATGTGAGAAGTAATTTATGGACCCTTTTATCTAATTCAAGTTATAGTGTGATTGTACTCCTCCATCAGTCGATCATCACACTCCTATCTCTACTGAGCAGTCTGTACCCTTACCCTCATTCTCGTACAGTCTCTCCGTTTCGTCATCTGTTTTCGTTAGCATCTCCGCGGAAAGCGTTTCTAGCTACCCAATCCCGAAACTATGCAAAATGCGAAATCTTTTCTATTTGCTCTTTTGTTTTAAGAGGTTTTTGTTACATAGGGAGAAACCAAAACTTTGTTCAATTCGAATTAATTGTGATTCGCCATTTTGAAAGCTTGTTTCCCGGGTTCACTTTCGGTAGCGTCATCCAAGAGGTTCCCGCAGCAATCAATCTTGGTTATTGAAAAGAATTATTGCCGTGGTGAATTGTTAATGCTTTCAGCGTGCTGTTTCACCACTACTCATTTGCTGTCGATAAATCTAGTTCTACTTGTCTTTACTTCTAAGTAATCAATGGGTGACGCCCAAGCTTTGCTCGCCTGTAGAAGGGTCTGTCTGTCACTCACACAAATTGTTTGGATTTTCGATGTGAACCATTCGCCATCTGAAAGTCTTACAATAATTGCAGACAATGTTTGTTCGTATTATTAATCCCACAACTGTACCGTTACATATAGGGTACCGCTGCAAACATGCCGATTTTTCGTTCGTTAATTCTGCCAGTAATAATTTCGCTGGATATTATAATTAGTTCGATGATCTCACCAGTCTCCATCCAAATTGTTTTCAGCTGCTGCTGAAGATGCAAGTGTAACATTATTTACTTAGGAATTTAAATCAATAATGAAGTCTGAAGTGAACATTTCAGTGACTTATTCTAAAATCGCAACTTATCAATAAAATAATCAAGTCAGTAAAACCAATAATGTATTCCATGTTTCTTATCTATGACTATTTATACTTTTCCCCATTTATTCAGTTTCCATTACTTTTAATAATTTTAATCTAGACGTTTATTTAGATAACTGTGTGAGGCTAATTTAATAACAAAATTTGGTAAAATTAAGTTTCCTATGAATCGGTGGTTGATTGATTCTGTGATGGTCGATTATTAAGCTACATGTTATTACTACTATCATTATTTTCATCACTAATAGCAATGGAAGTTACCGCTGGGCGAAAATTTCCATACAGACCTACTTAAGTAGTAATTTAAAATTTTAACTTTGATGTATTTCACTATTTGGGGTATATCTATCAGCACCTACTATGATAACTGATCTTGTCACCAATCGGTTTACCTACAACCCTTGTTTCTCGCTCAGGTAAAGCATATAAAATCAACACATCAGTTTTATTGAACTTTTAAGTCTTCTTCCTCTTGAAGTATTTACACACAGTACACGCCGTCACTTCTGCAGCTCTTCTTCGTAAACAGTTGTATTTCAGTATAGTCTCAACTGAACTTAAGCAGCTGTTGTTCATCGGCAGTGCATTAGATAGTATATAACAGTCATTGAACTTCAAAATATAAATTATACGTACTGATTTAAATTATTTTCTTATTGCAGAATTAGTGTCTGAATGGAGAGACATAGTGGTAATACGCCTGACTCAAACACGTTTCATACTTGATAGCTGTGCAGCGTTCCCACTGTGGGTGATTCTAGCAGCATTAGATGAAAATTCTCTGCATTTAATAGGAAAGGGAGCATTAAATCTTGTCTTAAAAATATTTCGGGTAAGAACAACAGATAAGTTATAGTTAGATATAACAGTAGTACCATCATTTTGAGTACAAATGTTTAAAAATATATTGTTATTAACGGTTTTATGGAATACTGCACTGTAACAGTTCCTTTGATCATATTCTATTTTTCCACCATTGGACAGTTTTCATGTACACATTATGAAAAAATATAACCTTTAAAAAGTTTTATCAATAAATTATTTTTGAGTAGGTGGGGCATCGCTCAAAAAAGGTCATGATGGTTCGATCGAATGAAAAAGCTGTAGGTAAACTACATTGTCAATGGCTTACTAAACACCACACAAGGTAAGATCGGAGACTTTCCCCGCGTATGCTTGAAATGAAGTCTTCACGGGTGTACCGCTGGATAGTGTTTTGAAAACACGATATTTCGACGACTAGCACCGTCGTCTTCATCAGGTGTTGAGACATCTGCACAGGTCGACTGACCGTCGGATACTGAGACAGCCCATCCATCCATCCATCCAGCCCAGGTGCCGCACCTTCTTATATAGGCCAACGGCTCTCTATGACGCCCGCGCCCGGCGGCTGGCAGTGAGTGGGCGTGGCTACAGTTCTCGTTGCGTCATGGCAGACTCTGCTGCATATACCGTCGTGAAACCCGGCCAGGAAAGTCAAGTCAAAGAAGAGATGTAATTAGTCACTCGCGTTCCCACGAGAAGTAGGCTTCTATGCAGAAGCTTCCTTCCTACCACAAGGAGCCACTGAACGTGTCATGGAGAGCGTTAGGCTAGAGGACTGGTCTATGAAGTTATGGAGACGTCGTCTCGACCGAGGCAACCCTAAGCAATGGAAATTCTTCATCACCATCCTGCTGGACGACCTTCAGTTCAGCTGGGAGATCCCAACCAGTGACGCCGCCACCTTCGAGCTTGTTCTGTCAAGCCGCGAGCACAGTCATCTCGCAGTGAAGATTCTACCAGAGGGAGTCGTAGAGTGGCCGGAGTCACTTCTGTTTCCGACTCCTCTTGCCAGCGAATTCCACTGGGAGCAATATGTCGACCTCATAAACAGAAGATTCAAAACATTCTTTTTCGACAAGACAGTTGGTCGCAATTTCCTTAACACGCCGATCAGAAAGTCACCACAGACATCACCAACAGTCGACTTAGTAGTAGGCCCAGTACCACCTATCTTCGCCCGCTACTCCAAGAACAACTGCAATATGCTGGGGTATCTGCAGCGCAGAATGAAGATGCCTACGTTCTGCTGGCCGGAAGGACAAGGAGTTAAGCTATTGCTGTCCCACCTCAATGACTTTGAGGCAGCTATCAATATCCTGCAGAAATTTAACATCGATTATCACATCATGCTTCCCGGTGGAGAGGACACCGTCCCTACGCAGCTGGCGGCTGAGAAACACGACGCTCCTACGCAGCAGACAGCCAGGACTCACAACAAGCTTCCAGGTGGAGCTACAAACAACGCCACCACGCAGACTACTGCAGCGATGACGTACTCACGCAGTCCGGTACAGTGCTTCAGGTGCCAGAATTTCTGGCATTACGCCAAGGAATGCACCGAACCGGCCAGGTGCGTTCGCTGCGGAGGTGGACATCTCGTCGCAGAATGCAGCCAGCGTCGTGAGAACGCCGTTTGTTGTAACTGCGGCTCCTCACACGCTGATTCGTTCCGTGGTTGCCGAACTTGGAAGCAGCACTCCAGCAGGAAGTTACCGCACCCGAATCGTGGGTCACACTCGCAGCCCTCAACAAGGCGTTAAGAGAGCGGGTCCTGCCCTACAGCGACCACACTGCGCGAGGAGCGCCGAAAGCATCATTATAACACGCAGTCAATACCACAAGAGAGCAGAGCCACCCCAGAAAAGGCAACTAGACATCACACTGCTAAAACCAGAAGGCGTCCACCAGAGAAACAAGAGAGGCCGAAGAACAGCAGAGGAGAATGCAACGGCGAAGTCAGAAAAACATGTGTCTGCACCCAATAAGCTACTGGTCCAAGGGAAGACAGACTAGACTCTCTGATCGCCCTTCTTACGAAGCTTGTAAACCATCTGACAGCAAAAGAAGGTACGGTTACTTCCCCGATGCAGCCTTAACTGCACTACATACATAGCCGCGGACTACTTCTGAGGAAGATGGCCGCGGCGGCATATATACAGCAAGAAATCATTGACAGCCAACGAGATGATAATCCAACAGAGAAGAAACGTCCAATCGTAATGAAGTTGGAGTAAATGTCTAACGGCAATACACTCCACTATACTCTGCTCAACGGAGCAGTACTTGGCTGTGGCTGCTGCTGCGTAGAGTTGCCAAGGCTGGCTTCCATGCCTCGCTAAGATGCCGACCTGTGCAGATGTCTCGACACCTGGTGAAGACGACGAAGCTAATCGTCGAAATATCGTGTTTTCAAAACACTATCTGGCGGTACACCCGTGAAGACTTCATTTCATCTATACAAGCTTTCCATCTTTTATGCTACGATAACGACTGATTGTATTTTCTTTAAACCCACTAATAAAACTAGAATTATAAATCAAGTTCAGTGCTAACTAAAAAGTAAATCGATACATTTCTTAAATGCTCGCTTGGTGCATTCACGATCTTGTTGTGTAGTTCTGTTGTGCCATTGGGGATTTACAGTGTAGTGAGAATGAAAATAAATATGTAGAAATATAACCTATTGTGCATAAAAATACTGCTGAAAACCTCCTGAAAATTATATATAGAAAGAATTAAATGTGAAACATTGGAAAATTAAGTAATTCTAGAACTAAACCATAATATCGCTGTGTAAGGTGTAGCATAAAACAAAGTAATCACATGTAACACAACCAACAAGTAGACCGCTAAAGATGCTTCTGAAAGTGAAGTAAAACGCGTTCAACGAAAAAAAAAATTAATTTCACTGGCGTAATTTTAAATATTCATACAAACCGATTATATTCCAATTGAGGAAATGGTGCACAGTATCTAGTTGTTGGTTTATATGGCCTGATTTCTGGATCGTTTCCTAGTTCAAAACAATTGCTATGTCCTGAACGTTAGTTATAACAATGACTCATATACCAAAGCGAGAAGGTAAGCTGCTTATTTCTTTGTTGATTTATCGCGCAGATTTTTGAGTGATTGCTAGTTTTATCCGCTGCTAGTGCTTCTTCAAAAGTCATTTTCTGGCATGTTATGTTTTTATTAATTCGTTTTTGCTTTATATGCGCTTACCATTTGCGAGATGATTTACCTTTCCAATGCAAATCTTCAAGTTTTCCTCCAGTCTGTGTCATCTCGAAAAATTCTCACAAGGTCGATTGTTTAATGCGAAACTACGAAACATCAAATTTCACGAATATTAAATGATTATCACTCTGCAATTTTCTAACAAATAAATTTACTGTTTCAGGTGCACGATTACTTCGTAAAGCTCGAGAACGAATATGTACATGCGACAGACATGATACGACTGATCAGATTTACTGTATACCTGTTGTTTTGCACTTACTTGTCAAGCGTGCTGCTGTATTACCTTGAATGTGAGAAGGGGTAAGATCTAAATAAGCATATATATTTGTTTTAAAAGGTGTTCTTAGTTACAAGCCCTTATCTCCATTCATACCTAACCGAAATCGAAAAATGAGGTATCATTTTGAAGATTGTGGCGCTTAATTTAGGGAAAGTAACTTCTCAATCATATCTACTGTTCCATCAATAACAAAATTATCAAGTTTGAATATCAAAATAATAATAAATTTTTATCTAGTGGCATGAAATATTATTGGAATTAATAGGAGAACTGAAAAGTGGGTGTAGAATTTAACTTGATCATTGTGAAATTATGCAAACATGAAGTTTGTTTTAATAAGATATAAACAATTACACATCTTTGAATGGCCTTATTGATAAACAGTTAGAGCAGTATCTCAGGGTCGATTAATGGGTGGAAATAGGTTGCATAAGTTTCCGTGACTAGCGAAGTTTTACCGTTGCACTGCTGGAGAGGTCGGAAGATCCCCTAACAGAATGGCTCTGTGGGGATCGCCCGTGCAGCCGAATTTATCGAACAGCGGGAAGTTTTGACATAAATGGAGCTCAACTGCGGACTAAAGGAATGCATTAAAAACCGAAATAATGAAAACTGGCAAAGAAACATTAGGCTTTCGGGAACAAGCCACCCCAAAACCTTGGATTACAGAAGGAATTTTGGAACTGATGGCTCAGATGAGAAGGAACAAAAATGCTCACGATGAAGCAGGCAGAGAGCAATACAGGCAAGTTAGAAATCAAATTAACAGGAAATGCAAAAAATCAAAAGAAAAAAAGCTACAAGAAAAGTATGGAAAAAAATGGCCATGGTAAGTAGACATTGCATACAGAAAGATCAACAGAATTTTGGACAAATGAAAGAAAGAGGTGTGAACATTAACACTGCCGATGGGAAACCTCTTTTAAGCTCTGACGATAGAGCTAACCAATGAAAAAATACATTGAGAAACTGTATGATGGGGACGATTTGAACAATAGTGTAATGCAAAAGGAAGGTGATGTTGACATTGATGTCTTAGGAGATCCTATTTTGAGGACAGAATTTAATAGAGCTCTGAATACCTTTAAAGCAAATAAGACAGTTGGAATTTCTTAAGTCCCTAGAAGAGAAGGAATCGAAAGATTATTGATTATTATATCAAAACGTTATGTAACAGGAGAAATATTGTTAAAAATATCGTCTTCACACTTCCAAAGAAAGCACAAGCTTACATTTGTGAGAATTATCGCACCATTAGTCTAACATCACATGCTTCAAAATTACTGACCAGTATAATATACAGAAGAATGGAAAGGGTAGTAGGAGAGATAGTAGGTGTAGATCAGTTTGGGTTTAGGAAAAATCGCAGTACAAGGGAAGCAATTCTGTCTTTAAGAATAATACTTGAAGGGCGGATCAAGAAATACAAAGATACTTTTATGGCATTTGTTGATTTAGAAAAAGCTTTTGATAATGTTAGGTGGAACAAGATGTTCAAAATTTTAAAGAAGTCAGGTCTAAAGTATCGAGATAGAAGAATGCTCTACAAACTATATAAGAATCAAGTGGCTATAATAAAGGTAGAGAATCATGAGAGACATGCATCAGTTTAAAAGGGTTTAAGACAAGGTTGTAGTCTATCCCCGTTAATATTCAACTTGTATGTAAAAGAAGCAATAAAGAAAGTCAAAGAAAGATTTCCATGTGGCATAAGTGTTCAGGGAGAAAAAATCAGTATGCTACGATTTGCTGATGACATTGTCTTGATAGCAGAAACGGCTGAGGATATTGAGAAGGTACTGAATGGCATGAACAAAATACTGAAGGGAGATTTTGGACTGAATATAAATCAAAGCAAGACTAAAGTGATGAAATGTAGCAGAAATGATACCAATACTAGTAGGTTAAATGAAAAATAGGATCGGATGCAATAGGAGTAGTAAGTAAATTCACTTATTTGGGAAGCAAAATTACAACCGATGGCCGATGCAGGAATGACATTAAAAGTAGAATAGCAGTAGCAAAAAGTGCCTTCATGAAAAAGAGAAACCTTTTAGTTTCAAATATTGATCTCGGAATTAGAAAAAACATTTTAATACTCTTTGTGTGGATCATAGCACTCTACGGTAGCGAATACCGGAAAGAAAGAAAATTGAAGCATTTGAAATCTGGTGCTACAGAAGAATGCTGAAAATTAAGTGGACTGACAAAGTAAGAAATGAACGCGTTTTGTAAATGATGGGTGAGGAAAGAAGTTTGTGGAAGAAGCTTTCAGAAAGAAGAGACAGGTTGGTAGGTCATATTTTGAGACATGCTGGATTGGTTAATTTGCTGGTGGAGAGAACAGTCGAAGGTAAAAACTGTAGAGGAAGACAGAGATAGCAACATGTGAAGCAGATAATTGAGGACGTGGGTTGTAATGGGTACGTAGAGATGGAGAGGTTAGCACAGGATAGGAATAGATGGAGGATTGCTTCAAACCAGTCGAAAGACTGATGACAGCAGAAAAAAATATAACATTCCATCTGAAGATTCTTCGTAACAGAACCTGTCAGACACTTTGGTTTGATTCTATTTGGAGGTTCCCAAACTCTGTAGTAAAGCAGTCATTTTATTAATCCTTTACAACATCAACGACCTTCTCGTTCTCGTTTACTATCATGAAATTGTTGTTAGTCATAGAACCGGATGTGTCAAACCGTACCCTTTTTCTATTTTATATAGTCCACTGGATTCCAGCAAATAGATGACAATTTCAGTGACTAATAATGCAGCTTGGGGATTGTTAGCTCAGGGATATCAAATCCGTAACGAAACTGTTGCAACCGTAGTGTAAAAAAATCGAGGATGCACATCTTGACGTAGACAGACATCTTGAAAGGTATCCTCAATTTCGCCATCTCCAGAGCCACAAAGCGTTCATTGAAAAAGCCATCTATTTGAAATTTGGTCATTATACGTGTTTGTCGGTACCGCGGCAGACAACCCAAGTAATCCAGAATTTTAAGAAGCCTTATTAACAAAAGTTCTCCATTATTTTTCTGAAGATGGAATTGTTTGTTAATAGAGCGATGCAAACGGGTGTTGATAAAGATGTACAATTTCAACCACAGTGACTGGTCAAAAGATACTCCTTTGAAACTCCCCCCATGGTCCAACTGTTCTTTAGAGTCTGAATTGGAGAAAAAAAAGTAAAAATCATTAATGTTTTTTGACTACTAGTCCTCATCTGTGCATAACATTTTCGCAGGATCCTTGGTATTTAATTATTAGAATACAGACAGTACTTTATATAGCATATCATACTTGTCCTATCTAGCAATGCCATTTCAAATGTGACCTCAACCGCGTGACGTCTTGGTATTATGCTGTATTTAGTACGTCGCTTGCAGGTGGCTGGTCACGTGTTATTGGTTACATGATCTTTCCTAATACCAATGTTACCGCTGATCTAATCATCGGGAGGGTGCTGAAAAATCTTTTGCGAAAAGAGACCATTCGCGCTAGGTATTTTTGTGTACACTTTCTAAAACTTTCCAGAATACCGTCAACTTCTGCACCGGTCAACATATTACTACCTTCTAGTTCGCTCGTATTTACTCCTAGCAGTTGAATATTCAAGTAATATTGTTCCAACGGTTATGTGAATATCGATATATAATCCGCCATTGTTAGAACAGACTCGTCCAATATTTTATTCATGACTTTACCATGTGGGGAGGTAACCATGGGTGGTCGTTGCCAGAAGCAACTGTACTCGGACACACATGCGTATGGCGCATATCGAGGATCAACTGGTGAGGGTACTCAACCGGAGTCTGAGCGCTGCTTGTAAAGGAATAGGGAAGGTTTCATTTTAAGATAACAAAGTCAGGAATTGAAATAAATTCTGAAGGTGTGTATTGAACAATTAAATTTAAAAAAATGGGGGAATTTATAGCGAAAATTTGTGTAATGCAGAGATAGGTGTGAAAGGTAATGTTCCACAGCGCTTATACTCCATCTCAGTCAATAATTAATTAATTGAAAATAAAATGAGACATTGTAATGCGATATATCAGTCGTATTAAACACAGGGGGGAATTTTTCCATCCTTCACCCTTACCGCCAGAGCCCGTCAGCAGCAAACCAAGAATTTTTTTTTTATCTGGTTTACTTCTCTCTAACAGCGAGGTCTTTAGAGACGGGAAAGGATGGGGAGTAAGGAATGGGAAGGAATTCGACCATGGCCTTTTGAAGGAAGCATCCCGGCATTTGCTTGGAGTGATTTGTGAAGCCATGGAAAACCCAAATCTGGATGCCCGGACGGGGATTCGAACCGCCGTCCTCCCGAATGCGAGGCCAGAACGCTAGCCAAACCAAGAAAGAATTCACTGTTAGCAAATGATCACAGAAATTTATAGATTGCCGGATCAACGTAATGGCCGGAGAATTGCGTTACGTCAAACTTAAAGTTTCTGCCATCTTGTCGTGATTTTCATCAGAGGGCTCAGTCATAATGATAGCTGAAACTTTAGATTTTAATATGCCGACGCGGCTCCACCCAGAGCAGCAAGATAATATATTGCTATAAATTGTTCTCCGTGATATGCGATGACCGAGCGTTCTGGCCTCGCATTCGGGAGGACGGCGGTTCGAATCCCCGTCCGGGCATCCAGATTTGGGTTTTCCATGGTTTCCCCAAATCACTCCAGGCGAATGCCGGGATGCTTCCTTCAAAAGGCCATGGCCGAATTCCTTCCCATTCCTTGCCCCCATCCTTTCCCGTCTCTAAAGACCACGTTGTTAAAAAGGGACGTTAAACTGTTACAAAAAAAAAAAAGATATGCGATGCTGCTATCTAGCGGTTAAAGTAATCACTCCTTATCGACGCCAGCCAAACCTAGCAGCTAGACACTGAGCTATCGCATAACTGCGACCATGGTTATTTATATTTCTGATATTTACAAATTGAATTTCGAAAAATGTACTCGGACACACATGCGTATGGCGCATATCGAGGATCAACTGGTCAGGGTACTCAACCGGAGTCTGAGCACTGCTTGTAAAGGAATAGAGGGAGTAAGGAATGGGAAGGAATTCGGCCATGGCCTTTTGAAGGAGAACTTAATCTTTAATCTTTAAAATGATACCTCTTTTATTGAAATCGACTAATTGTGAAGGGAGGAAAGTGACTGGTCACAAAAATTACCTTTCAGAAATAATTTAAATGATATTATGTTTAGAAGCTTCTCAAATTGGCATTTACTTTCTTAGACAAAGTTATGACGATATAAATAGAATCTTTTATTTTTATCGTCTAGGATTTGTGCTGCAGATGGATGGATGACGAAGGCAATAGAAAATCATTATGACTGTAAAAACCTTCTCGTTTTGGGACTTTATTTTGCTTTCACGGGTACAATTGGTGTCAGTTTTAGTAATGTAACAGTCAAAGATAAAGTAGGAATGGCAATAATGATAACAATTATGGCCGTAAGTTTTGTCTTACTAACATATGGCCTCGCCAGCATATCAGCGGCAAAGATATTAAAATTTAACCACAGGTATGTATCACAATCAAATATTTTTCTTACCTGCATATTTTAGGTTTACATAAATTGTTATTGAAGAAGAAAAGATAAATTTCAGAAAAATTCTTCTAAAAATAGTCCAAATTTCGTGCTCGTGCAGTGACAACAAGTTATGAGATCATCTTCTGCGCTAAATCTACGATTTACAGTGTGTATTCACTTCACTTTGTGAAACATGATGGTTTCTCTCGATGTTACAGATTTTATTTTGAATAAAACAAGAATGTTGTTTTTTAAATTCGGAGTCATAATTATTCGGACGTATAATTATCGTGGCTGTCTTGGCCGCATTGGCCGCTTGAAATCGAGTACATATGGCGCTATCACCCCTCCGTCACGCACCTGTCCTACCTTCAGTAAAAAATTAACACCCGTCACTTCAGCAAGCATATTTCGAGCGCTGTGATAGCATCGATCGGACTTGACGTTATGTCATCCAAGCCTCCAGAACAGTCACCAGTACTGCTCTGGCGAGAGGTTGCCAGTACCCTCTTCCTGGAGCGAAGGGAAGTTCTCTTCCTCACCAAAAATGTTCCACTCTTCTTCTCTTGTAGTCCACGCCCATTTTTCTGGGCGGGTATCATGCAAAAGTAAAATTATATGAAATTACTAATCACGTGGTGAAATGCATACACACTATTGTTTCCGAAAAAGTCTCCCTTCCTTGCTGGCGAAAGAATTCGCATGCCATTTGCTAAGATCCTTCAGGTGCAACCAGTATCTTTCGGGAGGATGTGAGCAAAATCCTCGCTACATTGACCTTCCAAAATCGCGAGCGAACGAACGTGACCAGCTCCTTTCTGGAAAAATTCCAGCGGCCACTGTCCACTCACAGGATAATTACTCCCTCCTTGCTAGACATAAGCTATGGCTTTTTTCCGACTATCTGTTAGCGTACGCCGTCTTCTAGTCCCGTCAAACTGTCGCCCCGACAAAACGGATATCTCTAAAGCCGCGATCCCACGATCTCTTGTAACATGGGTGGGACGGGACGGGACGGGACGGGACGAATACCCAACAACACGCCATGGGAACAGGGCCGCCTCTGCTAGCGGAGATGAGACGCAGCTACCCACTCTGTGTTGATAACATCACAGGCGTGTGTAGTGGTGCGCTGTTGCCATCGGTTTGCAGCACAGGTGCGCACCCGTTCTGTTCCTGTAAAGTGCTCAGTGCCAAACGACACTAGACAACGTGGGGGGGGGAGGTGGCGGCGAGGTAAGCTAGGGCTAACCTGAGGCCCGCGCTCTTCCCTACACTTCCGCTAATGAGGTCCCGTCCCGTCTCGTCTCCGTTACAAGAGATCGTGGGAACGCGGCTTTAGCTTTCTGCCTCCAGCTCGATACAAATGAATTTCCATTTATTTCTTACATTTAGTGAAACTAAAATCATAATTTGTGAGATGACTCTTCATCACGCTACAATATATATACATAAGTTGGATGTTATATGATGTATCTGAACTTATTATTTTCTCCGTAGGGTGAGATATTATGACGCAGTAAACAGTGTGTCACGTGTGATTGATCAACACATAGCGGAACGAAATGTTAAAGATCGTGTAATTGAATACCTAAAAATTCAGTGGAAGTTTAATGAAGGATTAGTTGTTCTTTTTGGTGTCACAACATTTTACGATGTTACACCTGCATTGCACTCATCTATAATAACAGCAACACGGACTCCATCCATTAGACTTGTTCCATTATTCCAGGTAAGTGACATTTAACTCAAACCTAAAATATGCCAAAGATATTATTATTCCTGAAAGTGTTGTTAGGATTCATACAAATGGGATAAATATGACTAACACGTTTGGATACTAAGACGTATTTAAGATATTCTTCCCATTTGCTTAAGTAAAAAAATTGTTATTAAATAACATTCATAATCCTGATTCTGTAATGTTGTACGTATTACAACTGTTGTTTACATCGAGATGCAGTTGGAAATATATACAAGCACCTGAAATAATAACGCCAGTAATATTGCGTCAGTGAATCCTGCTGCAAATACCAATTGTCATTCTGATCCAGGATAAATTTCAATCCCATCAAAACTTCAGCTAAGATTGCTGTTCGAAAATTAAATGTTACATGCTTATGAGCAAAGAATTTAACGAAAATTTCTACACAGAACGAATATAAATAAATAAAAAGTACTAATGATTGATATGCTAATTACAACGGATTATATACTTTCCTTTCAGTGTTTTTAGAATTAATTTCAGCCGGGAAGCTTAACTAAATAGAACGCTTATTAAATAAAGATCATAGCCCCGAACTGGTAATAACATCTCTGGCCGTTCTATCCATAGCTTCCTCCATGGGTGTATCCCACCAATGGAGGTCGGGAGTGTGACGTCAGCGTTACGGATACAATGACCAAGCTTATCCTTTATTAGTATTGATTGATATTTTTAATGAGGTTTGCGCATACACTTCTACTAGTTTGTTTAGTGTATGATAAGTTGCTATCAAAATTATTGTGTAATTAAACTGTTCGTAATGAATAATCCGCATCCTGCTAAATCATACATTAACATCTCTCTATTTCCCAGACAAGGAATTTGTGCACGGCCTATTATATAACTACAGCAAATCCGTCGTCCATGTGAAGTAATTTCAGAGGCCTTTAAATTCTATAAACTGAATATCTTCTTCACATTCGGAGATCATATTTTACTTCTGGAATGCCTTACCTGGCAAGAAGACATCTTAATGTAATTTAAAAGAGCTAAATTTTCTCGCAATCCTTTTGCATCCTACATCCCCATTCAGTCACATATTTCTGACTCATCTACCTTTAACAACAAAGAGAGTGGTCTGTTGGCTCAAAGATTAAAATGTTTTGGCTGGTATTTTTATCCTTCACCTCTTTCACAGTAATGTAATGCACTGTATAATGTTAAGTACGCCAGAACGCTTCAGTGGTTAGGATTCCCCGTTAAAGTGAAAATTAAATATAACCGTCAGGATTACCGGGTTAGGTTCAGGACGGTCGTCCACTGGAACCGAATTCCATCCAAACCGCATTCGTCCGAGTAACACCCGAATGACGGCCGACCAGTTCTTCCGATTAACCTCGTCTACTGCGTCCGAATATTAACGTCCGACATATATTGTCTATCCGTCATTGTTGCTTCAACACTAAGCAAAACGGGTGTTTTTATAAAACGAATGGTGACTTACATTTCGTAAAAATAGACTTTACCTTGAACTCGCAAAATATTACAATACTCAGGGCCGATGTGTAGATTCTTGGGTTGAACCTGTGATGCGCGGACTGGCCCGCAAATATTTTGAAATACATTTTATAGTTATTTTCTTGCCAATATTCTAAAGTACACATTTGAAATTTATTACTTAGCTAGTACCCACGACTTCGTTCGTGTATGTAAAGAATTTGGATTGACAGCTGTCGACATCTAACAACCATAGTGCACGATGGGAGACGCGATGCTATTACCACACACAAATGCCAGTCATCTGCGCTATGTAGTTCAGGCAGCAAAGTAAAATTTATGGACACACATGTCTTTGGATGAAATACGAAAATATCCTTGATCCTCCACTTTCAACCACCATATCTCCCACACTCCCACAGTTTCCGAATTTCGGCCAACATTGTGTTACTACCACACACAAACGCCAGTGATCTGCGATAGATAGTTTTCGCTGAAAAGTGATAACCATGACACATGCGTCTTTGGCAGAATTATGAAATTGCCGCAGGTCGATCACTTTCAACCCCCATATCGCCCACACCCCCATAGCTACAGACATGTAACAACCATAGTGCACTACAGGAGACATGATTCTACTACCACACACAAACACCAATGGTCTATGCTATGTACTTATGGTAGAAAAGTGACATATGCGGAGGCACATGTCTTTCGTCGAAATACGAAAATATCCTTGATCGGCCACTTTCAACCACCATATCTCCCACACTCCCACAGTTACTGAAATTCGGCCGATGTTGTGATCGAAAGGTGACTGTGTTACTGCCACACACAAACGCCAGGGATCTGCTATAGATAGTGATACACCATGACACATGTGTCTTTGGCAGAAATATGAAATTGCCGCAGGTCAACCATTTTCAACCCCCATATCTCCCACACCCCATAGCTACCGACACGTCAGGAGACACGATTCTACTACCACCCACAAACACCAATGGTCTATGCTATGTAGTTGAGGCAGGAAAGAGAAGTATAAGAAGACAAATTTTTGTTCGAAATATGAAAATGCTCTGCATTGGCCAACTTTAATCATCCTATCTCCCACATCCCCACAGCTATCGACATTCGTCCAACGTTGTGCTCCATGCTGCTTCCACACACAAACACCAGTGATCTGTGCTTGGTAGTGGTGGCTGAAAAGTGAAATTAATTAAACCACACGTCTATTTTTATATATATATCAGATTAGGGCGAGCGAGGCGAGCCATTACACCAGGCGACGATTTGTGCACTTTTGTGGTACAATTTTTGAAAAAATTGTTGCATCTCAAGACGTGAAATTGAATATACTAATTCAATGGTAGTCTAGATGTGCCACCAAGCATTATTTTTACCAAAAAAAGTGCCCAAACGACGTATATTGCTACGGAAGACCATTAACCAACAACGTCGGTTTAGCCGTGTGTGTAAAGGCGGTGTGGTCATTACTTGGATTCCACGACCCGTTAATTTTTTTCTGTTTGTATTTTTTAATCGCTATTCGATCATATAGCATTACAAATTTGTTTTGAATCCCCGTCCAGGCATCCAGATTTGGGATTTCTATGGTTTCAGAAAATCACTCGCTGAATATCGGGATGCTTCCTTCAAAAGGGCCTTGGCCGAATTCCATTCCTTGGCCCCAGTCCTTGCTATAGTCCGACTATTTAAAAATTCTCTACAATCAACCACAGCCATCAACTGAGTGCTTCAATGTGGAAGAAGGGGGCGTTATTCTGTGTTATTGCTATAGAATTGTGTGTCATAGCTTTTTAACGTAGTGGAATGACGATTTGTGATCAAGATATTCGAGAAAGCCGCAAAATGATGGTCTAAACGTTGGGTTTTGATGAATTGACGCGGATCAACCCGCAAAACCAAGATAATATCGACAACGACCGCGGAAGTCTGCGCACCCAAAACTTTAATTTGTCTACTGAAAACAGAAAAATAATAGGCGTCCACTGTTAGTTCAATTGACTGAACAGTATCTGTATTTTTTCTATCTAGCGTACAAATGTTTGAAGGTGAAATCAAGTGCAAACTTTAGGAGATTTCTGAACAGAAATGTTTCTCCACTTACATAAACCCGGGTTCGATACGCAGTCCAAAATTCAATTCTTTGATTCTATTTTCAGGCAAACGTTCTCCATGCTGTACTGCACTTACGTAATCTTTCAGTTAGAAGGTGTTTAAAACAGCTAACAATAACTTCACTGTCAGGTTTGCATTACGTTAAGTAAATAAAGATTTTTTTGAGATAAGAAAAATTAATTCTTTTGATCAATCGAGATTTCCTTTAAAATGGAAGTAACATACGGAAATGTTGGTATGAATACTTATACAGACTGTACATAGTTATCTCCAATATTAATTCAAACTTTCCTTTTCGGACCGTAAAAACGAAGAAATATCATTCACAATGTATTCATATCCGATGAAAGCGTGTGCAATGCTGCCATTTCCGTTCTTTTATAATTATTCCTCTGCTAGCAAACCGATATAGTATTGTTCATCAATTATGCCCCATTAAAATTTTTCCGACTAGACGGATGTGTCCACAAACTTTGTAAGTCAGAATCTTTCACTGCTCTTATTAGAGCGAGCGACAGTAGCGACAATTTTTAGATTTTGGGGGAAAACGTTTTGAAAAAACTATTGTAAGTCTAGACGTGATATTGAATATTAATTAGATCACCCTAATAATTCAAAGCCATCTCTAAATATGTCATCAAACATTATTTTTGCAAAAAACTGCAATAATTTTTATTACTTTTTATTAGAATGTATATGTAATGCCATGAGAGACAAAGGTTTGTTTTGTAAATTATTTTCGTTCAACTTATGAAAATAGTGGTTGTGTTCCGATTCCACCCACAACTAAATTTTTAAAATATGGAATTTCACTTGTTCAAGAAAACAATTTCCATTACAATTAGCTTCCGCAATCACAATTCATAAAGCTCAAGATTTAACATTGGGTAAAGTTGCTGTAGATATTGGAGAAAAAGAAACTTCTGTTGGTTTAACATAAGGTGTCTTATACAGAGAGTAAAAACTTTAGAAATCCTAGCATTAAATATAGGAATTTCTTGTGACAAAATTAATAATATTTAAAATTCAAGTATGTTAATATGCAGAAAACAGGAAGGAACTTAAATAAGAAATTTTGTATCTGATTAAAAACAAATTAAATAAATTGATATTTTAAATATTTGAAGATTGTGTCTCATTATAAACGAGTCTAATTTGTTTTCAACAAAATAAAAACACGGATTTTGATGATAGTTCGTAAAGATTAAATATTAAAATCCTTATTATTATTTAATTGCTTTAATTGTATATAATATTTTTATAACAAATCTTCGCGAGCCACCATAAAGCCGTGCGTTTAGTTAGTTGTAGAATATTTTACTACATAGTACCTAGAATAATAGAGAATTGTTGAGGTAAAATGAAAACAACTGAAAATCATCAAGATATTCAATACAATTCACTAACATCGCTCTAAACAATTATAGAAGAAAAAGAATGTGAAGTTGAGAGTTATGTCCATGTTGCCAATTTCGCAAATGTCAATATTTCATTTTAAAAAATAAATGAACATACAAAAAAAAAAGATACAATATGGAAGAATTATAAGAAACAAGCAAATTTTGTTTTTGTCATGCGGGCTCATAGGCTGCAGCCTGCAACCTATATCTAGATGGAGTCCCAACAAGAGTGATATCTCATAATCGTTTGAGAATATTCCGGTGCGAAATTCAAATAATTGTCTTAACTATACAAAATTTTTACTAAGATAATTATTAAAACTGCGTAGACGCACTTTCAATAATTGTCCTTTCCGTGGATATTTTTATTAAAATATTTATAGTGACTGCATACCACCACAGCGTATGATAGAGTTTGAAAAAGTACAAATCAAGATCAAATAAAAGATATAAAATGAAGACTTGTTTATTAGGAGCGCAACATACGTTTGCCATTCGGCCGAATACGTCTAACTAATCCCAATTCAATGGGATCGGTCCGTCTTTAGGCCGTATTCGGCCGGGCAGGTCTTGTCCAGTGACTTTACCTACCTTGGGATTAGTCGGTCAAATTCTGCCATATTTGGCAGAATAGTCGGTCGAACGAATTCGGTGCCAGTGGATGACAGGTGTGATTAACCACGACAAGGGTCGCGTTGAGCAGCGAATCGAGAATCCTGTCATCTGGCGGAAGGACAATCCTTCCTATTCTTCTGGCCAACAATACCATACGGTGATTTGATTTGAGCAGTCAGGTGTCCCGGCCATTTCATGACTCCTAATATGGAAAGTGGCTCATCCGCTAGAAATTACTCCATTCGATTATGATGGATCACCTAAATGAAAGACCAAACTTTGACTGGAAAAAGTTAATGAATATGTTATGATTCATTCCTTTTCAAGCATACTATCTGTTATGCGCGTTTTCTAAGTCACGTTTGAAAATAAATGAATATTATTATTTCATACAAAGATTTTTCGAATAATATTACTGCAGATAGCAATGAGATTTTCAACTACAGTCAATGTTACACAAGACTGATGTATATTTCAAAATCATCTTCTGCAAACATTAAGACTATAGTGAGCCCACCTTCTCTGCTATGTGAAACATGGAAATCATCTAATGTTCCCATGTTTATTGGTATTAAACAAAATCTTCTCGGGTGTCCAGCCGGATGGTGGTGTAAAAACACGACGTATCGACAGCTGACTCTGCTGTCTTCATCAGGTATCTTGTAGTTCTCAGCTGACTGTCTCTGCCTCGACTGGCTTGGCCGCCCATCGAAAGGCAGAGACAGTCGGCTGAGAACTACAAGATACCTGATGAAGACAGCAGAGTCAGCTGTCGAAACATCGTGTTTTTACACCACCATCCGGCTGGACACCCGAGAAGATTTTGTTGCATCGATACGCCGGGAAAGTCTCCAGTCGCACATTTATTGGTATTGCGGGGTTAAACGAAATGAGGTAGGAAGGGGCGTTGGCAGTCTGCCTGCGTTCTATTCTGGAGAGTGACGGGCAGAGAGAATAGTGTAAGAAAAAATGTGCCAAATTCAGCTAAACTTCTATCACAAATCTAGCTGCATTGGCATTCCCATGGTACCAGGCAGCCTATGATACTTAATTTGATATGTGTCAAGTAATACTTAAATTTAATCAGTTAACATTTATGTATTTATTTCATGTGGCATAAGGGTAAAACGACAGAAACTGAATTAATAATTAGACACAGAAATACAAACTTAATAATGTATGGAGATGCGGAACACATCTAATTCATTTGAATTATGACAACTGATATTACAAATTTATATTCATCCATTTTCTTCAGTTGCTTCGTAGAGCTGCTGGAAACTTCAGTTGTTTCTTCTAAGAGGATATTATATGGTGATGTTTTACAGTCTTAAGAAGGGTTATCTACCGTTACCCACTTGTGCATGAAGCAGTTGCATCTACGATGTCCTGTTCTTAAGCAGCTCAGTAACGTCAAGATTATCTTTGTTGTCTCAGATTAGAGCTAGGGGCTCAGCATTCTGAGCTACGTTTATGTCGAACTTCTCTTGGACTAGCATCTCACCAAACTCCCATGTTGGATTTCTTGACTTTAACCTGTTCCAATCTTGAAACATGCAGTCCTGGTGTATTGAAAGTTGTGGTTACCTTAAAAACTTTTTAATTTCATTTTTATATCCGTTTTTCTCCGAAGATTTGATGGAGAGATGTTATAAGGTGCAGGTAGTCACTCTGTTATTTTTGATCTTACAGTTGCTGATAGTTTCAATATGAAATGGTATGTTAAAGAAAAGTTTGAAAATGCACGTAATGAACCTAATATGGATAAAGTCGTGTTAGTGTTTTCCCATTTGACAGTAAAATTACAATTATTTTCACTCTGACGGTAAAAAATTAAATCGAACTTTTTAATATTTCATTACAGGGACTCGACGAAAATTTTATTCGGGATCTCTCCGATCAGGGAGATCTGTGCATTTTGCCAGCCAACGAGATCCTTATTCTTCCAGGAGAAGTGCCTAAAGAAATCTTTATGGTTAAAGAAGGTTACTGCGAGGTAAGCATTTATCTACTATAAACAGGAAATTATGAGTGAAGAAATACTGTTAGCTCCAATTTGGTACGAAACAATGAAGCCATAAGTATTAAAATTGCAGCACCAGCCTTGGAACCTTTTCTACGGAATCAAACAATTGATATCATAAGTATTGGCACACCCAGAACGAATGAACTAAAAGGGACTAAAGTTGGTAAAGCACCATCACTGATACCACCGCAGCTGATTTTAGTTTGGCTACAATAGACTCACAGAATTGCCCTCCCCCCTCCCCCTACACCCTACTCCTGGACGCTACAATGCTGGTAACGTGAATGTTAGATGGACGAACCTGCATGCATTATATTTTTTATTTATTTATTTATTTTTATTGGAATTTGGTGTGTACCATACAGCCAGCGGATTACATCTAATCAAATACTACATATTATCCTTTGGTTAAGTACAGGGTCAGATTTACAATTTATAAGTGCATTTACATTTATCGATATATGGCATACAATATATGTACAAAGAAATGTGGAATACAAATTTATAAAATAATATATTTAATATGCAAGATATTAAAACGTTCACTTAGATTATTCTGTTGGTCAGCGTTGTTATAGGATTAGTTTTTTGTTGAGTGTATATGGTTTTGTTTAAGGTCCGCCCGTGTGACCTTTTTATTCGGCTCGTTCAGGTGTCATATTTCGATGTTGTTCCTCGCTGCAAACTTGAACAGGGTCATGAAGATATCCGCTTTATTCTT
Organism: Vandiemenella viatica; assembly: GCA_031002005.1. Taxonomy (NCBI): domain Eukaryota; kingdom Metazoa; phylum Arthropoda; class Insecta; order Orthoptera; family Morabidae; genus Vandiemenella; species Vandiemenella viatica. The sequence continues at coordinate 116,005,266 of JARYHS010011408.1, forward strand.
TTGAAGGAGGGTATTCACCTTGGTAGGCAGTTCTGCCCCGAGACTGCGCAAAAAATATGTGGTCAATATTCCCAAAGCTTCTGCCATCACACTCACACATGGGGGAGTTGACCATATTGATCCTGTAGAGGTGGCTCGGATAATGACCGTAGTTGGATTTCAGTCTGGAGACAAATAATGTGACTTTCCTTGTAGTTAGCGTGTTGTCGTAGCAGTGGGTCCGTGGGATTATTGGGTGGATCTGTCTATAATGACTAGCTTTGTGTAGGTCTTTTGATCTCCACTATCTGTTCCATTCCGTTCTAGTTTTATTACGGAGTAGGGTGATCAAGTCAGAGGCCGGAATATGTTTTATTTTTATGCCGTGATGTGGTGCTGCCTTAGCCAGCCTATCAGATAATTCATTGCCGTCTATTCCGGCGTGACCTTTAGTCCATATAAATGTTACAGTACCTCTGAGTCATTTTCTCTAAGCCTTGCTACCAACTGTAGGACCTCGTATATTAACCAGCTTCTTCTGTTGTCCGCTGCAAGGTTGGATAATCTCAGTAGGACGGATCGAGAATCTGATAAAATAACCAGCCCGTCTGTCCGCAACTGTAGTCCGTATTCTAAAGCTTTCACAATGGCTTGTAATTCAGCAGTGTAGACCAATGTTTCTTCTGGTTGGTGATATAGGCCCCACTTTTCATTCGCAGGATCCACAAAGGCGCAACCCAAAAAGTTTTCGGATTTAGAGCAGTCCGTGTATAGGCATGTGGGATTGCCTGCCAGATTCGCAATGTGGTTCTTCAAAATAGCTTCGTTATTACCACCTTCCATCATTAATTTTATGTCCAGGATAATATCTAGTCTCATCATGGCGCTTATAGCTTTATGCAAATGTACTGGAAGGAGGCATGACCTGTAGATTATGTTACTGTATTGTTTTACCTCCGAGAAGGCAGTTGGGAGGGGAGGGGGCTCCTTCTGTTGCCAGTACCTCCGATTCGTGAGCTGAACTGTAAGAGCAAATATTTTTGCAATGAATTGGTTATCCTTTATTTCAAGTAGTCTTAGGATGAACTTACGCCTAAGGAATGCCCAACGGATGTGTAGGGGTGATTCTAAACATTCCACCAACAGTGCGTTTGAAGGTGTGGATGTCATGACCCCGGTGCACAGTCTATACTGGCATTTATCGATATTGTTTAGTAGTACTTTACAGGCAGATCAAAAAAAAAAAAAAAACATATTGCCATAGGTTTTGTGTCGATCAGTAGGTAAGGTCCGTCGATAGTAGGGTTGACTGGGTTTGGTTGTGACAATTTTCCTTTGCTCGCCCAAAATTACCTGGAAGGAGGGTGTTTTATCATAGTAAAGTGTACATTTGCCTTGGTATAAATACTAAAATTTTGTACCTAAGTGCAATAGTTAATTCATCGCAGCAAATTAGTAAAAAGTTGTGACAGTGCTTGGGGTCGGTAGAGACCGGTTCAAAAATACACCAACATGTTCTAAATTCACTTTTATTGCAAGTAATAACTAAAATAGTGCAACATAATCTCCTTCTGTAAAAAATTAACATAATCTTATACATTTATAAAAATAGACGTGTGGTTTCCTATATTTCCCTTTTCAGCCACCACTACCTAACACAGATCACTGGTCTTTGTGTGTGGAAGTAGCATGGAGTTTCCTGTCGTGCACAACGTTGGGCGAATGTCGATAGCTATGGGGATGTGGAAGATATGATGGTTAAAAGTGGTCGATGCAGGGCATTTTCGTATTTCGACCAAAGACATGTCACTCTGCTGCCACAACTACATAGCATATACCATTGATGTATGTGTGTGGTAGTTGTATCGTGTCTCCTATCGTGGTTAGATGTTGGTAGCTATCGGGGTGTGGGGGATATGGTGGTTGAAAGTGGTCGACCTGCGGCACTTTCATATTTATGCCAAAAACGTATGTGTCTTGATGAATCACTTTTCAGCCAAAACTATCTAGCGCAGATCACTGGTGTTTGTGTGTGGTAGTAAGACATAGTCACCCGTCGATCACAACGTTGGCCGAAATTCGGTAACTGTGGTAGTGTGGGAGATATGGTGGTTGAAATTGGCCGATCAAGGATATTTTCGTATTTCGACGAAAGACATGTGTCTCCACATATGTCACTTTTCTGCAACATCTACATAGTAAAGACCATTGGTGTTTATGGTTGGTAGTAGTATTTTGTCTCCTGTCGTGCACTATGGTAGTTAGATGTCGGTAGCTATGGGGATGTGGGAGATATGGGGGTTGAAACTGGTCGACCTGCGGCACTTTCAAATCTCTAACAAAAACTTATGTATCGTGGTGTATCACTTTTCAGCCAAAACTATCTATCGCAGATCACTGGTGTCTGTGTGTGGTAGTAACACAGAGTCACCCACCGATCACAACTTTGGCCGAATTTCGGTAACTTTGGGAATGTGGGAGATATGGTGGTTGAAAGTGGTCGATCAAAGATATTTTCGAATTTCGTCTAAAGACATGTGTGTCCGTAAAGTTTACATAGCGTAGATGTCTGGCATTTGTGTGTGGCAATAGCGTTGAGTCTCCCATCGTACACTATGTTAGATTTCGGTAGATGTCAATCCAAATTCTTTACAAACACGAACCAGGTCGTGGGTACCACCTAGTAATAGATATAAAATCTGGGAATAATTTAATCGCCTATAACTAACAAGGCACTGTGGCATCTACAGTTATTAGGCCTATAACAGTTTTCATATTACAATCAGTCAAAAAGTTAACTAAACATTTCTAATTATACATTACTGTAACTGCGTCATAACAAAAAAAAAAAACAATATTAATAAATGTATCAAAATCGGTGAAGCAAAAGGTTGAAAATTTCTTCAAGAAAAAATAAACACTTGTGTACTGAAGGAAGATTAGGTCTCAATATAAATCAAGACTAAGGTGATTAAATGTAGCAGAAATGATTTCAATCACAGTAGATTAAATACAAAAATATGATCGATTGCAATTGGAGAAGTAAGTGAATTCAGTAACTTGGGAAGCAAAATTACAACCGATGGCCGAAGCAGGAATGATGTTAAAAGCAGAATAGCACTAGCAAAAAGAGGCTTCATAAAAAAGAGGAATCTTTTAGTTCAAATATTGATCTGTGACTAAGAAAGAACTTTTTAAAACTCTGTGTGTGAAGCACAGCACTTTATGGTAGCGAAACATGGAATTTAGGAATACCGGACAGAAGGAAAATTGAAGCATTTTAAATGTGGTGCTACAGAAGAATGCTGAAAATTAAGTGGATGGACAAAGTAAGAAATGAACGAGTTTTGGAAATGATGGGTGAGGAAAGAAGTTTGTGGAAGAAGCTTACAGAAAGAAGAGACAGGCTGGTAGGTCATATTATGAGACATGCTGGATTGGTTAATTTACTGGTGGAGGGAACAGTGGAAGATAAAAACTGTAGAGGAAGACAGAGATTAGAATATATGAAGCAGATAATTGAGGACGTGTGTTGTAAGGGATATGTAGAGATGAAGAGGTTAACACAAGATAGGAAGGGATGGAGAATTGCATCAAGCCAGTCGAAAGACTGATGACAGCAAAAAAAAGTATCAACCAAGATAAAACATCAACAACAACAAAAAAGAGAAGAAATCTAAGGTTGATTCTTAGATACTGAGATCTAGTCAGACTTATCACAGTTATGACAAATGTAACGGTAACTACCACCTGCGTACCAGGCACCAGACCAAAGCTCACATTTTCCTTGGCATTTGATCCATTTTTCGCCACCCGGCACCCCTACTTTCAGAATATGCGCCTGCACAAATCAGACAGAAATATTCTTCTTCATCCAATGATTATGGTTATTTCTTCTTTTTCTTTGTTTTTTTCCACCTCGTTCAGTAAGATTTTTCTTTGCCTGCTTAGCCTTCAACCGTTTTTCTTTATATTTTTGTGTGACTGCTTCTTTTCCGGCCGTGTCTGTATAAATGGTCGACTTTTTGGTTCTGGAACCGCTTGGTTTTTCTTTGGTGAGCCTTCGGAAAAGCCGAACAATTTCAGGTGAAAAAACAGGTGGCGTGGATGAGGATGACGCAGCTGGCTGAACATTGTTTGGATTTTGAATTGAAGATTCGCCCAGTAAGGAAGCTGAAAGTGGCGGTGTTTCATCGTTAGGTCCAGGATTGTTGTATTTAAAGGTGGCCATACACGATCGTTCCATCTGTCCAAATGGAGCGATGTCACTCCATTATTGTGTCGTGTGTGGGGAAACTGATGTGGATGACGTGGAGTGACAGGATTATTTGGATATCCGGTCAGTCCAATATCCATCAGTTTCGTCCATCATGCCGTCAAGCCAACTGACGGTGTGTGGGGAAAACCACGTGGATCGACACCAAGGCATCACTCCAGTCGGCTCGTGTATGGCGAAACCGCGGTCCAAACTCTTCTCATTCTGTCATCTACCACCGAGCAGAACGCATCATTGCCTTGAGTGGACTATGCACCATTGTACCATTTCTTTTTTGTTTTGAATCTGCTATAGAAATATTTGTTTTGCTAGTAGTTAAATATTATTTTGAAAAAAAAAAGAGAGAATTCTTTGCGGTCTTCCTTTTAAAAAGATCATAGAATCGTGAGATTAATTTTATTTAAACCTGCTTGTTTAAATATGTTGTTTTACTACATTTGGCGTACCTGTCACTATTTTCAGCCTGCCAAACTATTTCAATTTAATAAATCTGTTTTATAATCATTTTGTAGTATTTTTAAAAGTTTTCGTAATATCACAGAGCTTATTTTTCATAATTTTGCACTTTTTTGGACGTTTATTTAATTCTCAGGATTTTTATTCAGTATTCGATAGTTTGAATATCCTTTAAAATTAATTCGGGCTCATTTTATTTAGTACTTGGCATAACTAGATTGTTGTATAGCAAATTAACAACCCATTGTTGCTTGCTTTGCCTCTTTTTTCATTATCGTGGCTGACTGGAGTGATGGAATGATCGTGCATGTGAAACGCTTTTGGATGTCATCCGCATGGATGTCATCCATACGGATGACATTCAAATGGAGCGATCGTGTATGGCCACCTTAACGTCAGCGTTTGGTCCGTCTGTTTGAAAGGATAGTGAAAAGTCAAATTCTTGTAATAGGAGCTGTGGTATTTCATTGTTAGCAGCAGGATTGTTTTCTCTATTGTCAGGGTTTGGTATTTTCGTTAAAAATAAATGGTGCAAAGTCAATTTCTTGGAATAGATTATGATTATATGGATAAATACCAGTTTTGCAAAAACCAGTCTGAATATTCGTTTTGTGTGAAAGCGACAGTTTTGATAATACCTAGTCTATCCTAGATTGTCATTAATTTTCCAGGGTGACTCTGCATCCTTCCATCATGAGAAGTAGCTGGCCTATTCATAGCTTTTTTAAGAGTCCGAAGACAGATCGATCCAAGGTCTGCAGTTTGTGCAAGCAGTCAGGCCCGCCGTAAGCGGACGTGCAAGCCGTGCACCGCACGCGGGCGGCACATCAAGGGGGCGGCAAAACGAGCGATCAACAGTCGCCGCCCCACGATAGTTGCCACTCCATTGTCGCCACGACGAAATTTGCAGTATATTTTTTTTTTTTAGCTAAACAGCTGTTTCGGGCGGTCGGTGACACTCGGGATGGCAACAATGGGGGGCGGCAATCTCACAGTTTTTTGACCCGGTTCGGAAATTTCCTAGATCCACCACTGGCTGTAGTTAGACCGGGGGCGGCATAATCGGGATTGCACGCGGGCGCTCTAACAGCTAGCGGCGGGCCTGCAAGCAGTGTGGTGGAAATCAAAGCAAAGTGATTCAATTTTCTTCACAAAAATCCAGTGTATTAATGTGGATACGTGAGGAATCGTTATCCAGCATTAGCAAGACTATGCGTTGGAGAATCAATAGAAAATTTCTTAAAATGTTCGAGAATTACAAGAAACGTTGCATCTTGCGTCCAGACGGAAGGATTTGCGGTTCAAATCGATCCTACGGGCCCGTCCCTCACAACCGTGACTTACGTCAATCGTTCAGCTGAAGTAAGATCTTCCACTTGCCGTGTGCCACTACTTTCTACTACTTTATCAGGTTTTTGGACGGTAGTGATGCCTATTTCGTCAACATTGTATATATCCTGTGGCTCATATGTGTGTCTGTCCATAAGAGTTTGCAAATTTTTACTAAAAGCTTTTGTTAAAACTTTTTGCTCATGAAAGGCTAGAAGCTTGAGCTACACGAACAAACAGTGAAGGATTTCTATTTGTGAATGAACGAAACCATACCTCACCTGCCATCTCATTCTCATGCCAAGTAGCAGGTGGCTTCAGATTTTATTTAATAGTAAGCTCAAAAGCTAACTTTGGAACCTTTCTCGGAGGAAGGTCAAAATATATTTCCCTGCAACGTGTTTCATGCCCCATGCTGACTCTGTCTTCATTGTGGCCCGCGCTGGTTCCATCGCGTTTACGAGTTTATCTTAACTAACACACTTGATTAACTTTGTGGTTAATCACAGCTCTCCGTAAAGCAGCCCCGCATTTCACTTCTTTCTCTTCTCCTCAATTTCCTGATATAGTTATAGAAATTTCTAGATACATCAGTCAGCGGTAGGGAGACCTCTGACTGATGCATATAGAAATTTCTATAGCTACATCAGGAAACTGAGGGGAAGAGATGGTATTGAGACAATTGTAGATAAGGATGGAGAAGGAGTAACGGAAGATTTAAAAAAGGCAGACAATTGAGTAACTGGTACAGTGAGTCCATCAGGGAAAATAATTCAGGGGTTATATCTGGAAATGAGCCTATCCGCACAGTTGGAAGGGAGCAGATTAGAAAATTTGAAATTAAATATGAGGATATCATGAAGGAACTAAGGAATCTAAAAAAGCATAAAGAGTATGGTGTTGATAATATTACTACAGATGGTTTAAAGATAGTAGGATAGAACATTGTATCTTACCTTGAAACATTATTTAAATTGAGTCTGGATACTTGTTGTTTACCAGATGACTGGAGAAGTGTGATAGTAGTACCAATTCATAAACGAGGGGTGACAAACAGGATTGAAAACTACAGGCCAATCAGTTTAATATCAGTGGTAGGTAAATTAATGGAAAGATTAATATCAACCATATTAGAGGTATCTGTGTGGAAAGTAAATGGTTTTCAAGTTGGCAACATGGCTTTAGACAAGGATATTTGTATGAATCTCAGTTGGTAGGATATACGTATGCTGGATATTTCTGATGAAATGGATAAGGGGAGATTAAGTTGATAGTGTGGCACTAGATCTTTCAAAGGCCTTTGATAGAGTGAGCCATAAAATGGTACTAAATAAGGTAAAAACTATTGGAGCTGATAAAAAGGTGATTTGCTGGGTGGAAGAATTCCTGAAAGGTAGAAAGCAAAAGGTTAAGGTAGGAAATGCCAGTACCAGATTAACCACGTAGCAAGAGGTAGCAAATGCTTCTGGCCTCGCGCCTTGTAGGAGGCCTCACGCCTTGTAGGGGGCCTCATGCCTCCTAGGGGGGAGGTGGGGGGGCTCACCTAGGCTAGATTGGCAATTTTTTTAAAAAGATCTACAATTCTCCCCCGGACAACAAAAATCAAGGGCCCCTTCTTCACATTTGCTACGGGCCCCACGCTATCTTAATGCGGCCCTGGGAGATGCAATCTCAAAAGAAGTAGAAGTGAATATGGGAGTCCCACAGGGTAGTGTATTGGGACCATTGTTATTTGTTATTCTAATAAATAATTGTGTCAATGGTTTACTGTCAGAGATTAGATTGTTTGCAGATGACATAATGTAATATAAAAGAATCAAAACAATAGAAGACTGTAAACAGCTGCAGGGTGATCTAGATAGGATAACTAGCTGGGAGAGTCAACATGGGATCAAGATAAATGCAAAGAAGAGTCAGCTTATTAGGTACACAAATAAAAAGCTAAAGGTTGATTAGTGATTACAATTATAAAGTGGGGAAGGAGCTACTTGTTGAAGACGCAAAATGTAAATCCCTTGGCATTACATTTGATAGCAGACTGGGCAGGACACATTGGACAGGTGGTAGGCTACGGCCACACTTGCGTGAAAAACAGGCCGCGGTGACTGAATCTTGTTTGTTGCGTTCTCATTGTTTGTTCTCATTATGGATTGCGTAGATAATGAACTACTAATACTGGAAGTACAAAAATATCCCTGCTTGTATGACCCAAGACATTCGGACTATAAAAACAGAGATATCAAGAGGATTTCATGGACAGCAGTGACTTCTGCCGTTTTGGATGGCATGTGGGAAGGTTTTGATGAAGAAACAAAAGCAAATTTAGGTAAGTTTACTCATATTTTAATAAACATTGTGCATGATGATATACAGAATTCTCCTCTCACGACGGCGGCGACGCACAACTATTACCGCGGCACATAATGCAATTACTTCATTCTTATGATTTTCTGAAACTCTGTTCATAATTTCGAGAGCAGTCTAGTTGACAAGCAGCTGAACCTTTAAAAACTGCTGGTATGTGCACGCGCGGGATAGTCTGCGTGTTTTTCACGCGCGGGAAAAACACGCAAGTGTGACATAGTCTGCGGGATTGCCACTTCGCGTTTTTTTCCCGCTGGGTCTCGGCGTGAAAAAAACGCAAGTGTGGCCGTAGCCTTAGAGAAAGGGTTCAAAATCCTTCACCTGTTGGAAAGAGTGATGAGGGGATGCACTACAGAAGTAAGGGAATTGGGGTACAAAACTTTGGTCAGATCACTGCTGGAATATGGTGGTGTAGTTTGGGATCCACATTTTGGGTATCAAATACAGGAGTTGGGGGGGGGGGGGGTTGCAGAGGAGGGCTGCCAGGTTTTTCCCTGGATATTACCACAGAACACAATCGGTAACTAATATGGAAAGGAGTTGGAGTGGGAATCATTGGAGGATAGAAGGAGGGTGAAGAGAGTCCTGGGAGTGTACAAAGCCTATACTGGTGATGAAGCATGGAAAGATATTGGTGGAAAATTAAGAAAGGTGCTTGGAAGGGTAAGGTTGACAATGACAACAAGCTGGCACTTGATATGAGGCAAAAGGGTGTGGGAAAATTATCTTTCATAGGAAAGGTGAGTGAAGGACAGGAATAAATCGCCAAGAGAAGTGATGAATAACCGGAAAAACTTAAAAAATTAAATAAAAAATTAGTAGAGGGCAAAAGTAGGTTGGAAGGGGAAAAAGGGGGGGATGTAGTGAGTTTGCCATCAGATCAGGTGCTACATCTCAATTTATCAATTATTATTAATATAACCTAGTTCATATTTTGTGATATCACACTACCCCTACACTCTCCCTCAAGCATTTTCTAAAGAAGAAGAAGGGAGAAAAAAAAACACAAATTTTGCTTGTGTCACAACCATACCCAGAAAATATGTCACAAGCATAGCCACTGCAATCCTTCGTAAAACATCAATCACCAGGACGAAATAAAATAATCTAGGTGCAAAGTAATCACTGCTATTTAACTACTAATGTTTTAATTTAATTTAATTTAATTGCAATGTAACACAGGCACCGGTGGCAATTTCCCTGCACCCCCATCTTACCCCTATCATGCATCCACCTACATTTGCCCTCTACAAATTTTATCTTTAAATTCTTTCAACGTTTTCGGTAAATTATTCATCAATGTCTTGGTAACTCATTCCAATCCCTGACACCCTTACCTAAAAAAAGAGAATCTTCGCACACCATTGTGCCTGAAATCGAGTGCCAGCCCACATGTTTTCCCTTCCATACATTACTTTTCATACCTATTCCAATACCTTTCCATGCCTCATCGCCAGTATATGTCCTGTACACTCCCATGACCCTCCTCATCCTCCTCCTGTCTTGCAATGAATCCCATTCCAGCTCCTTTATCATATCCGTCACTGATTGTATTCTGCAATAATTTCCAGAAACAAATCTAGCAGCTCTTTTTTGCACCCTCTCCAACTCCTGTATTTGATATGTAAAATGAGGGTCCCATACTACACTACCATATTCGAGCAATGGTCTGACCAAATTTTTGTAACCCAATTCCTTTACTTCTCTCATACATCCACTCATCACTCTCTCCAACAAGTGCAGGATTTTGAAACCTTTTCCTACCACCTGTCCAATGTGTCCTGCCAGTTAAGCTTGTTGTCAAATGTAATGCCAAGATATTTACATTTCAAGTCTTCAGCAAGCAATTCTTTCCCCACCTTATATTCATAATTAACCTTTTGTTTTTATTTGTGTATCTAATAACCTGGCTCTTCTTTGTATTTACCTTCATCCCATGTTTACCAATCCAACTGTATATCCTATCCAGATCACCCTGCAACTGTTTACAATCCTCTATCATTTTGATTCTTTTATATAGCATTATGTCATCTGCAAACAATCTAATTTCAGATAGTAAACAATCAACACAATTACTCATTAGAATAATGAATAGCAATGGTCCCTATATGCTACCCTGCAGCACACCCATTTTTACTTTCACTTCTTTTGATACTACATTTCCTACCATAACTTTCTGTTTTCTACCTTTTAAAAATTCTTCTACCCAGCAAATCACTTTCTCATACACTCCGATCATTTTTACCTTATTTACTACCATTTTATGGCTCCCCTCTGTCAAACGCCTTTGACAGATCTAGTGCTACACTATCAATTTGGCCTCCCTTGTTCATTTCATCTGAAATATCTTGCATATATCCCACCAACTGAGATTTACATAATATCCTTGCCTGAACCCATGTTGCCTGCTTGAAAACCACTTACGTTCCTCACATATATTTCTGATGTGGTTGCATATCAATCTTTTCATTAATTTACCTACCACTGGTGTCAAACTGATTGGCCTGTAATTTTCGACTCTATTTCTCACCCCTCCTTTATGTACCGGTACTACTATTGCACTTTTCCAGTCCTGTAGTAAGCAGCAAGTATCCAGACTCAGTTTAAATAATATTTCAAGTTATGGTACAATGTCACATCCGGCTATCTTTAAGATATTTGTAGTAATACGATGCGTATTTTTTAAGTAAGTACCGTTTTGTCACACCATGGCTGCAGCGCTACGGTCAGCATTCCGCGTATGCACACTGGGTACCTGCAACTCTTGCCTACACACTGACGCCATTGCAGTCTAATTCTTCCTTGTTTACGTTGTTCAATGAGTGTTTAAGATGCCTCCAATAATCGTGAGTCCCTCCGACTGTGAAGTATAGGCTGTTATAAGATTTCTTTGTGCTAAAGGCCTAACCCTTTACGCCCCAACCCTCATGATCGTAAGGGTAAGGTATGACCTTATACTTTTATTTTCCTGGGGGTTGAATGTAGTTGCAGCCGGAAACGTACAATCGTGAGGGTTACTCTAGGTCATTTTGTACCGCAGGACGCCACTAGATTGCAGCTTCGTCCACTCTGCGATGTTGTTAGGCTCTTTTGTCTTCCAGTGTCGTTATGTCAGATGTTGTGGCTTCGTTTTATCTGTAGCAGATGTGTAAATGTATAATTCTGAAAGAAGTGCTTAGATTCAATTTGTATCTGGACATCCCTAAGTATCTGTGTATTACTGAAATATCTATTTTGTGTGATTATTGCGACTGTGGTGCTTCAAAGTGTCTCCACCATCACAATCGTGAGGGTTAGGCATTGCTACAGTCTTCATTGACCTTCTGTGGTCCGCAAATACAACCTAAACATAGATGGAGTTGATGTTTGTGACCAGCAAATGGAATGCTATAGAACTCGGTTCAGAAGTAAAAAATGGACATGGAAAGTAATTTGTACTTTGTGGACCTCGCTGTGGTAAATGCATGTAACCAATTCATGAGAAGCATCAAAGGGAACAATATTCCAAGAAAAGAACATAAAGATCTACTATAGTTCAAATAATAATAAGCGATAATTTGCAATACCAAATTATTTTATATCTACGCAAATGTTATTTGATATTATTATATGTTTCCACAGCAGAAGGACTGCCTGCAGATCCTCCTGTAGATAGAGGAGTATTAAGTGATAGTGAGACTGGACAAAATGAATTTCCTGTGTTCAAAAGGTGTAAATTATTTAATCCAACTGTTAAGCTTCCATGGAGTGATAAGCGTTATGATAGATATGAACTTTTTCCAAGCGCTGACGATATTCCAGCACCACATACTTGCAGATACGAGCCATGCAAAAGTCGCAGCAAAATGCAGTTCGAAAAAGAAATGTATAGTAGTGTCTATTGAAGGACAAGACATGATTTAAGGACTTTCATATTTCTCACAATTAAAAACCAAGAAGACAAATATCCATTTAAAACAACTACAACAAAAGTTGGACTTAAAAATTAAATAATGTACATTTATGCAAGCACAATAAGTTTTATGCACTCTAAAGTATTTTGTGTTAGTATTTACCTGACACTCACAATCGTGACGGTACCCCCCTCCCAAAATTTTGAAATTGAGAATTTTTTTCTTATTTTTCTAGTAACATTTAAAGCCAGACAAATTACAAAAAGCATCGGGAAATGAGATAACTTTTTAAAACTTCTTCAGGTCGTAAAGGGCTAAAACCGATCGATATTCATCGTGAGATCTGTGCAGTTTACGGAAAAAATATTATGAGTAATCGAATGTTGAGAAAGTGGGTGATAGCATTTAAAGATGGCCGCACAAATGTGCATGATGAACAACGGAGTGGGTGTCCTTCGGTTGTTAATGAAAGTTTGGTTCAGAAAGTGGACAATAAGGTGAGAGAAAACAGACACTTTACGATTTCCTCCTTGTGTGATGACTTTCCTAATGTTTCTCATAGTGTTTTGTATGACATTGTGACGAAGCACTTGAATTACCCAAAATTGTGCTCACGTTGGGTACCGAAAATGTTAAAGGATGTGCACAAAACCAAACATTTAGGCAGTGCATTGACTTTCTTTGAGCGGTACCACAACGATGGTGATGATTTCTTAAGCCAAATTGTTACGGGCGATGAGACATGGGTGGCCTACGTCACACCTGAATCAAAGCAACAGAATGGAATGGAATGGTGGCATTCAGATTTAGGGATAAAACAATACGAGTAAATACAAGTACTTACTCGATACATTCCTTCCGATACCAAGTACTTTTTGTATCGATACTCTAAAAATAAGTATCAAGTAGGTATCGGTCAAAAGTACTCGTATCGCTGTGTATACCAATATCACGAATATCGTGATTTCATTTAACACGTTAATTAATACACATTAAACGCTCATCTACACAGTAAAGAATATTTTTTTGGATGTCGTTATTGTATTTTTTCAACACATTCTTTTTCTAAGTTTGTGTTGTTGGGAATCTTGTTAGTCTATGCCCGGTCTAAAGAAAAAAAAACTCTCTGCTTCCCGTCAGTCACCATTTTAAGTCGTGGTCATCATTGACTTATTGTTTTGTTTTCGTTCTTCGTTAGTAATTCTACCCTAGGGCTGTTGTCATTGTTTTGTGTTTAATTTTTGTATTAGGTATATTTGCTGATAGAAAATGCGACCTCCAAGGTCTGATGTGTGACAATATTTCAAGAAAAAAGATGACAAAAACACAAGCTGTAACAATACTTCTTATTTGGATATAAGCGTTTAAAAAGCCACCCCGATATTGCATCTGTTAATAAAAACGACAAGATTTCAATGTAAGTACGACTTTTGATTAATCTACAAAATTATTATTTGGTATGTTTGGATGTTGATTGTCATGGGTGCAGGCAGGATTGCTTCTAGGGGGGTGCACCAGGGCTGCATTGGTGCTCCCCCCCCCCCCCCCCTATCGGCCCAAAAATTCCAGGCTGTACCTACTACTGCCCAGACGGCGACCCGGGATGTCAGGGGGGGTGCAAGTGCATCCCCTTGCACCCCCTCCCGGCGCCCATGTTGATTGTTAGTAGTGATGTGCGGATCCGTTAATCGATATTGATGTAGTCTTCTCGGGAGACTAGTCGAGTAATCAAGGTGTATCCACATGATATTTCGGCGATCCGTGGTGAAGATAACGATGGAGTTTCAGATCGCCGAAATATTATGTGGACACACCTTGATTACTCGGCTACTCTGCCGAGAAGTTTACATCAATTCTCAACGCCGAGAAAAACTTCGTTCGTTTTTTTGATATAATCATATTTTAAGTATTGACTGATATCGATTAAGTAAAAAACTTTTAATATAACTAATCAATATTTTATCTGCCTTGTGGTAACGTGATGGTTAAGTAAATAGATAGAACGATCAGTAACGTGAAAATGTAATAAATATCTTTCGTCAAATAAATATTTATTTTTACATCAATAAAGACTATCAATACTTATTACAGACTGTTGTTTTATTTATTCCAAATTTCACTACGAAAATCAATCGATACAAGTAAGTATCGATACTTTTCAATAGATACCGAATAGGTATCGATACCTTACGACCGATACTGTATCGAGTAAAAGTATCGATACCTCAGTGGTATCGTTTTATCCCTATTCAGATTCACCCAAAAAAGTGAAGTTCAAACAAACGATTTCTGCCCGGAAAATCATGTGCACAGTTTTTTGGCACAGAAAAGGAGTATTGCTTGTGGAATTTCTGCCTCGTAATGAGACAATCAATGCAGCAGCTTATTGTGAGACATTGAAGAATCTGCACTGTTCAGTCCAGAACAAAAGATGTGGAAAGTTGAGCAAGGGCATAGTTTTGCTGCATGACAATGCCCGTCCACATGTGGCTAATCAGACCAAAGATCTCATCACATCTTTTCGATGGGAAACTCTAGATCATCCTCCCTACAGCCCTGATCTGGTGCCCAGTGACTACCGTCTGTTCCTGCACTTGAAGAAACACCTGGGCAGTCAGCTTCTTGAAGACGATAACGAAGTCAAAACAGTTGTGATGCAGTGGTTAACAAGTCAGGCAGCAGACTTCTATGAGGAGGATTTTCAAAAACTGGTACTACGTTATGACAAGTGCCTCAATATTGAAGGGAATTATGTAGAAAAGTAGATTAAGGTACAGGCTTTCATGTAAAAATAAAATTATTGAGATATATTTGCACGTCTTTTTTAATTTCAAAATGGTACTTACTTAAAAAACATGCCTCGTATTATCTTCACCAGCCCCTTTATTTTTTTTCAGCTTTCTTGATTCCTTCATGATTTCCTGAGGATGAATTTCAAATTTTTTACTATCATCATTTCTAATTGTGTTGTTAACCCTCTACTGCATGAGTTTTTTTAGTAATTTTATTTTCTAACGAAAAAATGTTCAAATCATGGGATATTGGTCTAAAATGACAATTAACTAAGAAAAACTATTGAATATGTATTATTTAGATATTTATTTCATATTTTAGGTTTGTTGCCATATGGCAACAACATGAGTTACAATGCAGACTTCCACAATATGATACTCAAGAGTATTGACACATAGGCTCACTAATATACTTTGTATCTATTAAATTAACAAGAAAAGTATGTTTTACAGATAAGAATACGCATTATGTAATAGTCTAATCATTTACGAAGTTGTTCTTTCACTTTTAGAACATCAAACTGTGTTATTGTTCTGTATGAAATTTTAGAAAGCAGTTTTTTGCTGTAGTGAGACATAGATGCACATTGCATTTCACACATTTAACTCTAATTATTCCATTGCATGTAGGAATCTTGCATCCACATTTCTGATCCATAATAGGCAAATGTCCAACCCCATCCAACCGCATTTCTTTTTCAGGCAGTGCAGCAGCTGGACCTCTTTTCTTCTTAGCTATATGTGACATCTCAATTGAATCAGATTTGGGTCTTCCTTTCTTTTTATTGCATTTTTCCCATGGAATAAAAAACTTAGAGCTATATCTTTCTTGAAATCTGCCAAATGAAGTATACTCTTGAAATGTATTCCATTAGTTGAGGCATCCCTTTTGTATAGAAACCAGCCACTGGTGCAGTGATTATTACAAAGCTACGCTCATATTGTTGCCAAATGTTAACACACACAAAATATCCATTCAAGATTATGTATAGTGCCACATTATTGTAAAACAAAGATTTTCTGCAAGTTAAATATATCAGATTACCTACCTTATTTAAATAATTCAAATTATTCCTGTGTTTATTTTGTAAAAAAATATTTTTGAAAAGGCTCTTATGCACTTCTAAAGCCTAATGATCTCACCTAGAAACTGCTGATTTTCTACTACTTCTACCAACAGTGCGAAACTAAACTGTTGGGTACTGTGATGGCTATCATCTCTGGATTGCCATATGGCAACACCATGCATATATGACTGATTTTTTTGCCATTATAAATCTATCTTTAGTTTGTTGCCATCTGACAACACCATGCAGTAGAGGGTTAAGCTCATTCTCCGAATTAGACTATCACGTTTCTGATTCATTGTCCCTAATGCTTCACTGAACCAGTTACTTAAAATCTCTGCCTTTTTCAAATCATCAGTAACTACTTCTCCATCCTTATCTGTAAGTGTGTCTACACCCTCCCTTCACGTCAGTTTCCTGATATAGCCATAGAAATTTCTAGATGGATCTGTCAATGGTCCTCCTGCACTGACAATACTCTTCATATACCCATCATATCTACTTTCTTTGCTGTTATTAAGTCCTTGTTTAGTTGTTTTAAATATTCCCTACTATTCTGCTGTCTCTTAACTCTGTTATGTTCTTTTCTTCCAACCTCTTTAACCTCCTCACTTCCCTATTATAGTACATAGGTTCTCTACTTCTCTTTATTTTCTGCCTTGGAATGCATTTTTCTTCCCCCTTTCTTATTATCTCCTTGCACTCTTCCCACCTTGACTCTACTGTACTTGTGCCTCCCTTCCATTTGCTGAATTTTTCTCTGAAATATCTCTTCAAATTTGAAACCTGTGCCTTTTTTATAATTGTACCTATTTCCCCCTTTAGTTTTTGCTGCTGGTTTACTGAATCCTCTAATATCAATCAGAACTGCTTCATGATCACTTATTCCTTCAGTTACTTGATATCCCACAAGGTTTTCATCTGGCTTAATTGGAAATATATCCAAAATATTTTTCCCCCTAGTGTGTTGCTCAACCACTTGTGTAAATCCTCCTTCCCTTATTAAGATATTTGCAAATATCTTTTCCCTTGTGTTATTTACTTCCCAGTTTACACCTGGTAAATTTAAATCCCCACCAATGATGATCATTCTATTCTCACCTCTGAAATCTGAGTATAAATTTAAATTCTCCCCAAGAGCCTCATCTTCTACTGTCATTCTTCACTGCAGTAAACAGCCAACACTCTGATTTTTTCTTTTCTATTACCCCAGAAATCTACCCCAAGTAACTCATGGTCTTGACCTATGAATGCCAATGAACTGTGGTAGTTTTTGTGTGATCGTAAGTTTTCCCGGCGGAACTGTTGCTGGAAGATTTCTCGGGCGTACAGCCGGGTCAATTGATCACAGATGTACGAATTTTCGATGGCGTATCATGCCATCATCTTCAGGTAGCGTCCACTGGTTGGCGCTCTTCACGCCGACCAGTGGACGCTACCTGAAGATTTCCTAATCAGTCACGCACTCACGTCAATAGCTATTGACTGAGGAACAGTGAAGTGGGGGGGGGGGCCAGCCTTCACTTGCAAATTAACAATGACCATAGTCATTAGTAGAGACCAGATTATATGCAATTGCATGTTTGCATATGCATTTGCATATTAAGCACAATTTCACCGGTTATTGCATATTTTACCTAAAACTTAGTGACAAGGCATATTTTTGCTATATTTATAATATTTTTTTCAGTAATGTACCTAGTTACTAAATAAAATCTTACATTGTAGCCGGCGAAACCTACTAGCAGCACGATTCTTAGAAGTCGTGCGTCTATTGTTTTGATAGATAATATTACTGTGCGGCAAATAAAACACTATTGTCTCTGACTAACGGGAAATAAAAACGGACAATGCATTCTGCGTCACACTAGAGTATTGCAGCACTCTTCCTACCGGGCAAATAATGCATGCTCATTCGTGGGCTCAATTCATGTTTAATTTTTATTTATTTCTACAAAGTTTAATACATAACAAGCCTCCCGAAAAAAAAAAAAATTTGTATATTCTGACCACCCTGAAATATTTACATACAACGGAAATGTTTTATACTGTTGAGTATGAGAGAAAAACTTTTCATGCACAAAAAATGTTTAAGACAGACCAGTTTGTCAAGACAAGTCTTGCAAAAGAAAGGCCCACGACAACAACTTTTAGCAGCGGCAAGTAGCAGAAGCAGCAAAGGCAAATCAAAAGATAAATTAAGCATGGATCTATGTGAAGCATTGTTTGCAAGTAATGTTCCTCTTCATAAACTTACAAATCCTGTCTTCAAAGTTTTTCTGAAAAAATATTAATTTAACCAAAACACATGTATCAAACTTCCGTAAAAACTGCATAACAATAATTTACCTACATGCTCTTGAAGAGTAGCCAAAATTGAAGGGAGAAATGGGTACAATTATAAAAATGCACAGATTTCGAATTTGAAAAGATATTTCAGAGAAAGTTTCAGCAAATGGAAGGAAGGCACAAGTACAGTAGAGTCAAGGTGGGAAGAGTTCAAGGAGATAATAAGAAAGGGGGAAGAAAAATTTATTCCAAAGCAGAAAATAAAGAGAAGTAGAGAACCTGTGTACTGGAATAGGGAGGTGAGGAGATTAAAGAGGTTGGTAAGAAGAGAGAATAACATAGTTAAGAGACAGCAGGGTACTAGGCAATATTTGAAACAACTAAACAAGGAATTAATAATAAGGTGACTAAATATTGGTTTATAAAGACTATTGTCATTGAAGGGAGACCACTGACAGATACATCTAGAAATTTCTGTGACTATGTTAGAAAACTGAGGGGCAAGGAGGGTACAGAGACAATTATAGATAAGGATGGAGAAGAAATTACAGAACATCTGAAAAAGGCAGAGATTTTAAGTAATTGGTTTATTGACACCATTAGGGACAATGAAATGGGAGGGTCTAAATCGGAGAACAAGCTTAACTATACTATCAGAAATGAGAAGACCAAAGGAAAGGGAAAATGACTCACTACTCACCAAAATTGGAAGGTATAAGTTGTAGGTGTTGACTGGTTGTCTGTGGCCATTCATTAAGACCGAGAGTTGCTGTGAAGTGAGGCCTATGTAGGAGTTAGTGCAGTGGTGGCAGTTTAGCTGGTATATGATATCTGTTGTGGAGCATGTGGCATGCCCAATGATAGGAAAGGTGTCCACTGTAGTAGGGTTGGAATATGTTGCAGTGGGAGGATGCGTGTTCCAGGTTTTGCAGTGAGGTCTATTGCAACAAAAAGATCCATATGGTGTTTTTGTAGAATCTGATGCGGAGGGTATTTGTGGATCAAGATGTTTTTGTGATAACATGATCTGCTGAAATATGTATGGGGGACAGCTGGTAGAATTTTTGGTAGAGTAGTGCACATTTCTGGGAAGGAGTGAAGGAAATCATGCTTCTGTTGTAAGATTCGATTTATGGACTCGAGGCCAGGAGAGATCTGGGTGACAAAGGCAGGGCTATGGTTGCATTTTAGAGGTGCCAGATGGGAGTGGTTACGTGGAGAATGGGTGATTGTTTAGGAGATTTCTTTATGAACAAGGTTTGCTGGGTAACAGTGGGAATTAAACGCTTGGGATAGATTCTGGGAGTACTGGGAGAGGGATTCAGCATCAGAACATATATGTCTGCCAAAGATAGCAAAGCTATAAGGAGGGAATGTTTAGTATTAAATGGGTGGCAACTTCAAAATGTAGAAACTGCTGCAGATTAGTGGGTTTGATGTGGACAGAGGTGTGTATGGGAGATCCAGCTGAAGTTAATGGAATGGCTATTGTTAAGTAAATCATAGGAGTGGGCCCAGATCATAAATATATCATCTGTTTATCTGAACCACACAGTGGGTTTAGATGGCATGTAGTTAGGGAAATGTTCCTCCAGACGACTGAGGAACAGGTTGGCATAGGACGGGGCCATGTGGGTGCCCATAGCAACGCCGGTTCTGATGATATACTTTGGAATTAAAGGTGAAGAAGTTTTTGGAGAGAATCAGGTGAGCCAAGGATGAAAGGAAGTATATTCGTGGATGATTGTGTGGGTGTCACAGATCTAGGAAGTGTTGCAGGGAGCTGAGGCCGTGGCTGTGGGGAAAGTACCAAGGGATGTTACATCGGTGAAGACTAAGAAGGTGTCTGGTGGTAGAGATGTGTAAACTGTGGATAGGAGTTCAAGGAAATGTGGGATGTCTTTGACATAGGAGGGAAGACTCTGTACAAAGGGTTGAAGATATTGATTCACAAAGACTGAAATCCATTCAGTGGGTGACCCATATGCTGCAACTGTAGGTCACTATGGACTGCCAAAGTTGTGGATCTTGGGAAGAAGGTACAGGGTGGGTGTACAAGGATTACCCCACGTTTGACCATGCAATGCTATGGGTGCCTGCATGGCCCCATCCTATACCAACCTGTTCCTTGGTTGTCTGGAGGAACATTTCCTTAACCACACCCTGTATAAACCCACTGTGTGGTTCAGTTACATAGATGATATATTTATGATCTGGACGCACAGTGAAAATTAACTCCTACAATTTCTCCATTATCTTAACAACAGCCAATCCATTAATTTCACCTTGATCTACTCCTGCAGACACATCTGGTTCCTCGATATGGACATTACACTCAGGCAGGGTGCCCTTCACACCTGTTCCCAATAATTTGCAGCAATATCTACATTTTGACAGTTGCCTCCCATTTCATAATAAACGTTCCCTCCTTTATAGCCTTGATATCTGTGGCAGATGTATCTGTCTGGATCCCTCTCCCAGTACTCCCAGAACCTATACCAAACCCTTAAATCCCACTGCTATGCAGCAAATCTTGCATATAAACAAATATCCCATACAATCATCCACCCTCTACGTAATCACTCCCGCCTGGCACATCTAAAATGCAACCACAGCTCTGCCTTTGTCACCCAGTTCTCCTGTCCTCGAGTCCATCAATCAAAACTTACAACAGGTGCATGACTTCATTCGCACCTTCCCAGAAATATCCACTCCTCTACCAATACTTCTACAAACTGCCCCCGTGCATATTTCAGTAAACCACATAATCTCAAAAACATCTTGGTGCACAAATACCCTCCGCCGGACTACTACAACATATTCCAACCCTACTAAAGGAGAAACCATTCCCATCATTGGGCATGCAACATACTCCACTACAGATATCATATACCAGCTAAACTGCTGCCAATGCAACAGTTCCTATATAGGCCTCACTATGCAGCAACTCTCAGTCAGAATGAATGGCCACAGACAAGCAATCCACACCCACAACTTATACCTTCCAATTCCAGTTTTCACAGTTTTCCCCAAAACCACCACCTCTTCAGAACTTTGGAGATGGAAATTTGCATACCAAAGTATCCTGGATACCAGACACACACCTGGCCTCAATCAGTGATAAAATTCCACCTTCTGTTCCATCATTTGTTATTTTAGTGTTATTATTTAACAAATAACAACTTTCTTCCCAATTTTTTTATTTACTGTTTGTTGTACCACTCCATACCCTTTTGTTATATTATTTATTTTATCACCACATGTGATATATTTATGTGTATTTAACATCTTAGTCTTTCCCGAAATATTGATAGCTCACTCAGTCATATGATTAGCTTTGGCATGTGCACTCCTCTCAAACCACATGTCTCACTCCCTAGTACACAAGTAGGGTGTAAAACTGAAATATTTTATATGTTTTTGTTCATCATATATGTTTTTCACTCATCACAGCCTACAACTTAGGTGAGTGATGAGCCATTTTCCTTTTCCTTTGTCATTTATATTGCCTAAAAGCCATTTCATTTTTCCTTAGTATTAAGACCAAAAAATTTGAAATTTATCCTGAGGATATCATGAAGGAACTAAGAAATCTGAAAAAGGCAGAAAGGGGCTGGTGTAGAAAACATTACTACAGATATCTTAAAGATAGCAGGTTGTGACATTGTACCTAGTCTTCAAATATTGTTTAAATTACACCTGGATACTTGCTGCTTACCAGAGTACTGGAAAAGTGTGATAGTAGTACCGGTACATTAAGGAGGTGTGAGAAACACAGTCTAAAATTATAGGCCAGTCAGTTTGACATCAGTGGTATGTAAATTAATGGAGAGATTGATAGATATGTAACCACATCAGAAATATACGTGAGGATCATAAGTGGTTTTCACAGTAGCAACTTGGCTTTAGGAAAGGATAGTCATGGAAAACTCAGTTAGTACAGATATTTCGGATGAAATGGACAAGGGAGGTCAAATTGATAGTGTTACTCTAGACTTTACTAAGGCCTTTATAAGAGTGAGCCATAAAATGGTGGTAAATAAGGTGAACACTACTGTACAAGAAAGTGATTTGCTTCGTATAAGAATTTTTAATAGGTAGAAAGCAATGGGTAAGAAATGCAGAATCAAAGGAAATGGAAGTAAAAATGGGAGTGGCACAGGGTAGCATATTGAGATTATTGCTATTCATTATTCTAATAAATGATTGTATAGATGAATTACTATCAGAAATTAGATTGTTTGCAGATGACATAATGCTACACAAAAGGATCGAAATTGTAGAGGACACTGAACAGCTGCAGAGTGATCTGGACAGGATTCTTATCTGGGTTGGTTGTCATGGGATAAAGATAAATGCAAAGAACAGTCAGCTTACTAGGTACACAGATAAAAAAAACTAAAGATTGATTATTATTACAAGGTGGGGAAAGAATTGCTGTCCCAAAATGTAAATATCTTGGCATAACATTAGATAACTAGCTCATCTGGGCAGCACACATTGGACAGGTAGTAGGAAAAGGTTTCAAAATTTTCACTTGTTTGAGAGAGTGATGAGAGGATGTACAAGAGAAGTAAAAGACTTTGGTTACAAAACTTTGGTCAGACCATTGTTTCAATATGGTGGAGTTGTATGGGAACCACATTTTGGGTATCAAATATTGGAGCTGGTAGGTGGAGGGGGGTTTTCATAGGAGAGCTGCTAGATTTATCTCTAGAAATCAGTAACAGATGTGATAAAAGAGCTGGAATGGGATTTAATGGAAGACAGGAGGAGGGTGAAGAGAGTCATGGGGGTGCACATGGCATATATTGGTAATGAGGTGTGGAAAAATATTGATGTAGTAGTAGTATTTTATTTGCCCTCTAAATCTTATACATGTACATTATACACAATGATATAAGACACACCAATTATGGATTAAGATATTTACATTAATTTACCTCAGTTCATATATTTGAAACATTCTTCTACAGAATAAAAGGAGTGGTATTGAAGATATGACATCAACAATTTCTCAACATTTCCCATTTTTGATGTTGATTTTAATTATGGGGTAATTTATTTAAAAGCTTAATCCCTATGTTCCATTTTGATACATTTTTGTTTATGCATCCATAATATGCGATTCTGTTTCCTGGAGTAATGTTCATGTACCTCATTATTTGTTTTTACAGCTGCATATATATGTATGACATTATTTCCTTAAAAAAAAAAAAAAAAAAAAAAAAAAAAAAAAAAAAAAAAAAACCAAGATGGTTTTAAAGATGGAAATGCTTGGTAGTGGGAGAATGTTCACGTATTTAAATAAGGGTCTACAACAGGTGTGGCCAACCCAAATGATCTTGCAGGCCACTTTGGAATTGTATCATAATTCCACAGGCTGCATATAAAATTATATATCCGCATATTAGATTTAGACCCACTATAGATTTTTTTTTTTAGTGATAAATTGAAACATAATGAGTTATTATTATTGTGTTTACTATTATTCTTACTTGCAAACATAGATAATACAATAATAATGGCACTAGATGCAGATTGTAAGGAAATATATAACATTAAAAATGAAATATTTTGTAAAATATGATTCTCGCGGGCCAGAAAACATTGCCCATCCCTGGTCTACAAGATTCACATGTTTTTTGATTCGTCATTTTTCTTATTGCTCTCTTTTGAATTTTGAAAGTACTTAGTGAATCTGATGATAAACCCCAGAACATAATTCCATAATCTATTTGTGAATTGAAATGGCCAAAGTATACACTTTTCAAAGTTTGTTTACTAGTGGTTAATTTTCAAATAAATAATGCATAATGGGTTTGATTTAATTTAGAGTTCAAATATTGAATATGTTTATTCCATTTAAGATCAGATTGAATCCATAAACCTAAAAATTTTGAGTCTAACCGGTTTGCTAAAGTCTGATTTTTTAAAATAATATTTGGGTTGGCAGGGTTCCTGTTTTGAGCAGTATGGAAATTTAGTGCAATTTTTTATCACAATTTCTTATTAAATGGCTGTTTTTAGACCATGCAGATAGTTTTTTAGTGATTTTATTAATACTTTGCCAAAGAACTTCTTCAGTTTCAACTGTCATTATAAGTTTTGTATCATCTGTAAAGAAAATATTATCATATGACTCGACATTTTTATTTATGTCATTGATACACAAAGAATATAAGAATTAAAAGTATTTCATGGAAGGGAAGGGATGACCATGACCAGAAGCTGGTACTTGATTTCAGGCACAAGGTTGTGGGAAGATTATCTTTCATAAGTAAGGAGGTCAGGGATTGGCTTAAGTTACCAACAGAATTGATAAATAATTTACAAAAACAGTGAAATAATTTAAGTTGAAATTTGTAGAAGGAAAAAGTAGGTGGGTACAGGGAAGTGAGAAAAATGAATGTGTACGGAAAGTGGCTCTGTAGTGTGCACTCCATCACAATTAATTTTTTTTTTTTTTTTTTTTTAAATATATTACTTTTATTTAGCAATTGAAATGAAAATAATCCAAATGTAAACATCCAACATAATATTTTTCACTGTTCTTCTATAACACTTTTTCAACAAGATGTTATTTTTTTGTAATTGAAGTAATTAAAAACTATGCATAATACCATATACATAATAATTTTTATATTACTGTATTAGAAAATAGACATTTTTCATTTCAAATAACTCTGTTGTGCAGCCTGATGTAATTCTACCTTCAAAAATACCTTTTAATTTAATAATTTTCACTTCCTATGTCATATTTAATTTTTTGAAAATTTTTTAATAGTAATAATTATTTTTATTTCTCTTATTTATAGGTTACAGTTTCATTTTTATTACACTGTATTTTGTGGGTTTAGATTGCTCAGCCAAATCTCACTCTAAATAAACTCATTCCGTTGAAGATGACATTGGTTCTACATTTTTTCATTTACATTGACTGACTTAATTTTGGTAAATCTAGAAAAAATGACTAATTTCATGTTTATTCATTAGTTCTACAAATTTCTCATAATAGATTTCATAATTATAACCTGTTTATACTTTTTTAATTTTAAGTATTAGTTCAGATTCATAAAATATATTTCTTCCTTTTTTTTTTTTTTTTTTTTACTGGAATGTATATGCAATTTTCTTCAGCTTGGCATTATTTTTCATTTAGATCTCCAGAAAATTTATCCAAAACCCTATTTTGTTTCTAAAGTAAGCAAAAAATTGGATTTTTCAAAAACCAAATTTTAATAGCTTAAAATAATCCCTGCCAAACATTTTTACAAGATCTTAATAAATACCAAAAAGTTTAAATATCTTTTACTACCTTAAAAACATATAAAACATTTCTAAAAGCAGTAATTTTAAAACTTAATTCATTGTTCTGTGTTAATTTACAAAGACATTACCACATGAAGTGTAATATGCATTATTATTCTGTATAAATATCATCAAAGAATTCTCTGTTCTGTGATTCATCCTGTAACCCTCAGCAACAAACTTGATGTCTAGTCCTTTTTTCAACCAAGCTGCTACCTCTAATTAGGGGAGCTCCATTTATTCTCAAACTGGTGAAATTTGTTAATATTTTTTATAACATATTAAGTAGGAATAAGTTTTATTATTTTATTATTTGTTGCACATAAAGGATTTCTTCTTATTACATAAACAAGTGAATCAAATATTGTATATAATCTTATACTTTCTTCTTTGACCTAAGATTATATCTATCCTGCCACCCAACAAACATAAAATAATTGGACCAGGCAGTCATGTTTGTGATGTGGAATTGTTATTTGAGATACCAATGATGTCAGTAGTAAGAACAATAACAGCTTGCTACATTGTCACATTGAAGAAGGAATGTATAATGAGTGTAATGGTTAGACAAGAACAACATATGCTTGACTTGAAGGAATTGATAGAGAAATCAAAAGCACTTAAGGTAATAAAACAAAATATACATTTAAAGACACTACAAATTGAAAATTTAATACTTTATTGTTTCAGAGTTGGCCATTTCAAGATGCTTGTTACATTATAATGATTCCACATAACTGATCTAATAGAGCTTCAAACACTAAAAAAATACTCATGTAGTGTTTCTTTTGAAATGATGTGTAGCTCTTTCATTGTCATTCTAGTAATATATTCCACGATTACAAGCAAGAATCTGTCAGTGAGTTTGTTGCCTAGTGCTTCACAAGATATATGATGTTTCTACAAGCCACACTGTCTTCTGAAATTTTGACCATGGTCATAGGTCTTCTTTGCAGCTGGGAAGCCAGCAGTTATTAACAGTTAATATAATTGGTACGATGGAAGAGATGAAAATAATCAGGTCATTCACAGTATAACCTGAGTAAAAAATATTTTGATAATTTGTCTTCTTGGCATTCATTATGATTATCATAGTCGCTGTTCTTGAACCGTATTAGCTATTCCTGATATACTCTTGGGAGAAGCTGAATGGTTAATGTTTAGGTCAAGGCCACCCAGATTTTCATTTTTTATGGGTTTTCAAATTCATTTAAGTTGTTTACTATGATAATTCCTTCAAGAGCTCCAGGCTAAACTTCTTCCCTTTCCCCAAACCTCTCCTGACTCTAATAATATCATTGCCCTATTTAAACTAGAAAAATACATAAGGTGTTCAGATATTGACAAAAGATGAATGGAAAGTATCTATAAGAAGGCATCAAGCAATGCCATTACTTCTTCAAACACACAAGTGGAATTCAGTGTCATATTGGGATCCACTGATACAGGAGGTCAAGAGGAATGACAGCACTGCAGGTCAGGCCCTAACTTGAAAACTGTAACATCAGTAAGCAACAAAAAATAGCTCATTCTTCAGACAGAAAACTTTGAGCATGAATGCATTATTTGAGAAGATTCATTGTTTGTGAGAGATTTCATGAAAGTGATAAGAAACATTGAAGATATACTTCAACAACACTGTAATAGCAAGTTGCTCACTGGTGGCTGTGAATATCGGTACCTCAGGCAAACAATTTTTGAGATAACTGCCATTGTTTTCTAAAATCAACAGTATCACGTATACATCAAAACCACAACCAACCACTACGTAACTGCAAGACTTACTCCCATTCAATTTCTGATCAAAACTATTTTTACTCTAATTGTGTACTGCTTGTTCCCATTTGCTACAGCTCCTCCTCCCCTTACTCAGGAAATAGGGTGTATCTGTTTCTGGTCTTAATTATGGAAGTACTCTTCTTCTTCATCAAACTCTCCCTTTTTCGCCCTTGGTGGATACCTTCCTCCAGGTCCTGTCATACAGTTTCTCTCTTAACCACGCTATCTTATTATTCAGTTCTACAGTCACCTAAAAGACACATTTTCTTCTTCTGTTTCATGTTCTTTCATCTTGAATAAAATCAGACAAAACCATGGAAGCTCTCATCAAATTTCCCACTTTCTTACCCATTACAGTATCTCCAGTCAAATCACCCCACAGAACACTCACAAACTTGCAGCTCTATGGCAACATCAACGCTTTTATCCATGACAGATGTTGTAAGTTTCTGCTTACTATTCAATAGATAAAGTCTTTGAGACACTTCAAGTAATATATCCACCATCACCCACCTCCCATAATGTTCTACTGTTGATAAAGGGCTTGTCCCAAAAATTACATTATCTGTTGTGTTTTTGTCTTTTCTGTATGTTTGCACCCCACATCCATCATCTAAAGGTAAGTGGTGGCTCATTTTCCTATCCTAATTTAATTCCTTTTCGCTACTTAGCGCCTTTGCATATATATGTGCATATAGACATGTATTTTCCTGTATTTCACTTTTCAGCCACCACTACCTAGCACAGATCACTGGTCTTTGTGTGTGGAAGTAGCATGGAGTTTACTGTCGTGCACAACATAGGCCAAATGTCGATATCTGTGGGGATGTGGGAGAATTGATGGTTAAAAATGGTCGATGCAGGGCATTTTCGTATTACGACAAAAGACGTGTCTCCATATATATCACTCTGCTGCCACAACTACATAGCATAGACCATTGGTGTTCATGTGTGGTAGTGGTATCGGATCTCCTATTGTGTAATACGGTGGTTAGATATTGATAGCTATGGGGGTATGGGAGATATGGTGGTTGAATGTGGTCGACCTACGGCACTTTAATATTTCTACCAAAAACGTATGTGTCATGGTGTATGACTTGTCAGTCAAATCTATCTAGCGCAGATCACTGGTGTTTGTGTGTGGTAGTAGCACAGAGTCAGCCATCGATTACAACATTGGCCGAAATTAGGTAACTGTGGTAGTGTGGGAGATATAGAGGTTGAAAGTGGCCGATCAAGGGTATTTTCGTATTTCGACCAAAGACATGTGTCTCGCTACAAGTCAATCTGCTGCCACAACTACATAGCATAGACCAATGGTGTTTGTGTTTTGTATTGGTATCATGTCTCTTATCGTGTACTATGGAGCTTAGATGTTGGTAGGTATGGGAGATATGGTGGTTGAAAGTGATCGACCTGCAGCACTTTCATATTTCTACCAAAAACGCATGTGTCATGGTGTAGGGGGTGAGCGAGGAGGGTTCAGACAGATTTTTTTAATTATGAATTGTAGCTTTAATTTAAAATTAATATTTCCAAATTTTAATTATTTTCAATCTCAAAGGATTAAAGTTTCTTAATTTGAATAGGTTATGAGTAAAATGATTTTAATTTTTACAAAAATAATTTTTAATTTTTTTTTGAAAATTATCCAAAATGTCCCGATATGTGGGAGACAATGGACAGCTTAGGGGGAGATTCTGGACACACTAATATAAGATTAAAAAGTTGCATTTATTAATAAAAATAACAAAATAAGCATCACAAGCTTTAAAAAAACTTAGTAGTGGCTTTATTTTTAAAAGAAAATGATGTTACTAGTACCAAAAAAATCACTCAGGTCCATATTTTTTAACCTTTCACTAGTGTCCATTTGAGCAGAGGAAAGATTAAACATCACATCTTATGGCAAAAAGAATGTCTCTTCATCAGACAAAGTAAATGTGTATGATAAGTTCTTTCTTTTTAGAAACCTTACTATGTAAACTCCCGTGTCTTCTTCTTCAATTCTTGCTACGTATCGCCATCCACTTGACGTCCACTTCCCATGAATGTTAACATCTGCATAGGAACCAACAGGAACACTAGTATTATCTTGGTCAAAAGAAATACCTTCCTCCCATTCGCCTGCAGATGAGTCTCAAATATTTGAAAGAACACTGTCTGATTCATTTTCAGACAAAGAGTTGCTTGTTTGCTTTGCATTCATGTGACCATGATTGCTGGATGCTGAGGGATAAGCTGTAGCTTTTTTTCTGGGTGAAGTTTCAAACAGTTTTTAATAGGCTTAGCTACTCTTCCAGAAATCTTTTTACACTTTTCTTTCGTGACAGCAATTTCATTTTTGTGGGGTGTCTATAGCAATTGTGCAACGTCCTCTCTTATGACCTTGGTTTGCGGCTTTTCTTTCATTAGCCTTTGGAAAAGGTAAAATATTTTTCGGTGATATAATGCTAGTTGAGGGAGATACAATGCAGATCGAGTTGGGGGAGCAGTGCAAGGATCTGCACGTTAAGGGTGTTGCAAAATCCAACTTATCATTTTTGTGGCAACCATTCTTCAACCGCCCATCAGATGGATTTGTTTCAATTGGTAGTTGTCTGTCGGTAACATAAGCCCCCAGGAAGTCTTTTTGCATGAAGTTTCCCTGATAGAATGGCACTATGCCAGTGGAATCAAATCATTTCTTGATGTTTGACGAAGTAGCAGACTTGTCCAAGGCTGAATAGCATATGGAGGAAAAATAATAAATGCTGAGGGATTGCCTGGGATGATTTATCATCCATGAGTCATATCTTGCCTTGAATGACCTATAAATCCAAGTTTCCAGAGGTTGAAACTTATTTGTGCCAAGGGGAGGAAAAGTAAAGACAAAAATGCCATTACTTTACAGTAATCAAGAGCTTCAGTAGAAAGGTGGGTTTCCAGATTGTCCATCAATAACAATATCTTATTGACAATAGAACATTTACTATATTTTGGCTGACTTGGCATTGGCCATTCTGTGAAAAAATTTAGGCACTCGAGGAACGGTCATAACACGTAGATTATAAATTTCATGAGGCTCAAACACATAACGTTTCAAGACCTCTTCCAACTTGTCCTGAAAAACTTTTAAGTTGTTTGCATTAAAGCTAGTCATTCTTGCTAAACTTGTTGGTTCGGGTGTCCTGTTGGAAAGTGAAGGACGCCGATGAATTACGAATCCCCACATGCAGATCGACTCGCATTACAATTTTCGGGTACAGACAAGTTATTTTTTACCCCATATTCATATGCCAGGCGTTTTGCACAGGATGGTGTCAGTCCACGAAACATTTTGCAGCTTTTAAGAAGATAATCTGCCAATTCTTCCTCCAGGCAAGGTGTAAAATTTTGACTTTTTTCAAGTCTGGGGAATAGTTAACATTTTTTGGATTCTTCTTTGTTTTTTTATGCAGTCAAGAAGTGTTGATATCTTAAGCTGGTATTTATAAGCAGTTTTTCTAATCGATGCTCACCTTTCTAGGACTTTTCTAACTGCCTTTTCCATTGTGACAGCACAAAAGGTCATATCCATCCTCTTTTTTAATACTTCACCATTCTCTAAAACCAAATTTAAATAACAGAAATTGGGAGAGATTATATAGAAAAACTTCAGATATAATGGGGAGACTTCAGACAGACTGTCCGATCTATCCCATACAGCCATCATAAGAAAAACTTACATTTTAATGTGACTAATATGGACAGTAGTGGAATCAGTCCTGGTTTATTATGTTCGTTACCTAACTTAGTTTCCACAAAAAATATTTGCTCATTTAATTTAACCATATATATTATTTCTATAAGGTATTTTTTTGTCACAAGCCTATATCTTCCTTAATACTTAACCGAAATAAATAAATGAGGTGTCATTTTAAAGCTTATGGTCTCCACTTTGGTTAAATCGTATTTTAAGCAAGAAAGTTTTCGGAATTCGACCCTTAAGGGGCAAAAATGTAATTTTTTCTAGAATGCTGTTTTCTGTGTTACGAGTCAGTTATCTCCCTGGATACCTATCTGAAACCGTTTTATGAAGTATGGTTTTAAAGATTAAGATCTCCGCTTTAGTGACGTCATATATTAAGCCAGAAAGTTTTCGGAATTCGACCCTTAAAGGGCAAAAGTATCAATATTTTTGCAATGCGTTTTTGTGTCACAAGCGATTTATCTCCCTTAATATCTAACCGATATAGATAAATGAAGTATCATATTATATAATAAGGTCTCCGCCATGGTAACATTATATTTTAAGAAAGGAATTTTTCGTAATTCGACCCTTATAGGGCAAAAATGTCACTTTTTCTAAAATGCGTTTTTTGTATCTCGAGCCATTTATCTCCGTGGATGTATAACCAAAATCGATAAATGAGGTAGGATTATGAGGAGTAATGTCTCAGCTTTGTGACAGCATATTTTAAGAGAGAATGTTTTTGGAATTCAACCCTTAAAGGAAAAAAGTATAAATTTTTCTATAACCGATTTTTGTGTCACGGGCGATTTATCTCCCTTGATATATAACCGATATAGATAAATGACGTATCATATTAAAGAATAAGGTCTCCGCCGTTGTAACATATATTTCAACAAAGGAATTTTTCGTAATTCGACCCTTAAAAGGCAAAAATGTCAATTTTTCTAAAATGCGTTTTTTGTATCTCGAGCCATTTATCTCCCTGGATATCTAACCAAAATCGATAAATGAGGTAGGATTATGAGGAGTAATGTATCAGCTTTGTGAAATCATATTTTAAGAAAGAATGTTTTTGGAATTCAACCGTTAAAGGAAAAAGGTATAAATTTTTCTATAACCGATTTTTGTGTCACGAGCGATTTATCTCCCTTGGTATGTAACCGATATAGATAAATGACGTATCATATTAAAGAATAAGGTCTCCGCCGTGGTAACATTATATTTTAAGAAAGGAATTTTTCGTAATTCGACCCATAAAAGGCAAAAAAGTCAATTTTTCTAAAATGAGTTTTTTGTGTCTCGAGCCACTTATCTCCCTTGATATCTATCCAAAATCGATAAATCAAGTACGATTGTGAGGAATAATGTCTCAGCTTTGCTGACATCATAATTTAAGAAAGAAGTGTTTGGAATTCAACTATTAAAGGGAAAAAGTATAAATTGTTCTACAACGTATTTTTGTGTCACGAGCCTTATATTTCCCTTGATATCTAATCGATATAGATAAATGACATATCGTATTAAAGACTAAGGTTTCCGCCGTGGTAACATTATATTCTAAGAAAGGAATTTTTCGTAATTCGACCCATAAAGCGCAAAAATGTCATTATTTGTAAAATATGTTTTTTGTGTTTCGAGCCATTTATCTCCCTGGATTTATAACCAAAATCGATAAATGAAGTAGTAGTATGAAGAGTAATGACTGAACTTGGTGACATTATATTCAACCTCACTATTCATCGCATTTTATTCGCGAAATTTTCGCACGGGTCATTTAGTTTAATTTAATTTAATTGCAATGGAACACACGCTCCGGTGGCAATTTCCCTACACACCCAACTTCCCCCTATTCTACACTCAACTACATTTGCCCTCTACAAATTTTAACTTTAAATTCTTTTAACGTTTTCGGTAGGTTATTCATCATTCCCCTTGGTAACTCATTCCAATCCCTGACACCCTTACCTAAAAAAGAAAGAAAATCTTCCCACACCCTTGTGCCTGAAATCGAGTGCCAGCTTGTGGTCATGGTCATCTTATTCCTTCCATGAACTACTTTTCATACCTACTGCAATATCTTTCCATGCCTCATCGCCAGTATACGCCCTGTACACTCCCATGAACCTCCTCATCCTCCTCCTGTCTTGCAATGAATCCCATTCCAGCTCCTTTATCATATCTGAATACTCTCCAAATCCATCCCTTCTGAATGGAGCACTGAAACTTACATCAGAATACACAAAATCAGAAAAATGGTCGGGATAAGAATGCGGTTTGTCACAGCCTGACTTTTGGCATTGGCAATTCAAAAGCAACTAATGACTCACCAGAACAAGCAGCAGGGTTGCCAAGTATCTTTCTCCTTGTATGAAATTTAGCAATGTCCAGAGTCTCCCACTGTCCGAACCCTCCCCGCTCCCCCCTATCACTTTTAAGCCTAAACTATCTAGCGCAGATCACTGGTGTTTGTGTTTGGTAGAAGCACAGAGTTACCTATTGATCACAACATTGGCCGAATTTCGGTAACTGTGGGAGTTTGGGAGATATGGTGGTTGAAATTGGTCGACCAAGTATATTTTCATATTTTGACCAAAGACATTAATGTCCGTTTATTTTACTTTGCTGCCTGAACTACATAGTGCTTATGACTGGCGTTTGTGTGTGGTGATAGCATCGAGTCTCCCATCGTGCACTATGGTGGCTAGATGTCATTAGCTGTCAATCCAAATTCTTTACAAACACGAACGAATTCATGGGTATAAATATATATATATATATAGCTAAGGATGGATAGGGTTATATAGTTTTGTTGCCTTAAAGCCTTTTCCTGCTCATTGGGTATATATATATACATATATAGACACATTACCAAAAATTTTACAATAATTTATGCATTATCATTATTATTATTATTTTTAAAATAATAGTTGAAAACATTTTAAGTTTTTTATATCTGCCAGTTTACTGAAGTATAAAATTTGATGTTTCTACACAAATTTCTATGATTCTTTCAGTCTATATTTTTATTGTAAATTCTTTTTCATTTCTCAATTTAAATTAATTCAAAATATTCGTTTTAGTTTGATGTATATTTTATTACATAATTTACAAGAGTATTTGTTATTCAGCATGAATTTATAGTACATATATTTCACTTTTATTGAACTTTAAAATCTCTTGCCTTCAAAATTGGCATTCAGATTAATTTTCTTAGATCTGAGCTAGACCAACCTTTGTAAATAATGAATCCTCTCCATGTTGTAGAGGTTGTAGTAGCTGCATCATTTCTGTTTTGAATTCATGCTCACTGCTATAAAATAGAACTTTTTTCACAGTCGCTCCTTAAGATTTGTGTATACTGGCTCAAAATGCAACTATGATTGGAAATTGAATCCTTGTGCATGACTTTCATCCAACAATAAAAGTAGTTTTCACCTATGGAACAGATCAAAGAATATGTTATTGTTAAACTTAACCATTATAACAATTTGTTTTGTATTTGCTTTTAATTAATATAGTACCTACAGCACTTGTTTCACTATTCCAAGTGGTCCATTCACCAAGCGTTTCTTTGTGCAGAGATTATTTCTGAACATTTCAGCATGCTCTTTGCATGCATAACAATGCGAATAAAGCCTGTTGGCAACAGATCCTTATAAAGTGTGTCCAATACAATAGTTATTAAAATTTCTTCTTTTTTTTGCAAAAAAAGAGAGGCAATACATCATTTTCTCAAAATCCTTCTAATTTCCTGGTGAAGCTAAGATCCTCTCTGATGCATTTTCAGAAGACTTCTTGCTGAATTTTTCAATTCCAATGTTATAAATGAATGAACTTTTTCTCAGGATTGTATGTTATGAATGTTTCTCAGGAAACCAACTGAGTAAGACTATTATTTAAACACAATATTTTGGCAACATAAAACTCAATCACCATCTTCAGGTGTAATCTTTTTTTTTTTTTTTTTTTAAATTGATAACTATGGTTTATTGTAAAATGTTCAACAATTACATTTATGTTATACAGTTTTTTGATCTTATAAAGTGAATGTTTACATCGCCTGGGCTGAGGTCGATCAAATTTGATTCCTCCATATCTAAATTATATTGCTATATAACATATGACATGTAGAGACATTTACAAGACATATACGATGTTTGACATAGATTTAAAACTGGTTAAAATAAAATTTAAAGTGACACATTTTGAAATGCTTTTGCTTTAAAATTTGATGTGTCAATAGTCATTCCTCTCTTAGGGTTACTTAAAGAATACAATTTGGAGATTCAAAAAACAAGTCAGGTATGAGTTAAGATAATAATTATAACAATAATGGTAATATTGTTTAAATGTATTAATAGTAGTAGGAGTCATGTAGGGAAAAGGGTATGATACCTTTTTATACATCGTTCAGTGAGAGTCAGAAGGCATCATACCTGTCAACCTTAAGATATCTTGTGGTAGGTAATACGTTTTTAGACGTGGTTGTGTTGTTGATCTGTAGGCTAGATTGTACTACTGTGCTCCAGGATATGCTTCTAGGCTATTTATAAAGACTTTTGCAGAATGCATAATGTAGGTTTTAATAATTTGGAGTCCAGTTTCCCTGTGAAGTGCCATTTTTTCAGCCAGACAGTGAGTAAATGACTGTTAGTATTGTGCAGTTAGGGGTTGCCAGACATAATGGGACCTGTCAATCATACGCCCATGACCCCTTCTATTCTTCTATTGTTCTTGACCACGCCCCCTTCTATTGTTCTGTCAATCATCCGAAAACGCACCCCCCTCCCCACCCCTCCCTCCCCTTCACTAACCTCAGTTTAACCTCTCTTTGGGTTCACCAAGCATCACTAATTAGATACATTGTTGCCAATTTGTGCACTTATGTGTCACTAATTAGATACATTGTAACTGATTCCCTCCTATGATTCCCCCCTTCTATTGTTTGGGTGCATTCATGGGCCACTAATTAGATACAATGTAACAAATTTTGAACTCATGTGTCACTAATTACATGCATTGTAACTAATCGAGGCACTCAAGCGGAACTAAGTAGGCCACTTAACCCAATGTCTGAGGTCCTTCTCTGAGTGAAAGACGAATTTTTATTTAACATGAAATAAAGCATACTATTTCTACTCACCCATACGTCATACAGAAATAAAAAATACACCCCGTTAATTCTAAAAATATTATCTTTCCAAATATGCAATCATATATAGAAAAAAACTATTAATACTGGTAGCTACCAAAAAATATTTGCCTCCATTTGCCATTGTATGGACCCCCCTAACCCATTGTCTGAGGCCCATCTCTGAGCGAAAGAAGATCAATTGCTATTCCCGCAGGCCCGTATTCCCTGAATAGTGTCATGCTTGATAACTTGTTAAGATGTAGGAATGTGTGTAGTTGATTGCAGACATGCATCTTTCGACTTTGTGAATAAGTATTAAACAGGACAAAAAATCCTAGCTTCTCTGTACTTTCAAATAAAATGTAATTTCGTGCGGCATGTATGGTCCTATCTCAGAATTTCCCCGTTGTAAAAATACCTACAAGAGAAAATGTGAGATTTCAAAAGGCTAAAGTAGAGATTGTAGAGGAAATTCAGTCATGAGGGTTCGATACACAGCACAGTCTTACAGTCAAGTTTTCTAACGTTTTCCAGAAATCACTCGAGGTGAACGGCGGAATAAATTGTCCACGTTTCAGAGTTAATTTGTGTATTTTGGTCTAAACATCGAGTCTGGTTGTAGAGTTTTTAAAACAAAGAGACGTCAGGCTTATCACAATATAAGCAAAGTCAGTTCTGAACAAGGGAAGATACAGTAATTTCTCCATAGCTCTCCCACTTACATGCAATGAAACTTGCCACAAGGTTGTTTTTTAATATCTCCGGGATGTACAACAAATACGCATCAGACGCATGGTGCAGATTCGTTATTACTGCCATCATGGAACTTTCACCAAATGAATGAAGCTCCGTAGGTGGAAACGCGACATTAGACATTTTAATTTAGGACCTACAAGAATGAATAAATATATCAACAGTATGAAATGTATATGAGTGAAAGAGGACCATAGAATATGGAGCTTGGTGGGTGAGCAGTAACGTTCGGATCTAACGTTCACGAGGATATCCAGCACATTTTTGCTGTCAGGTTTTCTTTTGTTTCTCAAAAATCACTTAAAGTGTGTGCTTGGATCATTATATATATATATATATTTGGCATTTAACCTTTCCGTGATACAGCCATACCAAGTAAAATTGTACGTTTCTAAACTTTTAGGTTATTATTTCCGACAAATGATCGGATTAAGCGATATATAGTAACATTTTCAGGGGGCAATAAATGTTTAATGTTGATTGGTGACTGGATGCCCTCATGAGAAATTGTTTTCATGAAGTCTGTGATGCCCCAGTATTTCATGCAGCTGAAGAACATGTGAATAACATCACAAAGTTGTGATGTTTCTGACCATTTTTTATCCCATATTTCCCTGCAGCTTTTCTTAAGGCAGCTCGTGATATCTAGACCTGGTCACATTGTCTCTTCCTCGCCGCTTCTCATAGCACTCTGACATGTCAATCATTTTCACACCTCTTGTTCTCGGTCACATGTGCTTTTATCCATTTAAATATAACTTTTTAGCTTAGGTTGGTGATTTCGTGCAGATCTGTATGATCTTCATTTTCAAAGTTCGTTCTCATTTCAGAGGTATTTTTTATATGCCTGGTGGGTGAGTTTTTAATGTTGGGGACTGTCATATGGGTGATGGAGGGTTTAATTCCCGGTCCGGTTGTTCATTAGTATCTGTTGTACTTTAGACACACAAATAGCCGTTTATCGCCAAGAGTCACTGCGAACACTCCGACAACGAAAAACACCTTTAGTGGTGTTTTTACTGATAGCAAGGGAAGAGTTTTTATTCGCAGCCAGTTGAGATAATTTTCTCGAATAGTTGCAAACATTCAAAAGTTCCGATTTTCCACGCGTTCCCAACATTCATGCATTCGCCTGGAGTGATTTGAGGAAACCATGGAAAACTGAAATGTGATTGTTAATAAAACACAGGGCAAAGACAAAAAATTCTTACCACATCATCTAATTTCCTTCTTCCATGCTGCATCATCATCATAAATTGCAATGCTCCATACATACAATTTGCAAATATTGGTATGTTTACTAAGCCACTGGTGGATCGCATAACTCACTTGCACTGTCTGTCTGCTATCGGTTTGATATTACCAAATGTAAAATGTTTGAATTCCTTGGTAGTTGTAAATTGCACAACTTATGCTACGAAAGTGACGTTATATACGTTCTATCTTCTATCTGAATGTAAATGATGTATTTTGCAGAGGATTTATTTCCTCATATCATTGTTTTTGATGTGACTTCGGGATTGTTCTTGTGTCTCTATGTGACTGAATTACATCTGGTGTGTAGGCGAGATGGAGACGGAATATGAATGTCATTCGGTGTGATATGTGGAGCGAGCATATCAACATCGGTTCTGCTGGCTTTCACGATGGATGTTATTTTGGCTTGGTGCGCTGAGTGGCAACTTACTCTAAACTGTAAAAAGTGCAAGACAATGAGCATAACTAACAAAAAGAATCCGATTGTCCAGAAATACGAGTTAAACAATACAGTTATTGATATGGTCGATTCTATTAAATATTTGGGAGTAACAGTACAAAGGAACATGAAATGGGACATACACATTAATTCTTTAGTAGGTAGAGCAAATTCTAGGCTGCGATTCATAGGTAGAATCTTGAAAAATTGTAATGAACAAACAAAGGAGATAGCGTACAAATCTCTTGTGCGTCCACATTTGGATTATTGTTGTGCCATTTGGGACCCGTTTCGTAAGGGATTGATCGAAAGTATAGAGAAAGTACAGAGAAGAGCCGCTCGATTCGTGACCGCTTGCTACAGTCCTAATGAAAGCGTCACAGAACTGATTAGTAGATTAGGTTGGGAGTCTCTGGTAGATAGACAACACACGTTTCGTTTAAACTTATTGGAAAACATGCGTACTCCAACTTTCACTCATGAGTGTAGTGAAATACTTCTTCCACCAACCTATTTGAGTCGGAAGGACAGGAAAGATAAAATTAGAGAAATAAGGTGCCGGACTGATTCTTATATGAATTCTTTTTTCCCTCGTACCATTAGGGATTGGAATGCACAGCAAAGAGATTAGCTTTGGAGCTGAACACCCTCTGCCACCCACAATTTTGTGAATTGCAGAGTATATATGTAGATGTAGATGTAGATTCCCTTGGATTGAGCAGTTTCGTAATGTTTGCTTGCACCTACAAAGATTTGGTCTATGAGATACTTACATAAAATTCTTTAACTCTATGAATCCGTACAGTTTCAAAGAGTATAGCAGTTTTAAAATGCGCTTTAAATAGTCGTATAAAACGGAGTAGAGAAGTCCTGGCTGATATTTACGTATATGGAATTTCGGATTTCATCATTATACATGAAGTGTAATGTGTGGTCGCTTGTTAAGATGTGGGAATGTGTATTGCTGATCACAGCCATGCATTTTTTGACTTTGGGATTAAGTATTAAACATCACCACAAATCCTGGCTTCTCAGTACTTTCAAATAAAATGTAATGTTGTGTGGTATGTATGGTCTGGTGTCAGAGTTTCTCAGTCGAAGCAGCCTTACCTAAGGACAGGACTTAACACGTTTACCCCCACCACCACGGAATAGCCCTAATTACTGCCCAAATGGACTGCTAGTGCCAGTGTACAGAGATGGCCAGCCCGGTACTGTTGTTCTCGTCTGTGTATCAGCTCAACACTGGTGATTGTAGGTGTTTGGCGATAGGTTTATCGTCCAAGCATGAATTTGAGCCAGTAGTGTTTTTCAAAAAATGGGACACAGTATTACAGTTATACTAACGTATGAAGAATGGAGAGTGCTGACTGAAGTATTGGATATGGTGTCAGATTTGTTTGACACAGGCAGCTCCCAGACAAACATTCCACTTGGTGAGCACGCCGTCTCCTTCCGTATGATTTCCAGGACGAAAACTGTATGTTTTAATCCAAATGCTGATTCCACCAGCAGCGTCTTCTTCAGTGATTCGACTTGGGAGAACCTCATCAACGCGCAGCCTGCAGTGTCCAGCGCCTTGGCCGTCAAGAAGAGGTGGGGATACCTAGTTGCAAGATACTGCACATAATTTGTGGGCATTTTATCTAGTAAACGAGACTATCATATGGCCACAGTGCAAAACTGGTTGATATGCATATTAGTGATGTTTATGTGGCTCAATTGACCCCTAGGTCATTACTTGATTATATTCTACTAAAATATGAACTTATTGCATATAAAATTTACTTGTATTACCTGTTGTTAACAATGTAGTAATTGAGAATTATAGTCCCAGAAACTACATGGATGTGAACAGTGTGAATAAAACACACATAGCAAATTATTCAATTTGTTTTATTTTACCCACATTCTATTAATAATGTCCTTTATCGAGTTATTTTTTATGAGTTCTTGTAGAGGCATGATGCATCATCACATACATACTAGTCTTAAGACCTAATCGTAATAAACGCTAATTCTCGAAAAGTGTTTGTTTAAGTAGGTTACATTAAGTTCAGGTTAGATTATTTCAACTCACCTTAGGGGTACTGTGGTGTTGTAATACTGAATCAGGTCGTGACAACATGTTGTCGTATGCCATTCTCATGGTGTCACTGATTCATGGAAATCCAAAAGAGCTTGCCGTGGCGGCTTGGGCCCCACAGTAAGCTGCTTCTATGTAAAACAAATACAAATGCATTGTATCCAGAGAACCGGCGCGCTAAAATGGCCTTCATTGTTCGTGCAAAATACCGGTCTTCTTAGTCCGAAGGGGGGCCCAAGCCACCTCGGCAAGCACTTTTGGATTTCCATGTATCACTGACACCATGAGAATGGCAAACGACAACTTTTTGTCGTGCCCTAACTCTGTATTACAACCCCACAGTTCACCTAAGGTAAACTGAAGTTACCAAACCTGAACTTACTCTCATCTACTTTGTTAAACTTTTTAACATTCTGCATTAACATAAGTTCTGCCTACCTACCGGTGGTTGTAGTTGGTATGGTGATTTTGGCGTTTGTACACATATTGTCAACACCTTTGATCGATATATTGAGCTGTATGATTCAAACATCTATTAGTATTATACTTTACACACCTTTATGATGGTAAGGTGATGTGTGTGTAATGGGGTTTCTCCAGGTTTATCTGGAGATTGTCATGGCAGCAGAAACATACAATTTCCATCTTTTTGCCCAAATGGTATATATTTCTGTAATCCTCTGTGGTAATGCATGTACATTATGTGACTGGTACTGTGATACAGGAACATGCAATTTGTTTGTCAACCGTATTCATTCATGGTGGGAAGTGCCATAATTTTGAACCAATTTTGGCTATATTTGACCTGTATTAATGAATTTTTATTTATTTTCAAACTTTTTAACTGAAATTCATCGAAAGTGGCACATACTAACTTATATCTAACATAATTTATGTCTCATCTGGTGTTGAATCCATTATGTACTGACCTTGTTGCGGGTCGTGCTGTTAACATACTGTTTAATGAAGCTTGTGATGTCTTCTTCTGCATGCTCTGTTTAGTTCAGCTTCAATACTTTAGTGTGACTTTCAACAGATACATCTGATGTACTACTCGAATTGTCCGATGTCTTATAGGGTCGTGAACAGATTGAGTTTCAATAAAGATGATACACCGCATCATGCCGTGCGTTTTTTTATTTTAGTGAAGGCATTCAATACACATTGTATGGTATGATACACACCTTCTAACTATGCGAACCGATGACATCATTCGTATAGTTTTATTTTTTTTCATGATCTTTTGCCGATTTAAATAAATTTCTGGAATTTATAGTATTTTTATGCTACTTTCTGAAACTGTACAATTTTTTTCCACAAATTTCACATCATCTTTCCCCCTGTACATGCTTGATACACGACTCTATTTCTCCGACTATTGTCTGCATGTTTCTGCCTATATCCATTACTGTGTGTGTGTGTGTGTGACAGAGAGAGAGAGAAAGCCATCGTCATTACACGCAGACTGCCTTCCGTGTAACTGTGTTAATGTCAGTTTTTGTATGCATATACCTTGTTTCACTTCATTTGGTACAGACACTATGCTCTGTGTATAATTATCACTCTGTGCACTTCCTCTGGCGTGTCTATAATGATGGTAACATTATGTGTGTTTAGACTGTGCAGCCTATTGTTATGAAAATAAAGCGTGGGGTGCTATATAAGTTGTCTTATATATTTTGTCGTTCGCTGTTTGTAAAGCTAGAGTCATTGTCAAAAGTTATGTAGAGAGCACCCCACGCTTTTTTTTTTACATTAAAGTTAATTTTGTTATCAGTGACTTTATTCTTTAAGCTTATTAAAAAAAATTAATTTATCCTGTATTGTGGGACGTCCCATCACTGTTAAACAAAATCTTTATATTTAAAGATTATTTTTAACCTTTTAGTTCACATTACTACGAAAGCGTGTTTCTAGTTTTTTAAACTACAATTTTATTTTTAACTTTTTAGTTCAGATAGTTTCAAAAGTATGTTTCCTACTGTTGGCTTTTCTTTGTGTTGTAGTTTCATTTTCAATTATTACTTCCACGAGTTAAATACAATTAAATGACAGCTCAGCCAGAGGTCCAATAGCAAGGTAAATGTGGAAGACTACTCTTCTAATAATACGAAGTAATGTTTGGAATACTCACTATTCAACATCACGTTAAGTGACTGCAGACAGAGAAACCTTTCTGGATAGGAGACAGTGTGGAAGACGATCGTCGTCAGCAACCAAGGCTCGTAAATCACACCCGGGAAACTGGAGATGGTCAAAGTAACGAGAATAGCAGGACGTTGCTAAGAGACTGCTGTATTGTCAACGGTTCTTAAAACGTGTGCAATTTTTTTCTGTTTTTACTGTCAAAGTAATGATAATATCAAGATATAGCTATGAAATTATTGTATTGTAATCAGTTATCTATACATCAGCAAAATTTCAAACAATTCGGACATCTGGAATTGGGTTAAAATTAAATTGCAAAATTTCACGACATTCAACCATTTTTCTTTTCTTACTGTCAAAGTAATGAGAAACGCAGGATATAGCTATGAAATTCGTGTATTGTCACCGGTTCTTAATATGTGTGCCAAATTTCAACCAGCTCGGACATCTGGAAGTGGGTCAAAATGGAGTTGTAAAATTCCGTTACATTCATACATACATACATACATACATACATACTTGTACATACATACAAGTCAAGCTAATATAAAGCGTGTAATAAAGCGTGAGCAGACAGGTAATTCATAAATTTACGTCTTTTGTCGAGGAAATTTACATAGTTCCTCATGCACACATATGAGGGCTTCATCCGATTCACTTCCGCTGACCCATCTATCATGATGGTTATGTGAAGTGTGTGTTGACTCTGCAGAACTCTACCAAGTTTCGTTATTTAGCAGAAAATATATATTACTAGAAAAAATTACCAAGTTTTAGTTTTTCTGGAGACTGCCATTACAGCAGAAAATTCTTTTTTGTCCATATAGCACGCATTTCTGTAATCCATGCACATTATATAAATGATATTATAATACACGCAGGTGAAATTTTTATGTCAACCATTGACTTCAATCATGGACGAAATTTACATTTTATTTAACAATTTTTGTTA
Source organism: Vandiemenella viatica (assembly GCA_031002005.1). NCBI lineage: Eukaryota > Metazoa > Arthropoda > Insecta > Orthoptera > Morabidae > Vandiemenella > Vandiemenella viatica. The sequence continues at coordinate 116,049,285 of JARYHS010011408.1, forward strand.
TATAAGATCAGATTGCTTGATTTTGTACATTTTCACACTGATTTTAATGATATTCATAGAAACAGCCACATACGTACTTATATCCAACAAATTTATGTCTCTTCAAGTGTTGGCATCTATTACGATTAGGTCTTAAGACTAGTATCTAAGTGATGGTGCATCATGCCTCTACAAGAACTCATAAAAAATACATCGATAAAGGTAATTATTAATGGAATGTGGGTAAAATAAACCAAATTGAATAATTTACTATGTGTGTTTTATTCACACTGTTCACATCCATGTAGTTTCTGGGATTATAATTCTCAATTACTACATTGTTAACTACAGGTAATACAAGTAAATTTAATATGCAATAAGTTCATATTTTAGTAGAATATAATCAAGTAACGAACTGGGGGTCAATTGAGCCACATAAACATCACTAATATGCATATCAACCAGTTTTGCACTGTGGCCATATGATAGTCTCGTTTACTAGATAAAATGCCCACAAATTATGTGTAGTATCTTGCAACTAGGTATCCCCACCTCTTCTTGACGGCCAAGGCGCTGGACACTGCAGGCTGCGCATCGATGAGGTTCTCCCAATCGAATCGCTGAAGAAGATGCCGCTGGTGGAATCAGCATTTGGATTAAAACATACAGTTTTCGTCCTGGAAATCATACGGAAGGAGACGGCGTGCTCACCAAGTGGAATGTTTGTCTGGGAGCTGCCTGTGTCAAACAAATCTGACACTATATCCAACACTTCAGCCAGCACTCTCAATTCCTCATGCGTTAGTATAACTATAATACTGTGTCCCATTTTTTCGAAAAACACTACTGGCTCAAATTCATGCTTGGACGATAAACCTATCGCCAAACACCTACAATCACCAGTGTTGAGCTGATACACAGACGAGAACAACAGTACCGGGCTGGCCATCTCTGTACACTGGCACTAGCAGTCCATTTGGGCAGTAATTAGGGCTATTCCGTGGTGGTGGGGGTAAACGTGTTAAGTCCTGTCCTTAGGTAAGGCTGCTTCGACTGAGAAACTCTGACACCAGACCATACATACCACACGACATTACATTTTATTTGAAAGTACTGAGAAGCCAGGATTTGTGGTGATATTTAATACATAATCCCAAAGTCAAAAAAAATGCATGGCTGTGATCAGCAATACACATTCCCACATCTTAACAAGCGACCACGCATTACACTTCATGTATAATGATGGAATCCGAAATTCCATATACGTAAATATCAGCCAGGACTTCTCTACTCCGTTTTATACGACTATTTAAAGCGCATTTTAAACCTGCTATATTCTTGAAACTGTACGGATTCATAGAGTTAAAGAATTTTATGTAAGTATCTCATAGACCAAATCTTTGTTGGTGCAAGCAGACATTATGAAACTGCTCAATCCAAGGGAATCGTGAAAGCCAGCAGAACCGATGTTGATAAGCTCGCTCCACATATCACACCAAATCACATTCATATTCCGTCTCCATCTCGCCTACGCACTAGATGTAATTCAGCCACATAGAGACACAAGAACAATCCCGAAGTCACATCAAAAACAATGATATGAGGAAATAAATCCTCTGCAAAATACATCATTTACATTCAGATAGAAGATAGAACGTATATAACGTCAATTTCGTAGCATAAGTTGTGCAATTTACAACTACCAAGGAATTCAAACATTTTACATTTGGTAATATCAAACCGATAGCAGACAGACTGTGCAAGTGAGTTATGCGATCCACCAGTGGCTTAGTAAACATACCAATATTTGCAAATTGTATGTATGGAGCATTGCAATTTATGATGATGATGCAGCATGGAAGAAGGAAATTAGATGATGCGGTAAGAATTTTTTGTCTTTGCCCCGTGTTTTATTAACAATCACATTTCAATTTTCCATGGTTTCCTCAAATCACTCCAGGCGAATGCATGAATGATGGGAACGCGTGGAAAATCGGAACTTTTGAATGTTTGCAACTATTCGAGAAAATTATCTCAACTGGCTGCGAATAAAAACTCTTCCCTTGCTATCAGTAAAAACACCACTAAAGGTGTTTTTCGTTGTCGGAGTGTTCGCAGTGACTCTTGGCGATAAACGGCTATTTGTGTGTCTAAAGTACAACAGATACTAATGAACAACCGGACCGGGAATTAAACCCTCCATCACCCATATGACAGTCCCCAACATTAAAAACTCACCCACCAGGCATATGAAAAATACCTCTGAAATGAGAACGAATATAACGAACTTTGAAAATGAAGATCATACAGATCTGCACGAAATCACCAACCTAAGCTAAAAAGTTATATTTAAATGGATAAAAGCACATGTGACCGAGAACAAGAGGTGTGAAAATGATTGACATGTCAGAGTGCTATGAGAAGCGGCGAGGAAGAGACAATGTGACCAGGTCTAGATATCACGAGCTGCCTTAAGAAAAGCTGCAGGGAAATATGGGATAAAAAATGGTCAGAAACATGACAACTTTGTGACGTTATTCACATGTTCTTCAGCTGCATGAAATACTGGGGCATGACAGACTTCATGAAAACAATTTCTCATGAGGGCATCCAGTCACCAATCAACATTAAACATTTATTGCCCCCTGAAAATGTTACTATATATCGCTTAATCCGATCATTTGTCGGAAATAATAACCTAAAAGTTTAGAAACGTACAATTTTACTTGGTATGGCTGTGTCACGGAAAGGTTAAATGCCAAATATATATATATATATATAAAATGATCCAAGCACACACTTTAAGTGATTTTTGAGAAACAAAAGAAAACCTCACAGCAAAAATGTTTTTTGGTGCTACCAGTATTAATAGTTTTTTCTATATATGATTGCATATTTGGAAAGATCATATTTTTAGAATTAACGGGGTGTATTTTTTATTTCTGTATAGGGTGAATAGAAATAGTATGCTTTATTTTGCGTTAAATAAAAATTCGTCTTTCACTGAGAGAAGGACCTACCTTTGGTAGCTACCAGTATTAACAGTTTTTTTTTCTATATATGGTTACATTTTTGGAAAGTTGATATTATTAGAATTAATGGGATGTATTTTTTATTTCTCTATGAAGTAGAGTTGAGTAGAAATAGTATGCTTTATTTCGCTATAAATTAAAGTTCTTTTTTCTCTGAGAGAAGGACCTCAGACAATGGGTTACGGGGGCCATGCAAAGCCTGACTGGAGACGAATATTTTTTTGGTAGCTACTAGTATCAACAGTTTTGTCTATATATGATTGCATATTTAGAAAGATCATATTTTTAGAATTAACGGGATGTATTTTTTATTTCTCTACGATGTATGGTTGAATAGAAATTGTGCGTTTTATTTTATGTTAAATAAAATTCAGAGACTTGGTGCTGTTGATGGTTCATAATGGGTTTAAAAACATTAATTCATACCTTATGAAGGAATCATGATTGGAATTTGGTTTAAATCGTATTTTATTAAGCATTCAATAGAGAGTTTTATACAAGTATATTTTATTTTTGTATTTAATTCCCGTCCGTATATTGAGTCGCAAGGGAAACTGTCAAACAATTATTTTTTTCGTTAACGTTGCTGGAGGTTGACCGTGTTCAGACATCGATGAAACGATGGAGTTGGTGAAACTGAGATTAGGGATAGCAGGAGGTCGCCGCAGTGGTCTGACAAAGGACGTGTTGCTGAAGGGTGAGCCTGTTCAGAAATGTCAATGAAACGATGCAACTGTCGCTTCATACATGGTGTGGTGGGGAAGGCAGGTGACGTTTATGTTAAGTGGCCTGATTATTGATGCATGAGTGCACCCAAGGAGAGGTGAAAATGGGGTTAGGGTGAGCAAGTGGTCGCTCAAGCGGCCTGACAAAATAGCTTTAGTAGGGGAGGAGAACAATAGGCCCCAGAGGGCAGCTGGTGCGTCACACCTGGTGGGTTGGGGAAGGCAGGTGAAACTGGGGTTAGGGAGAGCAGGTGGTCGCTTAAGTGGCTTGGCAAAAGAGCAATAGTGGGTGAGGAGAACAATAGAACCAAAGGCAGGTGACGGTTAGGTTAAGTGGTCTACTTAGTGCCGCTTGAGTGCACCAATTGCTTACAATGTCTCTAATTAGTGACGCATGAGTGCACACTAACCTAATTAGTGATGCATGACTGTACAGACTGGTTACAATGTATCTAATTAGTGATGCATGTGTGCACCCAAACAATAGAAGGAGGGAGGCGTGGGAGGGAATCGGTTACAATGTATCTAATTAGTGACACATGAGTGCACAAATTGGTAACAACGTATCTCATTAGTAACCCATAATTAAACCCAAAAAGAGGTGAAACAGAGGTTAGTGAATGGGAGGGAGCGGAGGGGAGGGGGCATTGTTGGATAATTGACAGGCGTGGTCAAGAACAATAGAAGGGGGTGTGAACGGATGATTGGCTGGTCCCATTGTGTCTGACAACCCCTAAATTCACACCACTACTGTTGGATTTTTATTACTGCTACATAATACCTGAAGTTTGTCTAGAGCATATTGTTGAAAAACTGGTATGGCAATGGCTGATATTGTTACTTTTACCTAACAGCATCTCAAACTTCATTAGACACCTGTGAACCACAAAACAAAGAGCATTGCCGATTAGTAGTGTCAATAGTAGGTATCCATGCATTACTTAGATGGAAAACACAATCCTGGTTAACCAGAACAGACGCGAGGCAAGTTTCAAATGCTTCTATAATGATACTGTCCCAGAAACCTTAGGTATGTGCCAGCACCTTGGTTGATTCGAAATTGAATCCATGACCTAGATCCAAATTATGTTCTGCCAACATGGATTTGCCCACTGTATCACCTGGATGATGTACGTTTTTCACATTCAGACGGAATGCTGTAAATTCCCAATGCACGAAGGGCAAGTGCATCTTTTGAGCGCAAAATGATCCTTAGTTTTGGTGGTAGAAAAATGGATCTTAATGACATTTCTTTCTAGAACCCTTCCAACCTTCAATGTTGTAGTGTTACAGAATGGCAAAAAGGCTATGTGGAACATTACTGCAGTTATGAGGCCTGTGTTTCACCTCGCAGAACGCCATAGTATTTTGTGTTCATTGTAATCATTTTGTCTTGGTATGACATTAATGTTCTATCTCACAAAAAGCCTGTCTTCATCACATATTGCCCACGCCCTGTGGACTAGAGTAGTGAGCACTGCCTTGCACTGTGCTGATTGGTGATGACTGCATGTTTAGATACAGGTCCATGTGTGTTGGCTTTCAATACACAATGTGTCCTAAAGATTCATCAGATTTCTTTTCATTAAGACCAATGACTAAGGCAGGTGACCTTTCTTTTCCCACCCCCATCGTGAACTGGATATTTGTGTTGACGCTGATCAAGTTATGGAGAAACCTATCAAGGTTGCCTCTACCATGGGACTAAATGACAAAAGTATCATCCATGTAGCAGTAAAAGGCATTGGGCTTTATGGGAGCTCTTGTCAACTCTTTCTCCGCAAAATCTTCCATGAAGAAATTAACTGTTACAGGTGACAAAGGATTGTCCATTGCTATTCCATCAATTTGTTCATAGTAATGCCGGTAATGAAATAATACGATGATTGTAGAGTGTGGCTGGATGAAATCCTGTTGAAGCAAGCAAAGTTCTTTAATGATGTTAATACATCCTGCCCAGTTTGTCACATTGTGATGTCATCTTTCCACAATTGGCAACAACAGCCCAGTTAGGTATCGATCTGAAATATTCAGGTCTACCAGAAGACATTGTTAAACAACAAACCTGCGCTGCTTTTCCACTGGGACTTTATGGACTGCCTACAAGGATCACCATTATGGCCAATAGTATGTATTATTGGATCAGCCACATATTATCAGTCTCGATACCTGACCGGGCTGAACATGATAAGTCATAATATTTTTTTTTATTTTTTAAAGGAATGCTCATTTTAAAAATACTTAAATTTACAGGAGTTTTCAAACCAACATGCCGGAAATTTAAGAACTACAACAACAGATTACAGTTATAATTACAAACGGGGATTAAAATCTTTTAAATTTTTTGGATACAATTTTACCAAAGGAAGTGAGGAAGAACAAGATTATATGCAACCATTTGACAATTTATATGTACGGCTAATTGGGTAAGTTTTTTTAACAGTTCATAAAAACAGGTTGTATACATGACAATGTATAGAGAAACAAAGAGTCTGGGTGATGATATAAATAAATATTTGAATTTGGAATAATTAAACCAAAGTTTGCTGAAGTTGTTGAAAATAGGTGTATAAAAAACCACAGGTAAATTGTTTAGTCTTAGGGAGGAATACGTGATCTTTGTTATAAATTGACTTAAGGTGGGTTTACAGGTTCACTTTTCGTAATCACTCTGGATGAATCACTCGCAGTGAAGGGAAAGTGAACTATGAAAAAAGAGAATTGTCCAAGATGATGGATGAAAGAAGATGGCTCAGGTTCAACTTTTTGTTCACTTATGCTGTTTCACTCGGAGCGACACGTGTAAACAGACAAAATATCGAAGTGAAACCTCCTCCTGAATCAATCGGACTTTTTAGTTTCTGATTGTTATTGTTTTAACACATAATGGTTTTTAAATCGGAAGAAGAAAAATTTCTTAAATTTTATCTTTCCATAACAAAATTTGAAAGTTATAAAAATAAAAACATAAGAGATAGTGCTATGAAGGAGATGATTAAAGAATTGAATCTCCCAGAAGACATTAAAACTATCTGAACTAGGTGTTCCAGCGAATTGACTAAAGTTTTAAAATCAGAAAAATTTGGTGTAAATTGTGCTTCTAGGTAAAGTGAATGTGTTTCAAAACTGTTATCGGTTGCTAGGAACCTGAGAGTAATTTCTAGATTTGGTTTATCCGGAAAACATTTTCTCATTAGTGTCTTGTTTTGTAATTAGTGGTGAGTTTTTGATAGCAAAACTTTCTGATTCATACATTCGAAGATTATTTTTATATCCCATTTTGTGCTGCAATACCCATTTCACCATGCCGCAAAATCCAATTTCTCATCCACAAACTTCTCTCTCTCTCTCTTTTTTTTTTTAATAAACCTTCTTCATGATATAACTTTTAATTCTTAAGGAGAGATTTCTGAAAATTAAATCCACTCCAACACGCACAAGTTTGTTTGATGCCATCTTGAAGTGAATTGAATGATTCATTCCTGGTGACACCGGTGAATGAAAAGTGAATTCACTCTCATTTTCACTGCAAGTGAATCATCCTGAATGATTACAAAAAATGAACCGTGTAAACCCGCCTTTATTCCCAGTGTGAATACAATTCAGAGTACTTATGTATTATCTATGGACTCTGTTTCTAGTAAGTTACATTGCATAGTCAGTGAGAGCATGTTTGTTTACATGATTTAATCCACTACATTTTATGGTGCCGAAATATCTGGTAAGAAGCGAATCTGTTATACGATAGAAGGAGTTTAATACATAGCATGACTTCCATACCCTACTACGTTTTCAAGAGGAAGTAAATTTTGTACGGAAGTTTTCACCCTGTTATCTATGCCACGTGAGTTGTAGATGCAATAGCAAATTTAGTATAATACGGACATTTAATTTAGTTGCAGTGCATACTAGAAATGGTTTTCATCTTAAACGTGCGTAATATCAGATCATAAAAATTTAACAACGATAATTCGTATTAAATTGGTAAACAGTACGACGCCAACGTTATCTTATGGCCAATCGATGAACTAGATCAAGTCAATGCCGATTTGTACAAGGAGGAAGGAATATATGGAGACGACCCAAGGGACCTTCACCATGCAATGTAGTGAAACCGGGTACAGAGAAGTGGGAGGGGAGGCCGCCATATTGCTCTGCTGTAGAAACACAGGGAATAGGCACAAAAACCTCAAGAAAATCATAATACAACCCTGGCACCGCAATTGGATGATGGGTTATTATGTAACACGACGGGACACATCAAAAATGAAGAATAAAATTTTTTCATATCGTGCTTAGTTTTCAAGATATACTGTCTCAAAAGTTAAGTGTTTTGGGTTGAAATTCAGAAGAAACATTTTGTCAAAGTCAAATTTGATGATAAATTCTTATGTATCACCACAATAATAAAAAAAATTGATATCTCGCTTAGTTCGAGAGATATAATGTCTCCAAAATGAGTTTGTTAGGTTATGATGTGGACTGGACCAAAAGATAATTTTGCTGCACTTGTAGATTGGGTGTTTATTTTTTTATATTAATCCTTGTGGTTAGGTTGAAACGCATCCTGGACCATAATAAAAACGTCACCAAAGGCACAAGGAACTATACCTGTAACTAATTTTTGATTGTTGATATCTAGAGAACTAAGGGAGATATAAAAAAAAAAACAGTAATTGATAAGAAAGATTTCAAAATCTAGAAAAATAGTTGTATACATATTTACAAACACAAACAAGTCATATCTGAAATTTTAAAAATAGCATATGTCAATATTTAGAACTTTTTAAAAAATTAACACTTCAAAAAACCTCATTGTTTCTGAGCTTACTTAAAAGATATTGTACTGTTAGTGGTCTACATAATTTTGCTAGAAAAATCAGTGCATTCATAAATCAGAAGCTAACAACTAATAATAAATAAAATGTTTGTTCTCTTCTGGTAAACACCGCATTTCAACCTGTCAACATTTCCATTAATATGAACTACATTTCGGACAACAACGTTTATTTCATCACGTTTAGTACTTTTCACAGCACAAATGATCACAATTAATTTCATCGTACACTTTCAGTGTAAACTTAAACTAGAGTAAAACATGCAGAATACCATATACACTGTATCGTGATGTAAAGTTCGCCCGCTTATATTAAACTTTCAGCACTTGTCTACAATAAGTAACATATGCTAATTGTCTACATTACACCAACAAAAATTTGAGAACGATATGATCCTGTTGAGAGCAATGAATAAATTTATAGTGATAGTTCCTAATGTTGCAGTTACCTATCAGATACTTCATGAATGATAATTATAATGTGGCTTATTTATGAAACTTGATTTCATATTGTTTCCTATCTTCTCTGTTTGTGTAACCATATGCAACACAACTTGGCATTATAGAAAACTTTAGAATATTAGAAAATGAAGTGTTCACAGCAGCATGCACAGTGCAAACAGCCCAGTGGATTGGGCCCCCTATGGCCGCCAGTGGCCGCCGTGCATGCGCAATTGGAGACGAGTTTTTTTAATGAGATTTCACCGTTTTGCGTTATTTCGTCTCCATATATTCCTTCCTCCATGGATTTGTAGAGATCTAGTGTGCATTACTTACAGAACAACACCAGCGCCATCTTGTGACTATCTGCAGAACTTTTAGGATGTCAACCAAATTAGAGCCATTCACAATGTCTAAAGATGCTTAGCTACGTAATTTGAGGCACAAACGGGTGACAGAAAAAAGTTTAATAACTAAATTCAGTCCTGCTGTTAATGATAAGAGTTCCGAAGATGACAACGAATTCAATTTGACAAGACTTCAAGAAGCATTACGTGACCTGCCAATCCTTGATGACAAAATACACGACATTCAGTTCGACGAAGAATACTACGAGGATGTCATATGATGTGAAGAGTACCTGGATATCGCTAAGAGAGCAATTCTGAAAGCTATGAGAAAGACTGAAGAATAACTGAACGTTTCACCAGTCGTATCTGAGACCCCCGCTCCAGTTCAACCTGTGAATGCGACATCAATTACTCACACTGTCAAGCTACCAGCTATTCGACTGGAGCCATTCTCCGGCAATGGAGAGAAGTGGTTAAGGCTCTGAGAACAATTTAAGCCTTCTGTCAATAGTAACCCATCAGTCTCTTCAATTGACAAACACGTTTTCCTGTGCAGCTACTTAGAAGGCGAGCCTAAGAGCTTGGTCGAAGGCTGACACCTATGAGGGGAAAGAAGAGCATTTTTGTGTCATGCTGCGGGAACAAGAATCGTATTATACAAGCCTATCTAGACTACCTTGAAGGGCTAAAGCCTGTGTTACATGCTTCCCCTGAATCACTAAATGTAACATCATTGAATGTCATCAAAGAATTCACGCCTTGCAAGTCTTGGGAGAAAAGGTTAACAAAACTGGGAGAATGTTATCTCCGAAGATTTTACGTGCCTTGCCTGTGGACATAGTCCGACGCTGTATTATTTACTCTTGGAGACAAGGGTTTGCTGAAGGTCATATCGCGAAGCTGATGGAATTTCAGAATGATGATGTAGAGGGAGCTATGACTAGTCACAAGATAATAGGAGACTACAACATAGAAATATTTCCTTCCACAGCTGCTACCCTTCAAGTAGACACGATACAGAACAGGGAAGGAAGAACGCCGAAAACAATGATGAAGAAGTCACACTGACTCGACGCTCGTATCCTGCGGTTGATGTCTCGCGCTGGAAGACCACGCCGCAGTGATGCGAAAGGCGAACCACTGCTCCCTCACATCCCTCGGCGGTGGTCTCCGACTACGACGACGATGAAGATGAAGGACAGGAGGATACAGGGCTGGGTGAGCAGACCGCCACAAGCCATACCGCCAACATGGTGAGCCACATACCTGTACGTCTAAACGAATTTACATTAACAGTTCACTACAGTTACAAGGAATTTGGACGGCTGAGGAGTGAGAAATCAAAGCAGAAAATACTACAATTGATACATTCTTCATCAACCATGTAGTCCTTGCAAATAATGTAGTGGAGGGGCCTACAACGAAGCTAAACATACTGCAGACCATGGCCACGCTACATGATCCACTTTGCTTCATATTTCACTAGAAAAATCTTATTTCAAGATTCCTGTAATGACATGAGTACTCAAAGATTTATACAATCTTTCGAGAAATTTGCTACCAGTCAGTGCATCCCACACATGATCCACATTGACAATGCTCTACCCTTTCGTTTCAACAATAGGGAGCTCGAGGATGTATGGGCAAAGAAAACTTATAAGCATCTCGCCCAGCAAGGAATCATGTGGAAATGTAGTGCGCCACGTGCGGCTTGGGGGGTAGGATTGTTGGAGCGAATAGTTACCTGCACTAAATGCTGCCTATGGTGCTTGAACACTCCATGATAGGCATAGAAAGATTGCAGACTGTACAGACTAGCATTGAAGCTGCATTTAGCTCCAGACCCCTCACACCTTTGGCATATCACTTTTGGAAACCGTGGAGCTTTCACAAAATGGGAAATCATAGAAAGAATCCAACAGACTTCAAAGTAAGAGAAGCTGTCCATCTCCAAGAAGATGTGTGGCCACATCACGAGAAGGAAGTCAAGAACGCACGCATTGAAGACTGGAAGAGACGGGATCACGAACGGCTGTCCTGTCTACATCAGCAGGAAAACTAATCACCAGGCCTGTCCATCTGGTCATCCGTCTGGAGGTTAAGAGTGCTTACATATCATCTGTGGACTCAATTCAGAGTACTTATGTATTCTCTTTGGACACTGTTTCTAGTAAGTTATGTTGTGTAGTCAGAGATATTAATAAACAGTGAAATCACATTTGTGTACAAGATTTAATCCAAGACACCCAGTTACTAACCCCTTAATTAAATCTCTGTTTTGTGATGGAAGGGTAGGATTTGAAGAAGCTAAATGTATTCCAAACTGCACAGGAATATTGTCTTGTAGAAAAACTTGCATCCCATTTCCTCAGAGTATTGTTTCTGGCCTGATTTTCTTTTATTAATACTCCGATTCTTATATGTCAGTTATTTATCAAGTATAATTACATTTTATTTTGGTTTTTATATGTGTTGTTGGATGAATTCCTCTCTATGTGACACTCAGCAGTCAATTATCTTCTTTTACATTTAAGTGAAATGCAGAGACTGGTATTTTGGTGACATTCAATGTTAATGAGACTGGCCATATTTGTTTAACACAATGATAAATCTATATTTTAGTATATACACAGTGTTATGGAAGTCTTTGTTAGCTTTCATTATATCTTTAGCATAGTTTTTTTTTAAGTAAGTTAGAGTGGGTTGGTCATTAGCAAGCCCCAGATTTTTAGGATCTAAAAAACAAAATTTAGGTTTATTCAATTCAAGTTTTAGGCTTTTATAGGTTTTTTTAAAATTCTGATTTAGGAATTTACACATTTTTAAGGGAAATAAAATTTAAAACACGCAATATATACTGCCATTGTGTTAAAATTGTCAAGTACTCCTTAAAAACTTCTAACATGACATTGCTCGTTCACATTAAAACATGCGACATAAACTACTATTATACACAAAACATTTTGTCTTTATTGTGGATTGTAAACCACTCATTTAAAACTTCTAATATGACACTGACCAATAAAATATTTTGACAGATTTTTAGGAGTAAATCCTCTTCTCTCTCCCGTTAAAATTCTCTTGAATGCAGGAAAACTACGCTCCACGTCCCATGAGATAAGAGGTGCAAACTTATATCAGCGATTTAATTTCTCAGAAAGTGATTGCATTCCTGAGATTGTTAACGTTTAACATGCTATGTTTAAAACTTGCTTTGTCTATTTGTTTCTACTGAATTTAAGCCTTTGTAATAAGTTGCCGCACTGCATTGTTACAGCTTTTCTCAATGTTACCATCAACAATGAGGTTAAAACATATAATTTAATATTGTGATGAAAAGTTATTCCAATTTTAAAGTAAATCAATTTTGTTTTACACGTAAACGTAGTCCGTTTACCCTCCAAGTTTGGCTTCACCCTCGGACTCTGCGAGGGATCATTCCTATACCGCTTACGTTTGCAGTGTCTTGACGTGTCGATCCAAGGTGACGTGGCTTGGATTGATGAAGAAGAAGGAAACTAAATTTTTGTGAATGAAGGGGAGAAAGGAAGCAGCCGTAATCTGTCAATAAGGCACTATTCTGGCATTTGCCTGGAGGTGAAAAAGAAAACCACGGAATACCATTTCAGAACAGCCTATGGTAGGGTTCGAATCCAGAGCATCTTCTGAGTCCAAATTACTCACCTACAGCCCGTACCACTGAGCTAATCTGGTCGGTCATTTGTTTTATTTAAGTAACAAAATTACAATCGGACTGAATCAGTACATCGAAATAGGCCCTTTTAGGATCTTAAAACCAAATTAGGTCATTTTATGTCATATCATAAAACTTAGGTACTTATAGGTCCCATTATATTTAGGAATATTATTAGTTTATACAAAAGACGAAAATTAAAATTTCGAGAATATTAGGTTGGAAACAAAATAGGTTCGAACCTAAGAATCTGGGGCTTAGTCATTAGTATACTCATTTTTCAAATAGAACTGGTATTAAAATACTGCCTTGAGGTAGTCTACACTTATTCCCAAATATAATGACAAATAACTTTCTGTTCTGCATCATAGACCTCACTACATGATTTAAATAATTGTAATATTTAGTTACTCCATACAATATTAAAAGAGGGAATTTATGACTGACAGTTAAATACACAGCTGTTAAGTTTACTGATGTCACGCCAGTTTTAAGCTTGCTTTCATATCAACTCTTGATATGTATCACGAGAGTGAGAACTTTTCCTATAGGCCTACAACAATTACATGCCTTAACTGACACTTGCTGAGGAATAAGAATTTGTTAAAACTGTTTCCGTACACATCATAAAATAATGCCAACAAATGATAAAATTCTGGAATATTGAATAGCACTGCAGTTATTGCTGTTTCTTTAGATTTTATCAAAGGAATGATTGATATATATAACATGATAGATGGGAAGAAGTACTACCATGCTCATATGTATCCGAACGATCTGAATTAGACATTTCCTCCTGGGATTTATTCAACCCATTATACACATTTACCATGACAGTCCTATACCCTGTAGGTGGTACAGTTCGCGACTATCAAAATGGAGCCACTTCCATCTCCCTAAAAATGAAATACAATACCGCTTTTTTTTTTTCATAAACCAAACTAGGAATTACATCTTGGAAATAACAGAAATATATGAACATGAATATGTTTCTTTTTTTACTTTTTAAAAGACATTTTACAATTATTAAGCATGAAAGTTATCGCACTCAAAAAAAAAAAAAAAAAAAAAAAAAAAAAAAAAAGTGCTGGTTATGTCAAGTACTGGATAACAACAAACTACAGATTTTATATCCGTCTACAACAATTTAAAGTAACTAGAAATTTACGTTAATATTCAACGTTTGCCCTATATTACAATTTTTGGAAACAGTACAGAATTGTCTAAGAGTTCTGTCAAATATATAACATGCAACAAGATGTCAGATTCAATAATTTTGGCAGTCGTCTTGTAAATATGCTTGCCTGCAAAATCAATTCTTTTAGTTCTGTCATTGCTTGAACATACAAAGCATGGAACAATGTAAAAGAATCATAAAATTAATTTTTTGTCTGATGTGAGACATTGTCAACACAGTATGCATGAGTAGGAATTGAAAGACAGTTTTCCAATAAATTTAACTTAACCGTAACGATTTCTGTCACTCAACATTCCCCATGTTTTTTAGGGGGACGTATTTCTAAATTTTGCGCCCCGGGCGAATATAATTGGCCGCCCCTGTAACTTACCCAATAACAAAAGTAAAAGATTCAATAAGCTGATAATTAAAAACTTATAATTTGTTTCTATGATTATTTATTACTTGTGCAATCAAATATTACAAACTACTTATGTGAATAAATATATATGTTCAATTATGTAACATGGGTTGATATATACGTTCAATTTTTATAAAGACTACTTAATTCAATATTTACAAATCATCTGTCAAACTGAGACATTATTCTGATGTTTCAGTATTCCAAAACATCAAAAATAATGAAATATTTAAATCTGATAACAAAAATGACATAAACTTTTGTTAAATTTTTTTTTTTTTTTTTTTGCTGACGTTATTCTATAGACTGGTTTGGTTTGATGCAATCCTCCATCCCTTCCTATCCTGTGCTAACCTCTTTATTTCTACATACCCCTTACAACCCACATCCTCAATTATCTGCTTCATATATTCTAATCTCTGTCTTCCTCTACAGTTCTTACCTTCCACTCTGGGGCGGATCCAGGGGGGGGGGGGCTAGGGGGCTCAAGCCCCCCCAAAAGTATCTTGGGCCCGAGGAGGCTATAAATACTACCTTTTTCCCGACTCAAGCCCCCCCAAAGCCAAAATCCACTGAAAGCAAGCCCTCTGAACCAAAATTCACTCAAGACAAGCCCCCCCTCCCCAAACCAAAGTCCGCTCAAGCCCCCCCCCCCCAAAACAAAATCCTGGATCCGCCCCTGCTTCCACTGTTCCCTCCACTAACAAATTAACCAATCCAGCATGTCTCAAAATATTACCTACCAGCCTGTCTCTTCATCCTGTAAGCTTCTTCCATTAACTTCTTTTCTCACCCATCATTTCCAAAACTCGTTCATTTCTTACTTTGTCTGTCCACCTAATTTTCAGAATTCTTATGTAGCACCACATCTCAAATGCTTCAAGTTTCTTTCTTTCCGGTATTCCTAAAGTCCATGTTTCACTACCGTAAAGTGCTGTGCTCCACACATAGAGTTTTAAAAAGTTCTTTCTAATTCCTAGATCAATATTTGAAACTAAAAGATTTCTCTGTTTCATGAAGGCTCTTTTTGCTAGTGCTATTCTGCTTTTAACATCATTCCTCCTTTGGCCATCGCCATCGGTTGTAATTTTGCTTCCCAAGTAACAGAACTCACTCACTTCTCCTATTGCATCTGATCCTATTTTTATATTTAATCTGCTAGTATTGGTATCATTTCTGCTACATTTCATCACTTTTGTCTTACTTTGATTTATATTCAGTCCAAAATCTTCTTTCAGTATTTTGTTCATGTCATTCAATAACTTCTCAATATCCTCAGCCCTCTCTGCTAACAAAACAATGTCATCAGCAAATCGTAGCATACTGATTTTTTCTCCCTGAAAACTTATGCCACATGGAAATTTTTCTTTGACTTTCTTCATTGCTTCTTCTACATACAATTTGAATATTAACGGGGATAGACTACAACCTTGTCTCACACCGTTTTTAACTGATGCATGTATCTCGTGATTCTCTACTTTTATTACAGCCACTTTATTCTTATATAGTTTATAGAGTATTCTTCTATCTTTGTTTTTCTTGATCCGTCCTTCAAGTATTAATCTTAAAGACAGAATTGCTTCCCTTGTACCGTGATTTTTCCCAAACCCAAACTGATCTTCACCTACTATCTCTTCTACTACCCTTTCCATCCTTCTGTATATTATTCTGGTCAGTAATTTTGAAGCATGTGATGTTCGACTAATGGTACGATAATTCTCACATTTGTCGGCTTGTACTTTCTTTGGAAATGTGAAGATGATATTTTTATTAAAATCAGTTGGAATTTCTCCTGTTTCATAACTTTTTGATATCAGCTTGAATAATCTTTCGATTCCTTCCTCTACTAGAGATTTAAGAAGTTCTGCAGGGATCTCATCAATTCCAACTGCCTTATTTGCTTTCAAGTCATTCAGAGCTTTATTAAATTCTGTCCTCAAAACAGGATCTCCTAAGTCATCAATGTCGACATCGCCTTCCTTTCCAATACACTATTGTTCAAGTCATCCCCAACATACAGTTACTCAATGTATTCCTTCCATCTGTTAGCTCTATCTTCTGACCTTAAAAGAGGTTTCCCATCGGCAGCTTTAATGTAATACCTCTTTTCTTCATTTCTCCAAAATTCTGTTTGATCTTTCTATGGGCAACATCTACTTTTCCTGCGACCATTTCCTTTTCTATTTCTTCGCACTTTTCTTGTAGCCATTTTTCTTTTGCTATTTTGCATTTCCTATTTATTTTATTTCTAAATATCCTGTACTGCACTCTTCCTGCTTCATCCTGAGCATTTTTGTACCTTCTCCTGTGATCCATCAGCTGCAAAATTTCTTCTGTGATCCAAGGTTTTTGGGCAGCTTGTTCCCTAAAGCCTAATGTTTCTTTGTCAGCTTTCATTATTTCGGTCTTTAATGCATTCCATTCGTCCTCGGTTGAGCTCCTTTCACAGTTACTTCTTATACCTAAGTCTACCATTTCTGCAAATTTTACTCTTGTGCTAGATTGTTTCAGTTTATTCACTTCCAGTCTGTTCTGCTTATGCTGCTTCCTTATTGGCTTTAATTTCAGCCTGCACTTCATTACTATCAAATTATGGTCCGAGTCTATGTCAGCTCCTGGGTACGCTTTACAGACCGAGCGGGGCGGTGTAACGGTTAGTGTTCTCGCCTCGCATTCGGGAGGACGGCGGTACGAATCCCCGTCCGGGCATCCAGATTTGGGTTTTCCATGGTTTCCCCAAATCACTCCAGGCAAATACCGGGATGCTTCCTCCAAAAAAGCCATGGCCGAATTCCTTCCCATTCTTTGCCCCCATCCTTGCCCCCCATCCTTTCCCGTCTCTAAAGACCTCGATGTTAAAAAGAGACGTAATGCAGTTCAAAAAAAAAAAAAAACAAACAAAAAATGCTTTACAGTCTAGAACTTGATTCCTGAATAATCTAGCTGATATCTGCCTGTATCCCCAGGACGTTTTCAGGTGTATATTCTTCTTTCATGGTTCTTAAACAGTGTGTTCGCCACTACTAGCTTATATCTTTCACAAAATTCTAGCAACCTGCTTCCTCGCTCATTTCTTTCTCCTAGACCAAAACTTCCTACAGTATTCCCCTCTTTTCCTTCTCCCATTATTGCATTCCAATCACCCATGATTATTAGATTTTCCTCCCCTTTCACATGTTCGGTTAATTCTTCGATTTCAGCGTATATTTTTTAAATTTCTTCATCATCTTCCTGTGACGTTGGCATATATACTTGTACTAATGTGGTTGGGACGGGCTTAGTTTCTAACCTCATCAAAATAATCCTGTCACAAAACTGTTCATAATAACTCACCCGTTTCCCTACTTTCTTGTTCATTACAAATCCTACACCAGTGACTCCATTGACAGCTTGTGTGCTAATTATCCTGTGTTGCCCAGACCAGAAATCTTGTGCGTCCTTCCATTTAATCTCACTAATCCCAACAACATCTAACTTAAGTTGTTCCATCTCCCTTTTTAAGTTTTCTAACCTACCTGCCCTATTCAGACTTCTAACATTCCACGCTCCGACTCGTAGAATGTTTCTATCCATTCTGATGACTCCTCCCTGAGCAGTCCCCATCCGGAGATCCGATTGGGGGACTATTTTACCTCCGGAATATTTTACCCAGGAAGAAGCCATCATGATATATGTAATTTGGTAGTATTACATGTCCTCGGGATACCCTTTGGGTCTTTAATGCAGTGGTTTCCTGTTGCCTTATGCATCCCCATGCCATTGATCATTTCTGATTCATCCGCCTTTAGGCGCCGTTTCCAACCCCAAGGGCAAGAGGGAGCCCTGAACTGCTCCCCGCTCTTCCGCCCTCCTTTCGGAGGGCGTTGGTAAGCAGTGGGTGACTCCTTATACCGGGAATCTTTCAGTCACCAGAGCCTCGTCCGTGCAAACGGTGCACCACGTGAAGGAGAGGTTGACATTTGGTTGGAAAAGACTAGTATAGTCTCTCCCAAACCCTTACACCCCTGTTCAAAATTAAGGAAAGAAATAAAAGTTAAATTACTTTGTTAAACATGCCATATTAAAATAATTGTTTGTGATGTGCCTAACTGTTGGCAAAATTATCAATTACATCATCATAGCTCAATGATTTCGTCAAATCTACCTCTACATTAAGGATAGCTAATTTATTTAAGCGTTCTTTGCTTAAGTGAGAGCGCATGTAACTTTTAATTCGTCGCAGCATGGAGAATGAACGCTCTGCGCTGCAGTTAGTCACTGCCGTGCAGGTAAACATACGTAATGCAATATCAATGTAAGTAAATACTTCTTCTAGTTTGTTTTCTCTTATCAAAACCCCTGTTTGTCTCAAGCTCTTTGGTTTCTTGTTTTTGTTTTTTAGATCGTGTATAATATTTGAAAAGCACACATTCATCTTGCAAACCATCTGCAAGATCTTCCGGATAGAATCGTTGTAATTCTTTGGCACTATTCCATATGTCTTCTTCTCCTTTCTTCTCAAGTCTTAAAAGGAATGAAAACTTGTCATTGATATTATCATAAGCCATCTTTCGCCCTTTAAATTCACTTCAAAGCTGGTCACAAATTGGAAGAAATGCATGCACCCGAAAATGGTCACTTGCTTGCAGTAGCACTTCTTCCTCGCCAGATTTGTCACAACTAAGTTTCCTTTTGATAAAGCGTTTTTGGAATCTTTTAAATTCATTTACCTGAGATTTTCTTTTGCCGGTCTCTTCATATATTTTGAAAGAATCTAATTTTTTTTCAATAAATAAAATTAATGATTCCAGTGCTGGATTAAGACAGCGCGAGGCCCGTAGCAAATGTGAAGAAGAGGCCCTCAATTTTTACCATCCAGGGGAAATTTGTAGAGCTAAAAAAAAAAAGGTCGCCGGCTAGCCTAGGTGGCCCATAGCATTTGCTACCTCCTGATACGTGGTTAATCTGGTACTGAATGATTCGTAAAGACATGCAATGACTTCAAGGTCAATATCTACTCCTTGCAGAGCAATGGAGCCCCACAATTCAGACATTATGGCAGTCTCTAAAGTAGATATTTGCGACAGCAATCCAGTCGCCTCACTGCGGACCAAAGGTTTTTGTGAGAAATCAGTTTTTATCTTTTGATGAGCTGCTATAATCTGATTCCAGTCATTGTTAAGACTAGTGCAGGCTACACTTTGATACAGGTTTTAGAGAAACATTCTCAGGCTCAGTCAGGAATTCTTGTAACAGTTTTGACCATTGTGTTGAAATGGTGAAGAAAATATATAAGTTTTGCAACAACCCGAAAAACTGAATAGCCTGTTGGCAACATTGAGCGGCTGACGACCATATCAAATTTCAAGAATGCGCGGATTGCATAAGGGCATATTTCCTTAATTCTTGCCTGTAGACCCTTGTAGCATCAAGACATATAGCCAGCATTATCGTAAGATTGATCTCTTCAGTTATTAATGCTGATATTAAAAGTCTCAAGGACCTCCTTCAACATATCTTCTGATTTGTGACCAGTGT
The DNA here is from genome assembly GCA_031002005.1 of Vandiemenella viatica. Lineage (NCBI taxonomy): Eukaryota > Metazoa > Arthropoda > Insecta > Orthoptera > Morabidae > Vandiemenella > Vandiemenella viatica. The sequence goes on from JARYHS010011408.1 coordinate 116,069,458, forward strand.
TAAAACGGAAACATAAAAACCGTTCAATGGGTTGTCCGTCTTCTTCGACAAATCTGATAATTGAAGAAAGTTGATCCACATGAGTGATATCAGGGTAGAGTCAACACTGAAGAAAAAATATTTTGCCCTTTAGATGTTTTTTTAAAAAAAAAAAAATAATAGAGTGGATTACTTCATCAGTCATAATTTTTATGACTTTCTCATAAGTTGTAAATGACATATAAGACACATGACCTTTACCAGGAATACCCATTGTTTGTATGTGTTTTGTCAAAAAAGGATCGAATTCAGAAATTGCTTCTAATATCATCATAAAGTTTCCGTTGTGAATTGATCCAAATTTGTCTAACCCTCCCCAGAAAGATAATCCCCGAGTAGCCAGCACTTTTACAGCCACAACAACTGTCTGTAAGACACATCTTTAATATTTTTTTCATCTTCCATCTGTTCAACTAATTTTGAGTTAACTCTTGTCCCGGCCATACCTCGCTGTTTTATTATTAACAAACAGTTTTTATGTGCTAAGCTATTTTTGTGTGTACTCTACCATATGCATGTTTCCAATCACTGAACCCTTCATGGGAAGATAATGGACCTTTCCCACGGTCAAATAAATGACAGGGACCACAAAAAACTAATCCAAGAGAGAGTATATCAAATAATTTCAAGACACTTTTTCTCCGTTTAGCAGACGTCCTTTAAACAAATCTTTTGGTAAATATCGCCTGCCACCACCATCAATGAAAAGTTTAGATTTAGAAAAATCTTCACTTGAAATATTTTGATCAAAACCTTTTCTTGAAAAACAATCTCGTAGCTCATCATTTACAGTCCATAATGCGTGATCTGTTTCAACAAATAATGAGGGAGCTGCAGTATTTATTACCAAACTGTCAATGTGAAATTGCTGTGTCACTCTAGATGGATTACTGGTTGAAGGGGAATGAATTAAATTCATGCTATGTTCGGGCAGGGAACCAATTGAATCATCCGTAGTAACAGTGATAGAATCATTAGTAGCTTGAATAGGGTGAGAATCAGATTCTTGCTTAATATGTAGTATAGGCACTGGTGAGACATCATCAATGGTTTTATTAGTACATCGTGCTTGGAAACAAAATTTAAAAAAATGTACGTATGTACATACCCTGCCACATAAATATCAGTTCCTCCTCACCCTCATATTACAGTATCAGAATGATGTTATTTTAGCGAGTAATTAATAATTGTCGGATAGTAAGTTAGCCCAGCAACATATAATTTAAAAGTATGAAAATAATAATAAGCTTCTGATGTTCTGCACTATATTCCTATACATTAGGAAGTGTCCATAAATTGTGTGGCTCTGTCTAAAAGGGAGATGGGCGGGGGAGAGGTTGGGTAGGAAGCTATGCTGGGCTAAGCAGTGGGGAGGGGAGGAAGGAAAGGTGGAGGGTGGGTTTCGAGCCAAGCCATGAAGCTTTTCGTTCATATTTTTTGTTACTATTAAAATAATGTACAGAATGCACAGAAGCATGTAAATATTTATTCCACCGATGTCAAACTAATAGGCCTATAATTTTCAACCCTATTTGTAATCTCTCCTTTATGAACCGGTACTACTATAGCTCTTTTCCAATCCTCTGATAAGCAACAACATTCCAAGCTCATTTTAAATCAAATTTCAAGGTAAAATACAATATCATATACCACAATCTTTAATAGATCTGTAATAATTTTATCTACACCAGCCCCTTTTATATATATATATATATATATATATATATTTTTACTAGCTTTCTGAGTTCCTTCATAATTTCCTGAGAATCTATTTCAAATTTTGTAGTTCCCTCATTTGTACTTTTTGGGAGATTCATTCCCTCTGACTTATTCCTTCCCATCACTGAATAATTGTCGCTAGTGGTCTCACGAAACCAGTCACTCAATATTTCTGCAATTTTAAAATCCTTAGTGACTTCAACTCCATCCTTATCTACAATTGTCTGAATACCTACCCTTCCCCTCAATTTTCTAATATAGCCATAGAAATTTCTAGATGCATCGTTCAGTGAGCCACCTGCACCAATAATATTCTTCATAAACCCATCCTTTGCTTCTCTCTTTGCTATTATTAATTGCTTGTATTTGGACATTAACTGCTTTTTCTGAATGACACTACATGCCTCAACTTCTGTTATCGACAGAGGTCAGCAAGCTTAACTAACACCTTAAATTTATTTGATTCCTATTATTAGTTTGGACGTTACTCGGAAATTGCTTATAATGACAGTTAAATCTATGGCAGCCAGCTTCACTCGCACACTCATTGTCGGCAAAAAGTGAGGGCATTGTTAGTATAGGACAATTGGTTTCTGAAATGTCCTTAAACATGAATTTTCAGATTGAACTGTTACAAACAAGACGTATGAGCGATGACTCAGCATAAGCAACCAAGATTTAAAAAAAAAAAAAAAAAAAAAAAAAAAAACACTTGAAAAAATTCTCTTAAAAATTTGGGCAATGTGTTGTCATTGTTTGGTTTCAAAAAATTTTGAGGTCTTGTTCTGAGCCGAGTCGGTACTTTACAATGTGTAAATTTCTGATACAGCGTGGTTTTTCTTTGTAATACGGATCGCCCATTTAAAACTGAAGTAAAATCTAGTGACTTTGTCATTATGCATGCCATGTTTTAGCTAATTAGACACAAAAACTTGTACCTGAGTTGTTTGCCTTGTCAATCTTACGGATAGTACAAAAACCGTTATTTCCTAGATAAGTTTTAGGTTTAGCAAGCCTTAGAATAAATCACACATATTACGTCTTTGAGTTCAGTTAAAATTATGAGATGCATAATGGCCCAGTCGCTAGAGTTTTATTTTATTTTAGATCAACAATCTATAACACCGAGAGAAAATGTGGTGTTTCAGAAAGTGACGTGACTGTACACTTTATAGACAGAATAAGATCTCAAAACTTTTTTACACAAAACAATCATAAGACTTATTGGCATACTTTTAGGAGAATTGTAGGGTACATATATCAAGCAAAACATCTATAAATAAGTAGCAATTGCAAAGCGCTGTGTATACTTTAACTGTAAGGAATTTTGATTCTCGTCTTCAACATTAGAGAATGAGCTGCACGTAGACAAATCTTCATTACTTTTAATGAAAAACTTATTTATTTTATGGGTTTGCAGTATAACCTCATTTTCTTTTTTCAGCCTTCATTTTGCTTCTTTTCGATACACTTGACCACTATAACATTTCTTCTTGGCAACAGCACTCATGACAAACAATTGAAACTAAGCGAATCATAACAATACAGCTGTGTGACACACGAGATACTCGTGCACAGTTTTTCCCCTTCCACTCCCAGATGTATGATACCATGCCAACGAGAGGACTGCGATTAATTACTACGCAGAACCTACAACCACACAAGTACTTACATTATACTTAAAGTATTAAACATTGAAATGAATAATAAATTGATTTCCGTGAATATATTATACCAAAATTTTTTTATAAGTTAGAGGTCCATCCTTTGGATATGATCGGAAGTCCCCACCAGAACTCAGAGGGACAATCCTCCAGACGCCCCTCTGGTAGCTTAAGCCCTGGGCGTTTGCCCCTTATGCCCTTAGAAGAACACGTCCATGCTCATGACAATGGCGGAAGATTGATCATCAATGCAATACGTAATGATAGCTGTTTAAAAATAAACAAGGTACTAAATCAAACTAATGTGGCTATTCTGCAAAAATGGTATTTTTTAGCTAATGTCCTCATTGTGCAACACCAATATTTTCTAGCCTGTGGTATTGGCAATCAAATGAGAACTCCTGAAGTGGGGTAAAGCAGCGGGTCCCGATAGTATACCGGTAAGAGTATTTTCTGAATACGCGGAGGATATCGAACCATTTCTGTCAGATATATTCCGTAAATCACTAGAGGAGAGAAAACTACCTTCTAGCTGGAAAATAGCCCAGGTAATTCCCGTTTTTAAGAAAGGAGATTGGAGTGATCCTAGGAATTATCGACCCATATCTCTAACATCGGTCTGCACCAGAATTCTGGAACATGTCATATGCTCGAACATAATGAAGTTTCTAGATGAGAATGAGTTACTTACACCATGTCAACACGGATTTCGGAAGAAGAGATCGTGTGAAACACAATTGGCCCTATTTTCCCACGACATAATGAATCAATGCAAGTTCGCAAGTTGATGCAGTTTTTTTGGATTTTCAGAAAGCTTTTGATTCTGTGCCACACAACCGACTTTTAGCGAAGATTTGAGCTTACGGTATTTCAGCTCAGATTTGCGAGTGAATACGTGATTTTCTAACTGGTCGATCACAGTATGTCGTTGTTAACGGGGAAGCCTCTTCTAAGATAAATGTTCCTCAAGGAAATGTAATAGGTCCACTTCTTTTCTTAATATTTATAAACGATCTAGGTGACAACGTCAAATGCTGGTTGCGATTGTTTGCCGACGATGCGGTTATCTATAGGGAAATAAGGTGCTCCGATGATTGCTTAGAAATTCAGCGTGATTTGGATGCTATTTTCGATTGGTGCCGTAAATGGCTGCTTACACTTAATTGCAAAAAGTGCAAGGCTATGCGGATAAGTAACAAGAAAAATCAGTTTGTTCATGAGTACAAAATAAACAATTCAGCTGTTGACATGGTTGATTCCATGAAGTATCTGGGGGTGATAGTACAAAGCAACATGAAATTGGACATGCAAATAACTTCCGTCGTAGGAAAGGCTAATTCTAAATTACGATTCATAGGTCGTATTTTGAGGAATTGTAATGCTCAAACAAAGGAGATAGTGTATAAAACACTAGTGTGTCCACATCTGGATTACTGTTGTGGGGTTTGGGATCCGTATCGCAAGGTTCTGATTGACTCAGTTGAGAGGGTGCAGAGGAGAGCCGCTAGATTCGTGACTTGTTGTTACAGCCCTTATGAAAGCGTCACAGAATTGATACATAGATTGGGCTGGGATAGTTTGGAAGACAGACGATGTAGCTTGCGTTCGAATTTATTGGAGAATATGCAAAAAAAAAAAAATTTCGATTGCAATGAAATACTTCTTCCGCCAACCTATTTAGGTCGCAATGACCGGAGGGATAAGATTAGAGAAATAAGATGCCGTACTGATACTTATATGTATTCCTTCTTTGCTCGCACTATTCGGGATTGGAATGGGCGGGTTTAGGATTGGTGCTTAGCACCCTCTGCCACCCACAATGTTTGTGATTTTCAGAGTATGGATGTAGATGTAGATGTAGAACTGAAGAGGTGAGTGGCTGTTCTCATGCTAAAAAAACTCACATTAAAGAAGAACATACAATTAAAAGTTTCCGCGACTCTGGTCACCCCTGTGGAACAACTCCCCTCCATGTGTAGGCTAGGCAAGAATCGTGTGTTGGCCAATTGAAACTTTGGTCACCCCAACGGAACAACTCTCTTTTTTCTACTACTTGCCCAGTGTTTCTTCTGAAACCATCTCAGATAGCTCAAGATTATAGATGACTTTTTATGATCCAGACACACATCTTACTTCATATTTCGCATGATCCTACTGTCATATACTTATCAGCTTTTCTTGATTTTGATTGAACCCTCCCTAGTGGCCACCTGAGTTCTGTTGTCCTCTTCAAACAAATATCTTTAACAGTACATTCACTTTGACAGTTACCACTGTGATGTAACACATGTGGTTTGACAGGCTGAAATGATGTCTAGATTTTATTGGAAATGCCACAGACTCAAAGAATAATGGTGTGCAGTTCAATGTTTTCAGGTGAAAGCTGTTTTTCGTACATGGGGCACATATAATGACAATAGTGCTGCAATAAACAGTGGTGTCCTATGATCCTTAAATCTCTCGTGAAGCCATTGTTCAAAAATGCTAATGAGTATTGGAATATTTGTTTTGAAGATACTTTATATTAGTGGATGTGGCTGAAATATTTCATTGGTTTTTCATCTTCTGCAAATATGTTATTTTCCTCAAACATACTAAATTTATTGCAAATAAAAACTGAGGATGTGATTGGTCTGCAGTATGATGCCACACCCACTGGTGTAGAAGGGTCTATCAACATTGGAGAGAGTTGGAACAGTGCATAGTGTGTCTGGCAGTTCATGAGCAAACAACTCACTAAGTGATAACTGGCAGTAAGTTTTGAATGGAGAATGTTTTGGTACATCGTTGTATGGTGTCTAACTGTCCGAAAGAGAACACCATCCTGAAGGCTTAGAGTTTCATATCACATTTAATGTCATTAGTGTTTCTGTAGACAGTAAATGACCATGATACTCCTCTAAGAAATGCGTGTAATCAAATGAAGGTAAGAAATTCTCACAGCTCCATAAATCACTTCAGGCAGGGCCAAGTTTAAGCATGGGCTACCTAGGCTGTATCCTAGGGGCCCTGCGCCACAGAGGGGGGGCCCCCCACACCAGAAAGGGAGGCCTACACAACAAAGTAGGGCCTGCGCTACAGCTCCCCCTGCCTAGGACAGTATTACGTGACTGCCGTCAGGGGGCCCGTACCACATATGTAGCCTATGGTCCGATGAAGCCTAAATGCGGTGCTGACTCCAGGTGATTGCTGGGGTAGTTCCTCATAATCCATTTCCTTCCCATTCCTATGCAACAATCCCCTCCCTCTAATGACCTCATGAAGCCATAAAATACTAAAAAAAATGTTATATTTAGGATAAAGCTATGGAATGCAAGTATATTTTTGATTAAATGGATTTCAGAATGGGAAAAGATTCATATACACTAACATGAAATTTGAATTTAGCAATGGAATTATCTGACCGATGTGAAAGTAGTATTCTTTTAAATATGATTTTTTATATGTGTGATTATCCTACTTTTATTTGCGAAATTTACAGTGGTATAGATGAAGAAATATAATTTTTAACTATATAATTTAGATAACCTTAGATATCAATACCTTAAATTATTGCTGATATTTCTCGTAGGCTGTTTCTTCAGAGAGTTACATTTTATCCTGATGGTACCTTCATCTTTGTATGGGAAATACTACGAGCCTTGTTTGCGTGTCTTTCTATTTTAATTCATCCTATACATGCAGTGTTTCAATTGAATTTTCTCAAGTACATCGTGAATCTGCTGGATTTTTCAGCCTATCTTGACTTGTGAGTATAAACGGTTATTATTAGCATTTACCTAAATAAAAATTATTTAATTTAATTTATCTGTATTCTGTTATAAATATGTTTTTAGATCAATGTCTGATAGAAATAAAAGTTAGGATAGGGAAATAAACTACCGCTTACCATGGATGACATCAGGACAGAATTGACACTAAACAAATACAGAAACATTGTAATTATCTGGTACATTCTTTTGCTGATGAAGTATTTGCTATACAGCTTACTTTCTATCATTGTATTCAATATATGATGGTTAGTATACAAAAATAATGAATTATAGGGAAATTAAACCAACATTTACCACACATAAAGGCAATGAGCACAGAAACAAATTAACACTTGTAAGTTGATTATGATTATAAGGTGGGGAATCTTTGTGTTACATTTGATAACAAGCTTAATTGGGTTGGATGCTTTGGACAGGTAGTAGGAAAAGGTTTCAAAATACTGCACTTGGAGGGAGTGATGAGGGGATGTACTAGAGAAGTAAAGAAATTGGGTTGCAAAACTTTGGTAAGACCATTGCTTGAATATGGTAGTATGGGACCCACCTTATGAGTATAAAATACAGGAATCGGAGTGGGTGTAAAAAAGGGCTGCTAGATTTATTTCTGTAAATTACCTCAGAATGCAATTAGTAAAAGATATGATAAAAGAGCTGGAAAGGGGTTCATTGGAAGACAGGAGGTTGGTGAAGAGGGTCATGGGAGTGTACAAAGCATATATTGGTGACGAGGCTTGGAAAGATTTTGGTATAAAAATTAAAAGGGAAGGGAAAAGATGACAATAGCCACAAGCTGGCACTCAATTTCAGGCACTAGGGTATAGGAAGATTCTCTTTTCTATGTAAGGGTGTCAGGGATTGGCATAAGTTACCAAGAGAAATGATGAATAATTTGCCAAAAATGTTGAAAAAATTTAAAGTGAAAATTTACAGAGGGAAAATTTAGGTGGGTGCAGTAAAGTGAGAAGATGGATGTGTATGGAAATTACTGCTGGAGCATGCAATCCATTGCAATTTTAATTAATTAATTAAAAAATAATAATATTTCATTGGTAAACCTTAGTATTATAAATAGATCAGATACAACAGCAGAAAACAGATGTGGACACATTGACCCTCACAATGTGAATGAGTAACCAGGGTAACAAATTAATGAATGAAATGAAGTTCCGTCCCCTTCAAGGCCATGCTTCAAAAAGACACTAATCCAAATCCATTGTCTTATGCCCTTAATTCATACATGTGATCCTGTGATATCAGCCAAGTTCTGGAGAATTAAAAAAAAAAAAAAAAAAAAATCACCACCACAAGTCAAACTAGCTTACCCCATGTTGGACTCCACCAGAGGGCCACACTCAACTGATCAAACAGGGTAGGTTACTAAAAATAAAAAATGTAAATTATAATAATAACAAGTGCTACTGAAAGGGTCTTATTGGAAGTTGCTTGGTATGGATAATGTGTTGGTAATCTAGTTCCTCCCGCTTGCATTTGGAGGGTGTTGATGTCTCTGAGAAGAATCTCAAAGTTCGTACTGTAAAACAGATGCTGGTGTAAACTGTTTGACTGTCTCCATTCATTCTGGTGGAAGGTTGGTTAGAGGTGAGGCTTGTTTAAAACTGCAGGCTGGTGAGTTGGTACATGAAGTGTTGTAGTACATGTGGCATACCCAGTGAAGTTTCTCCTGTGGCCAGAATGGAGTATGTGGTTGTGGTTTCGTGCATACTGCATGTTTTCCACAGAGTCTATTGTATGGGTAGTATCCATGTGGTAGTATCCGTTTGGGAGAATCGTAAGGTGAGTAATTGAGGGCAAAGATGTTCCTGAGATTTAATGGTCTGCCAAAGCATGTTCAAAGGACCATTGGAAAGAATTTTGTGGAGAAGTTTGTGCATTTCCGCAAAGAACTGTAGGAACCATGCCAATAATGAGTGATTAGTTTAAAGAACTCGAGACCAGGAGAGAACTAGTTGATGAATAGGGAGCAGAGGTTAACTTCTACAGATGCAGAATTGGTGTCATTGTCTGAAGGATAGGTTGTAGCACCAGAGATTTGCTTTGTACAAGATTGGGGGATAGCAACAGATATTGGGGGTTTTGATAGTATCTAGAGAGTGCCATGTATGGCGAGGTTGTATGGAACGGAACATTTGATGTACAAGAAATTACAACTGTCTGAGTGAAGAAATTGTTCTAAATGTGCAAGCTTGATGTTTCTAAGTGGAAATATCAATATCTAGAAATATCACAAGTGTGTGAGAGTAAGTCCACATGAAGTTGATGGAGTGGTGGTTGTTTAGAGTTGAGGAAGTTTAATAGTTGGTCCTCACTGTGAGTCTAAATCGTATATAAATCATCTATGTATCTAAACCACATAAGAGTTTTTGTTCAGGAACTGTTGCTCTAGATGGCCCAAAAATAGAATTACATAGGATAGGCTATGAGGCTAATCAGGAGTGTTGGAGGTAAACATGAGAGTTGAAGAAGAAGTAGTTGTTCGAGATACTGAAAGAACCGAGAAAATGTAGAAGGGTATGCTGTCTGTGCCGTAAGGGTTTACATTTCCAGGAAGTGTTCCATTGTATTGAGGCCCTGGCAGTGTCAGATGTTGCTACCTAAAGAAGTAAAGTAATTAGAAACAAGGAAGGAGTCTGCTGGGAAAGGAATGGGGACTGTAGACTTAAACTCGAGGAAGTGTGGGCTATTTTCTTTATGACTGAAGTGAGGTACTGCACCAGAGGTTGGAGATAATGATCTGCAAGTGCCAGATGATGTTCAATAGTCAATCCAAGTGCCCCTTTGGTGAAGGACTCGTTGGGGTTCTGTCACATGCTCCAGTGGCGATATGACTTTGCTACCATGGAGTAGGAGGAGTAGAGTGACGGTTGGCATGATGAGACTGAGTCCTGCCTACTACACTTTCTTCAATACCAACTCCCCTCCTGATGTTCCAAGCTTTCCTCTCATCCATTCTGCCACATACAACTGCATTCCTGAACTCCTCCCCCTACCCAAACAAAGTCTGTTCCATTGAAACTCCAGCAATGAGAGAACTATCCAAGATTAAGAATTATCATCCTCCACCCATAGCTGTGGACTGTAGTGACTATTGATTAAAGTTAAACATTTTTCTTGAAGATTTCCTAGACATTTTGAAGTGCATAGTTCCGTATTCTAATTAAAGAGAAACTTAACTAACGTCAGTAAGCTTACTGGTACCTGAAACTTCTACTTCTACAATATGGTGTTAAGAGCCGTTTCCGAGATACCAAATACAAGAATTGCTTTTTTTTAAAAAAAATTTCAAAATCACATTTTTTTCATGGAAGATACCTGTTTAGGTAAGTTCAAAAAACAAAATGTTATTTACATATGGAATTTTCTCCAAATCATTAGAGCCATTTATGAGATACCAAATATATACAAGAATGGCTTTTTTAATGATATAAGATAGGCAACTATGATGACAAGTTGATACTTGATTCCAGGCATAAGGGAGTGGGAAAGTTTTCTTTTGCTGGCAAGCAAGGGAGAGAATGGAAAATAATTATCAAGGAAAATGCTGAAAAATTAATCAGAAACATTAATAGAATTAAAAATTAAAATTTCTAAAGGACAGAAATTTTTTGATGATGATATTGCCCTCAAAGAATGTAATCCATAAAAATAAAAATTAAGAAATTATAAAGTAGGTTGTAAGAAAATTGCCACTAGACCTTACATTTTATCGTAGTATTCTTTATCTAGATGGCACTTTTCTTTCTTGCATTACTTTTTCCCTTGCTTCAGCATAATGTTCACAGTTTGTTGGATAATGCTTCTGTCTACTATACCTGTTCTACATTTTAACTTGAATCTTTCACCAAATAATTGTACTTCTATTTTTCTTTACAATTTCTCTTGTAGGCTGTTTCTTTGACCTGACCTTATTATGTCGTACAGTATCAACAGTGGTTTTTTCACACTTTAGATTATCATTTAGTTTTTGGTTTTCATGATTCTTCTTAAATTGTCTTGAAATCCAACCTATGTAATTGCAGCACATTGTAACAAAAGTACACTTATCACACAGAACACCCAGTACACATTTTACAGCAACTCAAAAATTTCCTCGTCAATACTGTAACAGGTCTAGTAAGTAGGTAGTGATGGAACCTTGCTTTCAAAATAAGCACATACTCTCCAAAAAGATGTGTTGTACAACCTGCAAATGTGTAAAAATTAAAGAGATAATTATGATGATGATGATCTTTTTATTTATTTATTTTATTTTCCTAGTTTTAAAATTTTACTTAGCTTTTCGACAAGCTGTTATGTTGTTCTTCCATTCTTGGTTGTTATTAAACTGGCTGTTGCTATGGCAGTCTCCAGATGTGCCCACCTCTCACAAGGTTCTCCCATCGACGAAGGGCTTATCCCAAAAATACTTTAAAAAATTACTTTATTATTTGTGTTTGTGTCTTTTCTGTGTGTTCGGGCCCTACATCCATCATCTAAAGGTAAGTGGTGGCTCATTTCCCTATCCTAATTTGATTCCTTTCTGCTACTTAGCGTCTTGATTTAATTTTTACTATATATATATATATATATATATATATATACTTTTGTTCTTTTCTCTAGTGTCATTCTTCATTTCACCATTTCTTTCTGTGTATACGAGTATAGAGTTTGACCTTCTGTTTGTGCACATAAATTGGTTTTATTGGCTTGGTAATTGTCATTGATTATCGAGTACAGAAGTATTCACTTGGAACATTTTCCTTTAACTTTCAAAGAAAATTATATCACAGATTCTTCCAATTTAGCAACAAAGGAATGGAAGAAATGTCGTGAGGCAATGTTTACTTGGGAAAGTAAAATTTCCCACCACACACAAAAATTGTTTTTATTTATTTGACCATTGCCACTGAAGCTATTGCTTTGGAAAATGCTTTCTTAACTAAATGAAAAAAATATAGTTCAGATAAATATATTGAAAGTGAATTGATTAAATAATAATGGTGTTCTAAAACTTTATCAGACTTCACTTATTCAAAATATGAAAAGTATTTCAAAACCATGGAAAGCATGGTACATATAATACAGTTGTAAAGGCCGGACTGAACCCCCTGTGCCGAACCTTATGTTATCAAGAGGCCTGAGTGGATGGGGGGTGAATTTGTGGGCTTCTGGTGGAAGCAGACTTTAGGGTGGAAGTTTACTGACCTTCGGGACATTTACTAAGTCTTCTATTCCTCTTGCGCTGTCATCTCTCTTGAGATGTCTTCTGATGGTTTAAGCAAAGACTTGTGGGCTATAGTAAGATGTTAATTGATGTTAATTGTCAGGAATCATGACGCCACTCCATTAGTTACGGTTGGAGAACCGATTAGGCAGGGAAAGGCCAGGGCAAAGTGATAGCCTAGCTGAGAATCTACCTAATAAATAATGTAGGCGACTATCGTATTTAGAGTCCTTTTTATTAACCACCGAAGACTGTATGAATACAGTTGAGAGTGTGATCTGTAAGGATAACTCCCAATAGCCTCTACAATAATAATTATTGACAGAGCCGCATCTCGGCTGCGCAACTGACTATTAGAGAATGTTAACTTCTTGACTGAATGGCGAATTGACACGATGGATGCATGGTGGCGAGGCAAGCTAACGAGAGACGGTTTAGCTAAGAATTAGCCCATGTTGACTTGTTGGTAATGATCGACAAAGTGAGAGCGAGTTTGGCTCGCTGTGGTCGCTCGTAAGTTCGGTTTTGCGTCACCGAACAGAGCGATGTCCTCTTAGTCAGCTGTCAGCGTTTTACCAATAAACAGCACCTGCTTACACTCACGCTTGCATTCTGTTCTGACTTGAGACTCCACTAACTTTACGAAATATTTCATATACCTAAAATTCTCATTCTTTCGAATAAATTTATATGTTCAAAACGACCATCACACAGTAATTAAAACTTCAAACTCAATTAGCAAAATTAATTAAGCTCACAAACATTGAAGTTTTTATACATTATTAATTTAAGTAAACACTTGTGTAGTACATAGATGCAGATATCTTCATTTAGGATGCCATGTTAACTTCAATGATTAAGTGCTATTTACATGGTCATTGCCAGTTAGAACAGCCTTATCTTAAATATCACACTTTTTCTGTAGTTTGTCTTGTTGCTTAACAACCTTTGCTATAGAAAAATCTTTGCCAGCTGTCTGATTGCATTGCTCAACTCACAGGAAATCGCTCAACTAAACAAGCCAATTAAAACAACTTTATTAGAAACAAAATGTTAAACTAACACCAATTAATTGATTAACTATTAAGTCTGGTAGCTCAGTAGTTAAGGCGCTTGCTCTGAAAACTCAGGGTCTCGGGATCATATCCTGCTGGGGTCAGTGATTTTTAATAGTTGTGCCTAATCAGTATGTGGTTCAGATTCAACATTTAACTATAGGTCCATCCGTATCAGAGGCGAACAGCATGGCAAATCATAACTCTGTCACCAGACCACAAACCACATGAATTTACTTCTTTAATTAAATAACTTTTCTCAAAATCTTTGATGCTTTATTTCTTAATTTATTGCAATTGTTAACAAATATGATGAAATAAATACTTGTTAAGTGAATTATATTTAAGTGGCTAGATGCACTTCCAAGAAAGTCTATTCAATAATCAACCAATAATGTAATATACAAACAATAATTCAATACTTTATCCTCACCTTGGCTGCTCCTAGGAAGAACTATAGCAAGTCAAAGTACCGAATATGCTGAAGTATAAACGAGGGATATAAAATGATCTAATATGCTCAAAAATCTTAAGAATTCTTCTTGTTCCATTTAAACAAAAATACTTGAAAATAAAGGTTGAAGTATGAAGTAAAAGTTACAAATTTCCTCAATCTGACTTCAGTTATTTTATTTGCTTACCAAATCAGTAAGACAAGCAACTGTATTTTTTTTTTTTTTTTTTTTTTTTTTTTTTTGTACTTGTTAACAGCATCATTGTTGTCAAATTCAGAATTTTATCATGGTTGTGTATTGCTATTACTTTTACCAGGAAACAGCAAGCAAGTAGCTGGACACCAGAGTGTTGGGTGGCATCACACTGATAAGAAATCTTCATTGACAAAAGCGTCTTCAGTAGTTTTCAAATATTTTCCGTTGTTTGCCTTTTGTTTGTTTCTATACACTATTCCTAGCTTCAGTGATTTTAGCTCCATTTTAAATGCTGCAAGTTATTTTCTCTATGTTTATTTCAATATTAATACCCTCTATTGAACTGTGAAGAATTGCATTGAACTTCACTGTTTAGTTAAAAAAAAAAAGGATAATTTTTTTGCACCCATGTCAAAAGTACTTAAATGAACATTTAATTTCTTCATATTATGAAAGCTATTATCTAATTCATTTTTCAGTTTATCCAATTTTAGTTATTGGCTATTTGGACATTAGCTATGGGGTATAAACAAATTAATACTGGTGTCTATTGCTATAAATGCTAAAATGATGCTACATGTTATAATCATATATATATAATAGAGAAAGAATCCATCACTGTAACAGACAACATAATAACACAAAAACAGAAAGATTAATACTGATGTAAATTTTTTTGAACCTGTGAAGCCATTGTCATACAAAATTCCTCCTTAATAATTGAGGACTTTATTGGGTTATTTCTTTTCACTATCACAACATTTCAACTCCAACATGGTCACATTAGATAGCGAATTAGTGATGACTTCTTTCTTTGTCTTGAATCTTATAATATGTATGGAATTTTACTGTCAACTTTAAAATTAAATGCTCAATTTCAAATAATGAAAGAAATATTTCATGTCTTCCACAAGTTCATTCTCTAATTCAATAATGATAAGGCATAAAAATAATAAATTTAAATATTATTGCATTTATAGGTATGTGAGAATGCATGTTGCATACTATAATGATGAAAACTTGTTGATCACACATCCATTAAGTACAGCAATGAATTACATACAGAGGAGTTTCCTTCTTGATTTTTGTGCATGTTTTCCAATCGAAATATTTTTTCAAATGAAGGTTGAAAAAGATATGTAAGTACTCATTTAAATGTACAGTTTTTGTTTCACATAATTCCATATGTTAAAAAAAAAAAAATGCAGGAGAAGCGTGATGCTATAGTAGGACTAATTCTTCTCTATATCCATGGTTTGTATTCCATGTTTAACTGTAAGCCCCAGAGGAAAGGAACTAGCGGTCCTATCTCTGACACAATGGCTTAGTATGCCTCTTTTGGGAGGATCCAACTAACCTTCAGGTTGTGGACTAAGTTATTTTATTTGACTATCATAACTGGCCATATACATATGCCATCTTTTTTACAGTTAACCTAATATCCAGCAGCATTATTTCTACATCCATCTGTTTTATGATTGAAATGCAATTTTTAGGTATAACAATTATTATTAGAAGAATACGATTCTGGGTTACCTATCAAAATATGGCCCTAGTATTTTTATTAAATTTTTATTTAAAAAACTTTCACTTTCAAAAAAATATAATAATAATTCATTTCAAAGAGAGACATGTAAAGATCATATGTTTGGTTTGCCTGTGTAAAAGTGGCCACAAGTAGGGGTTGACCACTGTTACACCATCTGTCAGACACTTACCCTTACGTATCTTTAACAGCTGGCAATCTTTTCTTGCAACCACTTTTACACAGACAACTCAAACTTTTTATTTTCTCTACATGCAGTGGCGTAGCTAGGTCAACAAGGGCCCCGGTGCAAAAAATTTATTTTGGGCCCTCAGGCCAGACGGACGACCTTTTTTTTGCTTTGTGTGCTGCTAGGGGCCCCTTGAACTGAGGATGAGGGCCCTTGAACTGAGGATGAGGGCCCTTGAATTATTCTTTAGGGGCCCCCTGAGCAGTGGTTGGGGCCCCCCTGAGCACAGCGAGGGCCCTTAGTGAGGGGCTCTTGTACTCTCAGGGGCCCCTTAGACGACGGTAGAGCTAAAAAAAAAAAAAAAAGGTCGCCAGTTTGCCGTGAAGGCTCGTGGGGCCCTCTAAACTGCGCTTTGGGGCCCCTTGAGGTATGCTTGGGGGCCCCCTGAGCATGAGGGCCCCGGTGCACTGCACCGCCTAGCCCCATAGTAGCTACGCCCCTGTCTACATGTCTCTCTTTGAAATGAACTATAATGTATTTAAAACACAAGTACCTAAATGAAATTTTTTTATTTTATTAAATTTAATTAAAAATACTTGTCACCATGTTTCAATAGCAACCTGGCAGAATCGTACTCTGATACTAGTAATTATGCAAAAAAATTGCATTTCAATCAAATAACAGATGGGTGCAAATATCACACAGCCGTATCTTGGACTAATTGATTTGCCTCAAAAACAATATTATCCCTAGTGAATATTGCCACTGTTTGAACATATGCCTTCATTCAAGTAGGCTCTTCCTTCTAACAATCAGTATTCAATACATCTATAAGTTCCACAAGATCTTTCATCAGCACCTCCTTGAGAACATAAAAAACTATTAATCTCAACCACATCTGGCCAAAATTGGGATTCTCTATAAACCACAATCTTCCCTATACAGTGTGTCATTAATTCACTAAAAATTGTAACAAGTGAAATTATCTGCCAGGCCACATGTAACCCTTTATCACCCTACAGTCTCCTGTATTCCAAAAGTGTGTAAATGGCACTGTATTGGAACAGCAGCATATATCATAATTTAAAAAAAAAAAAAAAATTGTGATGGAGAAAATGCTCCAGGACAGTTTCCATTAACACCCATTTTCCCTATTCTTATTAATTTATCTTAAATTCTTTGAGTGTAATTTCTCTTAAGAATTTAAATTATTTTAGTGATTTTGGGAAACTATTCAGCACTTCTTTGGTAATTTATTTCAGTTACTTATACGCTTACCAACAAAGGAAAATTTCCACACAACGTTATTCGTGAAATTGAGCGCCACCTTGTAGTCATGAGAATTTTTTCCCTTCCATGTATTTTCCGTAATTCTTTTACGAATTTCCTTCCAAGACTCGTCACCAATATGAGGCTTATACACATCAATAAACACACTAAATCAAAAACAATACTTACCACACAGAAGAAGCTACCTCATCTCATACACTTATATTATAACACAAGCAGCACACCTCCCCCTCCCCCTTTTTCCTTAGTTCCTCCCATACCCACAGCAAATAGCAACTTAAGTCTGACAATCACAGTACTTAGCTTAGAATAGTACCATCACATATAGGAATCTAGAATTGTAAATGATAGATAAAAATGACACCAAGGTAAGCACTTTACTTTTTCTAATGGCTCTAGCAACTCACTAAAAGACTCTTCAGTACAGAATCTTCATTGTCACTAATGTTTGGAGTCAAACAAATAAGATTTTATGGCTTGAAATGAAATTCTTACTGGTGTACTGCCAGATTGTATTGCAAGAACATGATATTTATACAATTAGCTTTGCCATCTTCTTCAGGAGTGGAAGAGACAGAGCTAGCTATCTGTCAAAATATTGTGTTTTTACAACACAATCTGGTGATACATTAGTGAAGATTTCATTTTAAGTTTGTTCGATAATAGTCATTAATAAAGGGGTATCAAGAGAAGGCAAAAACAGTTAAATTCACTTACATCAGTTGTATAATCCTTTTTACTATCTTCTAGTGTGTAAATTCTTTTGAGCTGAATTACATTAAATGTAAGCCCCAAGAAATATAAGGTGCCATCTGGAAAGTACTACCCAGTTGCACCATGTATTGAACTGGCAACTCAAGCAGCCAAATTTAAGATTGTAGAAAGCTTGAATGATTATACAAGGTATTGCTGTGTCACAAACATGCTCTGTAGCAGTAAGCAAGGCAGGTTGCAAGTATTGAGAGGCCATACCCTCAAAGTAAATTTGCTGATGAGTGAGTAATGGTGCACAGACTTTTCCAAATGAGGCACTTATGATGACACCAGAGGGGATCCCAATTGGACAAGGCTCCTTCATTACCACCTTTTTCCCAACATTTTCCCCAACATTACTCATCATTTTCAT
This sequence comes from Vandiemenella viatica, assembly GCA_031002005.1. Lineage (NCBI taxonomy): Eukaryota > Metazoa > Arthropoda > Insecta > Orthoptera > Morabidae > Vandiemenella > Vandiemenella viatica. The sequence continues at coordinate 116,087,710 of JARYHS010011408.1, forward strand.
GGTCAAATTTGGAGTTTCCTGTTTTTCACAGCCGCATGCCCTTGCTGACAGAAAGCATCTTTATACTTAATGCTAAGTCTTATTACTTACTAAAGGATAAAGTGAGATATTGCCATCTGTCTGTGTATTGTGATTCTATGTTCTGGGTGTGATGAATGCATGTTTCTAATTTTTTTTTTTATGTAGTTTATGATGTAGATATTGGAGACCATCCCAGCTTTTGCCTTCGTGGCTTGGGGAAAGAATTGCTTGTTGAAGACTTGAAATGTAAATATCTTGGCATTACATTTGATAACAATCTTAACTGGGCAGGACACATTGAACAGGTGGTAGCAAAAGGTTTCAAACTTCTGCACTTATTTGAGAGAGTGATGAGGAAATGTACAAGGAAGTAAAGGAATTTGGTTACAAAACTTTGGTCAGTCCACTGCTCGAATATGATAGTTTATTTAGTATGGGACAGGGGCGGATCCAGGATTTTGTTTTTTTTTTGGGGGGGGGGGCTTAGCTTAAGTGAATTTTGGTTTAGAGGGCTTGCGTTCAGTGGATTTTGGTTTTTGGGGGGGGGGGGGGGCTTGAGTCGGGAAAAAGGTAGTATTTATAGCCTCCTCGGGCCTCAAATCCGTAGAGCTAAAAAAAAAAAAAAAAGGTCTCAAAACTACAATGTCAGGGGTGGACCTAGATACGTTCGGGGGGGGGGGGGGGCTTCAGCCCCCTAGCCCCCCCCAGGATCCGCCCCGGGTATGGGACCCATATTTTGAGTATTAAATACAGGAGTTGGAGAGGGTGCAGAAAAGGGCTGTTAGATTTGTTTCTGGAAATTATCGCAGAATGCAATCAGTAACAGATATGATAAAAGAGCTGGAATAGGATTCATTGCAAGACAGGAGGAGGGTGAAGAGGGTCATGGGAGTGTACAAGGTGTTTACTGGTGATGAGGGATGCAAAATTATCGGTGTAGGTATGAAAAGTAGTGAATGGAAGGGAAAAGTGTTCATGACCACAATCTCACACTGGATTTCAGGCACAAGGGTTTGGAAAGATTCTCTTTGTTAGGTAAGGATGTCAGGGATTGTGATGAGTTACCATGGGAAATAATGAATAATTTACCAGAAACGTTGAAAGTATTAAAGATAAAATTTGTAGGGGGCAAATGTAGGTGGGTGCAGGATAGGGGGAAGATGGGTGTTTAGGGAAATTGCCACTGGAGCGTGTGCTCCATTGCAATTAAATTAAATTAAAACCACCAAGAAACTGGATGCTCTTTCCCATCCCCATTGTACCTCCTCATTCCAATGTGAAGTACCTCAGTGCACTGAGCTACATTGGTTGGTCCACATAAAAAGGGAGGGATGAGGGTGACAGAAACAGGAGCAACGCCTTAGGTTGAAACAGAAACAAGGAGCTCTTTATCTCGTCTTTCAGCATACTATACTGATGCAGCCGATAGACACCAAGTGTGCTGACTGGGATAGCCTCAGTCAATGCTGAAGATGGATAACATGTGGGATCTATCAAGTAACAAGGCTGTGGACTTGGTCTCAGTATTACAGATATGGATCTAATAAAGCAGTAATTTCAGTAGTCCCATTAGTTGAGTAACAAAGAACCCAATAGCTACATTCTTGCTCTTTTCTCTACAATACTTTGAATGTGCCTGTCAAACTCATGGTTATCAGGTCATAGGGTTTGTTGCTGTGTTAGAGGTGAAAGGAAACATCTCTAAAGTGATGGTGCCAAAATTTTAACTCATGGAGATAGAACATTTATAATATATAACAAACAAGATGCTCATCGGTTATTGCAGATGACATTTTGAATTCATAGATGAAATCATAAAGAACAATTGGTATATCACAGTGAATAAAATCAGTAAGCAATTTTCAGATGTTTCATGTATCATTCTTCATGAAATTCTGAAACATCATTTCAAGCACAGAAAATGTTGTACAAGATGAGCCCTTGGTATGCTTAGTGATGAACACCAATTGTAGTGTACTTATGCACGATTGGATTCTTTTGAAAGGTGCTGTATTCAAGGAGACACATTCCTTACACATATTATTACTGATTACAAAATGTGAATTTCTTATTCAATACCTGAGGGCAAACATTAATTATTGGAATGGCATCATGCTCATTCACTAACCAAACCCAAATAGTTTAATAAGGAACTAGTTACTTGGTGCCTCATGTGCAGTGCTTATTGGAATCAATATGGTATTTTACTCATTGATTTCATGCCTTGAAGAGACATCAGTAACAACAATAAATATTTTGAAACATTAAAGAATTTTCAGCAGCCAATTCAAAATCTCAGTAAGGTATTTGTCTGGTTGCATTGTGCTTCTCCAGGCCTAATACTGCTGGAAAAATATAAATATTTCTTAACTACTTTAAATGGTCTAGGAATATAACATGGTATGATATGTGTGTGAATTTACATGATGGCTATGTTAGAAAGAAGTATAAGATTACATAGTGTAACTAGTGTAAGTTTACATAAAACATTAGATCTCTTTACAATTTTTTTTTTTAAATACTCCTATGTTCATTAATAATTGAAAATAACTTCTGAATTTATTTCATTTTTTTATCTTGCAACTGTTAATATTGTCTTGTTGGAGGCCAATAAAAGTTTTCCATCATTATCTCAACTTGCGCAAACATTAATTGAAAGAAGTTTCTTTTTTATATAAATTAATATTTTTAAATGTAGACAGTAATGAAACTAAAAGCATATACAAATCACTTTCATAATTTGAAATACTTTCCATCTCCATGATGTCAACAGATATTGCTCTTTAAAATTAAATACTTTTAATGCATTTGCTGTTTTTGTTTTTTTGTCCTAGATTTTGTCACAATTTTATTTTGTAATGTGTAACAGTCAATTTTATTAGACAAGATCGATAGTGATTAACATTATTAGCAAAAAAGCACTTCAATAAAATCATATTTTATATCATTTACAGAAATTCAAATTAATTGTTTTCAGGACAAACAATAAAAATATTTTTTATGCATATTCAAACAGATTGCTTCAGTTTTATCGAGTCTGGTTAGGCATCAAATATGTCCAATCTAGTATTGTAATGAAGCAACCAGTATTTCGGTAAGTACATTATTTCATTCACTTATTTCAATTAATTCTAAAAAGTATTTATTTGTAAATTTTGAGTCAACATTTGATATAATTTAGTAATAGTACCATTATCTCATATTATAATTGGTATACAATCCAGAGTGCTTCTTATTTTTCTTAATGTTTTTTGCTTTGTCAACACTGAAGTCTGACTGGTTGACAAGAATTTGAAACGACGACCTCCCAAAAACCAAACCCTAGAATTACTGATCACCCCCTCAAACGTTATGACCGAGTGGACTTATTGTACCATTGCTGTAATTTGTTAGTGATTTTCTTCGGCATTGGTTATGGACGTCCTGGTTGTTGCTGTGGTTGTAATGGTAGTAAATAACTTTATGGAAATTCTAGCTAAGTCTTTGGTATCTTGGAGCCCCTTCTGTTCTTTGGTGATGATCGTAACTTAGCCTATGGTTACTAACCTGAAGAAAGTCTTCCATCTTCTTTCTTGATATTTTAACTGTTAATTTTTGCTAGGCACCCATTTAGTTTTGCTTTGGGAAACATTGATTGTGAAAGTTAGTTACTTCTTATTAACAAAACTCGATCACTGGTGGTGATTTAGGATGGTTTCTCATAGTAATGAAGTGAAAGTCTACCATCTCGATAAAACCTTATTTACTGGTTCACTCGGAACCAGCACATTTACGGATGAAAGCATGCTAACGAAAATAATGATACCCTAAGTAGTGCCAATTAAGTCTCCAACATTCTAGAAACCAGTGGTTACCATAGGGGGCATTGAAGAAATCACAGGAGGCCCTCCTGCATTCCAGTACTATATCCATCTTTGTGGGCAGCATTTATAGCAGAAAGAGAACTTAATGAAGTCAGCAATTTACCATCTAAGAAAAGAAACAGATTTTCAATAGTGGAGTCTGGTGATATAAGATCACTGATGAGTGATGATAAATATGCCATCAAACAGGGGGTTGTAGGCAATGAAAGGTTGGGAACCATTGTTATAGAATCTAGATCATCAAAACCAATCAATAATATGGAGTCGCATTAACATGTATGTCAGGTCTGGCAGCCAAATCAGTCTAGCAAATTGGTGAGAGTGGTTATTACAAAGAAGTGCCACACATGGCTCATAGTAAATTTCTTAAGAGCATGAAACAGTATATACATAAAAATGAATTTAAAGAATGCTTTCAACATTGTTCTACTCGAATGCCTCAAGCATGCAGAATATTATAACAGATTTATAAGTGGGATATGACATTTGTCATCTGAACACTATGTTGTCACTGGAAAATGTGCTGAGGCATTTCTATTCCTGATGTTTATAAATGTTATTGGAGACAATATTAATAGTTGTTTGAGATAGTTTGCTGATGATGCAGTTGTCTATAGTAGTAAAGGTTAAAGTAGTAAAGGGCAAGTAAAAGGTTCTGCAGCTTGTTCAGGGATTCAACAGGATCTTGAAATTATTGCATCTCAACTTGCCTGCAGCTAAAGAGAAAATGGTCTATCTCAGTTGTTAGCCAAAGCTGTAAGAGAGTCAACCTCCAGTTTTATGAGGTGGAGTGCATTTATAACATATACTATACCAAATGTTATACAACATGTTCATGTACTCTTACATTCTATCTTCCTTTTGCACACCATTAATATCGCTGCCATTCTGAAGTGCCAGGATTCTGTGTCTAGCTAGCATGCTACCTCCTTTGTTACATCTTTTGCCCACTTCATCCTCTCTAAAAAATCTTTTTCAGTGTCCTAGTAAGCAGGACATCATATGCAACTGAAATATATCATTTTGAGCCAGAACAGAAATTTGTGGTAGCAAAAAAATGTGGCGTCACTATCCCCTGTTCTAAGTACTTGTAATAGTTCCCCGTATGTGGAGAATAATGTGAATTTCTTTTGTAGACCTAAAATTTAAAATAAGAGTGTAAGATTTTAAAATATTGCACTCTTATTTTAAATTAAAGATTGTTTTCTATAACAAAGATTTATTGATTTATAATGTCAACACTTAGGAAATATGTATGGAACAACACATCCGACAAATAGTGCATGCGCGTATGCATCTGGCAAAATTTTCAAAAACGGTTTTACCTTAATTTCATTGATACAGCTTTCAATTTGGCGTTTGTGGTCATGTAAACTTGATATTTCAGAAACATGACAGAAGAAATATCCAGAGATGTTAAATTGCAAGACCATGGCTGCCTATCCTAGTCACCAAAATGGGAGATCACAAAAGGCTTGTGCAAGAATGTCAATGTTGCACGAGCAGTATGAAAAGTGACACAAATCTGCTGAAAGTCTGAAACCACATGTCTTCAAGAAAATATCTTCCAATTGAAGCACAAACAACTGAGTTATCATGTTATGATAACATTAGCCATTTAATGTTGATACTTTACCTGACTCATTAACAAAGAAAAATGGGTTCGTTGATTCCTACAGTCACAATACACAACAAACGCTGAGGATACATTTGTTACTCATGAATTATTTGTGAATTTTCTAAACTCCGAATGCTGCAATTTTTTCCATTAATAAATTTGTTGAGGTGAAGATAATTTTGTCCACAAACTCAAAATTCACTTCTTGTGATTCAATTAAACTAAATTAAATTTTATTGCTCCAGTATCAATTTCCTAATAATCTAATTTCACTTTTCTCAGTATTTTTTAATTATTATTATCTTATATACATTCAGTGCTAAATTCCTCCATAGTTTTCTTTTGCAATTTAAGAATTTTAATTTTAAATTTCTTCGATATTTTTGGCTAATTATTCATCATGTCCCTCATAAATTATTCCAATCCCTGACACCCATACCCACAAATAAAACTTTCAACTCCATTTTGTTAGAATTTGAGTGCCAACATGTGCCCATGCTCATCTTTTCCCTTCCATGTATTACTCATAATTCTTCAACCAATGTCCCTCCAAGTCCCATCACCATCATAAGCCTTGTATACTGCCAGCACTCTCTTCACCCTCCTCCTGTCTTCCAACAATTCCAAACCAGTTCCTTTAACATATCAGTTAATGACTGGATCCTGCGGAAATTTCCATAAACAAATCTATCTGCTCTCCTTTGCACACCCCCCCAACTATTATATTTGCTACCCAAATTGTGGGTCCAAAACTACAATATTGTAATCAAGCAATGTTCTCACCACTTTTTTGTACTACAATTCCTTAATTTCACTGGTACATCGTCTCATCTTTCTCTCCATAAATGAAGGATATTTCCTACCACCTGCTCAATGTGTCTTACCTAATTGAGTTTATTATGAAATGTCGCGCTAAGATATTTGCACTTCAACATGCAATTCTTTCCCCACCCTATAATCATAAACAACCTTTAGTTTTTTTAATTTTGTACCTAATAAGCTGACATTTTTTGGCTTTTTTCTTCATTCCTTTTTGACCCACCGAGTCATGTATTCTATCCAGTTCACCCTGCAGCTAGTTACAGTCTCTTGCTGTGATACTGTTATAAACCATTATGTCATCTGCAAACAACCTAAATTTTGACTATAAATCATCAATACAATCATTGATTAGGACGATAAACAGCAGTAGTCCGAATACACTACCCTGTCGCACTCCCACATTTACTTTAACCTCTTTCAATACTGCATTTCCTACTCTAATGCTTTGCTTTCGGCATTTTAAGAATTCCTCTTTACAGAAAGTCACTTTTTTATCCATTCCAATAGATTTCAACTTTCTTAATACCATTTTAACTCCCATTCTGTGAAATACTAAGATATTGCAATAGGTATGAAAAGTAGTACATGGAAGGGAAAAGATGACCATGACCACAAGCTGGCACAAGGGTGTGGGAAGATTCTCTATTTTAGGTAAGGGTGTCAGGGATTGGAATGAGTTACCAAGATGAATGATGAATAATTTACCGAAAACTTTGAAAGAATTTAAAGATAAAATTTGTAGAGGGCAAATGTAGGGAGGTGCAGGATAGGGGGAAGATGGGTGTGTAGGGAAATTGCAATTAAATTAAATTAAATACTTTGTAAAGCTTTAAATCCACCATCTGTGATTCACATGTACATCCTTGACCAAAGCCATATTGCCGATTTGTAAACTACTTTTTTTTCTTACCTCACAGACATTTCTGATGTAGTTGCATACCAATTTCTACATCATTTTGTCTATCACTGATGTCCAACCTGTAGTTTTCAACTCTATTTGTCACCTCTCCTTTATGAACCACTACTGCTACCACTTTTTTCCAGTCCTCTGGTAAGCAGCAAGACTCCAGACCCAATTTAAATAAAATTTCAATGTAAGGTACAACATTGTAGCCCAATATCTTTAATATATCTGTAGCAGTATTAACTACACCGGCCCCATTGTGCCCTTATTAGATTTTTCAGTTGTTTTATAATTTCCTGAGGATCTATTTAAAACAAGTAGCTTCCTCATTTCTACTTGTATGGATCCACTCTTCCGATTTATTCACTCCCATCATAGGATGATTGACCCTGATGGTATCATTAAACCAGTCACTCAATATCTTTGCCATTTCCAAATCCCCAGTAACTTCTTCTCCATTCTTATCTGCAGTTGTCTTAATACCTTCTTTTCCCCTCAATTTTATAATGTAGCCGTAAAAATTTCTAGACGCATCCTTCAGTGGTCACCATGCACCAATATTTTACATAAACCCAGCTTTAGCTGTTATTATTACTATTATTATTATTTTTGTTGTTGCTTTAGGGTATATCAACAGTGAGGTAATTATTAATTGCTTTGTTTGATGATTTAAGAAAACCCTATTCTGTTGCTGTGCTGTCTCTTAAATCTTGTATTCTCTTCTCACTGGTAACCTCTTTAATCTCATCAGCTACCTGTCATAGAATGTAGATTCTCTAATCTTTATCTTATATATATAGACATGTAAAAGTAGATGTGTGTTTCCCTATATTTCAATTATCAGCTACCACTACCTATCACAGATCACAGGTGTTTGTGTGACATTGTAGCATCGAGTCTCCTATCATGCACTATGGTGGTTAGATGTCGGTGGCTATGGGGGTGTGGGAGGTATGGTGGTATGGTGGTTGAAAGTGGTCGATGTGGGGCATTTCCATATACCCATTAAAGATGTATGTTTCCCTATGTATCATGGTGTATCACTTTTCAGCCAAACTATCTAGCGCAGATCACTTGTGTTTGTGTGTGATAGTAGCATAGAGTCACCGATCATGCAAAGTGTTGGCCAAATGTCTTTAGCTGTGGGATTGTGGGAGATATGGTGGTTGAATGTGGTCGATCAAGGATATTTTCGTATTTCGACCAAAGACATGTGTGTCAATATATTTCACTTTGCTGCCTCAACTACATAGCTCAGACCACTGGTGATGGTGTGTGGTAGTGGCAGTGAGTCTCCCATTGTGCACAATTGTGGGTGGTTAGATGGCAGTTGCTATGGGAGTGTGAAAAATATGGTAGTTGAAAGTGGTCGACCTATGGCACTTTCATATTTCGACCAAAGACTTATGTATCACTTTTCAGTCAGAACTATCTATGGCAGAACACTGGTGATAGTGTGTTGTAGTAGCATAGAGTCACGTATTGTGCACAACGTTGGCCAAATGTCGATAGCTGTGGGAATGTAGGAGATATGATTGTTGAAATTGGTCACTCAAGGAAATTTTCGTATTTCAACCAAAGACATGTTTGTCGATATATGTCCCTTTTCTGCTACAATTATATAGCGCAAAATGCTGGTGTTTGTGTGTGATAGTAGCATCAGTCCTCCAATCATGCACAATGGTGGTTAGATTTCGGTAGCTATGGGGGTGTTTGAGATATGGTGGTTTAAAGTAGTCATCGTAGGGAATTTTCCTGTTTCTACCAAAGACATGTGTGACCCTATATTTCACATTGCAACCAAAACTACCAAGCACAGACCACTAGCATTTGTGTCTGGTAGTAGCCTGTAGTCTTATATTGGGCAATATGGTGATTGCATGTCTGTAGCTACTCCTAGTAACTGATGGTCATGATCTATGAACACCAGAGAACTTTAGTAATCTTTTCTAACTACTATGAATACCCCTTTACCTATTGCTCTTCTATCTCTGTAGTACAGTCTGACACCATCGGTGAAAACCTTGTTGTCCAACACTCTTTCTTTTAACCAAGACTCTACCCCAGTAATTACTTGTGGTTAGTACATCTCTGTTAAATTTTCAAATTATATTGCTTTGTGCATTATATTTCTACAGTTCACCAGTAAGGTTTTAACTGTCGTCTTTCCTGTTGTACCCTAGTCTGATATTATTTTAACAACTTTATCTGTTTATTTATCATTAGTGACTTTCCCACTGTGCATCTACAATCGGCATCCCTTAGATCACTTATTTTCATCCCCTCACCAGCATCCCCTAACCTAAAATGTTACACTCCTGACACCATCCCAACTGGAAGTGGGTTCTGTTACAGGATTAGCTAACAACTCAGATCCACTTGGTGGACTTTGTTGCATATTTTTTTGAGTTAATTAAATTTTGTAAGCATGGAGACGCAAATCTTTAGTGAGAATAAGGTGATGAGTGGTTTTTGAAACATTCAGTTCCTGTGCCTGATAACAAATCTAGGCCCCTGGACTCTCAGCCATGCTCTTGCGAACTGGCACAGTGATTTCCTCTGAATGACCACTAAGGGCACCACCTCACTGGGACACCATGGCAACGTGGCCAGCAGTTTAGTTTTGACTACCTCTGGCAACCGAAGGTTGCCAAACAGAGTAGTCATGCAACAAATGTCGAGTGCTTAGTCAGTCAACACCAACTTCCCTCATTGCATTGGTGCCATGGATGGCAGACAAATGAGAGTTATTCAACCTATACATACCGGATCATTATACTTTAATTATAAACATTATTTTTCAATTTTTGACTGGCTCTGTGTGATGCTAATTACAATTTCACTTATATAGATGCTAGGGTGTATGGGGAAAATTGTGATTCATCTATTTTTAAAGACAGTGCTTTTTACACTAATCTCAATAACAAGCCTCCAAATATTCCTGAGGCCAAATCACTGGTAAAAAATGGCGAAAATTTTCCATACATGATAGTAGGGGATGAAACTTCTGGCATACATGAAAACCTCATGAGACTGTATGGAGGACATAATCTCAGAAACAAATATTAAATTACAATTATCAAGAGTACGCCTTTACATCAAATGCACATTTGGTATATTATCCAACAAGTGGAGGATATTTCACAGGCCAATGAATGTACATATATATTTTTTTTAAAAAATATTGTACATATATGTTGCATTTTTCACAACTTTGTACCTTCCAGAGATGGAATTTATTATGAAGATTCTATGACAGTAACTGGATTTGAATCTGTCACAGATCAGGATCATGGTAGAGGAAGAACAGCACTTACAGTTCGAGACAAACCCGGCACAATATTTTGTGACTGAAAATCCATTACCATCGCAAGACAAGTTTGTTTAAATAAATAAAAGTTAATAAATTTACACTTGCTGATTATTTTTTCCTTCATTCGTCATTTTTCTTTATCTTTGAATAAATTAACTATTTTGTAACAACATTTAATTTTTAAATTATGGACTGAATAATCTTTTGATGCACTGTCACATGAACACAGACGGTTTTGAATTTCCACAATAAATCTTTCTATATGAAAACTCATTTTTTACAACACAAATCACACTATAGAAAATATATATATATATTGCTAGAATTGATCGACCCTCAAAGTTGGCAGCTGGTTGGCCACTGAGTGAGTGAGCTGCTGCTTACATGTGTGTATCATGGAGGAAGGAATTATATGGAGGAGAAGTGACGTTAAATCGGTGAAGCAAGCACTAAACTCTTCCGCATGGTGGCAGCACCGGCAGCGACCATATGGCGCTTCCCAACAATTAAGGTGTTCACATTGTGGTAGATGCAGTGATTATTTCATTTAGTATTGTGTATAAGTGTTTAAAAATGCCAGCTTGTGTTGCGTACGGTTGCACAAATAGGCCAGACAGGAAAGAACCTGGAATATCATTTCATAAGTAAGTTGAATTGTAATTATCGTTGTTGAAGTGAGCGGTAGACACCGCAAACTTTGCAGCACGTCTATAAATATTTAGTCATAGGTCTCAATGGGATGATTTGTTCTCAAATTTTTCTTGGTGTAGTGTAGAAAATCAGCAAACTTGCTATTTTGCACATAATAGACTAGCATTATTTTTTAACGAGTGTTTAAAATGAGATTTAGAGGGGCGTGTTTTACTTCGCGATTCAGTGAATTTACTATTACGATTTCTTTCGTCACGTTGCTGATTATACTGACAATGGATGATGAAATTAACTGTTATGTGAGAAGCTGTGAGTTTTATTAATGTTTTAAATAGCTATTTCAGGCCATTGACTTAGGTTATTTTTAAAGCTTCATATAAGACTTGTTTCTGTTTGTAAATACGTCTATACCTATTTTTACCGATTTTGAAATCTTTCTCATCTATTTATGTCGAAACAGGTTCATGCAGAAATAAAAATGGGCTTCATAAATAAAGAAGTTATTGGCCTTTGAACAAAATCAATTTGGGGAATGTGTTTCTAATTTAGTCTCTTTTTTTTTTGTACAACATTCTCCACCCCCCTCCCCCCCCGCCGTATCTAAATCTAACTGAGAGATAATTTTTTTACAATTGTCCTAATAAGTAGGGCTGTGAAATTAGACAACACATCTTGATCAAGAGAATGTTCATTAAGGTGACTGAATAAACATTTTATTTCTGGTACCAGCCTACAAAATGTCTGGGTTGCTCATCCCTAGAGTGGGTCCTCTTACTTTTTTTCTGGTCTAGGACACATTTCAGACTAACCACAAGTGGTAGTAATAAAACTGAAATATCCATTCTGCATGTCAACCATGTAATCATTGTGGCTTTGACAGAATTAATTTTTGGTCCAGCCTGCATCCAAACCTAAACCCTCAATTTGGATGTTGTATATCCCCCAAACTAAGCAAGATATCGAAAACATTTATTCCTTATTATCGAGTTTTTTCGTCGTGTTACATAAGAATCCATCAATAAATCTGACTTTTGCGAAATTTTTCTTCTGCATTTCAACTCAAGACACCTCACTTTTGAGACAGTATATCTCGAGAACTAGGTGAAATATCGAAAAATTTTACTCTTTATTTTTTATTTGTCTCGTCTTTTTAAATAAAAATTCATCACAAAATTTGACTTTGAATAATTTTTTCTTCTGAATTTCAACCAAAACCATTTCACATTTGAGACAGAATATCTCGAAAACTAAGCAGGATATCAAAAAATTTTATTCTTCATTTTTTATTTGTATCATCGAGTTACATAATAACCCATCACCAGATTGCGGCGTCACGTTTATCCTAGAGTCCCCTTGAGGTGTTTGTTCATATTCCCCGTGTTTGTTGGGAAGCGGTCAAGCCCCCACCACTCCGGCCATGTCCCCCCACTCCTCCGCCGGCCTGCTTCACTCCCATGCGTGGTAAAGGTCTCTTGCGTCGTCTCCATATTATTCCTTCCTCCATGGTGTGTATTTCATTGGCGACGTCGCCGGCCGCCAGAGTATCCAAACACGGTACAGCGAGTCGCTGATCGTGGCTACGCCTCCAAAGTGGCGACGTCGCCAGGTGAGTTAGCTGCCATATAATTCAATATTAATTGTTTGGATACGTAGCTGGCAATTTCGCCATGGTGTTCCAGTGAGATAGCGCCCTAAGAGTTGTTGTTCTGTGTTTTGTATCAGCAGTTGAACTAGTATTTTCTAATTTTTCGAATTTTCTACTGAAAATTATATGCACTTTACTAATTGTGGCAGACTTCTTCATTTTTATAGTATAGTTTGAAAATAAGGACGCTTTTGCAGTACCGGATTAGCCCATGGAGGAAGGAAATATATGGAGGAGAAGTGACGTTAAATCTGTGAAGCAGGCTCTAAACTCTCGCTCATGCCCAGTGGCGGCAGCGGCGATATTGCGATCCCAAACAAATGCGATGTTCACATTGTGTTAGATGCTGTGATTATTTCTTTTTGTAATGTGTATAAGTGTTTTATAATGCCTTCTTGTGTTGCATACGGTTGCACAAATAGGCAAGAGAGGAAAGAACCTGGAATATCATTTCATAAGTAGGCTAAGTTGAATTCTAATTATCGTTGTTGAAGTGGGCGCTAGGTTTTGCAAACTTCGGTGCCTGTCTATTATAATTTAGTCATAGCTCTCAATGGAATGACTTTGTTCTCAAATTTTTGTTGGTGTAGTGTAGAAAATCAGCATAGTTTGCTAATTTGCACATAATAGACAAGCATTACTTTTTAACGAGGTGTGTTTAAAGGGGTGTGTTTTATATCGCGATTCAGTGAATATAGTATTGCGCTTTCTTTCATCACGTTACAGTTTATACTGACAGTGTATGATAAAATTAAATGTTTTAAATTATGCTATGCAATCGAGGAATCTTGATGAAGCAAACGATGTTGTTACTGCAAATACAGTTTGCGATTCAAATATGCGTGTGTGGGTATGTCTACATAGTTTGATTCTGTAGCGCCAATTTAATGGAGATTGTGGTTAGGTCTAAATGCAGTCTGTACCAGAATGGTTTTGTTGTTCCATAAGGGACAAAGAATTTATCTATTATTGTTAGTAATTTCATGAGAACCAAGTTAGTGACAAAACGTGTATCGCGATGGAAACTACTTCCACTTCCAGCTATTCCCAATTAAGCTTACGATGTATGGTAACAAAATAACTATTTTTATTCTGGTCTAGGCCTCATTTCAACCTAACCACAAGTGGTAGTAAAATAACTGAAATATCCATTCTGCATGTCCACCCTTGTGGCTTTGGCAGAATTAATTTTTGATCCAGGCCGTATATCAACCCAATCCCAGTATATCCAGAAAACTAAGCAAGATATCGAAAAATTTTATTCTTTATTTTCGATTTGTCTCGTCTTGTTACGTAACAATCGATCATTAAATTTGACTTTTGCGAAATTTTTCTTCTGCATTTCAACTCAAGACACCTCACTTTTGATATAGTATATCTCGAGAACTAGGTGAGATATCGAAAATTTTTATTCTTTATGTTTTATTTGTCTCGTCTTTTTAAATAAGAATCCGTCATTAAATTTGACTTTGACAAATTTTTTCTTCTGAATTTCAACCAAAAACATTTCACATTTGAGACAGAATATCTCTAAAACTAAGCATGATATCAAAAAAATTTATTCTTCATTTTTTATTTGTCTCATCGAGTTACATTATAATTCATAACCAGATTGCGGCGTTACGTTTATCCTAGAGTCCCCTTGAGGCATTTGTACCTATGTACGTCTGTATGGGTTCGACCTAGCCCCCCAATCCTACTCCACCCGGCTTCACTTCAATGCGTGGTGAAGGCCTTTTGCGTCGTCTCCATAAATTTCCTTCCTCTATGGATTAGCCACGTAGCAGGAGTTAGTCTCTGGTTTCCGGAGCCTTCCCATCAGGCTTGAGGGGCGACGTTTTTTTCCAGCAACCTATCACCGTATCGACCTATCGAATCAGAACAATCGAAATGACGCGTATTCAAATCTTGTGTTTAATTGAAACACCCAATATATGCAGATTCAGTGTCTAATGACAAATATGCCATCCAAATGCTTTTTTTTTTTAAATTGTAACATATTTTTTCCCCTGCTGGTGTATGTTGCAGGATTACAAAATTTCTTGTGATTCTTGTTCTACATCTAAATATACTAACCTGCCTCCTACTTGCTGAAACATGTAAAATAGGTGCTGACTACCATGGAGATAATCCAGAATTGTATACCACAGGCATAGACTGCGGTAATATCACATGGATTGGAACTTCAGGTTAGCAAATTCTAAACTTATAGCTTTGCTTGAATATGAAAATTAATGAGAATAGATTGGGTGACGTTAACTTAATAATAGTTACACATATTTATAACAATAGCAATTAAGAAGAAACAATTACTAAAAATTATAACACAAAACAGAAATTATTTTTTTGGGTCTACACTTCAATAACAATACTGTGTTGTGTTGGTTATACACGAGGTGTCTGCAAAAAGAAACCGAACTTCTGCTGTAATTGCTTTATTGCTCATCATACTAACTTTTACACACTGTCCCCTTCAAAGTACTGTCCTTCACTATCAACACACCGTTGCCATCGTTTTTTCAAGTTTTGGAACGCCTCCTGGAATGCAATTTCTCCGATGGCGCGCAGTTCTCTCGTCGCATTGTCTTGAATTTCTTCTATGGTCTGGAAACGACGTCCTTTCAAAGTGTTTTTCAGTTTTGAGAAGAGAAAAAAGTCTGCCGGAGCCAAGTCTGGAGAATAGGGTGGCTGAGGCACAATGGGAGTGCGATGTTTTGACAGATAATTCGTGACAAACAACGATGCGTGAGCGGGTGCGTTGTCATGGTGTAACATCCACGACTGATTCTCCCCCAGTTCAGGCCTTTTCTTACGCACAGCATCTCTCAATAGTGTCAGAATTTTCTGGTAGACTTCCTTGTTTACCGCTTGACCACGTGGTATAAATTCATGGTGCACAACTCCTTTGCAATCAAAAAACACGACCATCATCACCTTGATGTTCAACCGACTCATCTGCGCTTTCTTTGGTCGAGGAAATCCTTTCCCCACCCATTCTGAAGACTGCCTCTTCGTTTCCACATCGTACCCATAAACCCATGTTTCATCGCCTGTAATGATGTTCTTGAGGAAGTTTTCGTCCTCATTTGCTTTTTCAAGCAACTCCTTAGAGATCCTAGCTCGATTCTCCTTCTGCTCATCCGTCAACAAGCGCGGCACCAGTTTTGCACTGACACGATGAATTCCAAGTTTTTCTCTCAGGATGTGATTGCAAGAGCCTACACTTATGCCAACTTCTTCAGCAACCGCACGGACAGTTAAACGGTGATTTTCATGAATCACAGTGCGAACCCTCTCAACATGGTGGTCGTCTGTTGATGTGGAGGGTCGACCAGATTTTGGATCGTCGGTAACCGAACCTCTGCCCTCCTTAAAGCGCTTAAACCATTCATAGCACTGTGTTCGGCTCATGTAGTCATCCCCGTATGCTTGTTTAAGCATTTTAAATGTCTCGGTAAAAGTTTTCCCAAGTTTAACACAAAATTTCACACATACGCGTTGCTCCTCCAATTCCTTCATTCTCGCTTTCACACAAATCCGACGAGCACTCTGCGCACGATCTCACTCAACCGGCCGTCACTCCTAAACTAATGCAGCGACCGTGGTGCGACAAGAGGCAATCTCTTGTCGAGAGATGTCACTAGTGTGCACGGAAGTCAGAGAATTTTATCTGCAGCCGTTGGCGCGCTATTTAATTAGTTCGGTTTCTTTTTGCACACATCTCGTATTTACACAATAATAACAATGATATCTTTATGGTTGAAATCAATTTTAAACTGAATATTTCTTAGTTTAGAGTGTTTTTGTATTGGTATAAATTTAATTTTTACAAAATTACTTCGTCTTACTTCAATATGCTTCTAACATAAGACTATTACAAACGAGGTGGGCAAACAGGAACAACATGTCGCCTAGAACATTGCAATCTTCGCCAGTAATAGACTTTATAATACAAAATCTGAATCTTTAATTGATACTGGTACTTCTATATTTCAATAACTCGACCCCATGTCAAAAAAATTGTAACAACTGCATTTAATGAACAATAATGAATTATATTATCAGATTGTCACGTGTTATAGTTAGTTTTTGAAAAAGATGTATAGGCCCCTATTGACGGAACCTACTGACTGAAATCCAACAGCTAACACCAGCATGTAACGTAGTTGCCTGAAGTTTTATGGGCAGTTACTGAGAATGGACAACAAAAGGTTTACCAAGAATTTCTCACTTATCAAAAGCTATAAGAATAGAAGCGCGTGGCTCAAAGAGGTACAAAAAGACTTGGATTCCGTTGGGTTTCCGACACTGATATTGCATACCGCTGAAAATATTTTAACATGCTTACCTCCTAGTCCCTTTACAAAAATTACCAATTCTTGGAAAGCCATCAGCAGTAGAAAAGGTAACATTATTAGCTGGATTCAAGAGGCACTGGGAACGTATGAACTAGTTATAAGCGCTTCCGAGTGGGCTTGAATAATAATAATATATTTGGTTGAGATGAGATGAACTACCTTCAGGTATTTATATTGTTTTGAAGATCGTTTTAATGTAAGTACATAGTGTTTAATGTTGTTATGTTACATATTAAAATACATAACATTTCGTTACTTATACAAACTATAATCATAATTTAGTTTACAATAGTTTCATAGGTATATTTTCAAATAATTTCTTATTCAAGCTTAATCCAAAGCAGGTACGAACATTTTTAGTGAAATGCACCCTAGAAAAGAAAATTAAATGTCTTTTAATTACAAGAATGTGGCAGAGGCTACAAAGAATCAGCTTGGTGTAGGCGGTAAGATTTCAGCTTCCTTGTTTTGAGACTTGGGATCAAATCCCCGCATAATCATATATTTTTATTATTTTTATCTGCAGAAATTGTTGAACATAATTTTTTTCGCAATAAAAGTTTTTAAAATGAAGTAGAAATAAAATAAAAAAAACAATGTTCATCAATTTCTCAAGATTAAAATAAACAAAAATGTGTGGTAGTGCAGGGATTTGAAGCCGGGTCGGAAAATTACTAGGCGGACACCTTACCGACTACTCCACGCTGACTCTGGACACAGTATCACACAGTGTGCGCATATTCCATTATATATGCAGGATAATAATATCCGTTCTTAATATATCTGATGGTTCCCATGTGAATCAATACATTTAGTTAAATGCATTCTGCTACTTTATTATGTTACTAGATTTAAAGCCTTCAAAACTGACGGGCTGAACGGATTGTTCTGACAAGTAGTTTCTTAAAAAAGTTTTAATTCCTTGTATCTTACTTGTAACAAAAACTATCAGTTGTTACCCTGGTCCTGGGTGCATTTAAACCTTACCACAAACTCCGTTAATATACTAGACCTATATTTAAATTACATACACATTTCCCATTGTCAGCAGTTTCACTGTCGTTTATTCCAGCATGTCTTAGGTTTATCCAAGGTAATTCTATATTTATCAGATATAATTAATTTGGGCCCTCAGGCTAGATGAGCGGCCTTTTTTTTTATGGTCCACCAAGACTTGGTAGGGCTAAAAAAAAAAAGGTCGCTCATTTGCCCTGAAGGCCCGTGGGCCCCCATGCGCGCTCGGGAGTCCCGGGGACTGCACCGCCTAGCCCTATGGTAGCTATGCCCCTGTAGCCAGGGCGGGACGCTTGCTCCCTCACTCAAGTAGACCAGTGAAAAATATATGAAAATAAAAATTCCCACCTTTAATATTGAAAAATAAGTTTTTCTCAAAATTTAACCAGAACTCTCATACTAGTGTTTAAATAAGTTAAATGATTGTTTAATTTTTTTTCCCCTAGTAAAACCAATTTCAACCAGTATTTTCCCTTGTTTTTGCCCCACCCTTTTAGCTAATCCTTGGTAATTAATGCACTGAAAGTTTAAAGCATTTAATAATACAAGTATTTATATAAAATACCTTGTTATCATTAAAATATCTTTTTTGTGGGAGATTATGTTACAAAACCACTTTAAATCATTTTCTCTTCTATGAGTATTGTGAAATGCTATATGATGATTTCCAACAGAACGGACGTACAGAAGCAGCCGACGAACTGCTGCAGAACCTGGACAATGCCCGAAAATGCAAATGGAATGATACGGTGCAAACCTTGAATATCAAGAAGTCCAGCCGGAAAGCATGGAGCCTCCTTAAAAAGCTAGGTGGAACCCCACATAACCGTCCAGCAAAGCATCAGGTCACTCCAGACCAAATAGCAAGTCGACTTGCCAACATGTCTAGAGTGAGCGCCGATAAAGATCATACTCGGAAAGTGAAAAAACAATTGTTCCATCTAAAAAGATTGTACTCTGCCCCTACAAACCTCTCATCCCCTGTCACCGATATAGAGGTGGCAAGGGCCATCAAACAAATGAAGAATGGGAAGGCTCCAGGTTTTGACGAAGTTCACCCAAAGTTCCTTACACTTTGTGGAAAATATACCAAACAATGGTTTTGCCCGCTTCTTTACTAACATACTACAGACAAGTGTCATTCCTGCAAAGTTTAAACGGGCAAAGATCATAGCAATTCTGAAGCCTGGAAAAAGCCCTGAGGTTTCAGAGTATTTTAGACCTATTTCACTGCAAAGTACTACTTACAAGTTATTTGAAAGGATAATCTACAATGGAATCAGTCCAATTATTTTCTCAAACCTCCCAGTTGAACAGGCAGGTTTTAGACCTACAAGAAACTGCGAGGATCAGGTCTTGGCATTGGCAACTCACATAGAAGCAGGATTCGAGAGACGATTGAAGAGTGGTGCTGTATTTGTTGACCTTACCGCAACCTACGATACAGTGTGGTGAGAGGTATATAAACTGCTGAACATTTTGAAGTGCATAAAAATCACTTGTCTGATTAATACCATGCTAGCTAACCGAACATTCCAGGTTGTCTCAGAGAATAAGATAAGCAAAGTAAGAAGAGTGAATAATGGTCTGCCTCAACGCTCAGTTCTTGCCCCACTTCTTTTTAATGTTTATATTTCTGACATTCCACAAACAGAATCCAGACATTTCTCTTATGCTGACGATCTGGCAGTAGTACAACAATCTGATAACGTTCAGCAAATTGAAAATAGTTTAACAGCAGACATCAAAACTCTGAGCAACTATTTTCGGAAATGGCGTCTCGTACCCAGTTCCAGCAAGACGGAAACTAGTGTCTTCCATCTTAACAATCGGGCGGCGAATCTCTCACTTGAAGATCTTCTTGATGGCACTCCCATCCGACACAACCCTTTCCCCAAGTATTTGGGAGTCGTAATGGATCGCACCTTGTCGTACAATAAACATCTAAGCAACCCTGCAGAAAAACTAAGAAACAGGAATAATATTCTGCAGAAGTTAACTGGCACCTCCTGGGGAGCATCCGCCTCTACACTCCGCACATCAGCACTGAGCCTAGTGTATTACGCAGCTGAGAATTGCTCATCTGTCTGGATAAATAGCGCCCACGTCAAAAAGATCGACACAGTTTTAAACCAGACAATGCGGATAATTAGCGGATGTATTAAGACCACTCCACTGTACTGGCTACCCGTTTTGTGTATCATCGAACTGCCTACAATAAGACGACACACTCTCCTAATCTTTATATATAAAGATGAATGTATGTTTGTTTGTTGGTTGGTTTGTTTGTTCTTCATACAAATCCACAGTTTTTATCCGATCTCGATGAAACTTTGCACACTTATCTTTTGAAACAAGGAGAAAAATACTGTCTACATTTGGTTGAAAAATTATCTGTATAAATAACACATGTTGTCTCATAACTTCGAAATATGGTGATAGACAGACAAGTTGGATGTGGACGTCTGCGTTCCGTGTTAGCGTATAGTGGAGTGCCAGCTCAGTGGTCGTTCGCATCGAGCCACCGTCGCGTGCGGTTGCTCGATACTTCCTCAAGCGAGGTTCAGTGAGTGTATCAGTGAAAACTTTGCTTGTGGTTTACGACAGTGAAAATGGAATCGACGATACGAAAGAATTCACTGAAATTCGCGTTCGACGCAAAGGAGACAAGACCACGTGCATATGACTTCCATGAATGGCTGTATGAAAAATTCAACTTGACAGACGCAGATGTATACAGAATCCAAATGGACTTCTTGACTTATGCAGTATACGTTAAAGTGACAAATGACAACTTGTGCAATACTATCGTAGAGAAAACTGGAGGGAAAGCCGACTACCAGAACCCAGATGGAACCGTAAGTACCGTATATATAAGCCACGCAGGGCTGGGGCTACGATCAGTAAGAGTTTTTAATGTACCATTTGAAATTAGTAATGCTAGTGCAACGGCAGCAATCCGAAACTATGGTGAAATAATAACGGCGACGGACGAAAAATGGAGCCCCAAGTTCAGATTCCAAGCGAACAACGGCATACGGTGTGTGAAAATTGATTTTAAAAAACATATACCTTCCTATATAATGATACAGGGTTTCAAAGCATTAATAATATATGAGGGACAACCGCGCACATGCTCCGTTTGCAATGAACCAGGACATCTAAGATCTGAGTGTACAAAACGCCGACCATTACAACTTCCAAGAGTAAAATTGTCAACATCAGAAACTATAACAGCAAATGCTACAATCGCGGAAGCGAGTAAGGAAAGTAGCAACACAGCGTCTTATGCAGAAGCCACGGCACAAGTCAACAGTGTAAACATAGGCCACACTGTAACATCAGCATGTGAGCCACACACAGAAACGTTGGAAAACACGGAAAACATGGAGATCGATGTAGAGGACAACTCGGAACAGCACGGCGGGAAACAGGAAACACAAGCCGAAAAATCTGGACAAGAAGAAGAGGAAAATGAAGAACAAGAACCGGAACAGAAATTACATGAAAAAGAAATAGAAGAAGAGAGTATCCCAGAACATGTCATACACATAGAAACATTTACAAATAAAACAACTCACCAGGCAGAAGAAGATTCCGAAACAAAACAACGGATTGAAATGCACAGCTTAACGATCAATAACAAAGCCGAGAAAGAAATAAGCGAGAAGAGAATAACAAGACAATCCAGCAGAAGTGCAAATAAGGACGGTGTCAATACCGCAAGTCAATACATAGCAAAAAAAACGCCGAGCTCTCAGTGAACGATTCGAAAATAACAGCAAACCAGTAAAAAGAATAGCAGAGAAAGTAGAACGAACAACAAATAACGCCAAATCAAGACAAGAAGAAGAAGAAAAAAACCAAAAGCGAGAAATGAGGGACAAGACACACCAAAATACGTAAACGATCAAAAGATAAGAGAAGAAGATAAACCAAAACCCCTCAGTAAAGACAGCTGGTACGAGGAAGTAATGGAGGAATCTGATGAGACGTAAAATAACCAATGACAAGCAATCAAAGTTATAGCATCGCAACTATAAATATGAACAGAGTAATTACGCCATTCAAAATAAAATGCCTAGCGGATTATATTAAACAAAACAGTATTGACATTGCAATGCTACAAGAAGTTGTTAAGGTTCTTTGGGTGGTTTTAATTACTGCATTAATTAAAAGTCCACCAAAAAACAAGGTTATGTGAAGATGTTCGTTTATTTTGAACAAATCAAAACAAGTCTGCGACATTCACAAGCATAGTTGTTACAATCCAAAGATGCAATACTGACTTGCATGAATGTCTCTGTAACACTGAATTAATACTTAATGCAAACTAAACTCTCTGTCCAGGCGATCTGTTTATATAGAGTCTATCGAATTTACGAGAATTCTTCAAAGGCATCCGCCCGATATTTCTCGATCATTAACAATCACTCAAACAATCAAACATATTAAAAACAATCGGAATTGATACAAAATTAATTAATAACATTACAAAATGATTAGAAATGGTAATTAGAGATACTTAAATACAAAATTATTTACAGAAATCCTTTCAAATGGTGGAAAATTGTCCTGTAGACATCGTAAATTACAGTAATACATGGAATTACAAACTTTTAATAAATTCTCTTGCACCATTCGGTTCTTAAACATATTAAATGGTCTTTAAATAATTTTCTTACCTAAAACAAAGTCTATATACACTTATTTACAAGAAATTACAAAATAAACATATCAAATCACTTTCAAGCAAACTTTGGCTCACTACAAATATTTCACACAGTCCAATACTATTCAAAATACAGGTATTAGGGCTGTTACAACCCCTCCCCAGGATTCACTTAATTTTACACAGATAAAATTGATTGAATCCGTCACGAATCTAAGCAGGTTGAATGTACACATAATGCAGACACGAACAGATTACAATCAATCAACCATAATGACTTTTACAATGAACAAATACAATTCTTCATACAACATCTGCACATAGTCCATGACACTGATTTTGTTTACAATAATTGTCTTTTCTCAGGTCCAATCATTTTATCATTTACTGTTTTTACACAACAAACGTTCAATGCCATCACCTTAAGTTACAATTTTTTCACTCCAAATTACACACTTGATGTCTGCTTGTTAATTACACCAGTCTGTTTACATTTTACAGCTGATAATTTGTCACCAAAATGTAGAAAGTCACAACATCATGAAAATACCAAAAGTCTCTACACAAAACTGTCACAAATTATACATTGAAATGCTTACATCTGCATCTGAACTTAAGTACTCACACAAACTATTTACATGCATCAATTGACATACTTATTTACAAAACTAGATATTTACAGGCTATTGACCCCTCCCCAAACCATGCATTTCAATTAATTCTCATAAGTGGGTTTCAGGATTTCCCTGGAAACCCAGAACCATGTAAGTTACTTTTTCCTAACCTTCCAGTTTTCTTCAACTTTTGTATACACATTTAATATTACATTTCTATTTTCACAAAGCTTCATTATATACATACAGAAACACAAACTTCCAATCATCTCAGACAACAGACTTTGGTACAACCACGCAACAGCTGAGACATACAATGGTTCTGTTTTAGCAAATTGATTGTCACTTAAAAGCAATGCTGTTGACTCAACTGGTAATACAAATTTATTATTCTCACTACTACAGTTTAGTCCATCATTACTCCCAACCCCACTCTTCATCATCTGATTACTACTTAAACTTACCAAATTATATGAATCAGTACCTAAAACTGTTTTAACATCTGGCTTACTGACTTCATCCACCAAATAATTATTTTTCTCAGCAACTACTACTTCACTATCAGCTTCCACATCAAAGAGAGTACAAAACATAGTGTCATCTAAGTCACATTCTGTACAATTTTCTAAATTAGAAACTGGTTCAAATAAATCCTTACTCCCACCCATTTCTTCAATGTCATCATCTACACCAAATAAAGAGCTAAATAACGTATCAGCTAGGTCAAAATTAGGACATTTTTCCAACTTAGGGATTGGTACATAAGGCTTTTCAACCACTCTCTCTTCAGAAGACAAATACTTTGACTTACAATTCTCCTCCTCATCTGGGTCTCCTATCCACACCACTGTATCACCTTCATCTTCAAGATATTTGAGAAACTCCTCGATTTCAGCACTTCTACAAACTTCATTACCACCTATCCTAGCACACATAGTCCCAACTATGCCATTCTGGACCTTACAAGTTTCTGATAGCCACACTGTAGTATGCACTATAAATTCTGCACCCCTTTTTGTAATTAAGCAGTGACCATTTCGAAAATCTTCTACATGAAAATTATTACTTTCGCACACTGATTCTAATGATAAGGTACTATGGTGGTCCCCTTCCCGCTTTATCTTATTATCAACCTTTACATCATCAACATCATTAATTACATCTATCATAACCTTATCCTGAAATTCACTTGCTGCTACCCCCACCTCTTCCAATAAATCTTCTCGGGGATTATTCATAAAAATGGAATTAACGCTATAGCAGTTGGTACCTGGACCCACAATCTTACCCACCACTGCGGGGCCCGTCACAGAGGGGGTCTTTAGTTTGCCTGCCCTCCATGCTGCCTTTCCCTTTCAGATTGAGGGTTCTGTTCTCTCACTCCCCCATTATCATTCCTTCTTGCATAATTATTACGATCCCGTCCCCTCGATCTACCATCCCTTGACCCATTACCCCTTCTAGGGGGACTCCTGCTGCCCCTCCTATGGTGTTGATGGTGGTAATGTTGTTCATTGAATGACTCCTGGGCATCCAAGCGTCTCAACAATTCAGAAACTCTATCCACATTTACTACATCCAAAGTGGCAATTAAATTTCTTGTTTGCTGAGGTAGCCTAGCTCCTATCAAATCAATAAATTCCTCCTCTCCATAAGGATGGTCTAGGTACTTACAACGGATCCAACATTTATGAAAAAAGTCATGTTGAGTTTCCCTACCAGGTTTATACGGCCTACCAGTCATCAACTCCCTCTTTTCTTGAATTTGCCTGCTTGTCGACCAAAAATGTTTCAAAAAGTTTTCTTTAAACAGCTTGTAGTCAGTCACTTCCCTAGCTTGTCTATCACCCCATGCCCTAGCATAAGATTTTAGATGTTTACCCACAAGTGCAATTTTCTTACTATCGGGTAATAAATTAAAATAATCTGATCTTTCAAAATTATCTATAAATTCAATAGGGTGAAGCCTCCCACTATCATCATAAAATTCAAATTCTTCCTTAATATCAGCACTGATAACTGGACTACCTGCTAAGGGAATCTGACTTAACTGAACCTGTAGCCCAGTAACCCTTTTTTCCAACTGATTTACATTTCTTTCTAATCCATGCGCTAACTGTTCCTGTTGCTGCACCAATGTATTAATATTTAATCCCACCTCTTGTCTCAACTCATTAACCTTAACATCATTAGCTTGGAACAAAGCAACATATTCCTCCTTCATCTTATCACAATTTTCACTGACTTCCTTCACCTCTTTATAAATCAAATTTTCACATTCAGCCTTATTCTGTTCACAAAATTTTGTAACTTTCTCAAATTTCTCCTGACATTCTGTTACTACCTTCCCCAATTTAGAATCTAAATTGTTAATATCTTCTTTGAACTGAGAGCTAAAACCCTGAAATTGCTCTGTGATTTTAACATCAAAACATTTAGTCAAATCAGAGAATGTTTTATCATTGCTTTGTTGCAGTTGAGAAAACTTATCATTAATTTCAGAAAATTTGCTGTCAAGATTTAACTCAGTTTTAAATTCAGAAAATTTGCTATCCAATTTGGAAAATTTATTATCAAATTTGTCATCAATTTCGGAAAACTGAGACTTAATTTCAGAAAATTTGCTGTCATTATCACTTATTAACTCATTTCTAAATTCAGAAAATTTAGCGTCAAATTTGGCTACAAAAGATTCTAAAAATGCTTGCAGGTTCTGATTATCAGCCATTTTTAGTAATTAGCAAAATCAACATAAAAAACAAAATTAAGAAAAATTAAAATCTTTCCAATCTGCCACACATTAACATGCAAAATAAATCACTTGAATATTCAATGCAGTACTTACAATTCTTCCTCAATTTTGTATCACATTAAATTTCACTTAGAAGCACTTATTTAACCATTAAACACCACACTGACTTCAAACACTTAACCACACTTTTCACAATTCACTGTAGGAAGACGATTTTGAGGCCGAAGGAAATCCACTCGACGTCGGAAGATTACAGCCGATTGCCGATGAAAAATCTCCGCCTTAGGCCGTCAAATCCGTGTCGTCGCCGGTCGAAATTTCCTCGCAATTTTCTGCAGATTCTTTTTAGAAGATAAACATCCCACAGATGTTTAAGAACTTCTCGTCATGTCAACGGTCGCCATGTTAAGGTTCTTTGGGTGGTTTAATTACTGCATTAATTAATTAATAAAGTCCACCAAAAACAAGGTTATGTGAAGATGTTCGTTTATTTTGAACAAATCAAAACAAGTCTGCGACATTCACAAGCATAGTTGTTACAATCCAAAGATGCAATACTGAATACTTGCATGAATGTCTCTGTAACACTGAATTAATACTTAATGCAAACTAAACTCTCTGTCCAGGCGATCTGTTTATATAGAGTCTATCGAATTTACGAGAATTCTTCAAAGGCATCCGCCCGATATTTCTCGATCATTAACAATCACTCAAACAATCAAACATATTAAAAACAATCGGAATTGATACAAAATTAATTAATAACATTACAAAATGATTAGAAATGGTAATTAGAGATACTTAAATACAAAATTATTTACAGAAATCCTTTCAAATGGTGGAAAATTGTCCTGTAGACATCGTAAATTACAGTAATACATGGAATTACAAACTTTTAATAAATTCTCTTGCACCATTCGGTTCTTAAACATATTAAATGGTCTTTAAATAATTTTCTTACCTAAAACAAAGTCTATATACACTTATTTACAAGAAATTACAAAATAAACATATCAAATCACTTTCAAGCAAACTTTGGCTCACTACAAATATTTCACACAGTCCAATACTATTCAAAATACAGGTATTAGGGCTGTTACAAAGTGACTTTTACCGAACTAAACATCCCTGGATACGATGAAATAATCAACTACTCCAAAGAAACCAATACGGGAACGGCCCTCGTGATTAGAGAGGGAATTGAGACGATTAGTACAGAAACATTAACAAACGGCAGGGCCATTGCAACTACAATAAATAACACGCGAATAATCAATGTTTACGCCCCCTCTGGCAATAATAATCGAGCCCAAAGAGCATACTTCTACAAAACAGAGCTACCCTATCTCCTGCGAAATACCACAGGCGCAATAATAATGGGAGGTGACTTTAATTGTGTACTAAGCCAAAGAGATCAAACCCCAAATTTCAATGGGTGCAGGGAGCTGACTAACCTCATTCGAGGGATGGACTTTCACGACGCATGGGAATGCATTCACGGAAATGCCAAAGCCTACACATATGTCTCAAACAACTCGGCAAGCCGACTCGACAGGATCTACGTAACGGAGACTCTCCGAACCAAAACAACCAGTGCAAACATTTTTCCTCTAAGCTTTTCAGATCACAACAGTATGCAATGCACTGTCAACATGCAGAGGCAGCTTGTTAGCAGAGGCAAAGGATTCTGGAAATGTAACATCACTATGCTTGAAGACCCGGCGCTAGACGAAGAAATCAAAAGTGTCTGGGACGAATGTCTAAAAAACTGTAAAAAATATAAAAGTACACTATCTTGGTGGGTTGAACATGTGAAACCGAAACTAAAACGAACCTTAATCTCCTGGGGGACACAAAAGAACTACTGGATGAAGGGCACAATTGAGTATTATTACAGATGCATCAAGGAATTATCCCAAGAGCCCACCATAAGTGTCGTTACTAACATAAAAATAAAAAAATACAAAGCCAAGATCCTATCTTTACAAAATATGCAAGCAAATAAACTTCTGACAACTTCAAAACCGGCTGACATCGCAACCAAAGAAACGGCAGCCTTGTACCACCTTATAAGGAGCACAAAAAGGAGTAAAAAAACTTTAATAACCAATATAATTAAAGCAAATGGTGAAAACATCAAGGACGGAAGAGATATAATTAAAGAAATTACCACGCACTATAAAAATATTTTTAAGTCAACTCCAACCAGTACGGCGGCAATCGCCGAGTTAATATCCAACTCAAGTAACACAGCAAGTGTGGAAGAATCGGCAACTCTAACAAAAAATTTTGACCAGGACGAAATTCATACATCGATAAATAAAGCAGCAAGAGGGAAATCCCCAGGACCGGATGGGTTACCCATAGAATTTTACAAGCATTACTGGCCCATGCTAAGAAATAAGTTAACAGAGATTCTAAACGACTTATGGACAGAGGAAAATCTTCCCACCGCCTTCACAGAGGGCATCATAGTGCTTGTACCTAAAGTCAACCAGATTAAACAAATCAATTAAATACGACCAATAACTTTGTTAAATTCAGACTTTAAAATACTAACGAGAATCCTCAAAACTAGACTGGAACCCCTCATGGAGAAAATCTTAGGACCTCATCAAACTAGTGCTATTTCCGGACGTAGCATCTTAAATACTGTGTGCGAATATCGTGATATCATCAGCATAAATGCAGAAAAACAAACTCCATCAGCTCTACTATTCCTCGATTTTGAAAAAGCATTTGACTGAATTGAACATAATTACCTCTTAAAAATCATGGAACATAAAGGATTTGGCTCCCCATTCGTGGAAGTAATAAAGAAAATAATTACAAACACATATTCAAAACTTCTTATAAACGGACACCTGTCAGCGCCCGTCAAGATAGAAAGATCGATAAGACAAGGATGCCCGCTATCAATGATCCTGTACGCACTGGCAACGGAACCCCTGCTTGAGAAATGTCACCAAAATTTAACAGGCATTAATCTAAATGGATACAAATTTACATGCAGAGGATACGCAGACGACATTTGTATAGCCGAAACTTCAGCGGAGGACATCCAAAAAACGCGGGAAATAATCACAACGTTCACGGAAGCAACAGGCGCAAAACTTAACCCAAAGAAAACTGCACTGCTCCAAATAAGTGTGGCAGAGATCCCACCTCCAATAGACATCTGGTACGAGAAAGTAGAAGAACATAAGACATTAGGCATTACTTTTCAAAAGAACATTATGAAAACAATAACTAAAAACTGGCTCATAACACTACCGAAAATTAGGGCTGTTATAAACATGCACTGTGATAGAGATCTGGATGCAATACAGAAGGCAAAAATAGCACAAGTATCTTTATTGAGTAAAATGGTTTACATCGCCCAAGTACTGCCGATACCCGACACAATTGCAGATCGGATACAGAATCTGCTCGGGTGGTTTGCAAGCAGGGGTAAGATCTTTAAAACAGCGTTCAAAAGAATGACTCTACCCCTAGGTAAAGGAGGCATAGGAATGATAAGCGTACGCGGAAGATGCTGCGCATTATTCCTCAAAAGAACCATAACGACAGCGGTTAATGACCCAAACGGCCCAACAAATAACTTGATAAACGAAACAAAACCAGTCACTGAGGAAATACCTATCAACATGGCCTCGATAAAGTTCACCTTACCACACATGAGAAAATTTCACCTCGAAACAACTTATGCAAAAACCAAAGGATGCACCCTGTACAACAAGACAACAAAAGAAATCTACAAAATAATCAACACATTTAACCACAGAAACAAAATCGAAATTAAAAATCCACAATACAACTGGAGCAACATCTGGAAAAATAAAACCAATAAAACTCTAAACACTAAAACACAGTCCTTGTGGTATGACGTCGTAAATGAAAACATCTCAACCAACAGAAGACTTTACGAAATACATCTATCCCCGAATGACAGGTGCAGAAATTGCGGAAATACTGACACCCTGATGCACAGAATAACGTGTAACCAAAACCAGAAAATATGGACTTGGGCAAGACGAAGAATAGCCTTCCTTGACAGAACATCCCCTTTAACCGTGAGCATCCAGGAAATACTGAAACCTGAGAAAATGAGATATCCTGAAACGAAACACAACACGGTACAATGGATACTAGGCAATACCCTAACTTATATGCTACAAACGGAAAAGAGTACTTATGACGAATATATAGCATATATGAATACTGTATATTACGAATTAATCCAAACTCAAAATTATAAAAAAGACTTCGCACGGATGCTCGATACAATAATGACAGAATCTTTCTAATGATCACAATTTAACCAAATAAAACTGTTTATAAACCCCGCCTAGAACCAAAGAAAGACTCTTCGAATCAAAGGCACAAGGGGAACCTAACTGTACCAAATATTCAAATCATAAAGAACCTCAAAAAACAAAACATCCAACTGATGGAAAATACCACTAATAAATACAAATCGGGCAAAGAGAACATTGAAACCCAAATTTACTATAAAAAGGTATAGATCCAAAGGAAAAAAAATAAAAAAAATGGTTAAAGCGCTTGCTTATGAACTTCGTGGTCTTCGGTTCAAATCTCCGTGGAGGCTAAGATTTTAAAAAATTGTTTTTCATCGCTAGAGTCAGGCCTGGTCCGTAGGTTATTCGGATTGAATGTTAAACTGTGGATATTAGAAAGTTAGGGGTGCAATGCGAGGCAAATCGTAGGTAGTCTTGCAATGGTGCAGGTCTACACTTTTTTACGTTATAATGATCCCTCAGGTGTTGTTCGCAGTCAGTGTGTGAGTGTGAACCACAGTAATATTATTATAAATACGGAACTAAGTCTCTGTCTTTTTGTTACGTTATGACGACTAAATGGCTATATCGTTGTGATGGAATTTCATAAGGAAATCTGTATGAAGGGTACAGGATATTTTTTCCATTATGATTAACAGTTGTAGTCACGAAATTTTGAGACCTTATCGAATGGTGACAGAATTATGTTGGAAATTGATTCTCTTCAAGAGACGGGTTCGACCGTAGAATGATATAGTGATAGCTTTCCTGTCATATTATGCCGACTCGATATTGGTTGGGACCAATCTTTCGTTACCTACAACTTTCTATATTCAATCCTGGAAAAAAATTCTTAATCTACGCGAACGAATTCGCGGGTACGGGCTAGTTGCCCAATATAATAAGATCTACATCTGCATCTACATCTATACTCTGCAATTCACAATTACTGTGGGTGGCAGAGGGTGCTAAGCACCAACCTATTTTAGAGTATTCCAATCCCGAACAGAACGAGGAAAGAAAGAATACATAAATGCATCAGTACGGCATCTTATCTCTCGAATCTTATCCCTTCTGTCATTGCGACCTAAATAGGTTGGCGGAAGAAGCATTTCGTTGCACTCGTAAATTAGAGATTTTCGCATATTCTCCAACAAATTTAAACGAAAACGACGTCGTCTGTCCGCCAAACAATCCCAGCCTAACCCACGTATCAGCTCTGTGACACTTACATAAGGACTGTAACTAGCGGTCACGAATCGAGCGGCTCTCCTCTGTACTTTCTCTAACGTGTCAATCAATCCCTTGCGATACGGATCCCAAATTCCACAACAGTATTCCAAATGCGGACGCACTAGTGTTTTGTACGCTATTTCCTTTGTATGAGCATTGCAGCTTCTCAAAATACGACCTATAAAACGTAGTTTAGAATTAGCTTTGCCTACGACGGAAGTTATGTGCAAGTCCCATTTCATGTTGCTTTGTACTGTTGCGCCTAGATACTTCAGGGAATCGACCGTGTCAACAATTGAATTGTTAACTTTGTACTCGTCATCTGTCATAACTTGGATCTGACCATCCTTGACGACATGGATAATATGTTTGTGAGACTTAAATCAAAAAATCCAAGTGTAAAAACTGTAAAACAGATTATATCTGATAATTTTAATGGGAGAGAAGCTTGGAAATTGGAGTGGATAGCCTCAGCCCCACCAGAATGGCACTCCCTGTTCGACAGTCAACAGGCACTAAAGGGACTCGACCTTCCTCGTAAGACCTGGGCAGCTCTTAACAGAGTTAGGACTAGTCATGGAAGATCTGTTCATCTTTGTATACATGGGGAATGAGAGATTCACCGAGATGCGACTGTAGTAAAGAAAAACAAACCATCCATCACGTGACATTTGACTGCCCACTTCGAGCCTTCAGGGGATCACCGATAGATTTTATTAACATATCAAATGAAGCTTTAGATTGGCTACACCGTGTTAATTTTGAATTTTAACTGTAATTAATGTTAAATTGTATTATTTTTGTGCAATGGCCATAAGCTAAATAAATAAATAAATTGTCACAAGAATGCGATATTTAATCAATAATGCTAATAAATTTCGATAAAACTTAAATGCAATCACAAAATTATAAAATTACCTAGTAACTACGCCTTTGTTTGCAATATGAACATGGATTTTGACGTCACGATTTGATTCGACCAATAGCGTTGCCTTTTGCGAAATTAAATTTCCCTTATATTTTTTATTAATTAAAATCAATAAATAAAAAGCGAATAATTAAGAAAATAACGTTATAATTGTTCACTATTAAAACTTTAAAATAAAAATACTAGACCTATGTATTTGAATTTCATCCCTATTCCCTATTGATCTAAGACCAGAAATTAAAAGCATATAACCTATATATGCGTGTAGACTGTCAGTTCCTTTAGATGTCCCATAAAGCGAATATTCAAACGTATAGGTGTTGTTGCCAGCTGTAACGTCGTACATTTCTTCATATCAGTCTCTCTCACTGCATTTATTTCTTTGAGAAGTTGTAATACTCATACAAAGGAAATAGCATATAAAACACTAGTGCGTCCGCCTTTTGAATACTGTTGTGGAATTTGGGATCCGTATCGCAAGGGATTGATTGACACGTTAGAGAAAGTACAGAGGAGAGCCGCGCGATTCGTGACTGCTAGATACAGTCCATAACGTAAGTTTCACAGAGCTGATACGTGGGTTGGGCTGGGATTGTTTGGCGGACAGACGACGTCGTTTTCGTTTGAATTTGTTGGAGAATATGCGAAAGTCTTTCATTTACGAGTGCAATTAAATGCTTCTTCCACCAACCTGTTTAGGTCGCAATGACAGGAGGGATAACATTCGAGAACTAAGATGCTGTACTGATACATTTATGTACTCTTTCTTTCCTAGTTCTGTTCGTGATTGGAATGCACTGAATTAGGATCGGTGCTTTGCACTCTCTGCCACGCACAGTAATTGTGAATTTCAGAGTATAGATGTAGATGTAGATGTTAGTATATTGTTGCAACCTCAAAAACAGTTAAGACTTTTCATAAGCAAAAATATGGAGATGAATGCAATACATCTCTCGAAAATCTATACTGTAAAATAACCTGAATTAGAAAGTAACGTAACGAAATGAATATCACATACCTTTGAATATGCGGCAGAGTGTACGAAAGATAACCAACCGTGTGTTGTTACTTCTAAAATAACCTTATTCGATATAGGTTGATTTGTTTACAGCATCAACAATTATTCAGCAAAAATTAAACCTAAATAACAGTTTCTTTTGCAGATTTTGCTGTTGATTTTCTTACTATATACTACAAGATGTGCTGTATTACTGTAATAACACATACACTACTTTTAAATCAAGGTTGATTTGTTTACAGCATCAACAATTATTCAGCAAAAATTAAACCTAAATAACAGTTTCTTTTGCATATTTTGCTATTGATTTTCTTACTATATACTACAAGCTGTGCTATATTACTGTAATAACACATACACTACTTTTAAATCATAATCAAGAATAACGTACTCATTTTAGTATATATTATTTTCTAGTAAGATATATGATTGATGTAGTTGTCTTACTGTCGCAGAATTTCAAAAACCGTTGAGTCCATTGAGAGTATATTTTTATGGATACTATTGGATGGCAGCTCTACATACTCTGAATGGAATTCCTGGAATAAAGTTTACGTCGAATGAAGAAGCAATGATGATTATGCTTATGTCTTCTATAGGTACGGTATCTTACTTTCTCTGTATATATGAGGTCTGAATCTGATCAAAAAAATAATAGAAACTTCTGAATTTAGTGGGTTTATGAACACGATTTTCAAAACAAACAAAAATCACATGTTTCTGAGGTACGTTCCAATTCGCAGCCATTTTGAATATTTGGTTTATTTTCGATTGCCGTTGTTTTGTTGCGCTCGGTCATTTTTTGCTTTCTGAAAAATGGATCAAAGAACTTATATAAAATTTTGCTTGAGAAATGGGCTAAAATGCAGTACCGCCTTCGAAATGTTAACAGTAGATTTTGGTGAATCTACTAAGACTAGAAAAAGAGTTTACGAATGGTATGGACGTTTGAAAGAGGGCCGCATATATGTTGCCGTGGATGCCCTAACACATCAACAACCGACAACAATATTGAACAAGTGAAAAAAAAAACGATTCTGGTAAATCGTTGGATTACTATTAGATAGTTTGCTGATGATATCGGAATATCATTTGGCCATTGCCAAACAATTTTTTCGCATGTTTTGGGAATGAAATGCTTTGCAGCAAAGTTTGTTCCAAAATTGCTGCATTTCAACCAAAAACAAGGTTTCGTAGACACAGCTCAAGAATTGCTGAATGAAATTAACAACGATCAATAACTTCATAAAATGGTCGTAATTTGTGATGAAACATGGGTAATACAGTAGAGCGTCGATATTGCGAAAAGTCCCCGGTTCGAATCCCTCTTTGCCGGGAATATTCGTAGGCACTTAACCCGGCCTTCATCTCTGCCACAGCTTGCTGTGTAATATGAAGTACGCCAGAACGCTTCCGTGATTCGGACTCCACGTTAAAGGTCCGCGCTCACTAGGGCGGGCCTCATCGCGTCGCATCGCATCACAAAAATGCGTCAGCAATCACTTAACACTGATTCTAATGGGGTAACGCACACCACAGGCGGGTCGAGTCGCGTCGCATTGGCGGATCGCTTCCCTAGGCGTATTTTTCCGCCTGTGCGCCTCTATGCGCTCAGTCGCGAGTAGGTTTGCGATAGGAGCTCCAACAGTACTGACTTTTGTAACTTGTATGTTCTTATTTCTGTGAATTAACTGCATTACTACAACAAAATTGGCTGCATATTTGCACGCAGGATGGTGGATGATTTTCGAAAAAAAAAAAATAAGTAATTACAATCTGAACATTTAATTACTTTAAGAACTTTAATAAGGATGAAAAAATTATAAAATTTCTAGCTCATGCTCACTTGTTCTTTGCTTGTATGTTTTAACATAAACTATTCAAACGTAATGGATAAAGACCACTGCATCTCATTAGTAATGACTTTCAAAGAGTTTTATGATTTACAAGACGCAAAATATAATAATAAAAAAAATATTTGGAAGGAAATAGGAAACTAGTAAAAACAACCAGGTATAATGTCATGTTTCGTATTTTATTTTTTGTTTATTTTACGTGTGCATTATAAATTTCTATCACTTTCTTTGAATGCCGCTTGTAAAGCTTCGTGTTACCAATTGACCTAATTGTTTAAAAATATTTTGTGAAATTATTCCAAATCTTAATGATTTCTGATGTAACCTAGAAAGTAGAAACCTGTGTAAGTCAAATATTGAAATTTCTTTGTTGTCATTGTCGTTCTTACCTTCTGCAACCCAATTCAAATATCGTTAACCAAAAGGTTATGAATACAGCACGTGGCTAGTATTACTTTATTTATCTTACTAGCTGGTACCCACGACTTTGTTCGTCATTGTAAAGAATTCATATTGACAGCTATAGGCATCTAACCACCATAGTGCACGATGGGAGACTCGATACTATTACCACACACAAATACCAGTCTTCTGAGCTATGTAGTTCCGGCAGCAAAGTAAAATTTACGGATACACACAAGTTTTTTTATGAAATACGAAAATATTCATGATCGACCAATTTCAAACACCATATCTCACACACTCCCACAGTTACCGAATTTCGGTCAACGTTGTGATCGATGGGAGACTCTGTGTTACTACCACACACAAACGCCAGTGTTCTGCGATTGATAATTTTCACTTAAAAGTGATACACCGTGACACATGCGTCTTTGGCAGAAAAATATTATTGCCGCAGGTCGACCATTTTCATCCCCCATATCTTCCACACCCCCATAGCTAGCTACAGACATCTAACAACCATAGTGCACGACAACAGACACGATTCTACTACCACACATAAACACCAATGCTCTATGCTATGCAGTCGCGGCAGAAAAGTGAAATCTGCGGAGACACATGCCTTTCTTCGAAATACGAAACTATCCTTGGTCGGCCACTTACAACCACCATATCTACCACAGTACCACAGTTTCTGAAATTCGGCCGCTGTTGTGATCGAAAGGTGACTCTGTGCTACTACTACACACAAACGCCAGTTATCTGTGATCTGTAGTTTTCGCTGAAAAGTGATACACCATGACACTTTTGTCTTTGCCAGAAGTATGAAATTGCCACAGGTCGACCACTTTCAACCCCCATTTCTCCCAGACCCCCATAGCAACCGACATCTAACAACCATAGTGCACTACATGAGATACGATTCTACTACCAAACACAAACACCAATGCTCTATGCTATGTAGTTGTGGCAGAAGAGTGACATATGCGGAGACAGTCGAAATACGAAAATATCCTTGGTTGGCCACTTACAACCACCATATCTCCCACACAACCACAGTTTCTGAAATTCGGCCACTGTTGTAATCTAAAGGTGACTCTGTGTTACTACCACACACAAACACCAGAGATCTGTGATCTATAGTTTTCGCTGAAAAGTGATACACCATGACACTTTTGTCTTTGGCAGAAGTATGAAATTGCCACAGGACGACCACTTTCAACCCCCATATCTCCCACACCCCCATAGCTACAGACATCTAACAACCATAGTGCACGACAACAGACACGATTCTACTACCACACATAAACACCAATGCTCTATGCTATGCAGTCGTGGCAGAAAAGTGAAATCTGCGGAGAAACATGCCTTTCGTCGAAATACGAAAATATCCTTGGTCGGCCACTTACAACCACCATATCTACCACAGTACCACAGTTTCTGAAATTCGGCCGCTGTTGTGATCGAAAGGTGACTCTGTGCTACTACTACACACAAACGCCAGTTATCTGTGATCTGTATTTTTCGCTGAAAAGTGATACACCTTGACACTTTTGTCTTTGCCAGAAGTATGAAATTGCCACAGGTCGACCACTTTCAACCCCCATATCTCCCACACCCCCATAGCTACAGACATCTAACAACCATAGTGCACGACAGGAAAGACGATTCTATTACCACACACAAACATCAAAGGTATATGTTATGTAGTTGTAGCAGGAAAGAGAAGTATACGGAGATACGAATTTTTGTTCGAAATATGAAAACGCCCTGCACTGACCAACTTTAATCATTATATCTCCCACATCCCCACAGCTTTCGGCATTCGGCCAACGTTGTGCACGACAGGAAACTCCATGCTACTTCCACCCACAAACATCAGTGATCTGTGCTAGGTAGTGGTGGCTGAAATGTGAAATATAAGAAAAAACACGACTATTTTTATATATATATAAGATTATATAACACCGACATAACACAACTATTAAAACCATGAAAAACATTCATTTTTCTGCATTGAAAATAAAGAGAACCGCAATTCGGTAGAACTGTTATAACAAGTTTATCATCTAATGTGCCTAAGAAATGCGAAAAATTCCTTTTTAAATTAAACCCACTGCCTTTTATGATTAATTTTCTTCTTCTTCAATGAATATATAAAAATAAGAGCCCTTAGTCTGCTGTGTCCATTTGCAGTGCAGAAGCGGTTGAATATTCGTCGAGAACCGAAGGCGGTGACAATAAAAGAATTGTGACTCTGCTCGTCCAGATGTGCGTTGCAGCATTTTCGCTCAATGCGATGCGACCCGATGCGATGCGATGCAGCCTGCTGTAGTGTGCGCGTACCTTTAACTGTAGGTCCCGGGTACAGGGCCGGCGTTAGGAGGGGGGGGGGGGGGATAAGTGGGTCAAATGTACCCGGGCCCGCCGGCTGATGGGGGGCCCCCGATCAGCGGCTGCAGGGGCCCCGGCTAGTTTGTAAAGCTAAAAAAAAAAAGGGTTGCCCATTTTACCCGGGGCCCAAAATTCCTAGCGCCGGCCCTGCCCGGGTATCCGGCGTGATTGCCGGGCTAAGTTAAGGCGGCTACGATAGGGGTGGAATGCGCAGGCAATAGGCGTATAACGTTGGTACAAAATACCAAAGTCAACATAACACAGCAAATCAATAACATAGGTTCAGGATGAACACGGAGTTTTTCAGATTTCTAAAATAAATCAAAACTAGCGGCATATTGAAATAATTGTTGCGTCATGGCTGTAACAAACATTTAGCGTCAAAGCCAGTGTCTTGATGGTCTTGAGCATATTGAGATGATAATACAATAACAAAGCAAACTGTAAAACTCATTGTACCTTGTTCTTTGTTGGTGGAATTTCTGAACAAAACGTGTGCAGAAGTGTACTGTACTGTAAATCTGTAAATATAAAGAAAGTTGAAGCTTCTCTAAAATAGTGCACAAATCGTTAAAAAAACAAACAAAAAAGTTTCTAGGATAACTGGTGTGCGGTTTATCGACGCTCATAGTGACCTGGCGACAGGGTTTCTTTTGGCTGCGCATTCCGCCCCTCTCATAGCCGCCTTAACCTAACCTAGTAGTGATACCAGGTACAGAGGGCCTACTGTTTAACGTGGAATCCGAACCACGTAGCGTTCTGGCGTACGTCAAATTACACAGCAAGCTGTGCCGAATGTCGGGATAAGTGTATATGAAAATCACCACCAAGACAGGGATTCGAATCGTGGACCTTTCTCTCTCCAGCCAGACCGCTATAGGAGATAAGGGTGTACGGATTAAAAAAAAAAAAAAAAAAAAAAAAAAAAAAAAAAAAAAAAAAAAAATTCACAAGTTCGATGAAATGTGAATGTTTTCTTTGATTTCAGTGGCGTTTTGCGTCATGAGTTTCTGACAAATGGTCGAACTGTTAATAAGGAATACTAGATGGAAGTAGGCTTGCCAACTTTTCATATTTCCACTACCGGACAAATGTCGAATTTCCAGATATCAACTATCGACTACTGGACATTTGCCTGCGACCGGGAGAAAAAGGGGGGGGGGGAGGGGTAAGGGGGTTGTGTATGTTACAAAAAGTAAAATTTATAGGTCAACTCTTTTTTATTTTTGCAAATAATTGTTATAACAACAACAAATACTTCTGCGGAAGAAATCGTATTTCACTGCCTTTATGCGATCAAATTTCACAGTGAAAGTAATTTTAGACATTTTACAATATGCGGAGTAATCGTTTTATTTATGAAGCCAAGTTTTAAACCCTTCATTTGACAACCACTAGTCTCTAGAGAGACAATTACGTTTCTGTATTATCTTTGGTAACTCACTCATTATTTATTTGTAACGTACAAATTAATAACCTTACTCATTCTTTAATTCTCCGAGAACAAAAGAGAGAGTACGACATTCAGTCTTCGACTGAGTGTAGGTAACTGAAACAATAATCCAGTGCTTCACGATAGTCGGATTTGCAACTAGCTGTCGTAAACGTTTGAACATAGAGTGAAAAAGTTGAATTACGTTCAGCGAATGGGGAAATAAGGAGTGAGATGCGGCCTCCTGGTTTACTTCCTATACATATGAGAAACCGTCAACCCGTAATGTTTAAAATTTCTTAATAACCGGTCATTTTGTGTCCGATCGCATGTAGTGAACCGGACACGGACAAATCGCCTTAGAACCGGACATTCCACTCGAAAACCGCACCTGGAAGTTATGCACCTTTTGCGTGTAACAGTCCGTTGAAATCTCCCAGAATTGTGGCGAAGCCTCTCATAGAAATTGCATCACGATTATGTTCCCGCTCACATTTCAATAGTTCTGTCCCTTCATTAGATACATGTGAATATTGGGTAACAGCTAAGTTGCATTACAAAAGATTTCGGTACAAGGATTGGAACTCCTATAAACAAACAAAAGAAGAAAGTAATGAAGTTTAGCTGAAATGATGACAGATAGTACACTAGACTAAATACAGGATTAGATGTGGCAGCAGTAAAACAATTCTGTTTTTTATCAAGTGAAATAACTACTGGCAAGGAAGAAAACTCCAAAAATGATGTATCAAGAAGCTAACAAAACTTTACATTATGATATTGATCGTTTATACTAAGAAATTGCTTTCTTGATAAAATTTAAAACAAAATATTTATTTCAGGTGTTCTGTGCACACTTGCTGTGTTTTCTACAGTTATAGCTGCGACACATTCTAGGAATGTAAAATTAACGTCGTATCAAGAAATGATGAAATCCTTAGTTGTCTACATGAATACCAACAATATTTATCCGGACTTGAAGAAGTAAGTAATAATTAGTTAAGTGTCTTTTAAAATTTTTGAATTTGTTTATATAAAATTAGTTTTTACTGTAGTTTCGGGAAAATATCTTACTTCCTTTATAGAAATTCGTTTCTTGGCTTAAGATTTTAACAAAACTACACATAATGATACTTACACTAATGTTTTTGAACATTCAACACCCATTAATAATGGTCTGAAACACTCCAAAATCGGAGGATGAGTAGGAAAGTAGAACCATAACAAGGGATTAAGATTGCAGAGATAGGGCGTGCACGTAGGCCCAGCGGCGCTCTATTTTGAGTGATCGGACAGCTCAGTGTTAAAAACACTCAGTTGATGCAGAGATCTTAAACGAAGTAATAACGTCAAGACAATGCCGGTATGCCTCATCGATGTCAAAGGGAGCAATATCAGCATTTGATTGAGTTTAAACGTGACTGAATGATTGATCTCCACGACATTGCGGCTCGTGAAGGGCACACTGCTACGACAGTGATGCGTGTGTGGAACCAATGAATAGAACAGGGTCGTACACAGCGACGAGTGGGTACTGGACCATTCAATGTGATAACAGTGGTAGATGATCAACATCTTGTCGGCAAGTCCTTAACCGACATAACAGCTTCGTCCAAAGTGTTGACTTCACGTTGGACAACTGATGTCTGTGACGATGGCGTGCAAACTGACAAAATGTAATGTCTTCGGACGAGTCCCGCTTCAGCTTATCCTACAGTGTGAACGGAATCGAGCATACTGCATTATTGAGCGGCAAAGTGAGGTTTTAGAGCCCGAGGCACTGCCCCTTCTGCAGGCTGCTCCACATGCCATGTTTCAGCAGGACAATGCCCTGGCAAATTTGGCGAGGAATTTGTAACCTTCTTGGAAGAATGACGGGTACCACTCCTTCCCTGCCCTAGACGTTCGCCTGACATGTCGACCGTCGAGCATTTCTGGGATATGGTCGGTCAGCAGCTTGTTCGTTCGGGTCCTCCTACAACCATTGTCCATGATTTGTGGACGCATTGACAAAGCGCGTGACAATGTGTTCCTCAGCAACATAATCAGATCCACTTTGATTCCATGCCACGACACTTAGGGGTTCTGAATAGCACGTGATTACTTCACACCGTACTTAATCCTAACGGTCAAAGTGCATGTACAGTTCTGTAATTCTAATTCTGAGTGTGTTGTTATGTCCCAAATCTGTGTATTAAATTTAATTGTTATGACAAGTCTTCTTCTTGGTGTGGCAATTTTTACAAACAATAGTAGGCTAGTAACAATGTCACATTTGCACTGTTCAACCAAGTCATAGGAGTTATCTTTTCCAAAGATATTTTGATCCTTGTAAGTGACAGATACAGTTAAGACTTACGTCAATTCAAGTAACTTTGATAAAGATAGTGGCAATGGCTTAAGTGAAGCCTAGAAATGTGCACTGATTACACAGAATATTATGGCTGCATGATGCATCGAGAAACTTTTGTTGCTGTTTTAGATAATTGCGGACAATGATGGGAAAGAAGTTTCTAACGATTTGAAAAAGGCAGAGATATTAAGTAAATCATTGGAAAATATCATTCAGGAACGGGGGCAAAAATATCAGAGGAGGAATTTATCCACATAAGTACTACTGAACAGACTTAATAAATGATAATAAATCTTGGAAGAACAAAATATGGTAAATAAGGATCTGGTTTGGATAATATTATCACACATGTAGTAAAGAAAGAGGGATGCACCATTATACCATAACCCTTAATTCTAGGTATATTGAGTCTGGAGACTGGGTGCTTGACAGAGGACTGGAAAAGTGCCATATGGCTTAATTAGGGCTTTACACCTCGTCGACGTCAAGGGAATTAGAGGCGAGATGGGACTACAGACAAGAAACGGGAAGGAATTCGGTCATGGCCTTTTGAAGGAAGCACCCCGGCATTCGCTTAGAGTGATTTGGGAAACCAAATCTGGATGCTCAGACGGGGATTCGAATCGGCGTCCTCCCGACTT
This sequence comes from Vandiemenella viatica, assembly GCA_031002005.1. Taxonomy (NCBI): domain Eukaryota; kingdom Metazoa; phylum Arthropoda; class Insecta; order Orthoptera; family Morabidae; genus Vandiemenella; species Vandiemenella viatica. Next base: position 116,130,512 of record JARYHS010011408.1, read on the forward strand.
TAACGTGGAGAAAAACAATTCTGTTTCATAAAGTGAAGTGACTACACACTGCAAAGTGTAGGCTTGGCTCAGAACAAGATCTGATAACTTTTTGTCCATGCACAACCACTAGACTTTACCTATTTTTACTACAATTTGTTTCATTCTCTGTTTAGTTATGGAGCTATTTAAAGCTCTTGATCCGAGGGCAATCAAATTTTTGAATTACAATAAGATAGTTCAAATCTCATTTTCCCTATACAGAGTTATAAATTACTAGATTCGTCCACTTGAAAGTATGTTATTTCTAAGAGTTTTTGTTTCTGTTCAGAGTACGATCAGCAGAAAAATTTCTGCTTTGGGGTTGAAAATATGGTTTCCTTTTTCCCTGTCTTTTGCTTTTCAAAGAAAAGTGTACTTCATATGCAGGAAATAGGTAACAAAGCAGTAAAATGCGTCGAAAGATACGGTTACGCATATTACTCACTCAGTAGCAATAGACGTCTTGAGCCGATTCTGACGTCATTGAGTCAGAATTCGGAATGGCAGCCACATTCTTCACTCGAAATCCACTATTCTCCATGGAATATTAGTAATCACTCTTTTCTAGGCTGCATTTAAACCTAAACACAACCTTTATTAGAACAGCTCCTTGAAAATTAAAACTTTTTTAAAATTTTGATTTTTGACATATGACACATGTACAGTCTTTGACTTTATTCTTGGCCACCACTGAAAAATTCTATCACTCTTATTTTGCACAATCTGGCATCAATGTCATCCCAGGCAGTAGTAACGCAATACTGGCTCCGCCTCCTCGCAATCTCATTGGTGGATATTTCATTCATAGCCGTCTATTGTGCAGATTTTTCATTTCCTTAAGTCAATGCAGGAAAAAATTAGCTAACAGGTAGGAATTAAGCTCCTCCCACTGACGATTCTTATTGGCAGAACAGTTCATCAACCTTCCATTACATTTCTATAATATTTTACCAAAATTCAGATCATGAAACGCATCCCAAAAGTTGTAATTAACGGGATTGCATTAAAGTGAGGCAGGAAACAGGCTCAATGCTATATATTGCTACGGCTGATTAGCATAAAACTATAACGATAATTCCTTCCGATAATATTTCACTCATATATCTGGTCAGTCCACAAACCAAGGCTTAATCATGTTCCATGAGGTAGAATTTTTAGTACTACGAAACTACAGAAACAAGAAATTATTTCGGAAGTGTCTCTCTCCAAGATGGATTGAATGAAGCAGTCTTCCTTCGTTGCGATGTATACACCTATACGAGGAAAGTAGCAGCGAGCGTGCAATGGTCCTATGGTTAGCGATGTGGGTTTCTGAGCGAGCGGTTCCGGGTTCAAATCCAAGTAGTTTTTTTTTTTTTTTTAGTAATTTATCTTTACTTGTATTTTCTTTTTAAGCGTACCGAAACTGCACATTGCTTATGAGTATAAGGTATCCATGATTCTTTCCTAACTGCGTCAGGAAATAAGATAAACATCTGCGAAAGTACCCAATGTTTCGTAACTAATAGCCGACGTAAGCATGAAAGATTTACGGGTGCAGAACTGACGGAAATCTACACGGGTTTCAAGCCGCAACGAAATCATATCTGTCCCTTTTCAAACGACACACATGTTTCCAAAATAATTATTTCACAGTAGAACGATCATCACGTTTCAGAAAGAAATAATTTACACAGGGAATTATTGCTCTCTTTGTAGGTGGACGATAATGATTATGCACTATATAAATAAATGAGAGTTAATCGCATATAACTAAATATTAGCACCGCAACAAATCAAACGACCATTGTCACTAAAAAATTTACAACCAGATTATTATCGAATGACAAAAATAAATTTTTTTATAACTGGTATAAGTAAGTAAAGTTAATTGAGAATCGGGCTTAAAGGCGGGCTCGTATGATTTGTAATTGCATCTAAAAATTCCTGACAAACATTTTTAAAAGTGAGGCTAAAATTTTTTTGATATTACTAGATCAGTCAAACATCCGTATAATTCCATCAATGAAACAATACAGTTTCTAATCCATAATTCATCCAAAATATTATTGGATTAATTTCCTATTCGTTTGCTGAATAGTAACGCAATCAAGATTTAATTTAGAACTACTGGTATCTGCATATATTGACATATTAACCTGTTGTATGCTGAAGTGATGCTAAAGTCAAACACAATCCGTTTCAGAATACTGAAATGATTAACAATCCAGTCTTACAGCAAAAATCAGGATACTGGATGTAAATTCATTTAGCCAAAGTTTCAAGCAAGTAGTTTGTTTCCTCATAGTTGTAGAAGAACGATAGTCAGGATTTGGACGTCGTAACTTCCACGAGGAAGAGGAGTGGTTTTATAAATAAAAACAGTTGTAGAAGATATTCGCATTTATGCTGGCAGATGAAGTATAAAACAAACACTTGTTTTGGAAATCGTGGCCTAAGAAAGAATTTGTAGGATGATATATTCACAGAAATAGACTGGATATACAGGATAACAGATTTAAGAGTCCTTATTTTCATTAATATCCAAATACAGAACTATTAATTTCTGCGACAAGTCACTTCACATTTCGTAATTACGAGATTCTTCAGTTCTGCTTTTCATTTTTGTTTTAATGTTTCTTCATTCCACATACCACGATGCTATGGTAATACATTCAGGTAATCGAAACTGTTACATATTTGTCTTGAACATATAAATAGGCTACAATGACATTTCGCGCACGATCATTTTGGTACTTTTAGTGAACGTAGTTTTGTGCTAAATAAAATTCCTCTGGTAACTAGTCGAGTTAGTTTCGGCGCCAACAATTGACAATGGCGGCAGAGTTTATGAACGTCGTGTTTTTTCGATGGACCAACTCATCTATTTACCCAACAAAATTTATTCATATTCAAAGCCTAGTAAACCTGCTGTCTTACAAGTTTTGTGCTGGTATACTCTTAGTATTTTACAAATTTTTTTTTCAAGCTTTGATTTTTTACATGTATTATGATGCACATATTACGAACTAAGTACGGTATGATACTTGAGGTGTCATACTGTTTCATGTACGCAATTGAAGTCGTCTTTTTATGAGCTTAAAATTTAAAAAATTTAAGGTTAACTAGAGATTTATATTTCGGGTTCCCGAATTATTATTTATCAAGTATAGCAGTTTTAGCTCTTTTAAACACACACATGCATATATCTACATCTACATTCATACTCTGCAAATCACAAACATTGTGGGTGGTAGAGGGTGCTAAGCACCAATCCTAAACCCGCCCATTCCAATCCCGAATAGTGCGAGGAAAGAAGGAATACATATAAGCATCAGTATGGCAATCTTATCCCTCCGGTCATTACGACCTAAATAGGTTGGCGGAAGAAGTATTTCATTGCATTAGAAATTTTAATTTTTTTCGCATATTCTCCAATAAATTCGAACGCAAGCTACGTCATCTGTCTTCCAAACTATCCCAACCCAAAATATGTATCAATATCAGAAGGTTCTCGCTTTTATTTCTGTAAAGTAGTGTTTGCGACTCATAGATCAAAAGCAAAGAGTAAATGTGGCACTGCCATTTTACGAAATAAGAAACTCTTTGGTGTTTGCGAATTTATAATTACATTTTTTAAGGGATCTATGGGAAAAAACCCATCCTATATTACTAAGAACACAATTTGCTAACTCTTTGCCAAATTTCATTTAAATCTTTCAAACAATTAAGGCGTGATTGAGGCAGATAGAACATCCAAAGTATTTCATTTATATAGATATAAGTAGTAGGGGAAGGCGGTTTCTGGGACACCACCAGGTGGCAGCACCGTCGTTGCCTCCGTGACGTCACAAGATGGCGGGCCGTTAGTTCTTTGACCGGCCGCACAGATGGCAGCATCTCCTGGGGGGTGCTGGACCGTTAGTTCACCGATCGGCGGCTAGATGGCAGACACCGTTAGTTCTTTGGGCGACTGGTAGATGGCAGATGCTGCCCGACTTGTCCATTAGCCGTTGCGAATCCGTTAAGCAAGCACTTGTTTGCGCTGCGAAACATCTTGGCTACTATCGACACACAGTAAAATATTTTCTTCGGTTCTGTATCGTGAAAAATACTTAAGCGTGAACAATTGCGATTTTACTAAAAACAATAAAAAGTCCACATTAAACAGACATCGGTAGTGTTGGGGCTAGAGTGCCGAAGGTCGCCGGTTCGAGTCCGGCCACGGTGTTTAATTGTTTTGTGATATTATTGAAAAAGCCGTAAAGTTACGTAATTTCCACGCCTAGAGAGTATGGCGCCATCTTGACTTGAATAAAAAATAAGTTGAAAAGCATAAATTTTTCCTTTTAACGTTCGATATGAAAAAAAACGTCATAAACTCCATATATAAAACCGAGGAAGAATTCTATGTGTACCTGATTTCATGAAAATATTTAGCGTTCTTGCCTCGCATTCGGGGAATCCCCCTTCCGGGCATCCAGATTTGGGTTTTCCATGGTTTCCACCAGGTGAATGCCGGGATGCTACCTTCAAAAGGCCATGACCGAATTCATTCCCATTCCCGTCTCTAAAGACCACATTGTTAGAGATATATTAAAAAAAAAAATTCGACTGCCGAGGTGCAAAGTATCCTGGTTTTCGATAGATGGCATGGCACACATCATTTCACCAAGCTTTTACGAGAAATATTTCAGGTATTCCTGCCTGCTGTCTGTCTGCTATTATCGGTATATCAATGTGACAAGTATTTCGAAACTATGGAGTTATTCTCGGCGTGAAGTAACATTATTTCCGTTTGCCCAGGTTGCGAAACTCTGTACACACACTATCGACAACAAGGTGCAAATATTTCAGCACAGTAAAATATTTTCTTCGGTTCTGTGCGAAGATTTCGTGAAATATACTTGCGTTTGATTAAGCGTGAACCATTACTAATTTTTACTAAAAACAAAAGAAGTCCACATTAGCGTATATTACCTACAAAACATTTCTGTTCCCATGTCTCGTTGTTATTACAGAGCAAAGCACATACTATTAATCAGTCACATTGCTATACAGTACAGCAATATTTCATATATGTTATTCCCCACAAACTTAGTGGCCAAGAATTTAAGAATATTTCACACATCTCCAATGACACCTGATAAAGTGAAGTTACAGTGAGTTTATTCCTTGACAGCCTTTTCAGTCCCTGGCTTTACCCTATAATGTCTGATCATAGTCCTCTATCCCCCTCCCCTTTTTCTATATAGTGTTCCTAATTAAAAATTCATTCATATACCGAAAACATACTATTGCACATCATATCGGATTCGTTATGAACCAATTTAATAGCTAACAGCATTAATGATAGCTCACGAATTTTGGCTAGATTTCCACATTTTAAAGGATGTATTAAATTAGGTGCAATGAAACAGAGCGAGAACCAACCCAATTTTTAAAGTCAGAGACATTGAAGGGGTTTACTGATGTATGTAAGTATAACCTCGATGAATCTAAAGCAAAGTTGCCTATTTGAAAACCATTTTCTTTCCCTACAGACATTTATGAAGTGATTACATGTTAATCTCTCGACTGATATCAAACCAATCAGCCAGTAATTTTTTCCAGCCTGTTTCTCAACCCTGTCTTTGGACAAGAGCCCACTTGAAAATATTTGTGACATGATTAACAAAGCCTTTCCCACACCAAGGCTATAAAAATCAAAGTTTCTAATTTGACCATGGAATGGAACGAGGGGAGAAAGAATTCGTATAAGCATCAGTACAGCACATTATTTCTCTAATCTCTGCTGTCACTGGTATAAAAAAAATATTTCATCACACTCGTAATTTTTGCCAACAAGCTCAAACCTATATTGTCTGTCTATCCAGACCAATCTATGTATCAATTCTGTAATGTTTTCGTAAGCAATCACAAATTGAGTGCCCTTAGCAATCCCTTGTGACACATCAGTGATTGACTAGAAACAGATAGATATACGCTGTGCCATGTACTTACCCACCTTTAACTGTATTTTACAGCACAGCAAGTATGTTCCAGGAACGAAACATCGTTTGTTAATCTTACTAATTTCACCCCTGCCCTTTGTGATAAAAATCGAGTCAGTGTAAGTCAGTGCTAAGCACAGAACATGCTGATTCGTCATAAAATGCCTGTGGCCAAGGTGGAGATATAGAAAATTTACCCACTTACTTATAGAAGAAATCCAGTGCACTATTCATAATTCTTTCACCAAGATCTACCCTAGCCTCATCGCCAACATACGCCCAGCACTTCCCCATTCTTCATTCTGTTTCCAATGATTCCCAATCCAACCTCTGAACAGTTACTGACAGGGTTACCTTTTGTTCGTGTGTTAAAGTAAGCCAAAAATTCGCAAAGTCTTCTCCTAATCATTAACAGGGATTCCAGCTACCAAAATGTTCACTTAAGGTGGTTCTACTGCAGTTTTCCAAGAAAATTCTCCAGGACAATATTTTTCGACCAATCAGGTGCCAGGAGAGTTCTCCATTCGGTATAAATGTTCCCATCTGACGCCAAACTTCGGATTCAGGGCCAAGTGTGACATTTGGCTGTAATTGCATGCTTTGTTCAAGTAACCACGATAAAGTTACCATAATGCTCTTAGCTAACTGATAGTTTCTTGGTCATCAAACAGGCATCATAACCCACATTTTAATAGAAGATCCCCACACATCGACAAGTATCCAAAGGTGCAGACATTAGTTCTATTGCGCCGAAGATAGCACCCACGCTTGAACTGTCGTAAAATTGTTAGATCAAAGTGGGTGTTTGGATATTTTATCCACTCAGGCCTCATCATCTAAAGTCTAATGACAGATTGTGGTCATGGCCAACTTAGGCTCCATACACCACTCAGAATTATTCTGCCAATATCCATTCTAACAGCATTATACACCACATACAGCCCCTGACACTCTTCCAATCTCCCAATGACATCCAGTCCAGTTCCTTTATTAAGGCACTTGTTGAATATTTTCCACTAATAAATCTAGCTGCTATATTTTGCACCTTGCATTTGATGTACAAAAAATGTGGTCTCCATACTACACTTATATATACAAGAAATGGTCTGACTGTGGGTTTGTACCCAAGTCCTTCGCTTCTCTGGTACATCCCCTCATCACCCTCTCTGTTAAATGATTTTTATGTAGTGAAAAACGTGAGAAACACAATTCGTATGCCAACACAAACGGCAGTAAACTGTAAAGAGTACAGTGAAATGGGAGATTGCCTAAGCCCTGAAGCAATGGTTAGAAGCACACGTTGATGGTGAGCATAATTCTATAACCATATATTTTAGACTCAAATTAACAGAGGAAGTAGACACACGCACACACTTGTACATGCATACAGCGAGGTCGACAGAACTAACAGCAAGCATCATGGAAACGATGAAGTGGGGCAGAATTGTCGTTACCACTGATTAACTGGGCAGAACTATCGTTAAAAAAATCATCAGACAGACGAGTTTAAGTCAGGTATCACAATACTTACACTTACATGCACAAAGAGAGACGCAGATATACATGTACAAGTCTACAGAAAGTTCAGGACAACTACCTGCACCAATCATGGAAACAAAAAAAGTGGTGTAGTACTTTCTTGCCCCCATGACTGGCTGAAAAACAGAACTCTCCTTACATATCATCTGCCTGGCGAGATAGAGGGTGTGCAAAAGATGGCATGTTTTCACCATACACCTAAGTATTTACATCATAAATAGTGTTCATCACACACAATTGATTACATTTACCATCAATACGTTTCTCCCACACTGCAACCCTATCTGCCATTCATTAAGAGTGCCCCAGGTACCATGAGTTACAATAGACATTTGACTATCAGCAGATACCAGAACCCCTCATATTCATACTAGGTCTCAACCACAAATCCATACGTATCCATGCACAAGCTCAAAGAAACAGGAACAGCAAATCATACATCCAGATAAATGAGTTTAAGGAAGGTATCACCATACTTACGCACACAGACACATATATCCATGCCTACAGCGAGCTCAACACAACAACCAGCCCAATCATGGAAAAGAAAAAGTGGGACAGAACCCCCATGGCTCATAACTGACCAAAAAATCATGAGTAACATATGTTCCAGGTACCATACTCTTCACATCAACATCATCTAATTTATCTCACACAACAGACCTCACTACCATCCAGTATCATGTGTGCTAGGTACAAAACTGTTCACATTAGCACCACCACATCTATCCCACACCTAAACCTTTACTGCCATTCAGTAACATTTACCCCAGGTACCACGAGTAGCAGTAGACATCTGGTCATCAGACAGATATCATAACTCCCATATTCATACTAGGTCTCAACCAAAAATCTGTACGTCACCTCACACAAGCAAGGTATCACCACATTTACGAAAAAAACACACAGAGATAGAGACGCATACACACGTTCATTTCCAGGCCTACAGCGATCTCGACTCAACAACTAGCCCAATCATGGCAACGAAAAAGTGGAACAGAACACCCATGACTGGCCAAAAATCATAGAAAGACACACATAAACACATACATACACACTAACATGTCAATGCATTCAAACAGTTCCATTCATCACCACACATAACTGGAGGAAAAAACTGAAGAGTTACAGGATGTGTGAAGTTTGAAATCACAGCCACATCTCTCCCACACCGCAACCCTTTTTGTCATTTAGTAACATGTGACCCAGGTACCATTGAGTTACAATAGACACTTGTCTATCAGACAGATATCATAACCTCCATATTCATACTAGGTCTCACCCACAATCCCATACGTCTCCACACAAGCACAAACATATGGGAGGAACAGCAATTCATACGTCCAGATAAATGAGTTTAAGGAAAGTATCACCATACTTACGCAGACAGACACATATATCCATGCCTACAGCGAGCTCAACACAACAACCAGCCCAATCATGGAAAAGAAAAAGTGGGACAGAACCCCCATGGCTCAAGACTGACGAAAAAAATCATCATTAACATGTGTTCCAAGTAACAAACTCCTCACATCAAAATCATATCATTTAACTCACACTACAGACCTCTCTGCCATTCAGTATCGTTGGTAATATGTACAAATCTGTTCACATGATCAGCACCACCTCTATCCCACGCCACAAGCCTTTTCTGCTATTCAGTAATATTTGCCCCACGTACCACGAGTATCAGTAGTCACATGGTCATCAGACGAATATCATCATTTAACTCACACTACAGACCTCTCTGCCATTCAGTATCGTTGGTAATATGTACAAAGCTGTTCACATGATCAGCACCACCTCTATCCCACGCCACAAGCCTTTTCTGCTGTTCAGTAATTTTTGTCCGACGTACCACGAGTATCAGTAGGCACATGGTCATCAGACAAATATCATAACTCCCATACTCATACTAGGTCTCACACACTAAACCATACGTCACCACACACAAGCACTCACGAACAACCATCAGGAAGACGTTAGAGTGTGTGCAATGGATGACATGTTTTGGTTGGTTCTCGCTGTGTTTCATTGCACCTAATTTAATACATCCTTTAAAATGTGGAAATCTAGCCAAAATTCGTGAGCTATCATTAATGCTGTTAGCTATTAAATTGGTTCATAACGAATCCGATATGATGTGCAATAGTATGTTTTCGGTATATGAATGAATTTTTAATTAGGAACACTATATAGAAAAAGGGGAGGGGGATAGAGGACTATGATCAGACATTATAGGGTAAAGCCAGGGACTGAAAAGGCTGTCAAGGAATAAACTCACTGTAACTTCACTTTATCAGGTGTCATTGGAGATGTGTGAAATATTCTTTAATTCTTGGCCACTAAGTTTATGGGGAATAACATATATGAAATAATGCTGTACTGTATAGCAATGTGACTGATTAATAGTATGTGCTTTGCTCTGTAATAACAAGGAGACATGGGAACAGAAATGTTTTGTAGATAATATACGCTAATGTGGACTTCTTTTTTTTTAGTAAAAAATAGTAATGATTCACGCTTAATCAAACGCAAGTATATTTCACGAAATCTTCGCACAGAACCGAAGAAAATATTTTACTGTGCTGAAATATTTGCACCTTGCTGTCGATAGTGTGTGTACAGAGTTTCGCAACCTGGGCAAACGGAAATAATGTTACTTCACGCCGAGAATAACTCCATAGTTTCGAAATACTTGTCACATTGATATACCGATAATAGCAGACAGACAGCAGGCAGGAATACCTGAAATATTTCTCGTAAAAGCTTGGTGAAATGATGTGTGCCACGCCATCTATCGAAAACCAGGATACTTTGCACCTCGGCAGTCGAATTTTTTTTTTTAATGTATCTCTAACAATGTGGTCTTTAGAGACGGGAATGGGAATGAATTCGGTCATGGCCTTTTGAAGGTAGCATCCCGGCATTCACCTGGTGGAAACCATGGAAAACCCAAATCTGGATGCCCGGAAGGGGGATTCCCCGAATGCGAGGCAAGAACGCTAAATATTTCCATGAAATCAGGTACACATAGAATTCTTCCTCGGTTTTATATATGGAGTTTATGACGTTTTTTTTTCATATCGAACGTTAAAAGGAAAAATTTATGCTTTTCAACTTATTTTTTATTCAAGTCAAGATGGCGCCATACTCTCTAGGCGTGGAAATTACGTAACTTTACGGCTTTTTCAATAATATCACAAAACACTTAAACACCGTGGCCGGATTCGAACCGGCGACCTTCGGCACTCTAGCCCCAACACTACCGATGTCTGTTTAATGTGGACTTTTTATTGTTTTTAGTAAAATCGCAATGGTTCACGCTTAAGTATTTTTCACGATACAGAACCGAAGAAAATATTTTACTGTGTGTCGATAGTAGCCAAGATGTTTCGCAGCGCAAACAAGTGCTTGCTTAACGGATTCGCAACGGCTAATGGACAAGTCGGGCAGCATCTGCCATCTACCAGTCGCCCAAAGAACTAACGGTGTCTGCCATCTAGCCGCCGATCGGTGAACTAACGGTCCAGCGCCCCCCAGGAGATGCTGCCATCTGTGCGGCCGGTCAAAGAACTAACGGCCCGCCATCTTGGACGGCCAAAGAACTAACGGGCGGCCATCTTGTCACGTCACGGAGGCAACGACGGTGCTGCCACCTGGCGGTGTTCCAGAAACCGCCTTCCCCTACTACTGATATAGATAATTGCACTTAGGATTCCAAAATGATAAATATGATTGAAAATACTAACAATAAATTTTGAGTTAAAAGTAATGACAATAATAATAATAACTGTGTTTAGAATAGGATTTCATGACATCCATGAAAATGTTCAAGGAGAAAGATCTGTCGTCGTGCTCATCTACACTTAAAATGTCCTGTGTGAGATGATTTGTTTTGATCTCCTACCTAGATTAATCAAACTGTGTTCCTAAAACAGTATCTGGATTATGTAGAAAGTTTTTTTGATTTCATGATGTAGGTTTTGATGGTTGGATGACCAGTTTCTCTGTGGATCTGTGTGTTACGCACAAGTCAAGGTGTTATTATAATCATTGTAGGTTTAAAAAAAATTATATATGACTTACTGTAGCAAACTGCTAATGATAACTCTCCTTCCAATAGGTAATTGACATTCAGTTATTTATGAAGCCCATACTTTAGGCATAAAAAAGATCAATACATTTGTCTATTTTTCAGGGAAGTTATTAACTATTTTGAAACAAGGTGGAAAAAGAGGCAAGGTAGGGATGTTCATCAAGTCTTCATGACATTTCACTCTGCACTTAAAGATGACATTCTCTATAAAATGTTCAAACCGGCTATGGATCAAGTAAGTAGTGAAAAGTTTGTTAAATAATTCACTCTTTAATTTTATAAAGTTTAGATTACTTCATATTGGTATCTTATATCATATTTTTATGATCAGTGGCACGAAAGCTTTTACATTTAATTTAAATTTATTGTGATATTAATTCCCCTTTACATACATTTTTCCTTTTGGTTTTAATTTTTGTATTATATTTTCCCTGCCACTTACTTTTCCCATTTACAAGTTTTAATTTTAAATTCTTTTGGCAAGTTTCGAAAACTATGCCCTTGGTACATTATTCCAATCCCTGACTCCGTTACCTGAAAAGAATATTTATACACTCCCTTTTGAGTGAAATCATGTATTAGGTTGTGGTCATAGTCATTCCTTTCCTACCATGCATTACTCCTAATTCTTCTATCAATAACCTTCGAAGGCTCGACACCAGTGTATGCCTTGTACGCTCCAAGCACCCTCTTCATCCTCTTCCTGTATTTCAATGAATCCCAATCAAGGTCCATTATCTTAACAGGTACTGAATGTGTTCTAAAGTAATTTCCAAAAACAAATCTAGCTATTCTCCTTGGCATCTTCTCCACTCATGCAGGAAAGGTGAGGCGTGGTCTTGTGCCATCCCACATTTTAGTTGTTGAAAAATGAGGCAAAAAAATAAATCAGGATGGCAGTATAATATGGAAACTGCTTATAAAAAAATATAGAATTTTTGATAAAAAAAAATACTTATTTTAATGTTAAGATTATTTTTGATAAAACATTAAAATCTAAATAATTATATATTTATTTTTCATCTCCGCTTCCGCATCTGTTTCTCTGTTATAGTGTTTTGGTGACTTAGTGACTAAAGCATCCAACTGAATATGGCAAGGTCTCCAGTTCGAATACGGGTCTCGGCTGTTATTTTCAAAGGCTCTGAAACCGAACTTACCCTTTGGCACTGCTTGCTGTGCAATATGATGTATGCCAGATCGCTTCCATGGTTCGGATTCCAAATTAAGCTGTATCCCTATATTCTGGTTACGTTAGTTAGCCACAACAAAGTGGTGCATCAATTTGAATGCCGAAGAATTTTCTACGCTTACTGAGTTGGTGGTTGAGCGTTAACTCTCTGGCCTCATTCTAGTGGACGCAGGTTCAATGCCCGTTTGGCTGTCCAGATTTAGGTTTTCCATGGTATCCCGAAATCACTCCAGGTTAATTTCGGAATGGTACCTACAAAAGAAGATGGCTGATTTTTTTCCCCTTTCCTTACCACCTGTCCTTTCTTGCCTCGAATGACTTCATCATTGACAAGGGTAACTGTGTAAGAAACAAATTTATACAATTTGCTTCCAAGATTGTTTTTTATTATTATTTATATGTAATTCTTGATGAGCATGATTTTCAATTACATTATTAATCTTATTTCCTTCCCAGTTGACATCAGGTAAGTTTAAATCCTAATCAGTATAGACTGTTATAAGCTCACCTCTGAGTACAAACTTAGTTTCTCCTCAAAAGCCTCATCTTCGCCACTCATTCTTCCATTGCAGTAAACAGCCTACACATTAATTTATCATCTAGAAATCTACCCCAAGTAACTCGTTACTATGATCTATTAACACCGGTGAACTGTTGTCATCTTTGCTAACTGATATGAAAACTCTTTCACCAGCTTCTGCTCTATCTCTGCGATACATTGAATAAACGGCTGAGAAAACCTCATTGTCTGGTTCCCCCAGACTCCTCCTATTTCAGCTCATATTATTAAGCCCTCCCTGCCAAATCAAATCTGCTCAAGCCCCCCCCCCCCAACCAAAATCCGCTCAAGCCCCTCCTAAACCAAAATCCTGGATCCGCCCCTGCAAAACTTTATTACTTTGTTCATTATAATCCTCCAGTTCAAGAAAGAATCTTATAATTGGCTATACGATGGTTTGATCATTAACCTTCACCTTCCCATTTTCGAACGTGTCTCTGATTGTTTTACCAGCTTCAAATATTTATCATTTTTCCTTCGAACATCCCTTTCGTCACATATTTTTATCCCGTCGCCAGCAAACTCTAACCAAAAAGAGAAGCACAGACCTGAAATCATACAGTTTAATTTAATATAATTTTAATTTAATTTAATTTAATTGCAATGGAGCACACGCTCCGGTGGCAATTTCCCTACACACCCATCTTCCCCCAATCCTGCACCTACCTACATTTGCCCTCTACAAATTTTATCTTTAAATTCTTTCAAAGTTTTCGGTAAATTATTAATCATTTCTCTTGGTAACTCATTCCAATCCCTGACACCCTTACCTAAAAAAGAGAATCTTCCCACACCCTTGTGCCTGAAATCGAGTGCCAGCTTGTGGTCATGGTCATCTTTTCCCTTCCATGCACTACTTTTCATACCTATTGTAATATCTTTCCGTGCCTCATCGCCAGTATATGCCCTTTACACTCCCATTACCCTCCTCACCCTCCTCCTGTCTTGCAATGAATCCCATTCCTTCTCCTTTATCATATCCGTCACTGATTGCATTCTGCGATAATTTCCAGAAACAAATCTAGCAGCCCTTTTTTGCACCCTCTCCATATCCTGTATTTGATACGTAAAATGAGGGTCCTATACTACACTACCATATTCGAGCAATGGTCTGACCAAAGTTTTGTAACCCAATTCCTTGACTTCTCTCGTACATACCCTCATCACTCTCTCCAACAAGTGCAGAACTTTGAAACCTTTTCCTACCACCTGTCCTATGTGTCCTGCCCAGTTAAGCTCGTTATCGAAAGTAATGCCAAGATATTTACATTTCAAGTCTTCAGCAAGCAATTCTTTCCCCACCTTATATTCATAATTAACCTTTTGCTTTTTATTTGTGTATCTAATAAGCTGACTTTTCTTTGCATTTATCTTCATTCCATGTTTACCAACCCAATTAGATATCCTGTCCAGATCACCCTGCAACTGTTTACAATCCTCTATCGTTTTGATTCTTTTATACAGCATTATGTCATCTGCAAACAATCTAATTTCAGATAGTAAACAATCAACACAATTATTAATTAGAATAATGAATAGCAATGGTCCCAATACACTACCCTGTGGCACACCCATTTTTACTTCCACTTCTTTTGATACTAGATTTCCTACCCTAACCTTCTGTTTTCTACCTTTTAAAAATTCTTCTACCCAGCAAATCACTTTCTCATCCACTCCAATGGTTTTTACCTTATTTACTAGCATTTTATGGCTTACTCTGTCATACACTTTAGACAGATCTAGTGCTACACTATCAATTTGGCCTCCCTTGTCCATTTCATCTGAAATATCTTGCATATATCCCATCAACTGAGATTCGCATGAATATCCTTGCCTGAAACCATGTTGCCTGCTTGAAAACCACTTATGTTCCTCACATATTTTTCTGATGTGGTTGCATATCAATCTTTCCATTAATTTACCTACCACTGATGTCAAACTGATTGGCCTGTAATTCTCAACTCTATTTCTCACCCCTCCTTTATGTACCGGTACTACTATTGCGCTTTTCCAGCCTTGTGGTAAGCAGCAAGTGTCTAGACTCAATTTAAATAATATTTCAAGATAAGGTACAGAACACTATTATGGCTAACATACCACTTAAGGGCCGTAATCAGTGGAATACTCATTGATGCTACCGATATAATAGGGATGGAAATTTCTTCAAAAAATTTGAGAACCTAGAAATAATATCTCTTTAAGAAAAGCGCAAATTTTCTGCTGATTTCCGTGTATAAATCTCTCAGAAAATGATAGTTTTGCTAATAACCAAGCTACTTCTACTACTACCTGTAGTTTGTGTTTCTCTACATTTTATGTTATCTTGATTATGTACTGAAAATGTTTCAATACAACATCGATATCTATCGTTTCAAGCAAATGAAAATAGGGTATATCCTAGCCGTATCGACTATTTTAAATCAGTAATTTTTTATTCATGTTGTTTTCAACTGCAAGATTAGAAGCAAATTTTTAATTATACTCATAATAGTAATGACTATAATAATAGACTGAGATTAAGTGACATATTCAATAACTTCCAAGAAATTTTAAAAATTATCATAGGAGCCACTTTAGTATGTAAATATGACAGTTCTGATAGGAGATCCTTGTCTTAGAACTACATTTTATTTTTTACACAATTTAACTGCAATGGAGCGCATGCTCCGGTGGCAGTTTACATTACCTCGAGTAGTAGTGAGTAAAACATGTCACTGCCTATATATGTTCTTTGTTTGTTTCATGTTAATGTAGTGATGATATGTTTAGATTTCTGTGGGGGAGTTCACTATTGTTCCAGCATTTCGTCCAATAATTACCGACAACTGCCTTCAGGTTCCTGATGAGCAATGCTTGAGAATGATAACTTATAGATTCATCAAGTGGAGGAACACATTTGAAAAACCAATACACGTGCTTCAAATAGAAAATATCTATTAACGCGTAATTTGTACCTATAAAACGCAAGTCTTAGTCATGTTGTAGGTGTCTCACTGAGACGTCACACTATGACGTCACGATTCGCCTTCGAAGCTTCGTTGCCCAACTTACGGCCTGAGATGTTATTGCAGGCTATTCATGATATTTAATAACAATTCTTTTTAACTAAGCATCCCCGAATAAATTTAAACGTTAGGTCACTGAAGCAAAAGTATGTATTCCTTTTAAATCGACATAATAATTATTAGTTGCTTGAATTATTTTAATATTAATATTTGTTGTAAGTAAAAGTATTTGTTAAAATATTTGGCAATAGATATTTAAGTTAAGAGTTTTAATTTTCGATTAGCGGTACTTTTGATTAGATTGTTTTACAACCGAGAATCTGCAGCAGAAGGCATCAGTATTATTTTTTTTTAATCATTTAAATTGTTTTCATTAGTGTCCTGTCACTTAAACCATTACTTCATTTGAATGAATTGACTCCAACTATTGTGAAATGACCTTTGTGTTAGTGATGAGTGGCGGTTTCCGAATCTGTGACAACCCTGTGATTTTTCAGCCCAAATATAATTTCCAGAAGAGTCACGCCACTAACCAGTAATTTTTCGAGGTAAATTACTGGCGGTAGGTACCTACCTGTGATTTCCCTCACCTTTGACTTAGTAGACAAAGTATACAATAAGACCCAACAATAGAAGCTGCTTGATTGTCGCAATATTATACAAAAAAATAACAAGATAATTTATTATAAGTATAAAGGCGTTTTCAAAATATGCAATTTCAAGTGTTATGGAGGTTTTGTAAGGTCATTGTTCTATTGTGTATTTTTGTAACGTCATAACAATTTTTAGCTTTATCTGGCTGTTACCTCCTAAAATTAGATGATCACTGTAACAAACCGTCTCAGTGTAAAATGAGATAAAAAGAATAACGTCGTATGTCAAATATTTACTGTAATAGTTTTGATATTGATTGCTACAAAAAATACTGAAATATGTTACTGTACAAATAATACTTTTGCTATTGTGTTATATTTTATTCTAAATGACCGCAACTGTGAAAAATTAATTTTGAGTTACCGTGTTTTGTAGGGAAATACTGGAATTAATTTTTTTTTTTTTTTTTATGTCCTGGTACATAATAGCCCAGCACCTAGTTTCTACTCTGGGCCCATATTTCCAATATATTACAAGAGGTACAAAAGATAAAATTATAGTTTGCACCTAATAGCTAAATATTATTCAGGATGTAAAACAAGTTAGTAACGCATAAACTTATCAAATTTTACAAAAATTTGTTACATAATTAAATTAACAATGTGTAATGATATGTGTTAGTGTTTTTTGATATATACACATATACTGTAAATTAGTAATTTGAATAACATACATTCACACACAATACTACTATATATAATTAAACAACGAAACTTTCACATACACAAATCACTTATTTCACTGTTGTCTCACTGTGTCTCACTTTGTATATTTACGACACTTTTACACATTTACTCCCGGCACAGCCACCTCGGAGTAACTTACCTCTCTCAGGAGATGACTTCTGGAAGTAGAGGCGTCCTCCTTCGACCCATCGGGAGTTTCTTTATTCGGGAATTATCACTGCTCTGTCACTGGTCGCTTTCGGTTGAAACGGTTTCTAAGTGCCAAGAACCTTTCTTTGGCTGCTTGTGAGGCCAGATTGCAAGCTTCATCAAGATAGTACCACAATTCCTGGTCACGCAATATGTCAAAAATTCGCCTGCCCTGTAATATTTGCTGATATGGGGTTCTTTGTTCCGCTGTTGAAATACACTTCCATACAACATGTTCCGGAGTGCCCTCACTTCCGCAGTCACAGCTACCATTGTCCACTACTCTTCTTTGCAATTCACTGTTTTAAGGGCCACGACCTGTTATGTAATGTACCAGCCCAGGCGATGGCAGAAGATGCGACATTTTGAGCCTTTCACAGACACTTGGAAACATATCATATGTCCTTCTTCCTGTTGTGCTATCATTCCACCTTTGCTGCCATTCTTCCAATAACAATTTGTTTACTTCTTCAGCTGTTGTTGCTGGTGCTCCCGTGATTTTCTCTACCTGTTCCGGATTACCTTTGCTGAGCCAGTATAATGCTCCCCGCTTGCGAACTTCCAAGTCCAGAGGCCACACCCCCAGTGCCACGGTAAGGGCATCAGTTGCTGTTGTTTTGTAAGCACCACTCAGCCTGATTAGAATACTTCGCTGTGTCCTCCTCAAAAGTTTCTGGGTTTTACTTTTCTGAGGTGTTTCGCCCAGACGCTGGCTGCATACCCTACAATTGAAGTTAATATTGTATTATGGTATATTCGAATAACAAGCGGTGAAAGTTGGAAACGCCTTTGTCCTATACTGATTAATTTATTCATGACTGAGGTGGCTCTCCCACAAGCTTCCTCCATATGGGCCATAAAATTTAGACTTTCGTCTAATTTCACACCAAGGTATCGACTGAAGGGACTTCTTCTTATTATAACTCCGTCTATTTTAATGGTTAGATTGCTCTGTAATCTGCCTTTCAGTAACATATAACAGGTTTTTTGAGGTGCTAATCTTAGTTTGACTTGTCTGCACCATCGACTGAGTTCATGCAGAACCTTTGCGCTTTTAGCCTCAATTTCGGCTCTGGTTTTACCCTCTATAATTAAGAATAGGTCATTTGCAAATGCAACAAGTCCCAGGAGTTCCGGCATTCTTTGCAGCCTTGCCATTCCCGGTTCAAGCCCAATGTTCCAAAATATCGGACCAAAAATGGATCCCTGTGGGCAACCCTTTGTTAGTTTCTTATCAATGGATACTCCAGGACACCTAAGTTTAACATATCTGTTCTTACAGTAATCTTTAAAGGTGTTATACAAGTTCTTTGGACAATTAAGTTCCTTAAGCCGTGCAAAAAGTGCAGGCCACCATAGATTATCAAATGCCCCAGATATATCGACAAGGACCCCTATCACGTAATTCTGATTTCAGTTCTGTATCAGATTCATTGTCCGGTTGATTGCATCTTCTGTAGATCTCCCCGCTCTGAATCCATATTGGTTTGGATTCATCCCTTCCTTCTCCCAATGTTCTTGTAACCTCTTGCACAGCACCTTTTCTTGTATTTTTCCAGCACGTTTAGCAAGCAGATGGGTCGATATGATTTAGGTAATTATGGATCCTTGTCATCTCCCTTCTTGATGATTAATATCTCACTCTGCTACCAGATGTTTGGTACTCTTCCCTGATGCAGGCATGCATTATAGAGCTTACACAGAGTGGGGGCTACTGGCACTACCAGTTCTTGTACTACTTCAGCTGGAATACCATCCGGACCCGGAGCTTTATTCCTGGACAAGGCATTTATTGCTTGTACTACCTCCAAGATGCTAATATCAGGAGTGTCGGTGGTACTTTGCCTATGTTGGTCAATTTGCAGACGGAGCGCTCTGTGCTCCATCTCGTCATCTTCCATTTTATCATCTGGAAGGAGTTCCTGGAGTAACACTTCTGAAGTAGATTTCCAGCTCGTAGTCATGGTTCCATCTTGTTTCTGTACAGTAGACAGTGTAGTTGGGGGTTTTACCTTCCCTGCTGCAATTTTGTATGGGATACCCCAGGGGTCTGTACGAAAGTTTGTTTTCACAAATGTTTCCCAACTTTTTTGTTTACTTAGTATTAAGAGTTCTCGGAATTCACTCTTAATTTGTCTATATCTTTCCAGGAGCTGTCCTCTAACGTTGTAGATGAGGCAACGTTGGTAATCTTTTCTTGCTTTGTGCATCCTTTGTCGTAGTCTTTGCAGTCTGTCAGTCCAAGGTCTGTCGACTGTGCCAATGGTTCTCTTAAGAGGAATAGATCTCCTCATTGATATTTGGAGTGCCCGAGTAAGGTCCTTTGCGGCTCGATCTACATCATTATCATCTAATAGGAATTCTTGTTGTGTAAAACTTTCCCTCAGCCTGTGCCAGTCTGCCTGTCGGATGTTGTAATGCACCTTGGAAGTCTGCGCCTCCGATGTGTCAAAAACGTTCCTCCCTCTGACCAACTCAAAAGTAATAACATTGTGATCACTGGCAGTTAAAAATTCTAAAACGTTCCAATTCCTCAATAAGTTCCCTCCTCGCAGATTGGTCAATGTTACATCGATGTTTGACCTAGCTCCTGCTCGGTTGCTATATGTGTAGGGTTTATGTGGTAGATTTCTTAGATTCAGTTCACTAATAGCTTCCACTAAAAGCTCGCCTCTCATATTTGTCTCCCCGCTATGCCAGAGTTCGGATCTAGCATTGGCGTCAGCCATTATCACTATTGGTCTGTTGTCTAGGGCAGTGCACACTTCTCTTATCTTTCCAATGTATGGTTCAATGGGATCACTATATTGAAAATACATGTTGACGAGAATTACACTACCCCAGTCAGCAATGAGTTCCACACATGTCGTATGTTCATCACAGAACTGCACTATCTTAGTTACAGTAACTTGTCTGGATAGCACTACTATTGCTGTCATAGGGTTTCTACCTGTTGAGATTATCTGAGACGATACCGGCATGTAAGGAATCTTCCCGAAGCATGAATGTGTCTCCTGAAGGCATATGACATCCCATTTATGTTCCTCTGACAACTTCCTCACCTCCTGCAAAACCAACTTGCTTCTCCTGGCGTTTAGTTGTGCAATTCGTAGCTTACAAGACATTTTGTGTTTTATGGATGTCTGGTGTGGATATTGCACTGTGGCCACGGGAGTTTTGAATCGAAAACTATACGTCCATGAGTTAATACGTACTGTTTATATATTTGATCGGGATCAAAAGATTCATTCCTTCTTTTGAAGACTTTATGCACAACAGAGAGAAGCTGAGAAGTCTCTGTAGGAAGATTGATAGATTTTAGATGTATACGATCAATCGCTTCTAGCTGAGGGAAGGTTACATATTTACCGGCCGGATGCACTATTCGAGTTAGATGCCTCAGCGCCACATTGAGATTCGGAGCCTCCTCCAGTCGACCGAGTTTTAAATTAGTTTCAAAATCACTGTATATTGTTTTAGGGTTTATAGAACTGCGTCTGTCTTCTATGTTTCCAATCTTCAGCGGTTGTTCCACCAATTTTGGACTCGCTACAGGTCGTGAGTAATGTTCAACCCAATTTGGTCTGTCTGTATTCCAACCCAGACCAATACTTTTGACATAAGGGTTCCGGGGATGACTGGCGGAACTCGAAGAGATTTCGTTAATCTGTAATAAGTGGTCGTCCGTCTGCGTTCCAACATCTTGTTTCTTACGATTCTTCTCCATTTTTAGTTTCTCTCTGAAGCAGGCAGCCCTTTTTGCATTTCTTTTTTGTCTTGAAGAGGGGTTTCCTTTCGTTTTTTTAGTCTGCTTCCCAATTACATCCTCAACTATTTTCCTAATTACATTAGCCAGTTGAGAGTATATGTCGTTTCCCATATCTATTCCTTGTAGTAAGCTATCCATAATCAGTCCTGTTTGTAGGAGTAATTGGTAGGGAGGACATTCTTTGCCCTTCTTGTTGCAGCTTTTTCCCCGTCTGTTACACGGTATGCATATTGAAGGTTGAGAACTTTTCTTGCACTGATCCCTTTGGTGGTTTTCTTCTCCACAGTGTGAACAAGAACTATTGTTCTTCTTACAATGCTTACTGACGTGTCCTAAATCCAAACATTTATTACATTTTGGAACGAAAACGTAGTCTTTCACTGCTATAGCAGAAAATTCTATGAAGACTTTCTTTTGCTGTAACAGAAGTTTCCTAACAAAAGGACTCACCTCCATAACCTGATGAACTGTTGCTCTTTCCCTAGGTCCAGTCTTAAATTTTGGTTGAAAACCATCCATAAATTGTCCTTTCTCTATTTTATCCTCAAGGTTTTGCTGGTAGACAGCATCAGCAAGGTTGTCTACATGAATTGTTATTGGTATGTCATAAAAAATCTTGAGTGGCCTTAGTTTTCTAGGGAGTTCGCATCGCATCTTATCAGCCAATTCCTTGTTATTTAGAATTTTTTGCGAATCCTCAGCAGATTCTGTTTCCACTATAATAGCATTGTTAGTTGTGCGAATTCTGTTGATTCTAATTTTATCCCTCCCAGGTTTTATGATTTTTGTAACTTGTTCAGCCACTTGCTTCGGGTTCTCCCCCCCTTTGGAAGTAATGAAAACCGCACTTTTTGTGGACTGAGTGATTTTGGGATTCACACCAGTCGATCCTCCAGATTTCGCCATTGCAGCATAGCTGGGGACTATTTCTCCTCTATTTTGTTTGAGTTGCTCATTTTCTTTTTTGAGTGTTTCATTTTCCTTTCCTAGCTGAGACAACTGGCCCTCCAAGAAGGCGATGTTTATTGCCCAACAGGCTAGCTTATCTTTTATTTCTCTAACTCTAACTTCAGTGAGTTTTTGGCCACAAAAATCGTTTAGATGCTTGACTAGTTCCACATAATCGTTTCCAATTTTTTCACTACACTGGTTTAAAACCCTGTCAGATTTTCTTCTGGTGACCCCATGTTGGCGGCAGCAGAAAAGTTGTTTACTGTAGTGACTCACCGCAGCTGATCGCCGGCATCAGGTGTCCGGCGCGGCGTGTGCGCCGCACGTAGCCGTTGACTCGGCAGAGCACCGCTGGCAAGTTGGAAGGCGCCGACTCAGCTCGACGACAGCGCTCGCGTTTCGAAAAGCTTTACGTCCCTTCGCGCACAGGTCTTAGAATACTTTCTTAAATTATGTGTTTTATACTAAACACTTAAAGTTTCGTTTTTCCACAAGTATCCCGATCAAAAGCGAGAGCGACCCGACTGGCGACACGACGCGGTGGCCATCTTAACTCACTACAGGAATTAAACGAAAAGGAAGTTTTAACAGCGAAGATTTTTAATTTAATTTAATTTAATTGCAATGGAGCAGTTTCCCTACAACCTCATCTTCCCCCTATTATGCACCTACCTACATTTGCCCTCTACAAATTTTATCTTTAAATTCTTTCAACGTTTTCGGTAAATTATTCATCATTTCTCTTGGTAACTCATTCCAATCCCAGACACCCTTACCTAAAAAAGAGAATCTTCCCACACCCTTGTGCCTGAAATCGAGTCCCAACTTGTGGTCATGGTCATTTTTTCCCTTCGATTCACTACTTTTCATACCTACTACAATATCTTTCCATGCCTCATCGCCAGTATACACACTGTATACTCCCATGACCCTCCTCATCCTCCTCCTGTCTTGCAATCAATCCCATTCCAGCTCCTTTATCATATCCGTCACTGATTGCATTCTGCGATAATTTCCAGAAACAAATCTAGCAGCCCTTTCTTGCACTCTCTCCAACTCCTGTATTTGATATGTAAAATGAGGGTCCCATACTACACTACCATAATCGAGCAATGGTCTGACCAAATTCATGCAACCAAATTCCTTGACTTCTCTCGTACATCACCTCATCACTCTCTCCAACAAGTGCAGAACTTTGAAACCTTTTCCTACCACCTGTCCAATGTGTCCTGCCCAGTTATGCTTGTTATCAAATTTAATGTCAAGATATTTACATTTCAAGTCATCAGCAAGCAATTCTTTCCCCACCTTATATTCATAATTAACCTTTTGTTTTTTATTTGTGTATCTAATAAGCTGACTCTTTTTTGAATTTATCTTCATCAGATTTTAAGATTTTATCAAGTACTAGCTCGTACCCGCGACTTTGTACTCGTGGATTAAGAATTTTTTTGCCAGAATTAAATATAGAAAATTGTTGGTAACGAAGGATTGGTCCCAAACAGTATCGAGTCGGAATAATATGACAGGAAAGCTAACACTATATCATTGTACCATCGAACCTGTCTCTTGAAGAGAATCAATTTCCAACATATTTTTGTCACCATTCGATAAGGTCTCAAAATTTCGTGACTACAACTGTTAATCATACTGGAAAAAATATCCTGTGCTCTTCATACAGATTTCCTTATAAAATTCCATCACAACGATATAGCCATTTAGTCGTCAAAACGTAACAAAAAGACACAGACTTACTTCCGTATTTATAATAATATTACTGTGGTTCACACTCACACACTGACTGCGAACAACACCTGAGGGATCATTATAACCTAAAAAAGTGTACACCTATAACATTGCAAGACTACCTACGATTTTCCTATCATTGTACCCTTAACTTTCTAATATCTACAGTTTAACATTCAATCCGAATAACCTACGGCCCAGGCCTGACTCTTACTATGAAAAACAATTTTTAAAATTCTTAGCCTCCACGGTGATTTGAACCGGAGACCACGACGTTCGTAAGCAAGCGCTTTAACCACTGAGCTGCCAGTCCTCTACACTAAAACACGGTACGGAGACGTCCATATCCAATGTGTCTGTCTATCGCCGTATTTCGAAGTTATGAGACAATATGTGTTATTTATACAGATAATTTTTCAACCAAATGTAGACAGTATTTTTCTCCTTTTTTCAAAGGATAAGTGTGCAAAGTTTCATCGAGATCGGATGAAATCTGTGGATTTGTATGAAGAACAAACAAACTAACAAACAAGCAAACAAACATACATACATTGATCTTTATATATAAAGATTTAGAATATGTAATATTTTGACTATGATTTGTTTTTCACAATTGTAAAATATTTATTAATCAATAAGTTTGTGTATGACTACGTCATACTAAACATTAAGTAAGTTAAATAACGCATTTAATTATTGCTGTATACAAACAATTTTTCGTTTGTCACTACAATCTTTTATTTTTCACTACAATTTTCCTTGCAGTGTCCAGTACTGCATAACGCAGGAATGCCAATTTATCAAAATATTTTGGCTAATGTTAGAGTGAAATACTATTCACATAGAGACCCAATTCTGCAAATTAATGATGTTAATGGTACACTGTATATTGTGCATAAAGGCAGAGTGTTAGTGCAAGGAGCAGGAGGATGTAAGTTGGCTCTTCTAGGGACAGGAGGGTAAGTAGCAAACCTAATGATTCGAGAGTTGTGTGTTAGATTTTGAACTCTTTACTGCACTGCATAGAAAAACACAAAAGGAAATGAGTTTATTTCAGATGATGAGGAAAAGTAGACGCTACTTATCAGTAAATTTTCACAACACAATAGAGATGATGAGCTGCTTGAATGTAAAGTAATTTGTCTTGGGTAATTTTATTTTTACAAGAAGAAAAAAAAAAAAAAACTTTTTCCTTAATCAATAATAAATTACATATCGGAATGTGAAAGGTAAAAATGAGAAGAGAAAATTGGTAAGAAATACAAGATCACGTACTATTTTATAAAAATACCACCAAATTAATGGAATGACATTATTTGATTGATAAATGGATTTTAAAAAAAATATGTAATGGGACTAGCATATTGCCCTCTATTGCCGCTGCCAAAATCAGAACTAAATTTTTATCTAGGGGGATTCCCACGCTGGTGACTTCTCTCATCATTAATTGAACTGAATCCTGTTTAAATTATTGCATGAAAAACTATTTGATTGGTTCAATCATATTATTCCAAGGAATCAAGTTACTTTGTTTTCTATCTCTATCAATGTACTAACTTTACTGACACAATTGGTTTCATCTGTACATTAGCAGTTTACAAAAATGAAGGTTCAGACAACAGTAGTTAATAATAATTAATAGACAATTTTGTGAGCTTTCAGATCGTTAAAAGCCGTCCACGTAAACCGAAGAATGATCTTATTCAGGGTAGTGTTCTTGCCCTAGCTCTATTTAATATTGACAGCAGTGCTCAACCCATTCGCGATGATAATCTTGCTCAACATGAAACTTTTGAAGTCATGTGCGCGTTTCATTAGCGTATTAATAAATGCACTAATCGAAAGCTGAATCTGACCTGGAATGGAACGATTTTGCAGCACAGTGATAATCCTCTTGACAGAGGTCTCACTTTTAAAAATCACTGCCGAAAAACGTCAAGATGCAAATATTATCACGCAACAATATTTTAAGCAAGATGACTGGATCAAGGCGGGAGCTAACCCAAGCGTCATAATTACATCTGCCTTAGCATTATACCCATTTGGGTATCAATACAGGAGCTGTAGAGCGCGCAAAAGTGGACAACTAGATTTGTAGTTCGGTTAGGAGTCACTGGAAAACATAAGGAGGTTTGAGGAGTAGGGTAAATTTTTTGTATCTCCACCTTGCCCGCAGGCGGTGGTCTCAGGCATTCTGTGACGAGTCAGCATGTTCTGTGGAGAACACTGCCTTAGCGTGACTCGATTTTTATCACACAGGACTGGTGTACCCTGCTGGGGACCCATTCCTCAGGGGTGAAAGTAGTGAAATTAGCACTTGCTAAAAGACGGTGTTTAATTCCTGGAACATGTGAAGTTCTCATGCTGCGCTGTAAAATACAGTTAAAAGGAAGGTAAAAGGGGTGCTAGACTATGCCACAGCGTTTCTAGTGAATCACTGACGAAAACTTTATACTGATGAAGAATGACATATTTAATGGCCGTCAGGCCTCTTTGTTGTCTCTGGTAACGTTACGTATTCTCCACCTATTAGGTGGGAATGACAGAGTGACCATCTTGTGACTGCGGTGCTGAATATCAAACCATCAACCCGACATTTTAAATCAGTTTTCTTTCCTCACAGACATTTGTGATGTGATTGCATATTAGTCTCTCTATTAATTTACCAACTACTTATTGGTCTGAAATTTTTACGCGCTTCCTTTGTGGCCCGGTATTACTATCGCCTTTAAGTCTAGATGTGAACACATCTTTACCTTGCCATAAGTCTCAGTTCATACACGATTAAGAATTTTTACCGAAAATATTGTAAAGTGTGTTAATAAATCTGCAAGAGTGCTGCGTCTCTCTGGCCCTTTGTCCTGGTATATCTTTTGACGTTAAGTGAGTGGACAACAGAACAGTAAATGATAATTCAGATTAACTTTAACAGGTGCTGTATACTATCATTGCAAAGAGGTTGACATCTAATAGAAAACCAGATTGGAGCCTAAACTATTACAACGTATGTTGCTAGAGTAATTAAATTTTCAGAAGGAGCTTCCACAGATACATAAAAGACGGAGAATTAGGTCAGCGCGCTTGACTTTGAACAGAGATTAGCGCTTACCTCTCCAAGCTTTATTTGAAAAATGTCTGACAGGTAGGTCCAGACGACACAGAAATAGTATCTATCGGGGAAAATACATGCTGAGATAACTGACATAGTTACATGTGGTGGAATATGCATGCTTTCCGAGATAGCCTTTACCGCTGTTAGCTGTATGTCTACGTCTTTTTTTTTGCTGTCCTCAGTCTTTCGACTGGCTTGATGTAATCCTCCATCCCTTCCTGTCTTGTGCTAACCTCTTCATCTCTACATATCACTTACAATTCACGTCTGTAAGCTTCTTCCACAAACTCTTCCATCATTTCCAAAACTCCTTCATTTCTTACTTTGGCTGTCCACTTAATTTCTTCTGTAGCACCACATTTCAAATTCGTCAATTTTCTTTCTTTCCGGTATTCCTAAAGTCCATGTTTCACTACCATAAAGTGCTGTGCTCCACAAAAAATATTTTGAAATTTTCTTTCTAATTCCTAGATCAATGTATGAAACTAAAAAATTTCTCTTTCTCATGAAAGCTCTTTTTGCTAGTGCTATTCTGCTTTTTACAATCATTCTTGTAATTTTTCTTCCCAAATACCAGAATTCACTTTTTTCTCGTACTGCATCCTATCATATTTTTATATTTAATCTACTAATACTGGTATCATTTCTGCTACATTTCTTCACTTTTGTCTTGCTTTGATTTATATTCAGTCCAAAATCTTCCTTCAGTATTTTGTTGATGCCAATATCTTAATTTCCTCAGCCTGTTCTGCAAACAAGACAATATCATCAGCAAATCGTAACATACTGATTTTTCCTCCCTGAACGCTAATTTTTCTTTTACTTTCTCTATTGCTTCTTCTACATACAAGTTGAATATTAACGGGGATAGACTACACCCTTGTCCCACACCTTTTCTAACTGATGCATGTCTCTCATGATTCTCTACTTTTATCATAGCCACTTGATTCTAATACAATTTATAAAGTATTCTTCTATCTCGATGCTTTAGACATGATTTATTTAAAATTTTAAACATCTTGTCTTACCTAACAATATCATAAGATTTTTCTAAATTAACAAACGTCATAAATGTATCTTTGTTTTTATTCATCCACCCTTTAAGTATTAATCTTAAAGCCAGAATTGCTTCCCTTGTATCGCGATTTTTCCTAAACCCAAACTGATCTTCACCTACTATCTCTTCTACTATCCTTTCCATTCTCCTGTATATTATTCTGGTCAGTAATTTTGAAGCATGTGATGTTAGACTAATGGTGCGATAATTCTCACAATTGTCAGCTTGTGCTTTCTTTGGAAGTGGGAAGATGATATTTATATCTTTCATAAAATTCTAATAACCTGCTTCCTTGGGTATTTCTTTCTCCTAGACCAAAACATTCTTGCATGGGATTAATTGACTTTTTAGACAATTTAGCGAAAAGAGCTCTCAGTTTTCATCTTCAGATATATCATTGCGCCTAATTTAATACATCCTTTAAAATTTTGTAAATGTAGCCGAAATTCTCGTCTGTACCTTATTTTTATTCAAATACAATATCGTTAATTCATACGTCATCTTGAAAAAAAAGATAATATTTTCATTAAGGCCGTTAATGTATTTTACTTCTTTTGAATCGTCTGTTCCTTAATTTTTATTCAATTACAACAAATCAAGCTGGTTCCATATTCTCAAGACATGTTTTTTTCGGATTTCTGGCCTCCCCCCCCCCCTCCTGTGATGAGACTTTGTGAGATCTGGCCCGATCCCCCCCCCCCTATCTCGTGTGATCAGGTCCGTGAGCCCCCCCCCCTGGAAATAGCCATTACAATTTTTAGACCTTTTTTTTTTAGGTCTCACCCTCCCAAAAGCCAGTTACACCCCCACTTTTAGACCAAAATCGCCTTTCGTAAACTTTTTTTTTTAGCTCTACAGTTGGACAATTTTTCACAAATCTGACGTGAGATTTCCGTAGACCCTCCCCCCCCCCCTTCGTGAGATTTGGTGAGATTTAGATTTCGCCGGACCCCCCCCCCCCCCATTTCACCTCACGTAATTTATGGATGCCCCAAAACTAAAATTTTGATTTTCATTTTGAAAATACGTAATATAATGCGTATCAGACGATTTATTTGCCTATTTTAGAGCGCTTCGTCAGAGATTGGGGACACCAGGCACATGATTCATCAGGGGTCTGAAATAGCCGGAGTTGCATGGGGCAGTGCTTGGTTATCCTGCGCGCGATCTCTCGAAGTATTTGTGAATCCTGCGCCAACTTGCATGTCAGCCGACAACTTGGCGAGCTCTGCATTCCACGCCTGTGCTCTGAATAATTCCACGGTTTCGAAACAGATAATGGCTTGACAAAAAGTTGTCTCATTGAGACACCACTAATTCATTACGATAATACCAAACAGACACCAGTCAGGAATACCGAAATATTTCTGCAACACTTAATAGCTGGGTAAATACTTGTCACATTGAGAATCCGGAATGTATTTTTAGATTTAAATAAGGATAGCATGTAATGGATTCATTTTGCAATCTTTCACCTAGTGCGCCATCAGACCGCATATCAGACTGCTGAAGTCACGCGCACGTGAGACGCCAAAAAATATTTGTAGGCGAGTACTTAATGGTTGACCAAATATCTTCACTGAGCGCGCGTGTCGAAACAGGAATTCCCAGATGCCTCGAGCTATGTGATAGAAAGAGAGAGAGAATCGCGTGGCGAAGTGGATTTTCTACGGCCTCTCTTTTTGCCGGCGATTGTGCAGATGAAGTTTCTCGTGACATGTGCCGGACGCTGCTACCATCTAGTGATTGATCCACTCGAATCTTTCACGTCTGTGATGTCGACCGCCTTTGGTCCATTTTGAATCGCCCGCCAACTGGATGTGACGTCAAGGAGGGAGGGGAAAAAGGGGAAGGGAGGCTGCTATTTTAAGTCACGTGACCGGAAGTGGGAATTATACAGTTCTCTCTTTATTCATCTACTTTTGACCATTATCCCTCAAAATCCCGATTTAACAGTGCAAGTATCGATGGCAAGTGTGGCAGCGATTCGACAGATCGAATAGCACAGGGCTATGTGACTCGTGTAGAACAACAGTTGCTGTAAAGATTTTGGTGAGTGTGGATGTATGTATAAAAGTGCAGTCAAACATTCAGGGTCACTCTGGATACGTTTTACGGTCTTCCGAGCCGGTAAAGGCAGAAGCAGCTGTTATCGGACAGTGACGATAGTACGAAACTATCAGATCAACTGAAAGAAGAACATTTACGGTGCATAGTGTGAACTTGTAATTATTATCGTGAACCATTGACTAGTCGTCTTTACACATTTAATTAAGCCTGCATTTCTCATTTGATAAGGCTCGCGATCTTCGGAGCATTATTGAGTTTAATTAGAATATGAATAAACTTTATAAATTTTGGTTGGTGGAAGGGTGTAACATGTCCATTTAAACCGTCCATTAAACTGTGTCAATAAAAGTGTGTTTCCTAATTAAAATGCTCATGCCTGTGAAGTTAAATTTCTCTATTTCACATTTATAGTTTGAAACCTTGATGTTGAGCAAGATTAATATTACATAGACCAGCCAACAGCAGTTACTGAACAGATCAGATATCAATTCAGAGGCAATTAATTAACAAATCTGATTAACCACTGTAAACAGTAATCTTGGTGACAACCACTGAATCTTTAGCCCATCTAGATGTTTGGTTGATTTCTAGTCGGTATGCATCCATTTTTTACCACAAACCGGCAACTCCACGGTTAAAGGAGCCATTTGATACATTCTTAGCAGTGCCGACCACCTTATAGTCTCGTATGCAGATATGGTTGACGGTCTTTTAGCCAGAAGTGTAAAATTCATCCTTGTTGTGCTTGATTGCTATGTATGGGTAAATAGATCAAATTGTTGGTATCTATATAAAGCAGTCTGAGGAATCTAAACAGGGGAACATAGAAATGATAACGAAGCTGGCACCTTCCATTTTTAGTCAGATCGAGATTGCACATTCCGACATGGACAGGATTGTAAAAAGGTATACTCAATTTTGCCATCTCTACAAGCAGTCGTCCGCTTGAAATTTTTTAAGCAACGTGTTTGTGGCACAGCAGCTAATGTACAGTCGGGGAAGAATTTGCGAGACCCCTCGGCTTTCGATTATGCTTTGTTCTAGACACAACTACCTCATGGGACTGCATATCTGGTAGGAGGTATATATATATATATATATATATATAGAGAGAGAGAGAGAGAGAGAGAGATAGAGAGACATGTGTTTTTCTATATTTCACATTTCAGCCGCCGCTACCTAGCACGGATCAGTAGTGTTTGTGTGTGGTAGTAGCATGGTGTTTCCTATCGTGCACAACGTCGGCCTAATGCCGATGGGAGATATGGTGGTTAAAAGTGGTTGATGCAGGGCATTTTCATATTTCGACCAAAGACTTGTGTGGCCCTATACTTTTCATTCGTTCCACAACTACATAGCACAGACCATTGGTGTGAGTGTTTGGTAGTAGCATCAAGTCTCCCATCATGCTCTATAGTGGTTAGATATTGGTAGCTATGGGAGTGTGGAAGATATGGTGGTTGAAATTGTACGATCAAGGATATTTTCGTATTTTGACCAAAGACAAGCCACAACTATACAACACGGACCACTGTTATTTGTGTATTGTAGTAGTACTGAGTCTCCCTCTGTGCATTATGGTGGTTATATATCGGTAGCTATGGGGGTGTGGGAGATATGGTGGTTTAAATTGGTCGACAAGGGGCATTTTCAAATTTCGACTAAAGACGTATGAGTCCCTATGTATCACTTTTCAGTCATAACTATCTAGCGCAGATCATTGGTGTTTGTGTGTGGTAGTAGTATTGAGTCACCGATCGTGCTCAACGTTGGCTGAATGTCGATAGCTGTGGAAGTGTGGGAGATATAGTGGTTGAAAGTGGTCGATCAAAGATATTGTCGAATTTCAACCAAAGACATATTTGTCCGTATATGTCACTTTGCTGCCTCAACTACTTAGCGCAGACCACTGGTGGTTGTGTGTGGTAGTGGCCTCGGTCTCCCATCGAACACTATGGTGGTTAGACGTCGGTGGCTATGGGGGTGAGGAAGATATAGTAGTTGAAAGTTGTCAACGTAAAGCATTTTCCTACTTTGACCAAAGACGTGTGTGTCCCAATAATTCACATTGCAGCCAGAACTACCAAGCGCAAGCCATGGTCGTTTGTGTGTAGTAGTGGCCTGGAGTCTTCCATCGTGCACTATGGTGATTGCATGTTGGTAGCTGAAGGGGTGTGGCAGATATGGTGGTTGAAAGCGGTGGATGTGAAAAAAAATTAGACATGTATATTTCACTTTGCAGTCATAAATACCCTGCGCAGATTAGTGATGTTTGTATGTGGTATTAGCCTCGAGTCTCCCATCGTGCACTATGGTGGTTACATGTCGGTACCTGTCAATCAAAATTCTTTACAATCACGAACGAAGTGGTGGGCATCTGCTAGTTCATGATAAAATAGACCATTCATACCCAGC
Organism: Vandiemenella viatica; assembly: GCA_031002005.1. Classification (NCBI taxonomy): domain Eukaryota; kingdom Metazoa; phylum Arthropoda; class Insecta; order Orthoptera; family Morabidae; genus Vandiemenella; species Vandiemenella viatica. The sequence goes on from JARYHS010011408.1 coordinate 116,163,548, forward strand.
ACCTTACACATGTCTAAAAAAAGATGAGCACGTGCGCAGGAGACTCGCAGACGCTCAGTGACAAAGCTCAGAGTTCTAAATTTAAAATAATCACAAGTATCATCATTTTAGTCATAATAATTACTGAAATAACGAAATCGAGTGATTATTGAGGAATGTTAACCCTTTTTTCGTAATTTTTTTAGCCATAGTATATTTTTTCAAATAAAAATTTGACAAAGAGCGTGTTGGTGTAACAGTTAGCGTTCTGGCCTCATATTCGGGAGGACGGCGGTTCGAATCCCCGTCCGGGCATCCCGATTTGGGTTTTCCATGGTTTCCCAAATCACTCCAGGCAAATGCCGGGATGCTTCCTTCAAAAAGGCCATGGCCGAAATCCTTCCCCTTTCCTTGTCCCCCATCCTTACCCGTCTCTAAGGACCTCGCTGTTAAGAGACGTTAAGCAGTTAAAAACAACAACAAAATTGACAACTCGCTAATAAACGCAATTACATGATGAACACTGAAATGATTCGCTAAATAACGCTCGAATAAACATTTGTAAAACCATAAGAGTGTCTGAATGAACTAAGTCACACTATCTAGCACTGCAGCGTTATTGAAATGTGTGTGACAAATACACACAAAGTTTAAGCGTAAGTAGAAATTGCATTTTCGAAATTACTGAAATGGTGAACTAAGTCATGAATTACAAATCAACTATTTCTAGATGCCCCAGTGGTTCAGAATAATAACACCTTAATTTTGTTTCACCATAACATATTTAAAAAGTAAGATTAACCTGATCTCAGCAGCAACAGTTTTAGTAGGAATAATGATAACAGAAAATCCGTCTGCCATGTGAATTAGCGGTTCCAGATTTTAAAGCTGAAAGAATGGAAGTAAGAAAACTGTTATGTCTCCCTTTGTTTCTAACTAACACTGATACTTCTTTAAAGTTTTGTGTCAAGCATTACTTCTTGCTTTCCAACCCCGATGGGTTAGAGGTAACACGCTTGCCTGACATTCGGGTGGACGCGGTTTCAAACCCGGTCGGGCATCCAATTTCAGTTTTCCATGGATTTCTGTAAATCTCTCCAGTTGAACTTCAGAAAAGTCCCTTCAAAAAGCCGTGGCAGAGACTCTTCTCCGATCCTAGTTTCCATTACTCTCAAGATTCGAATCACATTGGTGTCAAAGAGAAGAAGAAGGGGAAAAAACAACGTGTTGGGTGAGTGATAACATTCTTACCTGGCTTTCGGGAGGACTTGGATTGGAATCCCCGTCCGGCCATCCAGATTTTGGTTTTCGATAGTTTCCGCTAATCACTCTAGGCGAATGCAGGTATGGTTCCTTCAAAAGGCATTGCCTAAATTCCTCCCCATTCCTTGACCCCAGTCCTTTCCTGACTCTATTGAACTTTGGCATAAGCAAAAAATAAATATTAAAAAAAAGATTGCCCATATCAATGTTGCTTGAAACAAAAGCACTTGCTACCACGATTTCATCATAAGAAATTTCTCAAATAAAAATAATTACATCTCTGTGGTTTTTTTTGTTTTTTTTTTACCTTTTCCTTGATGGATTCATCTTATTCAATTGCCGACCACAGTAGCGAAGGGACTAGGGTGCTAGTCCCACATGTGGAGAGTAGCCAGTTCGGTGTTATTTTTTCCTTAGAGCTGGTCGGCATCGAAATCATTAGAAGGTAAAAAGCGCTGGGAGCGTGGATCGGGAAGGAATTCAGCGATGGGCTCTTTACAGAAACTTTCCTGCCCTCACAGAGTGATATCGATTAATCATGCAATATCGAAATTTGGATGGATGGTCGAAGATTTGAGCCGAAGTCGTTGCGAATGCGAGGCTTGTGCGTTACCAGGACTCTGGGACACGGACACCCTACCGGCCTGGGGTATGGATGTTCAAGATTTCCAGGCTGCGGTTCCACCACGGAAGATTCCCCAGCCACCTCTATCGACTAGGTCTGAGAGAATCTCCTCTCTGTGATTGTTCAGATCAGACTATAGGAGACAACAACCACATTATATTTTCCTGTAGAAAATTTAAACGGGCCCAGGATACCATGATCAAGGATTTAGTCAACATAGGAATCCCTCTCCCTACCAACCTAATCCTACTCCTAGTTAGTGATGACAAAGCAGTGTACAACAGCCTTATTAGAATCCTAAAAAATGGAAATATAGAAATCTAAGACCTCATCATCGGAAAATAAAAATGTCAATAAGCATAAAATGAATTGTATAAACGACTACAACGATTCTGTTTTATTCCTTAAAGATTACGAGTAGAAAAGTATGACTTAAAATTGTCATCAGTATAATAAAAACTGTAAGTAGCCTAAGTACAACTATAATTAGCATAAGCAAGATTGTAAATAGTATAATCAAACCTGTTAATAATTAAGCATAATGAATTATCTTACAATTCACGGATGTATGGTCATATAACCGAACGTGAACAAAAGAAAATAATAATTTAGACTCATGAATACCAATGTCGGTATTGCCTCACGTATACCTGCAAAATGACTTCAAAACGAATTGTATCAATTGCTACTGCGATTCGGCTTTATACCTGAAAGACTTTAATTACGTTTAGATAAGTTCTATTTAAAATTGTAACCAATATAATCAAAATTGTAAGTAGCATAAGTATAACGATAATTAACAGATGCAATATAATAATGAGTATAATCAAACATGTTATTAGTTAATGATAATGAATTATGTTACAAGTGATGGCTGTATGGTTACATAACCGAATGTCAATAAATAAATAAATAAGTGCGTGTTATGTGGTTTCGAAATTATTGTCGTTCTGAATTTTGAATTATATAACTCAAACTGAACCTTTATATATGGGGTGGAGCCTGGAGGGTTTTGACAGTTTCATGAATTTTATTTGAGCAATTTGATTCAATTATATACCTAATTTGCATGTTCTTTGGAATTAACAAAATTGAGAATGGTACTGGAATATGATTCATTGCGGAAAGCACTCACTCTTACCGAGAGGTTTAATTACACTCCACACGACTAATATTAAGTGTCCATCTCATAGCTCAATCTCGCAACAAAGCCAAAAAAAATTACAGAGGAGGTATTGCACCTTTACAGTATTACAACAACAACTAGTGATTTTTTTTATTATTCATTGATTTAAGAAATAATTTTTTAATTAATCATGCAATTTTTTTAGTTTGTTTTAAGATTTATAACGATGGTATACAAGGATAATTACGAGGCGTATTCCAAAAGTAAGGTCCGTTTGATCATAATAAAAACATCGTTCAGGATACAAGGTTTTTATTAACGTCAGTATGTAACTACATATCTAGTTCACTTTTCCACATAATCGCCGTTCATATCTATACACTTTCTGTAACGCTGTACCAGTTTCTTTAACCCCTCGGCATAAAAGTCTGACGCCTGGGACCTGAACCAATTGGTAACGCTCGTCTTGAGTTCTTCATCGGTTTGAAATCGTTGTCCACCAAGCCACCGTTTCAAATGTAGGAAGAGAAAATAGTCGCTTGGTGCAAGATCTGGACTGTAAGCAGGGTGGTCTAGGATTTCCCAACGAAACTCTTGAATCTTCTCTTTGGTTTTGGAAGCGGTATGCGGGCGTGCGTTGTCGTGCAGGAGGATGATGCCAGACAACAGTTTCCCGCGGCGTCGATTTTGGATGGCACGTCTCAGTTTGGTGAGCGTTGCACAGTACACGTCAGCTGTAATGGTTGTCCCACGGTCCATGAATTCGATCAAAAGGACGCCCTTTTCGTCCCAAAACACGGAAACCATCATTTTGCGGTTCGTGTACGGCGATTGCTTACACTTTTTTGGTTTGGGTGAACCGGAATGGCGCCACTGCATTGATTGTTGTTTTGATTCTGCGTTGGTGTACACTATCCACGTCTCGTCTCCCGTAACAATTTGGGAAAACAAACTGTCTCCATCTTGTCCATAGCGCTCCAAAAATTGTCGTGCGCTATGCATTCGTTGCTCTTTGTGCTGAGCGGTGAGCAGTTTTGGCACCCACCGCGCACAAAGCTTCCGATATCCAAGCTCTTCAGTGACAATCCTGTAAATTGAGGTTCTAGCAACATTTGGGAATTCCATAGCCAGACCACTAATCGTCAAACGCCGATCACTTCGCAGTTTTTGGTTAACTTGCTCGACGATGTCGTCGGTCCGAATACTGGGCCTGCCACTCCGCTGTTCGTCGTGCACATCTGTGCGACCACTTTGAAATTCTCGACACCAGTGTCGAACTTGTTTCTCACTCATTATGTTTGGTCCATACACTACACACAATTCGCGATGGATGTCCGCAGCTGACGATCCTTTTGCCAACAAAAATCTAATCACACCGCGCACTTCACAACTGGCGGGAGCTACGATTGTCGCGGCCATTTCGAACTGCTCTCAACAATAGATATACGGCTACTGCGGCACGCCAACAATACTGCATATTTACCAGGAGTTGGTAGATGGCGCTGCAAGTGGGAAACGTCATTCAGGCCTATCATCTGTGACATCTTGTACCCCGGACCTTACTTTTGGAATACGCCTCGTATCAACTGAGAAAATAAATTTTAACTAGTGTAATTTTTTTCTGTTTCAGGATGTTTGGTAACGTCCACAATACTTCACTGGTACGGCAGGCAGTTTCTGTAACAGCGAAAGGACATGTGCAATTGTTGCAAATTCCTGCAACAGAATTCTACAAAATATTACAAAAGTACCGCAGCGTGTTGCACAATATGGAAGTTGCAACTGAACTTCACTCAGTTGAGTATCCAGTTTCTCTTACAAGCTTTGTGTTAATCAATGTGACAGGTTGTCTTTAATTTATTTACTTTATTTGACATAGTGAATCAAAGAGAGTGTATCACAACAAACAAATTAGTGTTTTATTTTATTACGGAAATTCATATTGCTAAAATCAGAATCTTGTAATGTAGCTACGAGCTTCAATTTTACTGACGCGAAAAAAAATTCATTACTGTAACAGGATTAATTTGTGGTATTTTATTCAGTATACTTTTATCACTTCCTCCAACAACATTAAAATACTCTTTTGCTGCCTGAATAAAAACATTTCTTAAAAATATTAATACACGAGAAGACATTACATAAAACATTATCATCTACCTTGAAATGGGTGCCTCATAATCTCAATACAAAGACAACTGAGAGTGATTTTTGAAGACTAAAATAACTTATTTTAATCATATTTGGCTTGTACCGGTCACGAATGGGTGTCTGGGGAGCATAAATAGCTTCTTGTCTGCTAAATACCAACTCATTGTGCATATACAAGTTATGTATTGAAGGGATAGATGTTGGGATTTCCATATAATTTCTGTAACTGGGGAGTTGAATAAGGTCCTTCAAAACATGCTAATAGTCCTACTGCTAAGGAGGACGCGGGCTCGATTCTTGGTGCGCTCATGGCTGTATGACGTCAGTAAAACACATGGACGTCCTGAAGTCGGTAGAAGCTTTCTTGAAAACGTTCGCGACAAGACGTGTGAAAGGAAAAAAAGATACATTTATGGTGACCAGGGGGTTGTTTTGTTTTCTTTGCTCCACCTTATGACGGATTGATAGCAACATTGCCAAACAACTTTCTCAACATCTGAAATCATAATTGATTTCCTTCAAACGTGTCTAATGTTTATAGGTTACATTTTAACAATTTTCGATGCCTGTTTCTGCTCGTTCTGTGTTAATAGTATTACCCACGGCTTCTAAGATGCAAACCGAGTGTGAGGTTATCGGAGATTAAATGAACAATTGACGACAACGTAATTTTATCTTGCAAAAATGTCTACAGTCAAATGTATTATATTCCAGGTAGGTCATAATGTTTACGTAGTTGGCGTGTGGCTGCTAGTCGTTTCCCTTCTAAGATAAAAAAAAAAGAATATCTCGTCTGTGTTGATTGGCCGGAAAACTGAGCAACATATCCTATGTTAGATAGATAGATATGTTCACTTTGATCTCATGTGAGAATAATCTCGGGGATGTGGAATAGTACATACACTTATTAGTAATATCAAAATTACTATATAATTGATAATATTATTATATATTGACAACAAGTTAGTTACAACCCATTAGTATAACCAATATTTCGTGTAATATACAAATACAATCCCGAGTTAATTAATACTTATTATGTGGAACTGTGTGTACACTTGTTACCAGCATCTAACAACCAGTTATTTTCTTACCGACCAGTTACCATGATAAGTTTCACTGTAATTTGCGATTACATATTATATCATGTTAGTTGCTATTCATGTGGAACACTACACACACCTATTAACAATATCAATTATATTACCAACAACTCATAAGCAGGCAATTACTTTAAAAACCTGTTAGTATCATAATTTTTCACACCAGTTTTTGAGTGCATGCTATCCCATAATAGTTACTATATATCAGTGAAATTTTGTAAACAGTGTAATTACTTCATTTGTCAAAAGTTTCAACAGAAAGAAAAACCATATATCATTTTAGTAATTGTGGACAACTTTGTCACCTTCCCCTTCCATACACCAATATACTATTTTATCAGTCATTCTTAGTTACCAAATTCCAAGAAGAAAATTATTTCACAGAGTAAAATGGATTCTGAAGCAGAAACTCTTTCAGTTGGACTTAAAGTAGTTGGGTTTTTGTAGATAGCATTTAATTTCTGTTGGTAAGACATTGAATAAGGAAGCTCCAGTAAATTTTAACCCTTTCTGTACAATTGACAGTGATTTGTAATCCTTGTGAATATTATATTTATTCCTAGTATTATGGCTATGTATGTCAGCATTAAGATTGAAGTGTTCAGGATTTTCCACTACAAATGATAGTACGGAGTATACATACTGTGCTGGCATTGTTAGTACACCCAGGTTTTAAAATAGATTTCTGCACGACGTCTGTGGGCTTGCTCCACAAATAGTTCTTATAGCACGTTTTTGCAATTTAAATACCCTCTGTGCTTGTGACGAGTTTCCCCAGAATGAGATGCCATATGTGAGCAGGGAATGAAAATATGCAAAATATACTAACTTTCTGGTTTCTATATTAGCTATTCTAGATATTACCCTAAGTGAAAATGTTGCAGAATTCAGTTTTTTAAGAAGTTGCCAATACTTCTAATTGTTTATTAAACTGAATTTATCTATCTAGGATTACATCGGGAAAAAAGCTGCTGAAGTTAAGCTATATGGACAAGAACTACGAACAGAATCGATAATACAAACGGATGCTATTACAATTTCTTCAAAATTAGGAAGGTAAGATTTGTGTTATAGTCTTTACTGTAGGTTTTATGTTTCGGTTCTAAATTATAATTCTTTTTAATTTTTCTGTTATCACAGAAGGATAGGTTAAAAATTTATAAGATTCGATCACAGGTGGTAGTGATGTAATCGGCAAACTTCTTAAATTGTAGGTTTAATTTTTCGTCACTGAGGACTCGAAGTTCCTTGTATTGATCATATACACAGTCCAGTCACATTAATGTGACCACCACCTACTTTCGACGTCAACGTGAAATAACCAATCACAGAAGGCAGGTGGCAGCACATTACAGTTGAGTGTATATAAAGGATGACCTAGGGCATCGGAAAGCATTTCAATCGTTCGCGTAATGCAGAACCGTAGCGATTTATTCGACGTCCAAAAGGGCATGATTAATGGTTTTCGGGCCAAGGGTGGAAGCATTTCGGAAACGGCTAATTTTGTGAACTGATCACGTGCCGCCATGGTGAAAGTATATCGTGCTTGGCAAAATGGCACTATTCAAAATCAGCGGTGTGGAACATGTGGTGCACCACGGGCTATAGATGACAAAGGCGAATGAAGGCTACGGAGATGCGTTCGGGCATATAGACGTGCAACTGTTGAGCAACTGACCGCCCAGATAAACCAAGGGGATACCAAGTGTGTATCCTCAACAATGGTTCAGCTAACGTTGCTGCGCATGGGCCTCCGCAGCAGACGCCTGGTTAATGCACCTTTGCTGACTGCTGTTCATCGGCGACGAAGGCTAGAATTTGCATGCCAGTATCGCAACTGGACGTCCACAGAGTGGCGACAGGTGGCTTTTTTCCGATGAATCACGTTTTATGCTCCATCGGACAGATGGAAGTTGGCGCATACGGCGTGAAACGTCTGAATGTAAACACCCTGCAACAATTGCTGGAAGGATCCAGGGCGGAGGAGGGAGCATTATAGTTTGGGAATGTTTTCCTTGCATTCACTGGGTGAACTCATCATTGTGGAAGGCACAATGAAAACAGCACAAGTACGTATCTGTCCTTGCGGACCATGTCCACCCCTACATGCGAATAATGTTTCCTCAGAATGATGGCATCTACCAGCAGGACAATGCAAGGTGTCATACAGCTCGCAGTGTATGTGCGTGGTTCGAAGAGCACCAGGATGAGTTTACCTTACTCCCCTGGGCAGCAAACTCACCGGATTTAAACCCAATCGAGAATGTGTGGGACCACCTCGATCGGGTTGTTCGCGCCATCTAGCGCAGCCGGCCACGGCACTGGAGTCGGCATGGCTCCATCCCAGTGAACACCTTCAGAAACCCAATTGACTCTCTTCCTGCACGCCTCGCAGCGGTCCGCTCTGCCAAAGGTGGTTATTCTCGTTTTTGAGAGGTGGTCACATTAATGTGACTGGACTGTGTATGTGTTTGCCACCTTACTAGCTTGACATGTTTGAGACTGCTGTCTATCGCCCATTATCTTCATATGTTTTCGACTGGTCTTTGTTTGACAACAGATCGAATCTCTGTTCCCCGTATACTGCTCCCCACTTATTACTTTACCTTTCACTCCCAGGAAACTGTGTAGTTCAGCAATGATTCGAGTGACGATATGGAGGAAAACTAAGACTTTTTGCCATACTTTACCATTCGCTCCCCGGAAACTATGTGTAATTCAGCAATGATTCGAATGACGGTATGGAGGGGAAACTAAGATTATTTGCCGATGATGCTATTATTTATAGTGAAATAAAAATCCAGGATGACTGTACTTTATTACACGTCGATCTCGGAAAATAATAGTCTGATGCAAAGACTGACAGTTGGAGCTAAACGCTAAAAAGTGCCAAATAGTGCATATGAGTAAAAATCTGACACTATTTGGCTCTCAATATACATCTAATTACTGATTCCTTAGTACATTATTATTCAGAATTATGGGATTTATAAAGAGAGAGGTCTTAGTATCCAACAGCAGTCGGTATTGAGGAACAGCTCTGGTCATTCTGACCTGGGATTTCGTTGAATTTTCTAGGTCACTCCAGACGAATTGGTCCTTAAGGTAACCATCGGTTGCCTGCTATCACATCCCGTACATCCCTTCCAAGGCAAATTCTCGTACGTATTACATTAGCAGAGCCTAACTTTCTTCTCCAGCCCGTGAGCTGGAGAATTCTTAGGTGAAGGATTTGCCTAGTTGGCATTGCCTTCATTTTTACTGGTGGTATTTTTTTTTTTTTTTTACATTTTTATTTTTCTTTTCTTACTAGACTTTATTTGGTGTAACCTTTTTATTGTTGTTGTTATTTTTTTCATCATTTTTTGTTATTATTTTTTTGTTGGTATTTGCATGTATATTTGTCCATTGTATACTTATCTTAGTAAGTGGAGCGGTCTGCGGTGCGGTCCCTGATTCACTTCATATTGCGCGAGCGAATTTATGGTGGGATTAGTGCTCTTTTGCGCCTTATTGTAGAAGGTGGTTGCCAATTTTACGTATCGATCCCTGAGCATTGGCACTTCTGCTACCTGATGTAGATCAATTGTTGAGAACTGCAATGGTAAATGGAGTGCCCTTTTTAGGGCTCGGTTCTGGAGTCTTTGGAGGGTATTGATGTGCGTTGTGGCGGCGTACGCCCAGACTGGAGAGGCGTACTCCATCAGCGGCCGCACCAACGCCTTGTAGATGTGTACACCTGTCCTGGGGTTGAGGGTGCTGTTGTAGTTTAGGAAAGGGTATAGTTCCCCCAGCCGGCGCTGCACTCTTTGTCGTACGTCGTCGACGTGGGCCTTCCAGGTCAGCTTCGCGTCTAGGATGACGCCCAGGTATCTTGCCGTTGTCACCCAGGGGATTCTCTCGCCGAAGAGCTCGAGTGTTGGGCACGGCGGCGTTCTTCTTCTCGTCAGCATGATGGCCTGGCTTTTCGACGCATTTATACGAATTCTCCATTTAGTAGCCCACTCTTCTATGTCATTCATCGATGGCTGTAGCCGTCGTCCAATTATCCCGGGGCAGCGTGAAGCTGTGAAGACTGTGGTGTCGTCCGCGTATAGAGCTGTTTCAGCTTGCTGCCGCATGGGCAGATCGGCTGTATATAAGCTGTATAGAATTGGAGCGAGTACACTGCCCTGCGGGACGCCAGCACGGATGTATCTTCGTGAGGATGTCGCGTTGTCCACTTTGACGACGAATGTCCGTTTCTGTAAGTAGCTGCGGATTATCTTTAGGAATCGGCCTGGCACACCAAGTGTCGCAAGCTTGTATAATAAGCCTTCGTGCCAGACCGAGTCGAAGGCTTTGGCCACGTCAAGAAGGACCACTCCGCAGTGATCCCTGTAGTTGAATGCTTCTGTTGCCGTTTCCACTACTCTCATCAGCTGGTGCACCGTGGAGTGGTCGGTCCTAAAGCCATGTTGTTCTGCAGGCACCATGTTGCCCTCTTGGATATGAGTCTGGAGGCGTTTTAGTAGGAGGCGTTCAAACACTTTGCTTATTGCTGGCAGAAGACTGATCGGCCTGTAGTTTTGGGGAATCTTCGGGTCCTTCCCCGGCTTGGAAAGTGCAATGATTTCCGCATGTTTCCAAGCCGAGGGAAAAGTGCCGCTTTCAATGATGTGGTTGAACTGTCCAACCAGTCTATCGATGGCCTCGGGTGGTAGGTTTTTGAGGATTCTGTTCGTGATGCCATCGTCCCCCGGTGCTTTGTCAGGTGGCAGAAGTGACATTACTTCCAGAAATTCTCTCCTGGTAATGCGCTCGATTTCGTCGTCGCCTCCTTCATCCCTCATATAATGACGTAGGTGGTGCCGGACGTGCCAAATGTGATCTTCGTCTAGCGGTTGTGTGACAGGTTGGAAGTTCTGCTCAAAGGCGTTGGCAAGAGCTTCAGCTTTTTCTATTGGCTTGCAGCATATGCCAGCCTCGGTGTGTAGTGGAGGTATTTGTGGTTTTCTTCTCATTAGCCTTCGAGTTTCCTTCCAAGTCATTCCGTCCTCCACCTGGAGTGTCGCTACTCGTGCGTCGCATTCACTGTTTCGGTGGGCGATGATACGGGCTTTAACTTCTCTGATCAAGCGGTTCAGCTGGCGTTTGTCTTCAGGCCTTCTAGTCTCCTGCCATGTGCGTGCGGCTCTGTTTTTCTCGGTGATGATAGCAAGAATGTCTGCCGGGAGTCCTTTCTGCCGCTTTCTGCCCTGGCGGATGGGTGCGGATTCGTCCGCCGCATGCTTGATGCGTTGCGTTAGCTGTTGGAGACCAGTTTCAGCATTCTCGTCTTCTACCAGTTGGGCTAATTCTGCTGTGAGGCGTTCTCTGAAGATTGGCCAGTTTGCTTTGCGATAGTCTCTTCTTTTCTCTTCATGCCATGTAGGCTCTAGATTGGGCACGTCGAGTAGTACCGGCTTGTGGTCAGAGGAAAGGCGGTTAACTACTCTGGCCGTGAGAGGACCCGGCATTCCCCTCGTGATGGCTATGTCCAGGATGTCACCACGGTGACGATGATTCCATGGGGTGTGTGTAGGGACATTAGGTGTTACAACAACACAGCCATGGATGTTGCAAGCCTGCAGGAGTTTTCTGCCACTGATGTTGGTGGATCTGCAGTTCCAGGTTTGATGTTTGGCGTTGAGGTCGCCAGCTACAATTAGCTTCCCACGAACAGATAGTAGGGTATCCAGGTCACCTTCGTCGATTTGATGATGTGGTGGGCGTTAGACTACTATGATATTGATGGGGACATCGCTGGTCTCCACAACTATGCCCGTGGCTTCAATAGAATTCATCGGTGGCAGAAGGATCCGGTGATGTGCCAGTGATGACCGTACTAGTATGGCTGTGCCGCCTCCTGCTGTTGGCCGATACACCCTATATGTGCGGTAGTTTCGTGCAGTGAACTTGAGGCCAGGCTTAAGGTGGGTCTCGCTCATTAAACATACATCTATTCCCTCTTGTTGTAAGAATTCGACGAGTTCTCCCTTTTGTTGGAATACACCATTAGCATTCCATGTACAGAACAATATTCTACTTAGCTGTCTATGTCTATTCATGCTGGGAGGTGTTTGCTGCTGGGTTTGTTGGAACTGATGTGCGCTCCAACAGCTGCTGTGTCAACTGATCTAATTTTGTTGTTATGCTGAGCATAATCGTAATCGTCGATTCCAGCATTTTTACCATGTTGCAGAACTCTGGTGAGGACAGGCTGTTGGTGGCGTGGTGATTCAATAGTACTGACGTAGAGTTTGTTAACGTCGCCTCATCCGAGGCGGGCAGAGGCGGCCAGTTCTCCATATTGGTTAATGGAGGGGGTGGCATCCTTGGTTGTATATTTTCAGGTAGGATGTGTTGCCTTTTGTTGCTTGGAGGTGATGGTACTTTGTTTCTCAGCCGTTGTCGAACTTCTTTAGCCACTGGACAACCTCTGTAAGATGCGACATGGCCTCCGCCGCAGTTAGCACATTTTATACTGTCACTTCCTTTCCTTAGTTCACAATTTGTGGTTGGGTGCTGTTCGCCGCATTTGACGCATCTGGCAGGCATGTTGCAGTGTCTTTGTACATGGCCAAACGCCTGGCAACGATGACATTGCGGTGGTCCTTGGCTGGCCCTCATCTTCTCCACGCTGATCGTGAGGCCAAGCATAGTTCTTATTTGGTATATTTTTCTGTTCTCTGGAGAGTAGGGTAAAATTGTTAGAAACAGTGGCATCACGTTACCTGTTCCAGGCTTTCTCATCTGTGATATTGTTGTTATATCGAATCCAGATAGATCTAATTCGGCCTTTATTTTTTCCACTGGCATTGTTGCTGGGATACCACGTAACACTACCTTTAGATTACGGGATGGCTCCGAGCTGAAGGAGTAGTATGGCACCTCAGCTTTGGAAAGCTCTTCCGCTATTTTTTTTTGTAATCCTCTAGGCAGTATGTGTTAATTTTGTATTTGTCAATCCCCTGAGGCTTAACACTGATGTTTTTGGAGCATTTGCTTTGTAGTCTTTTGTATAGTTGTGGGTAGGATCCCGCGTAGGTTATCATTAGTGGTGGTAATACCCTATTGCAGGGTGGTGGGCGAGGACCCTCTTCTTCTGGTGCTTTGTCCTCACTATGCAGGTTTTCATCTCTGTTGAAGACATCCATGGGTTCGAGTGTTTCCATCTGTCTTACTTTGGCTGTCTTCTTGGGCCGACGGAACTGCTGTTCATCGACGTTGGGTGCATTGTTTTGTGTGACTATGGCTGGTGTCAGCTTGTTGTCCAGCCTCTTAGTGAGGGCTGGTGTTGAAGTGTCTGTTAAATCATTCTTCCTCTTGCTTCTATTGTTATGTTGGGTCTGATCTGGTGCTGCTTTTGAGTCTATTACGTTGTTGCAGATGACTGGCGGCCGGAACGGGAGACTAGCACTGTCGATGGTTTTGTTTAGGATATCTTGCCTCTTCCTTTTCGGTAGGTAAGCCAACAGCATGTCCAGTTCGTGTCTGTACAGTGGAAGGTACTGGAGTTCACTGGAGTTATGGTGAGCTGTTGAGCTTGCTAACGGGCTGGATACCTTCTGTTGAGCCCCTTTCTGGGTGTCTTGGTCAGCTTGTTTGCGGTTTAACCGCGGGTCGCGACTTATTTCCGAGGAGCCGCACGTTAGTCCGCGCCGCTGTTCTGCATATCCAACTACAATGCAGGGGGTGCTTGACCCGATACCTTTGTCGGCTGGTTCTGGACTCTCCGGAGTTTCTGGTACTTGCGAGCCTCCACTTCCACGCGGGGGAGGTGTCTGAAGGTCGGAAGATGAAGTTGTTTTGTAACCGGAGCCTCCCGACGATAGATGCAGCACGTCGGACGCGGAATAGTCGACCGTGCCAGAGCAGTTAAGTGTGGTGCAGCCCGCGCTGGTGCCCAACGCGGAGTGTGCAGTATCGCTGCCGGTAGGTTGGAGACACTGTGGTGCGCTGAGCACGTCGTACTGGTTGCTTAATTCGAATCTAACTGGATCTAGTGACGGCGGGGGCTTGCTGGTGCGATGTGCCAGCATATACCCCTCCCTGTCGAGCTGAGTGCCGGCTGTTCTTGTTTTGTGGCTGCCTGATGCTTTCTTCGCTGATGTGCCGCTGTGCTGGTCCATAGAAGTCGGTGCGGAGAAGCTGAAAGCTCCCTTGATTGTCTTCTTCCCTGCCTTCTTGTCCTTACTGGCCAAGGCGAGTTGTGAGACAGGCACACTGTTTTTTGCATTTCTTCCCCTCTGTTCACTCCTTGGCAGCTTAACTTTATCGCCGAGGAGTGGTGAGCTGCCTCGCTTGGATGCACGAGGATCTTCACTTGGGGCAGGCCCGGTCGTCATCTGCGAGGCGTGTTCCGCCGGAGTTGTGTCCATAATCGAGTCCGAGTTTGGTTGCAGGGTCGTCATACTAATGTGCGAAGCCGTCCTATTCAAGTCCGTTGCCAATTCCGTGTCCGTCAGCCGGGTCGTCAACACAGCCGCAGCTGTCGTCGGCAAAGCCGAGTGCGCTGGGGAACACGGTCCGCCTGGCGCGACAGTGCGGCGAGCACTTTCCTCGTCGCACATCTTGACTCAGCGGATGCCAACTCGGAACCGTTTCGTATTACATTAGGACATGTGCGAAACGCCGCCTGATTCCCACTTTGTAGTGAATCAAGGAGTAACAGTAATGTTATATCCTTACACTATATGTAACCGTCTGCAGAGAAATCTCCTTCAGGGTCGAATGCAAGTGATTCAAAGCATCTTATCGTTTGACTGTTGAGGAAGAAGATTTTGCTCCTGTGATAGTGCTTGAAAAGGTTCAACACAATAAAGTTGCACTACCATGTAAAGAATGGGACGTCCTGATCCAAGCACTCCCAATGCCAGATTTAATTAGTAATAATCCTGACTACGTCAAAACAACATTTACACTCGGCGACTACTCTGACTCTTGGAGAACTGTAAGGGGGTAAAACTATCGTAAATGTTTCTTGTGGCATATGCTACCACACCAATTAGTCAATCAATAGTTTGGTAATTATTATTTTATTAAAGCTACTGTTTGTATGATCAATCTGCATATATAAAGATGAATGTATGTATGTTTGTTTGTTGGTTGGTTGGTTTGTTTGTTCTTCATAGAAATCCACAGTTTTTATCCGATTTCAATGAAACTTTGCACACTTATCCTTTGAAGCAAGAAAAAAATACTGTGTACATTTGTTTGAATAATTATCTGTATAAATAATAAACGTTGTCTTATAATTTCGAAAAATTACTGAACGGCGATAGACAGACGCATTGGATGTGGAAGTATCTGTACTGTTCATCCGTGTAGCGGTCAGGTAGATCATTGGTTAAAGCGCCTACTTACTAATGTTATGGTCGTGGTCTCCAGTTCAAATTTCCGTGGAGACTAAGATATTTAAAAATTGTTTTTGATCTTAAGAGTCACACCTGGGGCGTCGGTTATTCCTATTGAATGTTAAACTGTAGATATCACAAAGTTAGGGGTGCAATGCAAGGCAAATCGTAGGCAGTCTTGCAATGCTGTAGGTGTACACTTTTTTACGTTATATTGATCCCTCAGGTGTGATTCGCAGTCAGTGTGTGTGATCTGCAGTAATAATACTATAAAGGCAGAAGTAAGTCTCTGTCTTTTGTTACGTTTTGACAACTAAATGCCTATACCGATATTGACGGAATTTGACAAGACAATCTGTAGGGAGGGCACAGGACTTTTTTTTCGGTATGATTAACAGTTGTAGTCACGAAATTTAGGAACTTATCGAATGGTGACAGAGAGACGGATGTTTGTGTTAGTCTGTAATATTATGTCGCTTGCTCAAGCTATGATTGTCGCGCATTGTGTTAGTACATAATTTGTTAATAAATTTTGTTTAGAGAAAAAAACGTATTATTTAGTATAGATGTCGATTTTCTCTGACCTTTTACTTTGTGTCTGCTTAAATATTTCTGGCACCAGTTTATTATGCCTTCTTTTTTGACATGCTTTGCGGGCGTATACTAGCCTAAGTTGTAGCTCTAGTGGAGCACGAGCAGCTAAAGTTAATAGAACCCAAGAATCGGATGCTCATGTTGAAGAAAGAAGAAAAGTCCAAGCTGAAATAAAGCTGCCCTCAGTTAACACCCCCACTTCCCGCCCCCACATCCTCTCACATTAATTTGTTTTTCTGTTTTTAAATGTGTTTGAAATTGATTCTCTTCAAGAGACAGGTTCGATGGTAGAATGATATAGTGATGGCTTTCCGGTCATATTATGCCGACTAGGTGTTGTTTGGGACTAATCCGCTACCAACAACTTCCTATATTCAATTCTGGATTCTTAATCTACGCGTACGAAGTATCGGGTATCAGCTAGTTTATATATATTAGTGAAAATGCAATAATATGTATGATTTATTACTACTCTCGAGTTCCATAGACTATAATGTTAATATCATTGGGTATCTGTAAGAAGTAATAATAGGGTCTTTGATCCTTTGGCGCAGACAGAGAGAGTAGTTGAAATCGCGCTGTGTTAGAAGCATGGAGGAAGGAATATGTGGAGACGACGCAAGGGACCTTTACCACGCACTGGAGTGAAACCGGGTACAGAGAAGTGGGGTGGGGAGGCCGCCATTTTGCTTGGCTGTAGAAACATGGGAAAAAGGCACAAAAACCGCAAGGGAATCATAAGACAACCGTGGTACCGCAATTTGATTATGGATTATTATGTAACTCGACGAGACAGATCAAAAATGAAGAATAAAATATTTTGATATCGAGATATACTGTCTCGAGAGAGAGGAGTTTCGGGTTGAAATTCAGAAGAAAAATTTCCCTAAGGTCAAATTTGATGATAGATTCTTATAAAACTCGACGAGATAACTCGATAGTGAATAATATATATTTTCTATATCTCGCTTAGTTCTCGAGATAAGCAGTTTCCAAATTGGGGTGATTAGGTTAGGTTAAGTCAATGTTTAAAACTTAAAAAAAATGAACTCTTCATAAGACCTCTTAGCTTATAAGCTTACTCACAACATATTGTACTGTTAGTAGCCTATGTAACTTTGCTAGCTACATCAGTCGATTTATCTTCTTACCATATATCAAAAGTCAGACGCTTAGATGGGAGTAGTTTACATCGCGATACACATTTTGTCACTAACATAGTGCAAATGAAATTAGTAACAACTAATCTTTATATATAAAGATGAATGTATGTTTGTTTATTTGTTTGTTGCTTTGTTTGTTTGTTCTTCATGCAAATCCACATTTTTTATCCGTTCTCGATGAAACTTTGCACACTGATCCTTTGAAACAAGGAGAAAAATACTGTCAACATTTGGTTGAAAAATTATCTGTATAAATAACAAATTTGTCTCACAACTTCGAAATACGGCGGTAGACTGACACGTTGGATGTGGACGACTCCGTACCGAGTTTCCCCGTAGTGGCCTGGCAGCTAAGTGGCTAAAGCGCTGGCTTACAAACGTCGTGATCTCCGGTTCAAATCTCCCTCGGGGATAATGTTTTTAAAAATTGTTTTTCATCGTTAGAGTCAGGCCTGAGCCGTAGGTTATTCGGATTGAATGTTAAACCCTAGATATTAGAAAGATAGGGGTGCAATGCGAGGCAAATCGTAGGCAATGTTGTAGGTGTACACTTTTTTACGTTATAATGATCCCTCAGGTGTTGTTCACAGTCAGTGTGTGAGTGTGAACCACAGTAATATTATTATAAATACGGAAGTAAGTCTCTATCTTTTTGTTACGTTTTGACGACTAAATGGCTATATCGTTGTGATGTAAGTTTATAAGGAAATGTGTGTGAAGGGCACAGGATATTTTTTTTCCAGTATAATTAACAGTTGAAGTCTCGAAATTTTGAGATCTTATCGAATAGTGACAGAAATATGTTGGAAATTAATTCTCTTCAAGAGGCAGGTTCGACGGTAGAATGATATAGTGATAACTTTCCTGTCATATTATGCCGACTCGATATTGTTTGGGACTAATCCTTCTTTACCAACAACTTACTATATTTAATTCTGGCAAAAAATTCTTAATCCACGCGTACGAAGTCGCGGGTACGAGGCTAGTAATAAATAAATTGTTTGTTCCCTTCTGATACACGTCGCACTTTATACCTAGTCACATTTCCATTAATATTGTCGCTACGAAATCAAACTACGTGGACAGATCTAAACACATGAACAATATTTGCTTCATCAAGTTTAGTAGTTCACAGCACAAATTATCAGAATTAATTTCATCGTACACTTTCAGTGTAAACTGAAACTGGACTAAAGTTTGCACATTCACTGTATCGCGATGTAAACTTGACCCGCTTAAATTAGGCTTTCAATACTTGTTTACAATAAGACTAGCCTTTTAGGTGCAAAGTAGTAACATATGCTGATTGTCTACACTACACCAACAAACATTTGAGAACGATATCATCCTATTGAGAGCAATGAATAAATTTATAGCGATAGGCTCTAATCTTGCAGTTATCTATCAAACACTTCAAGAACAATAATTACAATGTGATTTAGTTACGAAACGTTATTCCAGGTTGTTTCCTATCTTGTCTGTATGTGCAACCGTATGCAACACAACTTGGAATTATAAAAAAACTTTAAAATATTAGAAAATGTAATGTTCACAGCAGCATACACAGTGCAAACAGCCCAATGTTTTGGGGTGATTCCTATGGCCACCAGTGGCCACTGCGCATGCGCAGTATGCGACTAGCACTGAAGTACAAGAATAGCAGATGTATTGCAAAACTAGTTGTGACAAGTGTTTAATTAATTAGTTTGATATTAAAGCCCATCATAGAGGTTTATAATCAGCGCATTTATCATTGAGTAAAAGTAGCAACCTAACCTCGCACTAGAAGTGACGGTTAATTATCTCATAAATTACCCTCATGCTAGATGCGCGTGTATTAAGGGCCAAAACCCTCCAAAGACCTGTAGTAAAAGTCGCCAATAATTTGGAGCCATAGTTGATTAGGAGATTATGTTAGAATACAGATCCTGCAAACGGCGTTGGAACCTAACAGACGCCCATTCTGAGGTTGGCAACATCTCCGAAAGGTCGTCAAGCATTCAAATTGTGAGATGCTATAAACAGTTTGAGGCATGAAGTGCTACGCGACACTTTCCGTGCTCCAAAGAATAATAATAATAATAATTCTTGTACATATTTCGAATTAAAATGTATGCAATATATCATATAACCCCCAATTCATTAGTGAATTATTCACTTGTAAGGCGGGAACATATTGCATGAAAAAATTTGTTGGTGTCTGAGGAGGAAACATGTATAGTTAACCAAACCTTAGAGATCCATAAAAGTGGATATGATAAATGCGGCATTACCAAAATAGAACTTAATTCTAGACATAGCCCTAATATCTATCAGGATAAAATAAAAATATACGTCAATTGATAGATTTTTATTTTACCATATTGAGAAATTAAAAATACACTTATTTTTCTTCAGTTCTCGAAGAGCGGACATCCTAAATCATCAGTATTGTAGAAAACTTTCTTCTTAATAGTCTGCTGAAACCATCCAGTCCTTTAACATAAGTAACAGCGTCTTCTTGATTCATAAGAGGCTGATGTAAATTACAACAGTAGGATACACCAGGAGTGTTCCAGGGTATTTCGACCGTCAACTGCAATCATACGACGTACAGGCATATAGCACATTATGCAAGAAACGCTGGGTACTATTGGAATCTGTAATAACGTCTGTAACAGATTGACATAGACCTTAAACTGTTCCACTAGAATGTTTCTTTCATCTCTGTAACAAATTATCTTTTCCAACATAGTAGGCCTATTTCATATACAATGTTCAATTAGATAAAACAGGTTTTATTTCTCGCTCCAGGTACTCTTTTGTCAGTTATGAACATCTCCAGAATATTTTACAATTGTGTTTAGAAAATTTCATTGTTACTTATGAACGTTTATGCAATTGGTGATCGTTTACTTACTTTAGAAGTGATCTACAGGATAATAGAATTATAATAATCATACAATTAGTCAGGAAATTTTTTATTGTGTTATTACGAATTTTATCCCTATTATTTATTTCTTTTATTTTATTTTTACAGACTACATCTCATTCTAAACCCCCTTGCCACGTGGATACAAATTTGGGGATTTTTCGCTTGCACATTATGTCCTTACATATCATTTCTTGTGGTGTTATATCAAGCCTTGCTGTATGATTACAATACTATGTCTCTGGCTATAACCTACACTCTGGATATCATTTACTTGATACACTTATACTTCAGATTTCATACTGCATATTTTGACGATTTTGGAATTTTGGTGAAAGACTTAACAAAAATAGCAGAAAGGTAAGTAAAAATAAAAAAAAGAAACACAGTGTCTTACTTTATGTTAGTGTATGGTAGCTTGCAAGATACATGATTTAAAATTTAGTATCGTCAATTCCGAGTTTCTGGAGCTCCGTAACACAGGTAGTGTATTAAATTTAATTTAAATAAAAAAATCATAAAAATTGTAAAAGAATCAATAAGTAGTTGATTTTAAATAGAATTCATTACAGGCTTTATAAAAATTCTCTTTCAAATGGTACTTGTAAATTGAACCAAAAAATGTCATTTGAAAAAAGATTATTGCGGGTCTTGATTAATCTGGAAAGTTTTAAGAAACGTAAACCACAATATGTTTACTACCGGATTCAAAAAATTCTTCATCGAATGATTCTGACGACTGTCAAAAAATTGTTTATTGAAGAATGCAATTTGTTTAAATCACTCATTTATTCATTTTTAAAAAATAATTAAGTTCATAAAGATTTTAGTAGCTTTCCTTTAAACTTTAGCACTGTAGTTTATTTAAGAAGTAGCTGGTGCCCATGATTGACAGCTACCGATATCTAATCACCATAGTGCACGATGGGAGACTTGATGCTATTACCACACACAAACGCCAGTCACCTGCACTAAGAAGTTCAGGCAGCAAAGTAAAATATCCAGACACACATGTCATTGGTAGAAATACGAAAATATACTTGAGAGACCACTTTCAACTATCATATTTCCCATACTCCGACAGTTACCGAAATTCGGCCAACGCTGTGATTGGTGGGTGACTGTGTGCTACTACCACACACAAACACCAGTGATCTGCGCTAGACAGTATTGGCTTAAAAGTGATACACCGGGACACATATGTTTTTGGTAGAAATATGAAAGTGGTGCAGGTCAACCACTTTCAACCTCCATCTCCCCCCCCCCCCATAGCTACCGACAATTAACCACCATAGTACACGATTAGAGAAACGACACCACTATCACACACAAACACCATTGATCTATGGTATGCAGTTGTGGCAGCAAAGTGACATATACGGAGACACATGTCTTTAATCGAAATACGAAAATATCCTTAATCGGCCCTTTCAACCACCATATCTCCCACACTCGTACAGTTACCGAAATTCGGTCAACGTTGTGATCGATGGGTGACTCTGTGCTACTTTCACACACAAACATCATTGATCTGCGCTAGATAGTTTTGGCTGAAAAGTGATATATGATGACACATACGTCTTTGGTAGAAATATGAAAGTGGCACAGGTCGACCACTTTCTACCACCATATCGCCCACACCTCCACAGATACCGACATCTAACCACCATAGTGCACGATGGGAGATTCGATGTTATTACCACACACAAACATCAATGGTCTATCCTACGTAGTTGTGGCAGGAAAGAGAAGTATAAGGATATACAAGTCTTTGGTCGAAATATGAAAACGCCCTGCACTGACCAACTTTAATCATTATATCTCCCACATCCCCACAGCTATCGGCATTCGGCCAACGTTGTGCACGACTGGAAACTACATGCTACTTCCACACACAAACACCAGTGTTCTGTGCTAGGTAGTGGTGGCTGAAAAGTGAAATATAGGGAATCATACGTCTATTTATATAAGACTTCACGTGTGGGTAATTGAATGTAAATCCCCAAAGAAAAATGGCAGTGGAGGATCGATGAATTTCCTGAGCCGGGGCAAAACTTTGAGATTGCTGCCCCTTCGAACATGATTTTGCCGCTCCCAATGTCTCCACATTAACTTACCATTTGCCGTCCAAGGCAGTAATGGAGCTGACCATGAACAGGGTTTTATTCTTTTCTTATAGAGTTTCTACCTCCATCTGGATATGATATTTGCATCTTCCTATCCCGTGACTTTTGGAGCTTCAGTGTAATTTTATTTGTATTCAAGCAAAGTTTGTACCATACTCGGTATCCCATGCGAAGTGAATATGTGGTCCTCCATTGCAACAACATCTCAGGTGATTTAGTGCTGAATTCGACTTTATGATCTGTTAATGTATGTGTGTATATGACCGTAATGCTATATGAGTACACCTGCTGTAGGTTGCTGTTAGTGTGGGCGCGTGGCTATAATGCTGTATGGATACTCTGTAGTCGGTTGCTGTTAATTTGTGTGTGACCATGATGCTTTTTATGTACTCTGTAGCAGTGGCGGATCCATGATTTTGGTTTAGGGAGAGGGGGGCCTTGAGTAAATTGTGGTTTGGGTGGGGGGGAGGGCCTTGAGTGAATTTTGGTTTGGGAGGGGGGGAGGGGGCTTGAGCGAATTTCGTTTGAGTCGGGTAAGGGTTGGCTTTATAGTCATGTCGCCCTGAAAACATCAGTAGAGTTTAAAAAAAAGTCTTCAAGTCTCAAAAATTTCGATGTCGGGGGTGGACCTAAATATTTGGTGCATCTGGAGATTAACCCATGACTTTGGTACACAATCTGTGGTTTTGAAGTTGTGCAATTTTACCTCTCCAACCTTGATGGTCAAGTCGTGAATGATAAAAATTTCTTTTACCACGAGGGTTCATAAACCAGCCAACGCCACGCTGAGTACCCTCATGTCGTCTCCGTTAACTCGGAAGACGGGCTGAGCAATTTTACATATACTGATACAATAATCAGATTAAATTTTTAGAACACGCTAAGCTTTCTCACAATTGACTTTGATTATAGTTTAGCTCTATAGCATAAGCTAATCTTAGAATACTTATATTCATTTCTCCTCTCCACGCAGGTACATGCATTCTCCACTGGGCTTTTACTTTGACATCTTGACGTTACTCCCTATAGAAGTTTTTTGTTTTCTGGCTCCAGCAGAAGAAAGAATGGATTATTTATGTTTGTTACGACTGAACAGAATACCAAGAATCGTACGTATATTCACATACTTGCACTATTTAAATAGACCAATAATGTGCAGAACAGAAGTATAAATTTAATTTTAATTTTAATTCAGATAATAATTTGACCATTCAGGTGTAACAAAAGCTGAAACATACATAATTATACATGTACAGTGTGTTCTTGTGAAGGAGAAAGACATCATTGATAAGTACTTGATTATAGAGATAGCTGCATCCATTAAAACGCTTTAGAAAAAATTCTGACATAAGTGGTATTTTACTTACTTTACGTCTTCTGGGGAACGTCATTATTAACAGCTGTATAATAATCTAAGGAATGGGACAGAAAGAAATGAAGTAAACTGTATATGGCATTGCTGAGAAAATTATAGATAGTGATTGTTACGACGCATAATTGAAAATTTTTAGTTAGCATGCATTCCACTTAAGTCACATACTCGTACAACAGTATGCTCACGGAATATACCTCGCATACATGTACTAGTCGGAGAAATGATTGAGTTACAATTTTGCGTTCAGAAAGGAAATTTATGAGTAAAGTGGTTTCATCCACACAGATTCGCTTTTTTGACAATTATTTGAATTAGAAAAAGTTTTATTAATCAACTAGTTCACCCGACAGACGTCCTGTCCAAATTTCAATAATTTGTTTTAGATCGTCTTGCGAAATCGCGAAAAGGTGTTGAAAATGTGTAAACAAACTAAAAATGAGGAAAAAAATATGTTTCTGAGTGACCATCATATTTACGAGAGGGTAACCAAAAAAAACCGGAATTATATTTTGAAAGCTATATATTTTCTAATTTTTTGCAAAACAACCTTATCCCTTTCAAAATACTTTCCATTACAACTAATAAATTTGTCCCATCAGTGCTTCCACTGTTCAAACATTTTCTGTATTCATCTTTAGAAATGGCTGACAGTCCCTCCCTCGTTTTTTTCTTAATCTCTTCAATGTTGTCGAATCAGTGTCACTTCATACCCCTTTTTCATGGGAGGAAATACGAAAAAGGCTTGTAATGTGCGTGGGGCAGCGGAACCATGCCATTTTAGCCAAAAACTGCCTAACAGAGACAGCTGTGTGTGCAGGTGCATTGTCGTGGTGGAAGAACCAGTCTCCTGCCTGCCACAAGTCGGGTATTTTTTGACGAACACTGTCACGTAATCTTCTTAAAACTTCCAAATAAAAGGTTTGATTGACGGTCTGATGTGGTGGAACAAACTATGAAAGAACTACGCCCTTGCAAATGAGCATTGTTTTGATATTTGACTTGACATTTGTTTGTCTTCCATAGGCTTGACCGTTGCTTTGTTTCTGGGTCGTAACCATAGCACCATGACTCATCACCAATAATGATCTTTGACAGAAAATGTGGATCAATTTCAAGCTGCCGTTTCAAAGCACGACACGTTTCATTCAACTCATGTTCTTTTTGATTGTAAGTCAGAGCCGGAGGAACAAACTTGGCAGCAACCCTTTTCATTCCAAAATCTTCGGTTAAAATTCGCTGAACCGAGCTCCAAGATAAACCATTAAT
This sequence comes from Vandiemenella viatica, assembly GCA_031002005.1. Lineage (NCBI taxonomy): Eukaryota > Metazoa > Arthropoda > Insecta > Orthoptera > Morabidae > Vandiemenella > Vandiemenella viatica. The sequence goes on from JARYHS010011408.1 coordinate 116,188,607, forward strand.
CTCTGACAGTAGATCAATTGTCTGATAGCTCAAGCTTTCGAATTTTTTCAATATTTTCGTCGATCCGGGCAGTTGATGGACGTCCACAACATGTCGGCATTTTTGAACCGAGCGAACCACTCGTACACTTGAGTTTTTCCCGTAGCGTCATCTTTGTAAACTGTTTTCAACATTAAAACATGTCCAGCAGCATTTTTACTGATTGGAAAACATAATTTCACAGCTGCACGTTGTTCACATAAACTTGCCATCATCAAAAATGAAACAATAACAAAGCAGCGCTAGCAAAAACGATCACTGCAAATTAACAAAACAAGCCAGGTCGACAACACAGGCGGCACTGAACCAGGGTTGCCAACTCAAAAAAAAATTTACCCCTAAAACTTAAGTCAAAACCCCTAAAATCACTAAAATTAAGTGGAAAACCCCCTAAAAAATAAATACTATATTTTTATTAGTAATATTTTTTATTTATAAATTATTCAATATTTCTAATACCATTTTGCTTTGTCCTGACTGTACAGAGATTTTGAAATAATACATTTAGACTTCACATTTTAGTAGAAGGATTAAATTTTATGCAAGATCCAACGTTTCGTTGTAATGTGAATTGGACCATCATCACACTTTGTAGCATTTCAATAGATAACATATTACGCAACTTATTTTTAACAATATTATAGATTGAAAAGGCTCGTTAAACACTAGCGATCGAAATTGGAACTGTAATTAATGTTAGACCAAATTTTGAGACGTTTTCAAAACGTTTCCATCAGAATCATCGTAGACTTCTGAATAAAAATCAGCTGAAGAGGTAATTGTTGCCATAAATATGAGTCCGCTGAATGTAATTTATTATTGGTTTTATGTTAGATTTGACTTGAGATGTAGCAACTTTTGTGTGCAAATCAGAAACCATTTTCAATATTGCTAAATTGTCTGGAAGCCGTTTTTGGATCTGTTCTACTAGACAACATAAAAAAATTTTGTACACTAAAAATAAATCTTCAAATAATTTAGTGGATTCAACATTGTCACTTTGAAAAAGTATATTTAATTGTATCTCACTTTTCAATTCGTTTTTCAGAAAAATAAAAAAAAGATTTGAATGGTAGTCTCCTCATGATGTCGTGAAGCTGTTCTGCGATGTAACATTTGTCTTCAGTCTTAGTAATTTTAGTTCGTCCCACTGCTCTAACATTAAACACTGGGTCTATGCATTTTTTCAAAACAAATATTTTATTCTGTAATCAGAAAAATATATTCAGCCATAGAGAAGTCCGGATTCTTAGTAATGAGGATCTGTGCGAAGATTTGATGTCGCTATTTAAATATTCAACAAATAAATACAAGAAATCATAAACTACCTACAAAAAAAATACCCCTAAAAATTCCCCTAAAATTATAAAGCCCCTAAAAAATCCCATCACGTGTGTATTCCCCCTAAATTTAGGGGGAAAACCCCTAAGTTGGCACCCATGCACTGAACTGACTGTTAGTTGCGCTATAAACGCCTAGCGGCAGAAACGCGTACTACACAAGCTGCGCCCACGGCAATGCTATTCCGGTTATTTTTGGGTACGCCCCTGTATTAATTACTGTATCCATGGTTATTCAATTTGAGGAGGAGTACATTCAGAAGTATGTTAATCAGAAATTTTGCATGTGAGATGAATTCTATCTGCAGTACACCGCTCAAATGCTGCATATGTGTGACGTGTCTGGAATGTGGAACCATGCGATTTTGTTCGAAAATTGTCACAGTTATATTAAGTAAGAATTTCATGTTAAGCAAATAAATTATTTTTTTCCTTTAAATTTGAAATTTTAAGGTATTTTATTTATATTTCGATCATCGCAGCACCAAACCGGTTTTGATTGCTTCTTAGATCCATCATCGTTCGGTTTAATGCCTCTATACAAGGCCTGGTTTAACGCTACCGCAAGAACTGCAGTCGCGGGGGGAGGGGGGGGGGCAAACTTGAGGGGGCCCCGCCACGATCCCATTCAAAATTTGTACTTACTTAACGAAGAATTTTCCTGCTAAAATAAATAATCTACAAAGCAGTTTATGTACTTTCGTTTGAATAAACTCATTTGTCTTTTGACGTTTCATATAAAAAGTTATTGAATTAAAATGTGTATGCCTGCTCACGTGTCTCCAGCCCCCAAAACAAATATGTACTAGCAAAGAAAGGCAAGAAAAGAAATGTCGTATACAAAAAGGGTATTATAAATATAATAGCTATAAAATTGAATACAGAAACAATTTCATTTGACACAATGGGCAGCAGGGCTTATCCAGAAATGTAAATGACAGTAGTTGGAAGATCCATATGAGGTGCATTGATAAAAAACCAAAGACTCGGCGAAGTTGGTCCCGTTCAGCTAATACTCAATAAACTGCTAGCCCGTTTATACACAGTTTTAGATAAACCTCAGTCCGTCTCTTTAATCGATATTTGAGCTCTACACACAGATTATATATATATGTGTGTGTGTATGTGTATGTATTTAAAGTCAGGTAAATTATCAAAAATGTAGGCATCTAGACTGTTTATTTGCCATCGTCCATTCATCCAAAACGATCAATTTGCAATGCTGCAGAATTTTTGCCATTCCACAGTTCTTCGAAAGATTATATGTTGGAGTTTCATCGATTTACATATTTAACAACGACTTGAATGCCCAATGAGCTGTTACACCGCCTTCCAACAACTTAGTTGCGATTCCTGATGATTCAAGTGCAAGTGCAAATTAATTCTGTGAGCAAATCGTTGCCGAAATTGGGTTCAAAAAAGTTTTTCCAGTTTCAACAGGAGCGTCCAAGAAGAAAATCGCTCTTGTCCCAACGTTCAGAATTTTCATGAGCATGTTTTTGTTGCCGATTCAACAGTGAAACATTCATTCAAACTGATGTGGTGAACCAGTTGTTTTTTTTTTATTCTATTTTATTTTTTTCACTCTGCCACTTCCGAGAGGAACATTAATTTGTGGGTACAACCTCTATGTGTTGTGAACGGTAGATTGCATAAATGATACTCCAGCAGGTTATGTACAATGTTTACATTTATTAACTTAAGTATACAGTAACCCTTTAGCTTTCTTATAGCCAGTCAGTTATCCTCGCGACTAATGCCAGAGAGTAACAATTCTCCCTTAAATTCCCGTTACACCATACCATCCCCAATTAGCTATCGGTGTCTAAGCAGGATCCTGTATCTATGTTGACGCCGTGTTGTGCAGTTACCATCGCCGCTGCTCGTCCCCAGACATCTTCTGCTAGGCGCGGCCGGCCCCTGCTCCTTGACCGCCCAATTCGACCTCGTTCCGTCCCGGGGTTTTGTTCGTCTCAATCCACTACATCTTTCTAGGCAGGGATGACAGCTATCCAATTCCGGAGAGTCTTGATGTCGTCATTCTGTCACACGGAGCGATTGGTTTGAGCGATTAGGTTGTGGCTAGAGAAGTAATGTATCAACCTCATTCGTTGGTTATGATATCGTACAAACCGCGTCGTATAGTTCTGAGACGATTGATTCTTTAGGCTAATGCTGAGTTGAGTAAACATTTGTTAAATTAAATTTTAAAAAGAAAAGAAAATAGGTCCGCTACTGGATTAGACGAATAGAAAAAGCTGAGGCTTCTGCGTTTCTTCTGATAGAACTAGGATCCACAAGCCTACAGAAATATTCAACGATTAACTGAAGGAAATTTTGATAAAATACTTGAAGTAGTTGCTCCTCAATTTATGAAAAAGATACATTGACAAGAGGTGCGATTCTATGTAAGACCAAACTAAAAATTAACTAATGTTACATGGCAAGTGGTGATAGCCTGAAGTCTGTGGAATATTTATTCATAGCTAAATTATTTTCTGTGTGCGTCCTTAATGTTCTTAATTTTTTCTGAGATTTTCGCCAGATGGGATGATCAGTCTAGTGTCATTCAATTCATTAAAAAACCTACTCAAAGGATTTTATTCGCGCATTATTGTTAATTTATTTATTGTTATTGGTGTGCAACACTCCTCCGATAAACATAAAAATCAACCATTTGGTCACATTTCCTTCCCCGTTTTCCATAATGACAAAAAAAAATTAAAAATGGAATTAAATAAAAAAAAATAAACGGTGAACGTCAGACAACAATGAAATGAGTAGCGATTGAGCTGTCAGACGAGGCGACAACAACGCTGTGTAGCGCCCACTGGGTCACGTGACCGCTACATAAAAAAAAGGCCATTTGGTCCAGTGGTTCTAAAGTAATGTGGATACCAACGTACAGCATTTCATTTTTATTTATGTAGACTAGCACAGTATCCAGCGTCCCTCGGTATGATAGAGGTTGCTTTGCCCATACAATAATTTTCGGCACCCAGTTAGAAACATGTGTACCATAATATTATTAATTTACGTAGGTCCCTTGTGTGCCTTTCGCATTAAATTGAACATGTATGAGGTTTAAAGACATAATTACAAAAATTTAATGATGGAACCTGTAAATGCCGTATTATTTCTACTACACATGACGTACGCCACTTGTACGCTGGAGAACCAAAGGAACTGGTATAGGCATGCGTATGCAACCACAGACAGGCCCGCCGCTAGCTGTTTGAGCGCCCGCGTGCAAAACCGATTATGCCGCCCCCCGTCTAACTACAGCCAGTGGTGGTTTTAGGAAATTTCCGAACCTGGTCAAAAAACTGTGAGATTTCCGCCCCTTCGAACCCGCCCTCATTGTTGCCGTCCCGAGTGTCGCTGGCCGCCCGAAGCAGCTGGTAAGCTAAAAAAAAGGTCTCCTGCCGCCCCCCTCGATGTGCCGCCCGCGTGTGGTGCACGCCTTGCATGCCCGCCCGCTTACGGCGGCCCTGACCACAGAGATATGTAAACATTCAGAGTGCGTTTGGTAACGCCTATATAAGACGACAGGGGTCTGGCGCAGGCGTTAGGTCGGTTACTGCTGCTACAATGGCAGGTTATCACGATTTAAGTGAGTTTGAGCGTGGTGTTATAGTCTGCGCACGATAGATGGGACACAACATCTCCGAGGTAGCGATGGGGTGGGGATTTTCCCGTACGATCATTTCACGAGTGAACCGTGAATATCAGGAATTCAGTAAAACATCAAATCTCCGACATCGCTGCGGCCGGAAAAAGATCCTGCAAGAACGGGACCAGCGACGACTGAAGAGAATCGTTCAACGTGACAAGTGCAATCCTTCCGCAAATTTCTGTGGATTTCAATGCTGGACAACAACAAGTGTCAGCTTGCAAACCATTCAACGAAACAGCATTGATATAGGCTTTCGGAGCCGAAGACCCACTCGTGTAACCTTTCTGAGTGCACGACACAAAGCTTTACGCCTCGCCTAGGCCCCTCAACAGCGAAATTGGACTGTTGACGATTGCAAACATGTTGCCTGGTCTGAGGAGTCTCGTTTCCAATTGTATCGAGCGGATGGACGTGTACGGGTATAGAGACAACCTCATGAATTAATGGACCCTGCATTTCAGCAGGGGACTGTTCAAGCTGGTGGAGGATCTTTAATGGTGTGGGGTGTGTGCATTTGGAGTGACATGGGACCCCTGATAATTTAGATACGACTCTGAAAGGTGACACGTACGTACTCATCCTGGCTGATCACCTGCATCCATTCATGTCCATTGGGCATTCCGACGTACGTGGAAAATTCATGCAGGGCAATGCCACACCCCACACATCCAGAATTGCTACAGAGTGGCTGCAGGTACACTCTTCTGAGTTTAAACACCTCCGATGGCCACCAAACTCTCCAGATATGAACATTATTGAGCATATCTGGGATGCCTTGCAACGTGCTGATCAGAAGAGATTTCCACCCCCTCGTACTCTTACGGATTTATGGACAGCCCTGCAGGATGCATGGTGTCAATTCCCTCCAGCACTACTTCAGACATTAGTCGAGTCCATGCCACATCGTGTAGTGGCTCTTCTGCGTGCTCGTGGGGGCCCTACACGATATTAGGCAGGTGTACCAGTTTCTTTGGCTCTTCAGTGTAGTTGGTATTACATCTTTGGTGTTTCTCGCGATACGTTTATAATCGCATTTACTCTGCGCTCTGGGTCTTATAACGTTGAAACATGAAGATATACTAAACCAAGCTTGAATCCAAGGTTTATGACGGTGAAAACTCCATCGAAATCTTTTCAATAATATTTTTTTTTAAATTTATAGATATAAAAAGATGAAAATATACATGCAGTACTAAAAAAAATATTTAAGTACAGTTGAATTATTAAAAATGCAAAACGAAATTTTATTACAACCGTCAGATTATTTTTTCATTAAGGAAAAACTTACTGCTAGAGGTCATTAAGTCAGAAATGATACTTAGCTTTTGTTTAGGCTACAATTTAGCGCCTTTTCCGTTAAACGTTTGCTACCACATGAAAGAAAATTTATGCAAATAAAAGTATCAAAATACGAATACCTGAATGATTAATTGCGAATACAAAAGTTTGAAATAGTCAAATTGAAAAGTTATTGCTCATGAAACCGGTTAGCAACAAATACACAACGGCCTCTGCGCGAATAGGCAAATGTTACAAAACGATGTTTGGTTAACCCAACCGAGAAAATTGATCGGTTAGTAGTGTCTGTTTTTTTGTAAGATAAACGTTTCTTTCTCTACTGGTCATGAGGGTTGTATACTTGGTTTTGGTATGTGAGACTCAATTTTTCATAGACTTATTTGATCACCTGCCTGGTGGTAGTGTTGTGGGCACTACCCTGTTTGTGAAAGGTCTAACCTATATTGTGTATAATATGTGTATATTTCGTTAATAATATATGAGGCGGATGTTGTAGGGATCGCCCCATGATTCACTTGGATAAAAAACCATAATCAGGAAGGCAAGTATGCAATGAATATTGTCTGCCCCCGTCCAGTATGGTTGCACTTTATCGCGTTCGGCCACACTGGTAAGTTTTACCACGCAAATATTATACTTTTTAACTTCTGTTTTTTGGTTTCAGCTTTCTACACTAGATTATTTCAAAACGCGAAGGAATAAGCTGAACGTAAATGTCTTCTGGATAAGTTTCAATTTCATTATAATGATTGCTACATTAGTGCTACATACCTACACCTGCTTAATGGTTGTACTGTTCCACACTGGAGAAAAATGGCCCTCGACAACAGGTAAGAAAAATATCTTTTAAAACAGGAAGTTTTATGGGAACTAATTAATTACTTGTTAGAGGCAGAAACACTACGAAACGTTTTATTCCTAGATAGAAACCACACACCAGAGCAACGAAACGTTTTATTTCGTAATGCATGTGAAAATTATTACATATTTTAACTAGTTAAAAACCTAAAGTAATTATTATCCGTCATAGCAAAAGTACAGTTAGATTTTTGTCGTGAAACTGTCACCTTTCATTTCTTGATACACGTTTAGTTAGCAACATGTTTCTGGATTCATAACTGAATCCACAAATGTACTGAAAGTAACAGTTCATCCAGCTTGCACGACAATTGTGTGAAGTATTTACAGTAGCGACAATAAGTATTTTGACAAACACATTTTATAGGAAAAATAAACTTTATTAAAGGAACTTCCTTACAATTATTATGTCACTTTTTCTACTGCTCTATTTGCTTTAGTTTCATAAGAAAAGGAACATTATTTTCTATTACTTACAATATTACAATACGTACAAAATTTATCCAAACGTGAAAAATCAAAGAAAATTCAGTCTTTGCTTAGTACTTAGTAGCATAGCCTTTAGCCTTGATTACCGCTACACAGCGCGCTGGCATGGAGTCTACGAGGGCGTTCAAGCGACTCAGGGGAATTTTTCTCCATTCCTCAAGTAAACACTCCAATAGCTGGGCGCGATTTGCAAATTTTCGTTGCCGAATCCTTCGGTCTAGCTCCTCCCACAAGTGCTCAATCGGATTTAGGTCTGGGCTTTGGCTTGGCCACTTCATCGTCCTCACCTTCCTTCTTTTCATGAAGTCCGTGACATGGGCAGGGGTGTGTTTTGGATCATTATCCTGTTGAAATTCCCAATTTCGTCCCATTTTACCCTTAGCATGAGGCAACATGTGTGATTGCAGAATTTCACAATATTTGAACCGATCCATAATCCCCTCAATAGGGACTAGCGGACCGACACCTAAACGCGAGAAACAGCCCCACACCATGACATGCCCACCGCCATGCTTCACTGTTGGAACTTGATACCGCACATCGTTTCTGGCGTTAAGTTTTGGTGGTCTCTCGCGAACTGAAGTCGGGCTTTCCTATTCTTCGCCGATATTAAAGGCTTTTAACTGGGACGTCGGCCATGAAGATTTGACTCCCTTAGGATTAATTTGACGGCACTATTTGAAATTTGCACGTTGTGATATTCCCGCAATGCTTTGTTAATGTCGACGGCTGTCTTCTATGGATCGGCCTTTGAGAGCTTTCTTATATGATTCTTGGTCCGAGGCGTTATTTTACAGGGCCTACCTGCTCTTTGTTTATTATCTGTTGTCCCTGTTGACTGATGCTTGATTTTCCAAATGTTTACGATTTGCCTAGACAAACCAAAATCCTTCGCAACTTGAGCCTGAGTCTTGCCTTTCCGAATAGCACTGATTATGGAGTCTTTTAAATCTTGAGAGTATTCCTTCACTTTCGGCATGTTGAAACCTGTGTAAACAAAGGGTATTCGATATAACGCACATAAGCGGGGTAAAACAATTGTTCTGTAGCAGTAAACTGAAGTGTCAAAATACTTTTTGTCCGATCAAACTGACAGTATCGGTTGTATACTCACCACAGTAACGCCGAACTCTGATACAGGTATTTGCACAGTCTGCTGCCGCAGAGTGACCAAACATAGACAGGGGTTAGCCGGTCGACGCGCATTGCGCCCTCCAGCGGGGAAAATGTGTTTGTCAAAATACTTATGGTCGCTACTGTATCATCATTCTGTCCTTTTTCGTAAATGAGTTCGCATTTCACTGAAGAATTGAGCGGTCTGGTGGCTCAGTGGTTAAGGTGTCTGATTGGGGAGCGACAGGCCCCCGGTTCGAATCCCTGTCTCGGCGGGGATATTCAGAGGCTCTTAACCCAGCCTTTACGTCTGGTACAGCTTGCTGCGTTATGTGAAGTACGCCAGAACGCTTCCGTGATTCGGATTCCACGTTCAACTCAAGGCCCCCTGTACTAGGTAGTTTTGCCGGGGTAGGTTCAGGCGGCTACGAATGGGGCGGAATACGCAGCCAAAAGAAACCCTGTCAGCAGGTCATTCCGACCATACGGAATCATTATTATTATAATACCGAAGAATTGTGATGCATTTTCATTAACCATTCTGAAGGGTGTAAAAAAATATTCTCCTGTGATGTTAAAACTGTTTTCATTTCAACTTTCTCAAAGTGTAGTAATATTTTGAAAAGATAACGTAGATTTCTGTAACTTTAGATTCAACAACTGTAATCGCCGAAAAAAGTTGTACAAGATAAATCATATAACAGTAGAATGATTTTTTTATCTCTTCACCTAAAGACGTAGACTTGTACATCTTAATACACCACACAGGAAGGTGAACTGAGTTTCGTCCTGTCTTGTTCCTCCATAAACTTTTCTTCGTGCCTTGTTCTAGCTGATTTCTGGAATGCACTCTAAATTTATTTCCTGTTTCACAAAAGTAGATCAATCCAACTATTGTTGATTTATTTTCACCTATTATCCATAAAATGGTGTCCAAGTGGTGTCGTAATAGGCGAAATTCTCAAATTCATCCGCACCGAAAATTTTCCATATGTCTCCATTACCCACAAGAAATTTTTGTACCTAGCAGAATATTAACAAATCTACTCTTAGAATTTATTACAGTCAAATACACCTACTTTTTCTCTGGACTAAAATTAATCTTGTAACCAATCTTTTCTAAAACTGTTACTAAATAAAATCAATAATGGATAGTTGGACCACCGTTTCTTCTTGTTTCTGGCAGGCGCAGAATTCAGGTAAAATTTAATGTACGCCTCATCCTAGGCGACATCTCACCTTTCACATTTTATGTTCGGCGATTCATTATATGACACTTCTCCCTCTCCTATCTTTTACCATTACTTGGAGAAATCAGTAGCCGATTTTGTTGATTTGTCCCTCGTGTATTACCATATTTTCCTCTTTGCTTCTACTCTGTCATCACTCCTTTATTTTCAAACGCTTTGCTTTCGCAATTTTAATGTCTCTCATTTGTCTCTCAATTAAGACTTTCACTGAACAGTCATCCCTTCATACCGTGATAGCGTAGTATTCTCGGATTGTGAGGTGTGTCGGAACCTTATATAGCATCAGAAATTTCTTCCAGAAAAACCTCTAAACTTTGGGCATTTTCGCAACATTCTGATCAATTTTATTTTAAAAAATTGCGAAACTTACTTTTATGAAAACCATTAAATCCCGTAAATGACACAGAAAATGAAAAAAAAAAAAAACTGAACGTGATTAATTTCCGTATGTACAATTCTACACCCAGTGTGACTTTGCAGCTTATTCGGGTTATCGTTTGCTGCCTGTTTGAAACTGCCTGTTTTGCTACTTTTAACCATAAAGCAGCACTTATAATGATACAATATGCTGTATTGCATCCACCAATATCTCCTTCATATCATATATAAAATTTCTATTAAGTTTTTTTTTTTTTTTTTTTTTTTTTTTACACAAGCCATTATCTCCCTTCACACCTATCCGAAATTGATAAAGGAGATATCATTTTAAAGATTAAAGTATCCGCTTTGATCATATCATATTTTAAGAGAGTATTTTTTCCTCAAATTCGACCCTTAAAGGGCTAAAAGTCAATATTTCTAAAAAGCTGTTTTTTTGTCTCACGAGCCATTTATCTCCCTGCATACCTAATTGACACTGTTAGATGATACCGAGCTTGGTGGGTGAACGGTCAACATTCTGGCCTCGCATTCGGGAGGACGCGGGTTCGAATGCCCGTCCGGACATCCAGATTTGGGTTTTCCATGGTTTCCCAAATCACTCCAGGCGAATGCCGGGATGCTTCCTTCAAAAAGGCCATGGCCGAATTGCTTCCCATTCCTTGTCCCCAGTCCCATCCCACCTCTAATGACCTTAGCCGTCGACGAGGCGTAAAGCAATAAGTAAAAAAAAAATCGGAATTCGACCCTCAAGGGGCAAAAGTATCCATATTTCTGTGGCGCGTTTTTGTGTCACGAACCATTTATCTCCCTTCATATCTAACCGATATAGCTAAATGGGGTATCATTTTAAAGATTAAGGGGTCCGCTGTGGTCACATCATATTTTAAGAAACTAATTTTTATCTCCAAGTGAGAAACATAAACTCGGAAACGTGAATTGTTCGACAAACACATAATTAGATAATACACTGATCTGCGTCACCTGACGAGGAGTTACTGCTAGTCAGACACAGGCACGGTGCATTTAGTATCAGTGTGCGTGCTGTCCGCGTTTAGAATGGGGAAGGTGCGCGATCTATCTGAGGACAGATTGTGATGGCCCAGAGGCTCAGTACGAGCATTTCGGAAACTGTATGACTTGTCGAGTACAAACGTCGAGGCGTTGGGCGGCCACCCCTCATTACAGATGTCGTAGGCTGGGCAGACTGGTAAAACAGGACAGACGGTGAACTGTGCCGGAACTCACATAAAACTTTAATGCTGGGCAGAGTTCAACTGTGTCTCAACACAGTGCAGCGAACACTCCTAACGATGGGCGTCCGCAGCCGACGACCCATGCATGTGCCATTGTTAACACAACGACATCGGCAACTACGACTGAAATGGGCACAAGACCATCCTCACTGGACGTTGGCGCAGTGGCAGAGGTTGCATGGTCTGATGAATCCCGATACTTTCTTCATCAGGCCGATTGTAGGGTGCAAATCCATCGTTTTCCAGGGGAACAGCTTCTTGACACCTGTATTGCGGGACGGAGACAAGCTCGCGTCGGTTCAATTATGCTCCGGGAGAACATTCACGTGAGCATCCATGGGTCCAGTGGAGCTCGTGCAAGGCACCATGACGGTCAATAAGTATCGTACACTGATTGCAGACCACGTACACCGCTTCATGACGACCATTCTTCCTAACGACAGTGGCATTTTTCAACAAGATAATGCGCCATGTCTTAAGCACCATCGAGGTCGGTGCCTGGCAGTGGCGTACCTAGGGTATGAAAGGTAGGGCACGTGCCCTGGGCGCCATTGACAGGGGGGCGCAAAATTCTTAACTTTGCGAACTTTAAAAAATAATAATAATAATTCATATTCAAATAACCGCCATACCCGCGCGTGACTGGAGAGCTTTCGCGAAGGAGCGAGAAGGAATGTTGAATACAGCGAATCAGAACACGATCGTAAGGTATAATTGCATGCTCTGTCGAAATGTCTTTGAACTGGCCAATAGTAGTGGCCCCTGCCCGCACTTGCTCTGCAAATTTTGTCCTATAAGGGTTTAAGACATGTGATACTTTCTCCATTACTTGATTACTGATGAGATGATTGGCGTGCGGCAGTTGTGTATTTCATTTTGCATTGCATGGGTCGCGAGGGAGCGTGAAGCTAATGTATTTTTCAATGATATCAATACGATATGAAACGATTCTTTTGAAAGAAAAAAGAGAGGGGACTGAGGGACGTAAAAAAAATTAATAAATAAATTTGTAGGATGAAGTGGCACTAATATCCAGCAAGTACTTCAAGTATATAGATACTTCTTCTTGAAAAGTAGGATACTGGAAATTCCACATGTTCTAAGGAATTGCCTACGTCGACATGTACAATAAAATGCAAAGTATCCAACACGAATTCAGCACAAGACGAGGAGGATATAACTTTAGATCATTTTGTGTGTGACGAGATTAAGAGCAGTGACTCTACAAGTTCTAAGGCCATTGAAGAATTTGTAGAAAACTTTAGAATTTTAGTTGAAGAAAACGTTGGTGGAGGTTATATGGTGAATGATGTAGAAAACCAAGTTACTGTCATCTCAGAAGTAACTAAGCAGCATGGTACTAGACTTCTATACTTTGATAAGATAACTGGGAAATCATTAAATAATTAAAATGTGTTCAGGATATTTTCAAAATACTGGCGGTCCATTCCTACCTACAAATAACCGTTGTATGAACAAAAGCTGGTTTAAGAAGAAACTAGTAAATCGCGGTGTAAAAATGACTTGTTCTTGGCTAGTCTATTCCCTGTATAAAAAAATCTGCTTTTGGATCTGTTGTCTTATCTTTTAGCAGTTAGTTAATCTATCTTCATTAGAGCACGAAAATGTATTCACCCACTAGAAAGCAGCTGAAAGGCTCACTGCCCATTACGAATAATAGTCAGTACAAGTGGAATGAAATGGAAAGAAAATTTTGCAGCAACTAAAGAGATTATTGACATTGAACTTCAATCCCACATCGAGACAGAAGAACAAAAGTGGCGTAATGTATTAAAGAGAATCTTTCACTGCATAAAATTTCTTGCCACTCGGAATCTTGAATTAAGAGGTTACAGAGAGTCACTTAGTGCATGCGATACATCCGAATCCGATAATGTTAGTAATTTCCATCGATTAATAAATCTACTGCCAATATTTGACCCCATCATGAATAACCATCTTGCTCATGCTGAAAATCATCTTGGCTCTACATCCTACTTTTCACCTCATGTTCAAAATGTGTTCATTTATCTGATGGTGACCATTGTTGCGAAACATTCGCGAGTCAAAATACTATGGTCTCATGTTTGACTCTACTGCTGAAAATGCACATCATGAGCAGATGTCAGAAGTAGTGAGACACATAGAAGATGATTTTGAGAGGAGATCAGTCCGCATAGGAGAGTACTTTCTTGGTATCATTGAGATGAGTCAAAAGGCCGCTGGTAGCTTAGTTGATGAATTCCTTAAACAGCTACAGATATGGATATATAGTATTGTCGTTAACAATGTTATGACAACGCTGCTGTGATGATTGGGAACCGAACTGGTGGTGTTCACGAAGGAATAAGGAAAATAATAATCTGCCGATATTTATGAATTGCGATAGTCATTTACTCATTTGGTTGGTGTACATGCAGCCAAGCATTATACTATAATGGTCACGGTTTTCGGAACTATTTATGTAGTCCTTTCTCGTTCCACTCTGCGCTGGGAAAAACTCAAGAACTCCATGTCAGTGATTGTAAAATTAGAGTATGAAACATGATGGAGAGCTAGGGTTGAAGCAGTTAAGCCAGTTAAAAAATATCAGCTGATGGAAATCAAACTAGTGAAACTAGAAGTGAGGCAACACTTCCATATAATCGAATTTTCTCCTACGATTTTCTAACATTGTTCTATTGACCGTGTTCAAAAGCGGCTCCAGAATCCCAGCATAAAGTTTCATGTTTTAAAAACTCTCCGAGACTATTTTACTAATGAAAGAGTGAGGTTGTTTAATGATGCACTCGAGAAAGTTTTCAATCTTTGCCAGGAATGGGATATAGAGATTGAAAGATGCCAAAGGCGAAAAAAAACGTATGACTGGAGAGAATGTGAAAGACGCTGGCTTGAGTACTAAGGAAGAAATACATCTAATTATAATGAGATCGCTTGTTCGTGTTGCGTGTGAAATGAGCGAAAGGTTCAATCGTCTGCATGAAACTGACGTCAGATTTGTAATTCTACTAGATATCAAAAAACTGTACTACGGCACTGACGATTGCTACCGTTTAAAAAAGAAATGTAAAGAATTTTGGGACTTCTATGGTTGTAAGGGTAACGGAGAACAGATACCAAGAAATATTAGATGTTCGAACGCCAAAATCCACAAGAAAATCGTAAAGAGATCTGAAGAACTTGTTGAATTCACTGTTTAGCATGGGGACGATAGCGTTTTCCGAATCTGCGCATTTCATTTCAGTTTATGCTTACGAATGAAATATGCATAGCAGTAAGCTAAAATTAATACTATAGTATTTGAGTGCGACAGTGTTTGAGGGCCACAATGGGTCAAGAAAGGTTATGCGATCTAGATTTTCTTAGTATAAAACGAGAACAAACAGAAGAAACAGATTTCGAAAATGTTACTAATCTATTTGCGTTGTAGAAGGCAAGGAAGTTATAATTTCAAGTTTACGATTATGAGATAATTTTGTTCTAAAACAGAAAATAATAATGTTTATTATGATTGTTTTATTTAATGTATCCGTTTATTTTACATAATTTACGGAAGGGCGCAACTTCGATGTTTGCCCTAGGCGCCATTTCCAATTGGTACGCCATTGGTGCCTGGCGACGACAGCAAAGTGCTGGCCGGGATCTTTTCTTTGGCCAATGCACCAGTACAACAAGGCTGGCTGGTGTGGGGAGCTCGATAGGTGCTAGCTTTACACAGTCAACTCACCCCCTTTTATAGTGCCGCGCTCCGCGCCCAGAGATTAGGTTAGGTGCTAGTGAGCATCAATGTCAGATCTCGTTGTGGCCCTGTGGACCCTAAATTAGAGACATGTGATCGCAACAGCTGGACAAAGGTACAACACTCTCTCCAAAGTTTACTAAGACCAGTTTCCTACTAAGACTTAACACCGTGTTTCTATTGAAGATACCAGCTAATCGAATTCCAACTGGCTCTTTGATTACTGAGTCCCAAAATATGTGCCGTTCTGGCCAGTATCATGACTTTATTACAATCCATGCTTTGGCAGCGTTTGCCCACGTGCTCGGCGATCGTGTTTGTTGTACTATATTAGGTGGAGGTATATATATATACATGGCTTTAGTCATTCAGTTATTTAAGCCATCATCATGTAGGCAGAGGTTTTCCACACTGGTTTACTACTGTGTGGACAATTTGGCCCATGTAAGATTTTTTCACATTAGCACGAGACTAGACAGAGGCAGTCCCATATTTTGCCTGGTAGTCAGTAGATACTTTTTTACCAATTTACCGCGAAATGTTACTGGCGAATGGCAGGAAAGCGGTAGCCTTGGGTGTGTCTTCCTGTCGTAATTGGATGTTCTCCGGCTTATGTTGAATTCATAGTAACTATTTCGACTAAAATATTATTTATAAAGAATAATGCTATTAAAGCTGTATAGGGAAATTACCTTCGTGTCATATGCTCCATAACAATTAAAAAATTAAGAAGGTACCACCCTCTCCTGTTAATTCAGAGATAACATATGTCGAAAACTAGAGGCATATTTTGTGGGGAGATAGAACTTAAGTCAGAATTATGTAGTATCTGCTTCATCTTGATAAAATATTATTTTGAGATAAGCCTGTTAATACCAAATATTTATTTTGGGAAGTAAATGTTTTATCTTGCCTTGTTCTGAACACAAACCTTAATGACTAAATGATTTTCTGTAATGGAAAATATTTCATTCCAACTTAGATAACTATATTAGATAACATCAAACACATTTTGAAGTTAATAATTAAATTCATATTTTTATTTTATTTTGCAGTTGAGAAACTGAAGCTCTATTGCGACCATCTTTTCGTAACGGTGAGCCTTTTCACCTGCACACATTATGAAGGAGAGATTCCTCATACTGTTACAACAACGGCGTTTATAATTGGTATTATCGTTTTAAGTCGACTGTTTCTTTTTGTATTCATTGCCCAAATTTGTAAAATGTTCGAGATAGTATACTACGTCATGTTCAAATTTGGAAGAGAAATAACTGGTCTTCAGGTCAGTGGTACATAATATTTTTACTGAAATGGAAATTTTATTTAACGTAATTTAAGGATGGCCTCTATTTATGACATGTATATGCATTGTGCAACTAACTGTCTATTTTTATAAAGCGTTTATTTGGTCGCGCTTTTCGCACTTGTTGTCCAGCTTAGAACCAGAGATGTTGTTCTAGGTTAGCACGTTATTTAATAACAGATCTGTTTAGCTGAGCATCCGCGAATAAATTAACTGACAGAACACTGAAACATATTCCGTTTAAATCAACATAATATACTTAAATATTTTACAATGGATATATAAGATATAACCTTTAATTTTCGATTAGCAATGTTGACGGCAGTTTTCATTATATTGTTATTATAAGCGATACTTGACGTTACAGTAGAGAGCATGAGTAAATATTTAAAAAATAATAATTTACATTGTTTTCATGAGTGTTTTTTTACTTAAATCGTTACTTCGTTTGAACGAAAGTAGTTCCACAATTATCGCAATCTATACAACCTAAATTACAATTAAATTTAATATTACCTGGCATGATGTAAGTTGTAAAGTATATATTTTTTTATTTCCTTTTCTTTCACTGATGACATATTTCAGCCGTATGTACCTACATTAGCCATTGAAACGTTGTAATATCGATCTGAATCACGTATAGCAAAAAATGAAGATGTAAGAACCTATGAAGATTTTTGGTCAGGTTTATATCGCGATGCATTATTACAACTAAAATGCGAAACAGTACATGTATTCATATGCGTGCGATTGAAGTAATGTTTCTCTGGCGGCAAGTTTAGCGTAGTATGTGGTTAGGTTTAAATGCAACGTGGACCAGGATGGAAACGGAAACGTTTGCTACAGCGCAGAACACTAGAAATTACACTGAGCTTTATTTTATAACAATTCTATTTAGTTAAGAAATTGCTAAGAAATGAATTGCCATAACACTGAAAAGAAAGTATGTATTTCGCTTAAGTTGGCACATTTATTATCATTTTTTTTACTGAAATCATTACTTGGTTTGAATGAAGGAAGTTCCAAACTTATCGCGATCTATGAGGCCTAAACCACAATTAAAACTAATATTACATGGTATATTGTAAGTTAAGACATATTATTAGCATCCTTCGTTTTCACTGGGGTCATTATTTCAGCTGCATGTAAGGTGTCAGCCATTAAAATATCGATCTTCATCAGAGATAATAAGAAAGAAAGATGGGAGAAACTGTGAAGATTTTGAATCAAGTTTATATCGCGATGCAGATGACACTGACATGCGATGCAGGGAATGTATTAGTTCGTATCTTATTGAAGCTTTGATTTTCTAGCGGCAATATTAACGGAGATTGTGGTTAGGTTGAAATGTAACCTGGACCAAGTTGACAAGTGAAACTATTTGCTACAGCACAAGGCACGAGAAATTACGTTGAGCTTTATTTTATAACAATTCTATTTAGGGTTTTTTTTTTTTTTTTTTTTTTTTTTTTGCTGTCGTCAGTCTTTAGACTGGTTTCATGCAATCCTCCATCCCTTCCTATCCTGCGCTAACCTCTTCATTTCTACATACCCGTTACAACCCACGTCCTCAATTATCTGCTTCATATATTCTAATCTCTGTCTACCTCTACAGTTCTTACCTTCAACTGTTCCCTCCACTAACAAATTAACCAATCCAGCATGTCTCAAAATATGACCTACCAGCCTGTCTCTTCTTTCCGTAAGCTTCTTCCATAAACTTCTTTTCTCACCCATCATTTCCAAAACTCTTTCATTTCTTACTTTGTCTGTCCACCTAATTTTCAGCATTCTTCTGTAGCACCACATTTCAAATGCTTCAAGTTTCTTTCTTTCCGGTATTCCTTAAGTCCATGTTTCGCTACCGTAAAGTGCTGTGCTCCACACATAGAGTTTTAAGAAGTTCTTTCTAATTCCTAGATTTCTCTTTCCTAGGTTTCTCTTTTTCATGAAGGCTCTTTTTGCTAGTGCTATTCTGCTTTTAACATCATTCCTGCTTCGGCCATCGGTTGTAATTTTGCTTCCCAAGTAACAGAACTCACTCACTTCTCCTATTGCATCAGATCCTATTTTTATATTTAATCTGCTAGTATTGGTATCATTTCTGCTACATTTCCTCACTTTTGTTTTACTTTGATTTATATTCAGTCCAAAGTCTTCCTTCAGTATTTTGTTCATGCCATTCAATAACTTCTCAATATCCCCAACCCTCTCTGCTAATATGACAATGTCGTCAGCAAATCGTAGCATACTGATTTTTTCTCCCTGAAAACTTATGCCACATGGAAATTTTTCTTTGACTTTCTTCATTGCTTCTTCTACATACAAGTTGAATATTAACGGGGATAGACTACAACCTTGTCTCACACCCTTTTTAACTGATGCATGTCTCTCATGATTCTCTACTTTTATTACAGCCACTTGATTCTTATATAGTTTATAGAGTATTCTTCTATCTCGATACTTTAGGCCTGACTTCTTTAAAATTTTGAACATCTTGTCCCACCTAACATTATCAAAAGCTTTTTCTAAATCAACAAATGCCATAAAAGTATCTTTGTTTTTCTTGATCCGCCCTTCAAGTATTAATCTTAAAGACAGAATTGCTTCCCTTGTACCGCGATTTTTCCTAAACCCAAACTGATCTTCACCTACTATCTCTTCTACTACCCTTTCCATCCTTCTGTATATTATTCTGGTCAGTAATTTTGAAGCATGTGATGTTAGACTAATGGTGCGATAATTCTCACATTTGTCGGCTTGTGCTTTCTTTGGAAGTGTGAAGATGATATTTTTATTAAAATCAGTAGGAATTTCTCCTGTTTCATAACTTTTTGATATCAGCTGAATAATCTTTCGATTCCTTCCTTTCCTAGAGATTTAAGAAGTTCTGCAGGGATCTCATCAATTCCAACTGCCTTATTTGCTTTCAAGTCATTCAGAGCTTTATTAAATTCTGTCCTCAAAACAGGATCTCCTAAGTCATCAATGTCGATATCGCCTTCCTTTTCCAATACACTATTGTTCAAGTCGTCCCCATCATACAGTTTTTCAATGTATTCCTTCCATCGGTTAGCTCTATCTTCTGAGCTTAAAAGAGGTTTCCCTTCGGCAGTTTTAATGTTCATACCTATTTTCTTCATTTCTCCAAAATTCTGTTTGATCTTTCTATATGCAACATCTACTTTTCCTATGACCATTTCCTTTTCTACTTCTTCACATTTTTCTTGTAGCCATTTTTCTTTTGCTATTTTGCATTTTCTATTTATTTGATTTCTAAATTGCCTGTACTGCTCTCTTCCTGCTTCATCCTGAGCATGTTTGTACCTTCTTCTCTGATCCATCAGCTCCAAAATTTCTTCTGTGATCCAAGGTTTTCGGGCAGCTTGTTCCCTAAAGCCTAAGGTTTCTTTGCCAGCTTTCATTATTTCGGTCTTTAATGCATTCCATTCGTCCTCGGTTGAGCTCCTTTCACAGTTAATTCTTAGACCTAAGTCTACCATTTCTGCAAATTTTTCTCTTGTGCTAGATTGTTTCAGTTTATTCACTTCCAGTCTGTTCTGCTTATGCTACTTCCTTATTCGCTTGAATTTCAGCCTGCCCTTCATTACTATCAAATTATGGTCCGAGTCTATGTCTGCTCCTGGGTACGCTTTACAGTCTAGAACTTGATTCCTGAATCTCTGTTTGACCATTATATAATCTAGCTGATATCTGCCTGTATCCCCAGGACGTTCCCAGGTGTATATTCTTCTTGCATGGTTCTTAAACAGTGTGTTCGCCACTACTAGCTTATATCTTTCACAAAATTCTTGCAACCTGCTTCCTCGCTCATTTGTTTCTCCTAGACCAAAACTTCCTACAATATTCCCCTCTTTTCCTTCTCCCACTATTGCATTC
Organism: Vandiemenella viatica; assembly: GCA_031002005.1. Lineage (NCBI taxonomy): Eukaryota > Metazoa > Arthropoda > Insecta > Orthoptera > Morabidae > Vandiemenella > Vandiemenella viatica. The sequence goes on from JARYHS010011408.1 coordinate 116,209,250, forward strand.
CAATCACCCATGATTATTAAATTTTCCTCCCCTTTCACATATTGGATTAATTCTTCGATTTCAGCGTATATTTTTTCTATTTCTTCGTCGTCTTCCTGTGACGTGGGCATATATACTTGTACTAATGTGGTTGGGACGGGCTTAGTTTCTAACCTCATCAAAATAATCCTGTCACTAAACTGTTCATAATAACTCACCCGTTTCCCTACTTTCTTGTTCATTACAAATCCTACACCAGTGACTCCATTGACAGCTTGTGTGCTAATTATCCTGTGTTCCCCAGACCAGAAATCTTGTGCGTCCTTCCATTTAATCTCACTAATCCCAACAACATCTAACTTAAGTTGTTCCATCTCCCTTTTTAAGTTTTCTAACCTACCTGCCCTATTCAGACTTCTAACATTCCACGCTCCGACTCGTAGAATGTTTCTATCCATTCTGATGACTCCTCCCTGAGCAGTCCCCACCCGGAGATCCGATTGGGGGACTATTTTACCTCCGGAATATTTTACCCAGGAAGAAGCCATCATGATATATGTATTTAGGTAAGCAACTGAATAGAAATTAATTGCAGAAAACTCCGTTAAGGCCGTCATTTTTGACGGGCTGTGAGGCTAGTAAGATTATAAAGTATTTCTTACGAATTATTGTAACATATATGACTAGCTCTTCATTCTTGTGACAACTGAATTTGTTATCAAATAGGCTTTGTACTAAGAAAATGCTTAATGAAAATCGAAAAATTTAATAACTATGAATTTAAGTGTGAAGCGACCTTGAAAACTGCTTCTGCAGAGTTTCTTTCATGCAGATTGTTCCTACATTACTGATTTGAGCAGATTGTAGGCATCAGAAAGTCTAAAATATTATAACTAAATAATCACATGATACTAAAGAGCTCAAGAATTCCACGATACTCTATTTTTATTTATTTATTTATGAAAAAGAAGCCACAAATTTTTCATAGAATATAATTTTTTGCTATTGTATTTTATGAGAGATGTTGTAATGCTCGTAAATGGAAGCAATGACACTAAATTAAGTTTGTAATCGAAGGCTTCCGCTGCCGGAATAAATAATGTGCATACTCCCTGGATAACACTGCATGCTGACGTTTCAGCCTTGCTACTTCGGCCTTCTTCACTGAGATGTGTTTACAACAGCGTGTGACGCACACCTCAGTGTAGTTACATCCAAGAAGAAGGCAGAAGCAATCGACCAAAAATCAAAGGCGAGCCACCCGGTTAGCGTGGAAGTTATGTGGCCCTTCAGCACTTATCTCTTTGATCTTATCTCTTCATTGCAGCGTTGTCACTGCAGTTAAAATCCCGTCTCTCCATTTTTGTATTATATGTAATCGTCATCTTTCTCAGCAGATCATGACTCTGTCGTTCCCTCAACTAAAACATTAACAAATCTTAAAAACTGATCGCCCTTCTTCTCCAAAGGCACTTCTACTAATGTCTGACCTCACACATCTTTTCCAAAACATGCTACATAATTTCGTTCTTTATCCGTCCATAACAATCAAGCCTATTTAGCAATGTAAGCCTTGTATTGTCCTAGCACTTACTTCCCCATCCTTCTGTTTTCAATGACTCCCAAGGTAGCCCCATATCATGTCACATACTTATTGTGATCAACAAAAATTTCCACAAACAAATTCAGCTGCGCTCCATTCCATCCCTTCAACTCCTGTTTCCGACACCCATAATGTGGGTTTAATATTACATCAGTACATACAACCAACGATCTGCCCAAAGTTTTTCAACCTATTGTCCTCATTCCCCGGGTATATCACCTATTCACTCTCCCAGAGAACGATTTTGAGATCTTTCCTACCAATTGCCAAAAGTGTCATGGCCAATCGAGTTTAACGTCAAATACGTATTTATCAAGAAATTCCTTCCCCGCCCTATAATCGCAAAAAAGTTTAACTTTTTTTGCTGACTCCTCTTGGCATTTATTTTCATTCGATGTTGCTTGAGATATTCTGTCCAGTTACTCTTGCAGCTAAACACACTCTTCTCATATTTTATTACAATTATATAACATAAGCAGCTTAGCACCCAGCATTATCCAGAATAAATGTGGATATTTACCACTATAGAATCTTCAGTCGCACAATGAGAAACATGTGTACCAAGTTTCATCAAAATCACCTCACCAGTTGCCGGAACATAATAAAACGTAGATTCACCATCATCCAACCCCGAAGAATATATGTTGGGGTTGATTTACGCTTACTGTATATTTAGGTGTATTTTCGTAAGAGAAATTAAATATTGAAAAACAATTAATAGTAGTAAAAAATAACCCCTGAAGAAAAAAAGAATTACTCTAATTACGGTAGAAGTTGCTGTAAGAAGTAGTTCTGAAAGGAGCTTGACTGATTACGAATGGAATACATTGAAGACAGAGAAAATGAAATCTGGTAAAGAAACATTAGGCTTTACCGTACAAGCCACCCGAAAACCTTTGATCACAGAAGAATCGGAGAAGAAGGCACAAAAATGCTAAGGATGTAGCAGGAAGAGAACAGTATAGACAATTTAGAAATCAAAGAAACAGAAAAGCAAAAGAAAATTGGCTGCAAGAAAAGTGTGAAGAAATACAAAAGGAAAAGTAGATGGATATAGGAATATGAAACAAAAGTTTTCAAAATGGAAAAAAAGGTGGCTAAACAATACAGCTGCCGATGGGATACATCTTTTAAACTCAGAAGGATGGAATACATTGAGAAATTTTATGATGGAAAAGATAGATGATGTCGACACTGACGAGATAGGAGATACTGTTTTGAAGACATAATTTGATAGAACTTTTGAATGACTTGAAATCAAATAATGCAGCTGGAAATGATGAGATCACTGCAGAACTTCTGAAATCGCTAGGAGAAGAAGGAATCAAAAGATTATTCAACCTGATATCGAAAAGTTATGAAGCAGGAGAAATTTCAGCTGATTTTAATAAAAGAATCATCTTCACACTTCCAAAGAAAGCACATGCCGACAAATGTGAGAATTATCGCACAGCTTTAAAATTACTGGCGGGACTAATATACCGAAGAATGAAAAGGGCAGTACAACAGATAATAGGTGAAGATCAGTTTGGACTTGAGATAAACCGCGTTAAAGGCTTTAAGATTGATACTTGAAGGGCGGATCAAGAAAAACAAAGACATTTTTATGGCGTTTGTTGATTCAGAAAAAGTGTTTGATAATGTTAGGTGAGACAAGACGTTCAAAATTTTAAAGAAGTCAGGTCTAAGATATCGATTTAGTAAAATACTTTATAGACTATATAAGAATTGAGCTGTTATAATAAAATTGGAGAATCTTGAGAGACATGCTCAGTTAAAAAGGATGTGAGACAAGGTTAATGTTAAAAGCTAAAAAAAAAAACCTACATGAAAAAGAAATATTTCAGTTTCAAATATTGACCTAGGACTTAGAACTTTTTGAATCTCTATGTGTGGAGCACCGTACTTAATTGTACTGAAGCATGGACTTTAGGAATACAAGAAAGAAGGAAAACTGAAGCATTTGAAATGTGGTGCTATAGAAGGATGCTGTAAATTAAATAAATTAGCTAAAGTACGAAACGAACGAGTTTTAGAAATGATGGTTGAAGATAGAAATTTGTGGAAGAGTCTTAAAGAAAGAAGAGACAGTATGGTAGATCATATTTTGAGAGACGCAGGTTTGTTTTATATATTAATGGAGGGAACAGTCGAAGGTAAGAACTGTAGAGAAAGACAGAGATTAGAATATATGAAGCAGATAGTTGAGGATGTGGGTTGTAAGGGGTATATTGAAATGAAGATGGAGGATTGCATCAAACAAGGCGACATAAAAATTTTGATGCAGAATAAAGATCCAATATGAAGATAGACTTGTCCTTGCATGTTAAATATTGCTTCGATATTTTTTGTCACCACCATTTGTCATTATCTTATATCATTAAACGAGCTATTCTTGTATATATATGTATATTGTATCTCGGAAACAGCTCTAAAGATTTGGATGAAATTTCATATTTAGATAATATTTTGCTTTTTAAGTTTATATAAATAGTTGTCTTCACTGCAAAAACCCAATTTTACAAAATACGAACAATTTTTGCTCTTGGTATGTCGAAAATAGCTCTAACGCCGTCTCGTAGACGATTCAGGTACCAGGAAGCCTACTAATATTTTCTCTTTGGTTTCAAGGAACTCATATTTATAAATGGACATTTCTTGCATACATTTCTTCGGAGGAATACTAGCACTACATGTTTAAATGTAAAATATTTAAAAAGGAGATTTTTAACAATTGGCTTTACTTTACAAAACTTCTTTGAAAATAATATTGACCGTATATCAAACATCAATATTACTGAATTGTAAAAAGTCATTATCATTAAATACTACCAGTTTATTTGTAAAACATTTAAAAAGTAGACATTTAAAAAATAGATACCATTGACTTTGTCAAATGCTATTTTTTTCAAACATAAAAAAAAATTTATGTCACGTTATGTCTACTGTTTTATTTTTGGTTGTTGTAAACAACAGTTAACTTCGAGATGACTAGCTGACCCGTGTAAAACATTTAAAAAGAAGATATTTAAAAATGGGCTTTGTCAAAAGTGATTCATTTACTCTACAAAGCTTCTTTTAAAATAATATTAGTAGTTATAATATAATCATCGTTTACTTTTTGACCGCATGTGTATTTAACACAAACATCAATATTACTGAACTGTAAAAAGTTGCTATCAGGGTGTTGTGCAAAGTACGGACAGTAGAAAAATTTGTTATTTCGGGATGAAAATGTGATTAACGCATTCCTTAGGCATTAGTATTCAAGAAAAAGTGAACGCGAAGTCAACAAAACAGGTAAGACAAGAGTAATACAATACAAATCGTCGGGTTACGTGTGGTTTTAGCCAATATGTAGCAGCCATTTTTACCGTGAATATGTTGATTTTCAAGGAGCTGTATTAGCGGAGGGTGTGGTTAGGTTTAAATGCAGTCTGGACTGCAGTACCAAATTCTAACTATAATAACGTCATAGGCGGCTCGAGACGTCTATTGTAGCCAAGTCAGCAATGTGCCTAATCTTGTTGTGTTTAGGTTGAATGGAAACCTGGACCAGAATTACTACTAACATTCCATGATGCTTAGTGAATACTGAGTAAAGAAAACAGTTGTCACGCCAAATTCTGACTATAAAAACGTCACAGACGGCTCAAGATGTCTATTAATGCATAGGCAGTAATGAGCGTAATGGTATGTTTTGGCGCTAATTACAACTTTGTTACGTATTTTACGGCTTTCGGGTACCCTTTTCCTTAAAGTACCAAGGAAGCAGCTAGCCGTATTTTCAACCTGATTTAACTTTTTTTTTTCTACTAGCCGTACTTTGCTCAGTAACCGGTTATCATTAAATACTACCAGTTTAATTATAAAACATTTATGTAAGTAGGAAAGAAACATATTGAATGTGTAACAAATACGGAGCGGTCTGACAGCTCAAATGTAATTAGTGGGGAAAAAAGTGGGTTCTGCGCTAGCTCTCAAAATATTCTGGCTACGATCCCGTGTTCAAATCCCGGAGGGGGGCAAGAATTTGTATTTGATCATATGAACTACGCTGGGGCGTTCTGTGGTTCGGAATCTACGTTAAATTGTAAGTCCCAGAGGAAAGGAACTGGCCGTCCTACCTAATGGCTTAGTATGCCTCCTTCTGGAGGACCCAACCAACCTTCAGGTTAGGTTTTTATACAGTCTATATTTTTAATCCGTCCAATCTAATACTATTATATGTGACAGATAAAATAGATAGATAAAAATAGATAAAATTAATGTCTCACAAACTTCTCTAAGGATTTTGATGAAATCTCGCATACTGAACAGAAATCGAAAGATGCCAACCGAGGATCGGGCACCCAGGTACTTTTTGTAATATGAAACGAATTCGTTTGTAAGGATGAGTAGAATTTTCAAATTATCCTCAGAAATAATTTAGTTTCTTGTCTTACTTCCAACATAAATGAAGTTAAAGTATCAGATGCTGCATTCAATTATCGCAAGAAAATTGCATGAATTTCATTATAATTATGTGTATTTTATTATTACTTACAATGTGGCTGTAGCACTACCGACCGAAAGCAATCCATACTGTGACCAAAAACCAAAACAAATATGAAATCTCGCACACTTTTCCCTTTTACTATTTATAATTATCTCATTCAGTAAATTATAGTCTCACAATAATATGAACATATATATTTAAATTTTATTTAGTATACACGATACAGAAAAATCTAGTATAAATCTTTTATCTTCAAAAGAGCGAGTTTCTTTAACTACGTGCTAGGATAATTGATACCATCTAGCTGCTGTTTACGAAAATGTTTCTGTTAGATTTTGATCAGCGGATATACTTCTTTTGGTAGTTTAAAAAGCTTATTTTCTTTCGTCCGGCAGAAAATAATTCCGGACGTCAGTTCAACTTATCAAAATAAATTTGAACCAATGATATTCAACATCATTATGCTTGCTGCTTAGATACTTGTACCACAACGAAACGTAAAATGCATCTCGCTGTTGAAAATAGAAGATTGACTCCAGCGTCAATTATAGTAATGAAACAAATCAGATAACCTTACTCCCGACATCAGCAATATATGGTGTGAATACAGCCCCAATGGTTTGGATGATGCTGCTACTGATGAAAAGGATTTCTATACATAAAGGTATCATCTGTCAACAACCTAACTTCTGAATCCAAAACATCAAACCATCAGTAAATTAAACAATAGCAATGGTCCCATGTAGCACTCCAGCTTTAACCTTTAGCTCCCTGGATACTGTATTTCCTACGCTAAATATTTGATTTCTATCTTTCAAGAATTACTCTACCCAGCAAGTTCCTTTTTCATGAACTCCAATGGTTTTCACCTCATTTATCACAATTTTATGGGTCATTCCGTCAAACGAGTTAGGTACTTCCGTTATACACTATCAACTTAGCCTTCCTTGTTCTTCTCATCTGACATATCTTGCATATAAGTAACTAATTACGATTCACGTGAATATCCTTTTCCAAATCCATGTTTCCATATTGAAGTATACTGGCTAATTTTACCTTCTTTTTAATATTACTCAATTATATTTTAATCTGATTAATTTTAAATGAAGGATCGAGATTAGTTTGTGTAATACATGAGTAAAAGAAGTAAAAGATATAAACACTTATCAGTCACAGATAAATATTCTGAGAAAGTTTTCAACGACAATCTTTGACATAAACAATTTATGATACGGAGCATAAAGTCTCAGGGAGACTCGGGCTTACAAATATATTTTAAAACATAACACACACACACAAATGAACAATCCATTCAACTCACACCGTTTCCTGCGCCAGTCCCAATTCCGTTGCCAAATCGTCTTGCATACGCCAACAATACTCAAAACGTAGATTCCTCAATCAATCAATCCTGCCGACAGTTTCTTCACACTCCTCTGTAGCACGTGACGCTCTTCTGAAAAGATTCATACACTCTTTTCCTTTGCACAGATATCAATTAATATGTTATGTATCATCACGATACATTATAATATCCATTAGCTTGTTGGACTTCAGATATTTAAAAGGGATTTATGATATTTCGAGTGTATAACATGATAATTCCTTTGTTTACTGTTTTTAACTGCCTTTTTTGTTTGGAATTAGTTCGAACCACAGAAAAAGAAAAATGTGATTTGAATACTTCCTAGTATTAGTTTCATAATTTATATAAATGTAATGAATAGTTCGAAAGAATACCAAAGTGATGTATCTATATATCAGTTCCTAACAATGTCTCACTGTATTTATTATTTTGAAATAGGATTTCTTGAAAGTGAACAACGTACATGTGTCAGTAATTAAAGAATTCTGGAATTACTTAACTTCATTTTGGTTAACTAACAGAGGAGCTCAGTTCCCCGAATTGTTAGTGGACGCACCGTATTATTTTTCGGAACGTATAAAGATCTGTGCATATGGACATCATATCTACGAAGTAAGTAATTCCATATTTTATCTCATTTTAATTCCGTTTCTTGTATATCATCATATCATGTTAGCATTCTTTTATTTCTGAAGCATGTATAGTTAAGTCTATGAAGAACAGTAATTGCAGACCAATTCTTTCTATACATCCTGTTAACTTGTTAATGAATTATGGAATGAAAAAAATGTATGATATTTGTGGTAAACAAAATTATAATTGGAAAAAAAAGCTCAATTTATTTTTTACATTTGTGTTGAATGTACAGTATATAATTTTCGCTTCATAAATGAATCCATTAGACATAACCAATACTAATACGCTTGAGAAGATCTGATTTATTTTCATTTTGAATCCAATTTAAATACCATTTTTGTGTGTTGGAGGTCCTAAGATAGAGTGTTTATGGCAGACACACTTGATAGTAATTCCAATTCCGAGAGCAACGTATTGGCAAGTTACAAGTAAATGAAACATCAAAATTGCTTATTTTATCCATCCAAACATTTATGAGACACTCTGGCAGTCCTTTCAGTGTTTGTGCTTTGTTTGTTTGTTTTTTCCTTGATTGGTATAAACGATAAAAACTGTTTCTAATTCTCCCATTTCCCACTAAGTCTGCTGTCACATGTGTTGGAATACGAACTGTCTGTGTCGCGTTGTTCACTATGCGCACTTTGGGGCAGGTGCACGAGATTGGTTTATGCGAATACTTCGGGCAGATTCGTACACTGACTGCTGAAATAATTCACGAATAAACTAACATCTCAGCTACTTACGACATTCCAGATGAGAATTCGAGCAAGTGTCTTCCTGAACCGTCTTATTGCTATTGTAGGCGTTCTGAAATCACTACTTGCTGAGCAAATAATTTCAACAACAGACATATCTGAGAGACTCACTGCTCATGATCCTGAAATATACCGAAATGAAATAATTGTATCGATGTGAACCAGGTGTCACTTGCTGTGTGGTGAAGTCGTGTCCTGAGATTTACAAGCGTTACTCACTTCCGGGACTATAGATTAAGAGAAATCGCCAACATTCTCCAGCTCCCGCCACTGTTTCCACAACGAGATACTTCGGATATATATAATCTGTAATTACTTTGTTTGCCTTTCAGTTGTGATATTGAAGCGCAGTATGTCGCATAATTAAATCAGCTGAACGGATTAAAAGTTTGCAGCTACTGCTGCAGTCTACGAGTTTCTTGAAGTAAATGTATCGCTCACTAGAATAATAATTTCAGCGATAAACTAGGCAGAAATTTCAGCTCGCACTTGAGTTAGATGGTCAGGGTTTGTACATATGAGATATATGTTGACTGATGACGATGCGTGTAGGAATGATGTGTGTGCCGGGGTGATACTTGTTGCGTTTTGAAGTATCAACCATTCTGACAATAACTGGTCCCGTATACTGGTGAGGTTGATCGTTTAACCACATGTACGGGAAGCAGGAAAGGCAATCACTGCTATTAAGCCACCAATCCATACTTCGTAAGAAGGGTACGCACTATAGTTATGTCATAGTTGGTCCGGAATCCGATGCTTGGCTGTACTCTCCCAGCAGGTATCAGATGGGGATGTTAGAACTTGCAACCAAATAATTAGCTTGTTGTAGCATATCGTGAATTTGTCACTGTGACAGGAGTGTTGGGAGGCAATATGAAGCTTCACCTCCATGTTCGCACTAAGGAACTCAGGGCACATCATGACGCCGGTTGCTCCCTCCCGAGGTATCTATATTGTAATATGTCCATATTTATTTTTATCACAGTCTACTAACGACTAGATCGATGATTCCCGTAGGAGTATTTGGCTGTGATCCCTAACACTTGTCGGCAACAGTTTTTTATTACGAGGTGGGTGCAGACCAATACACTCAGCTAGCTCTTTGACTCAAAATATTCTGAGTCCCTGCTGGCAGATGATGTTCATCCTATTCAGCTATCCCAGTTTCAGAACAACACTAACTCACCTCCAACATAAATTCTCATAACTTCATGGCGGAGTCGTAGTTTCCACCAATTCTTCGTTTGTATTGCAACCACAAGAAACTGTCGATCTCTTAATATGACGAAAGATTACGAAGCCGCTGCTAGTTTGACAGGTCCCAGCACACACACAGACACAAAACTCGAACACAGGAACATTCCGATACAGAGAGACATCACAAGGTTAAAAACTTCGAGACTTGGACACCACATAGACAGCGTAACTCACACATGTACAAGCTCTTACCCACCGAGTTGCCCCTACCATCTTCCCACAGGCACATAGACACCAAACTCAAACACCCAATACATGCAGACATTATCTCTCACACTCCCACATTAAACTCCCTAATCAGATCAAGTAGGCTCTAGACACCCATCACATTAGACACAGTGTAGTAAATATTGTGAAATAGTATCATAGTTGTGTAATTTTAGGAAACTTCATAAAAATACCGAAAATCCGGAAAATTTGTGAAACTCATGAAAAATTACTTAAATTCCCCAAAATCGGCTAAAATCATCTAAATTAATATGATATCGGCATAAATTGTCTGTTTTGGTAGATAAGATAATCTTCAATATTCAGAAAAACCGTCAGAGCCCAGATAATTGTTATCATCATGAGACAGGCGATTTATTGAGTGTGGAAAGGAGGATAATTACACATATTTTCATTATAGAGTTCAGTATTAACAGAACTTCTCCTGAAGCAAAATCTGGCAATAAAAGCAGCATCCATTTAAAAAGGATGCCACATACAGAAACTTGAAGCGAATAGTCATGGATATAAGTAAATAACACACACAGACAAAAGTAAAAACAGTAGACGTATCATGCACAGCCATGCCACAACGGAGATAGTCTGAACCAACCGTATCTCACCCACTCCAATCTTCATTTACGTTTGCACAGATTATGTAGTTTACGTAGTTTTTATCTCAGACAGCAATAATTGATATATTTCTGTATGTTCCGGTATTTTGCACTTTTTGCGTTCTTACTCTTTTTCATTATCTATCATTGTTTTCAAGAGTTGATATGTGTGAATGAATATTTTCCACCGTGTTGCTTAAACAGAATCTTCCCGAGCTCACTGCCGGATTGTGTTGATGAAAGACGAGCTATCGACGGCGTACAAACAGTGCAGCGTACTAGTGAAGATTATACGACAGAGTATCAAATGAAAACCTTAATTTTTTAACGAATTTTATGTATTATGCAAACACCTGTATCGTCACAACCACGTTCTATATATATCAGCCAACGTTTCCAAAGTGCCTGAATTTCCGTATTAAAAAAATCCACCTCATCATCAATTTGAAATTTCATTCCAGAAAGTGCTTGTTTTAGGGGTCCAAACATATGGGAATTGCGTGGGGCTAGGTCGGGCGAGTATGGTGGGTGAGGCAGATATTAAAACCGCATGTCTGCAACTGTCGTAACCGTTTCACCAGCCGTATGGGGCAGTTCATTTTCATGTTGCAGAAGAACGCCTGTCGATAGCAGTCTTCGTCGTTTTGTTAATGGCAGGCCGAAGTTGATTTTTGAGGAGGTCTGTGTATGTATAACTGGTAGCAGTATCCCTCGTGGCGTGTATTGCTCAAAGGACACGCCTTTTTCGTCCCAAAAGAGGATCAGCACAACCTTCCCTAAGGATGGCTGTGTTCGAAACTTCTTTAGTTTTGGTGATGTCGAATGGCGCCATTCTTTGCTCGCTCTCTTCATTTCAGGCCGATGGCAATGGACTCAGGTTTCGTCTCAGGTTGCGATTCGTGCAAGGAAGACATCACCGTTGCCTTCAAGGCGCCGCAGAAGTTCTTCACACTCATCAACACGCCGCTGCTTCAATTCCGTAGTCAGCTGCCGGATCACACATTGTACAGACGCCTTATGAAGCCTAAGTACATCACCCATAATGTGATGAGCTGAATGACTACAGATGTGGATATGTTATCCAAAGTCACTAGGCGGTTTCCATTGTGATGCCTTTACTGCGGTATCGGGAGACAAGAGACGATGTGCCTGACCCTGGCGCGGACCATCAGCTATATCCGTCACACGATTTACGAAAATCCTACTCCATTCATACACTTGGCGCTATGACATACAAGCATCCCCGTTCTGTACCTTCATTCTGCGATAAATGTCTGTTTTACGTCTTCACTTTCCAAATACCTAATCACGAACGCTGTTCTTCTCTGGTGTCCGATGGTATTTTTTTTTTTTTTTATTTATTTATTTATTTTTATTTTATTTTTTTTTTTAATTACCTTTCATTCCTTTGACTGAGGGCCAAAGGCGGGCTGTTTGAGAGCTGTAGCTCTTTTCAGCCATCGGGAATGTACAGTTTATTGGGTTTTAACCTTTATTAGACTCATCATGGGTTACAAATGTATTTGGATATTTCTGTGGACACTGAGTCCTTGATTTTCATTAATCCCTCGGGGGGACCATGACTGATATTAGTTCTGTCATCATTTGGAGCAGCTTGGTCAGCTGTTCTCGCTGACTCCCTTCCATCCAATCTTGGTGTCGGCAACATCCCTTCTCTTGGCAGGCGTTGACGCTCCTCGTGGACGGGTTTCGGGCGTGTTGTTGCGTTGAGTGATGTAGGGAGATAGTTGGTCTTCTGTCTGCCTGTTGCTTGGAGCTTCTCTCTTTCTCCCTTTGGCGAGAGTGTATCTCTTCTCGTCGGTTCTTGTTCCGCTTGGCTGGCAGTACTTCAGTCTTGGCATTGTAGGTTTCTCGCCTTCCGTAAGCTTGCAGGTTGCGCTTCACAGGACAGCCTTCATATGCCGCGGAATGAGGCCCTTGGCAGTTGGCACATGTTGGGGTGTCTGTCCTCAAGCGTTCGCAGTCCTTGACATTGTGGCTCCCGCCACAGCGGACACAACGCTCGGTAGAGCGGCAGTCTGCGGCGTGGTGCCAAAATTTCTGGCACCTGTAGCATTGTTGTACACTCGTGGTAGTTTTCTTGTTGCCTCTGATTCTTCTTTTCCCTGCTTGTTTCCTTGGCGCTTCACTTTTACTGGGTGTTGGCTGCTTATCTTGGCCCGCCTGGTCGACTGGTTTTGTTGGCGGCTGTTGTTTCTGGTACAGGATGCCTCCGTCCTGAAGCACCCTGATGGCCGCCTCCATGTCACATCGGCGTATGTAAAGGTAGCCCCATTTGCCTCCTTCCACTTCGATGGTTGGTTCTGCCTCCATTCTTGTATCCGGGCGGGTCGACTTCACCGTCTCTGGACATGTTGGGATGCATCTGAGGTCATTCGCTGTGGAAGGGGCTGCTTGCATATCCAGTCTGTGGGATGACCCTTCTATTGTTGTGCTTGGCGTTGAGGGTGCTGTTGAGACTGAGGCTGGCGTTGGTGGTGGTGTGAAGTTGCTCTGCAGTTTCTCTAGATACTCATTCTCGTGGAGTTCTCGGCGAAGACGAGCGGTAGAGGAACCTTCTTAGTCCAGGCTAGTTCTTCTTCTGGTTCTACCCCCTCTTCGCGTCTTGGTATCGCGAGTTTAGAGAATGCCGGGTCTCTAAGTGCTCGGTGCAGGTCTTCAAATCTGCCACATGGCAGCAACCATCTGTATATTTTGTGGTAAAATTCGACTCTGATTTCCATACTCTTGATCCGGTTGAGTCGTGTTCTCCAATAGCCTGGCGTATATTGGTCGTGGCGCATTTCATATTCCTCTTCCCCCTCGTCGAGGCACCAGAAGAAGATCAGCCAGTCATCCTTGCCAGACTGGCTTGCTTCTGTCGACCAGCTCTGGTTGCCGTGGGACGACAGTGTTGAGTCAGCTGGGCTGAGCGGGCTCTCTTGAACGCGTTGCTGCTCTGGAGTACTGGCGCATAGGCTCTGCGACCGTTGATTGGCATTTCGCGGAGATGATTCCATATCTCTTGGCTTCTCCGATGCCGTGGTGGGGTTGTAGCGACCGATTCCGCTTGGTGGGCTCCTCGCGTTCCTTGATGAGAAGAAGGAAGCCAGGGGGTGCCCTGACGCCTCCCTCCATTTCGCGGGGAGCCAACGGTTGTCCACACGCCGCTGCTGTTTAGTGGCGACTGGCCACCTGTGGCCGTCTGCTCGTCATCGCTGTGCGAAGACGACTGAGTGCTACAGTTGCCTGCTGCAGCGAGGGGTGCCACCACCGGCTCCACGTGAGCGCCCTGGCGGCACTTTCCGGCGTTGGTCGATGCCTCTGGACACTCCCCTACATTAGGGGAGGTGCCACGAGGCGACCGCTCTTCACCGCTGTGCGGTGAGGACTGACTGCAGCATCATCATCATCATCGTCAACTGTCTGAGCATTAAGCTCATAATATGTTTCGTGAGCCAGGATACCCTATGTCACGTGTCTGATTTGCTTTTTTGACTTGGCTTGCTGTTAATGTCATGAGGTTGAAGCTATAGTCTAATTTGTAGTCAATCTGGGGATGAGGACGGTGATTAGCTGGGTGAGCAGCGTCACCACCGTCGTCATCTGGTCGTCGGATCCGGTACGGCAGGTGTGGCAGGTCCCCTCCTGCCGACCTTCCAGTTGGCCGGCTGGCTGCCGTCTGGATCCTGGAGCCGTCGTGGGCCGGTCTTGGCGACGCGGAGCGGGCCGCGTATGGAGCCCGCGCCTGGTCGCCTGTCTGTCGGTGTGGGGTTTCTTGGTGGAGCTTGTCTCCTGCTGGGCTCTCTTGGGCCCCGTGGCAGCTTTAATGCGATGCTTCGCCTTCAGCTGCTTCTTCATTTCACAGCCAGAGAAGCAGGCTGCGTGGTTTAGGCCACAGTTGCAGCAAACTGCCTCTTCCCTGGCTGTGGTGCAATCCGCCGCGCGATGGTCAGCCCCACATCTGGTGCATCTGCGTTGGTTTTTGCAGTCCCTGGCCTCGTGCCCATGGAGCTGGCAGTTAAAACATTGCCGGAGCTCGGGGGGAGAGGGTTTCTTCTTGGTGACCCTCTCAACCCTCGCCCTCGGCTGCGTCTCAACAGCTGCAGGCACAGGGATAGGTTGGCTCGGCGGGCTGGGCTGCTCCACGCTGCAGCTGACGCCCATAGCGCTCAGCATGGTGGTGGCCTTCGACAGGTCCGAAGGGCAGGAGGCTAGGATGGAGATGCCTCCTTCCGCCGGCCAACAGAACAGTGGCAACTCTGTAGCCAGCAGAAGCTGAACATACAGGCTGCCACAGTTGCCTTGATATGGCACCACCACAGGCTGGACGGGTCCCTCCTCAGTGGCTGGTGCTGTCTCCCCCTCAATGGATGGCGTGGGCGACGCTGGTGTTGCATGTAGTACCTCTGCGTCGTCCCTGGTGGGGCTGGTTGGTGTGAGAGTTTCGGCAACCTGTGGGACAGGTGCCTTCGTCTCGATCTCGGGGGCCGGCAGCAGCTCTGAAGTGGCAGGAGTCTTGTTTCCTGCCACCTGCCAACCCTCAGTCGCTGAAGTCTGTTGCCTTCTGCGGTGTCTCTTCAATTTTCCGTTCAGTTTTCGAAAGAACTTCTTTGCGCAGAAGTCCTTCGCGAAAACCAGTGGCATTGATGCTAAGGCCTCAGGGCGCTTGTGTCCTTTGGCCTCAGCATCGTCGTGTATCACGCTGACCTCCTCGTGCTTGTCCCCAGAGCACATCAGTACCCCATAGAACACTTTGGGGTCAGCTGGCAAGGACCAGCCAAACTTCAGGCCGGCGTGTACGACCCAAAGCGACCATGAAGTGAACTCGTACTTCTGCTGCAGTTTCCTGAAATGGCTTGGTTCCAGGCGTGCAGTCACGTGCTTCAGGTGGACGTGATGGACGAAGTCGTCTCGATCGCATCGCCCCTCCAAGTAGAGTTCATCACTCTCCGCCGCTTCTTCGACTGCCGACATGCAGGCGTCACTGGCAGCATCAGTCATGGCGTTGGTCTGAGAGTGAGCGTGCAGTCCAGTGGTCCTCCTGGAGTCTGTCTGCTCTCTGACTGCAGCAGACAGACAGACGTCAATGACTGGGAAAGCGGTAGTCCCAGATTATGGGGAAGGTTGTGCGCTGCAGCGCATCTCCTTCCAGTTTGCTAGTATGGTTGTCGTATTCGGTGTGTCCTAATCAGGTTGTTCCTACCAGGTGTTTTACTTCTTTACTGATGGTCAAGAATTTTCTTGGGCCACCTTAGTCGGTCATTGTATGTGGGGTCTGCTCCCAATGCTGAGATCAACGGATTGTTTGATTTCTGCGCATTTTCATAAAACTGCGTAGCCAGCTGTTTGATTCTGACACGAAGTTTCGGTAATCCACTCAGACGATGAAGGTAGTCAGTCCTCGTGTCCCTGGGGAGGTGATGAGCAAATCTGATGGCTCTATTCTGTATAGTTTGCAGTAGCTGAAGATATGCTTGCGCTGTGTTGCCCCACACAACCGCAGCGTACTCCAGTATAGGTCTCACTAGGGCGGTGTATAGACGGATCCCTAGGTCCGGTCTTAATTTAGATGTGGGATTCAATACTGGGTAGAGCGAACTTAGTCTCCCAGATGCTTTGGCCCGAACGTTGGTGACGTGAGGTTTCCACGTCATTCCCCTATCAAGTTGGACACCGAGGTAAGTTGCCGTCCTCGTCCAGGTTATATGCTCGCCGAAGAGTACCAGAGGAGGTAGCTGAGGAACTTTCTTCCTGGTAATGATAATTGCCTGGCTTTTGGAAGCGTTATAGGCAAGCCTCCATTTAGTGCCCCATTGCTGAATGTTGTCGCAAGCCTGCTGTAGCCTTCTGCGTAAGAGATGAACATTCAGGCTCTTAGCAAAATAGGCGGTGTCGTCAGCATATAACGCTTTCTTCACGCGAGCTGTGGATGGTGTATCCGCCGTGTATAAACTGTACAGGACTGGGCCAATAACTGACCCTTGTGGGACACCCGCAGAGATGTTCTTAATAGCTGAGATGCCACCGTCCATCACAACTCTGAAAGTTCTTCCCTCAAGATAGTTCTTCAGGAGCTTAACATGGGAGAGTGGTACTCCTTGAGTGAGCAGTTTATATATGAGACCCTGATGCCAGACGGAATCAAAGGCACGGCTGACATCAAGCAGTACTGCGCCGAAGTATTCCCGACGTTCGAAGGCCTCTTCTGTGAGACGGAGCAGTTGTTGGGGTGTTGAGTGATGTCTTCGAAAACCGAACTGTTCATCAGGCAACAGCCCCTCTCTGTCGATGACAGCGCGTAGTCTTTTGAGATAGAGACGCTCAAAAACTTTGGAGAGAGTTGGCAAAAGACTGATTGGCCTGTAGGACTTGGGGGATCTTCTGTCCTTGCCTACCTTCGGAATCGGTATGATGTCAGCATGCTTCCAAGTAGTTGGATATTCACCCGTTAGGAGAATTTGGTTGAAGGCGTCTGTTACGAACTGAACGGCGATTGGGGGCAGTTGACGAAGGATGCCTCCGCCGATGCCATCGTGTCCTGCAGCTCTCTTAACAATGAGGCTCGAGAGCATAGACGCAACCTCTTGTGTCGTTATCTCGCCAATACGATCCTCTTCAGGGGGAACGGCTTCAAGGAATCGCCGCAGTCTTTCTTCGACCAGACGAATATGGTCGTCGTCTTTGGGCTCGTTGACTGGTTGAAAATTTGCCTCGAAGTTTACGGCCAGAGCTTCTGCCTTTTCCTCAGGCTCACAGACATAGTCATTTCCGACCACCAGTGGCGGGATTTTATGCCTCCTCCGGAGTAGGGCCTTCGTCGTACGCCAGGCGGACCCGTCCTCGACGTCCAAGGTGGAGATGAAGTTGGACCATTCCGAGATGTTGTGCTTGTCTACTTCAGCCTTAATTTCCCTCTGCATGCGATTAATTATTCGCTTAGTGGCTGCATCACGAGTGACATGCCACTCCCTAGTCAGATGGTTCTTGACAATGATGGCCTCTCTGATTTCCGGAGGGAGTTGCCTCGAACGGATCGGCTATTTGCGTCTCGGCCGGGTGGCCGCGTCTGCAGCCTCATTGATCCAATCCGCCAAGTTGGCCATAGCGGTGGAAGGGCCGGATACAGCCGGTGGCGGTGCCTCTTCTATGCGCAGAGAGAGGAAATCTTTGAAAGAATCCCAATCTATGTAATTGAGATTCCTGCGTAGTTTGTCAGCTCGTGGAGTGACATCTGCAGCCATGTAAAACAAAACAGGAATGTGGTCTGAAGATAAGGCAGTTTTTGAGACCACAGCTATGTTGTGTTGCAATCCTTTCGTGATTGCAATGTCCAGGACATCAGGCAGTCCGTGTCCGTAAATGGTGGGTTCAGTTGGACCCCAGGTAACTGCATCGTTGTTTTCGACAACTCGCAGGAGCTTCCGACCGTTCGTGTTGGTGACGCGAGAGTTCCATACAGCATGTTTGGCGTTGAGATCTCCCGCAATGAAAACGTTACCGCGCAGACGAAGGAGGGCCGAGAAGTCTGCTTCATGTAGACGGCCTTCTGGAGGTCTATAAGCTGCCACAAATAGTACTCTCCCTCGGGAAGTCTCGACGGCGACACCAGTAGCTTCGATAGTCTCCAAAGGTGGCAAATTTATCTGGTAATGCTTTATGGTGTTCTTGACGTATACAGCGGTACCACCTCCCGCTGTAGGTCGATCGTGCCTATAACAAGAGTAGTTGGGTGCAGCGGCTTTCACCCCCGGCTTAAGGTGCGTTTCATTTACGAGGCAGACGTCTATCCCCTCGTCGCGTAAAAATTCTTTAAACTCGCCCAACTATCGCCAGAGGCCGTTGGCATTCCATGAGCATATGGTGAGATCCTCAATGGCGTTAGCCATGATGTTCCATGTTTGCTTGTTGGACGGCAATTACTGCCAACTTGACTGCCTCAGCGGTTTGTTTTGGTAGGTCGGAGATCTGCTTGTGGAGATCTTGGACGAGAGTGGTGACCGTCTGTAGCAGAGACAGCATCATGTTCATGAGCACCGCCGTGTTGACCTGAGGGTTGTCCTTATCGGGAGTTCGGCCATTCGGCTCAACCGCTTTCTCACTCATGTTTGAAGTTTCCGTAGTTTGGGTGGAAGAGAGGTTATTGTGGTTGTCCCTCTGATCCTTCCTTGCATTTGGTGAGTTGCGTGGTAGGTTTGTAGAAGCCTCTGCATAAGTGGTTCCTTGGGTGGATTCCAGGGTTATTTGATCCTGTTTTGTCTTTTTGTTGGTGGAGTCAGTTGCTTCATCCTCCTTCTTCTTCTTCTGTTGCTTCTTCTTGAGCATCATTGCAATGTAGGAAGCGTTGTTGGCTTTCTGTTTCTCAGTGAATCTGCTGAAGGCTTGGCATTTGCGATAACTTGCAACATGCTCTCCGCCACAGTTAGCGCATTTTGGAAGAGTTTCGCCTTTCTTCAGGGCGCATTCTCTAGTAGTGTGTTCACCAGCGCACTTTACGCATTTTGGTGGCATAACACAGTGACGGGAAACATGACCCACACCTTGGCAATTGAAACACTGAGGTGGCCCTCGAGTGCTTCGTAGCTTTTCTGTTGTAACTTTAACAGAGCAAAGTGACGTCATCTTATAAATTGCTCTGTTGTCCATATTGTCAGAGAGAACCACCAAGAACAGTGGAATCTCTTGTCCAGTTTTAGGAGAGCGCAGTCTGACAACTGTTCTCGCCACCAAATTACGTTCCTCCAGCTCTTCTTTAATATATTCTGGGGAGAAGTTAAATGGTAATCCTCTGATGACCACCTTGATGTTCTTATCCGCTTCTGTCGGAAATGTATAGAAGGGGATTTGGTGTGTTGACGCATAGGCAGAGATGGCCTGGTGGTCAGCCTTAGTCTTGGGTAGGAGTTTGTAGAGGTCGCGACCGGCAGGCCTCACTCCGCACTCATTCTTGCATATTTTCTTTAAGATGGTGTACAGATTTCTTTAATCATCCTTGTATGAAACCATAAGCGGGGCCGGTTTAGGTTCCCTGGTGGCAGTTTCGGGAGCACCGTCCTTAGCTGGCCCGTCAGCAGTGAGCAGCGGCGCGAACGAGTTGCTTGTGCTAGCCGGACTTGTAGCTGTGGCAGTTTTGTTGTTCAGTTGGGCCGCTGGGGCTGGTCGGCGCGGTTTGCGCCAGCCTTCTTCATCCTCAGTTGTCCTTAATCTGTTGCCTTTGGGTGGTGGGGGAGGCATCTTGGTCCTCGTCTTGACGGCGAGTTTTGCTGTCCTTTTGGTTTGCCTGACTTCCTCCTTGTCATTGCCGAGGTTGTCTGCGCCCCTCTTGCGCGAGGAGGTGGCCTCTTCGTAATCCATCACCGAATAGTTGCAGTGAACATCAGGTTGAGTGATGACATTAGGAGCTGTAGCAGCAGCATAGACAGGTCCCTCTTGCATGGCGATTTCCGAGGAGTGGCCTCCGTCAGAAGGCATAATAGTGCTTCCGGCAGAAGATAAGTCTCTGTCGGTGGGCATGACGACGCTTTCTTCAGCAGACATAGGAACAGGAGTGTTGTGCTGACCCCGTGTTATCACCGCAAGGTTCCTGGGGTCAGACACAACCCTAGCGCTCTCACCAGGGGGTTCCACTCCGCTCGGGAGTGGGCCGTGTGGTGGTAAATCCCTATCGCCTCGGAATGGGAGGGCAAAGGATCCCCAAAGAAGAAGCAAGCAATTTCGCTTACAATCACCTTCGCTAGGCGAGATAGAATTAGCATACACGAGTCACAGAGAAGCGTACACGCGTATACCAATACCAGCACGCTAGTGTTGACTGCAGCAGCTAGTGGCGGTGACTATATGACGTAGCGCTGGTGCTGCCTCCTGGTGGCGGGTGGAGACTATATGTCGCTGCGCTGGTGCTGCCTCCTGGTAGCGGCCCGCTGTAGGTTCCGGCGTGACCTGCCGTCGCTTTCTACCCATCATTCCCTGGACGGTTCGTCGTCGTCGACTGGAGGTTTGTGCCCCCACGGCGAGCCGTGGTGACACTGGACGCTCTGGGCATTTCCTGCCCCTCCGTCCTTTTGCTTAATTTGATGGAAATTAATTTGGCGAAGGTCGGGCTAGGCTCGGGTCCAGTAGGGGAGGCGGTGAGGATCTAATACGGCTTGATGTTGGCCACCAGCTGCGTCAGGTGTGACACAGCTCGTACAAGTTCTTGAAGGACGGCTGCATGGCCGCCTGTAGCTTGGCTGGGAGCCCGCCGTGGCGGCGAGCGTCCGCTGCGGCCTGTGGCCGCTCTGCTTCTGCTGGGAGCGCCCTGGTCCGTATGCGAGCTGGGCCGGGCGCTGTGGTGGGGGTGCCGCTGCGCGCGCTGCCTGGTGTTGGTAGCGCTGTCGTCCGTGGTGCGGTGGTGGGGAGGGCGCTGCGCGCGCCTCTTCCCGTCTGGCGCTGGAGCTGCTGACCCAGGGACCGTAGCGGACTGCGTACGGAGCCGTCGTTGCTTGGCTGCCTGCTTTCGCAGGTTTCGTCTTGCTTTGCAGCCGGCGTATGCGCTGGAATGCGCTTCCCCGCAGTTGGCGCACGTTGGTGTTGCATCTCGAGGAAGGCTGCATTTTTTAACGCTGTGTTCCCTCCCACAACGAACACAACGTTCCGCCGATTTGCAGTCTTTCGCCTGGTGAGAGAATCTTTGGCAGCGAAAGCATTGCTGCAGTGCAGCAGGTGGGCGCTTCTTGGGCTCGACACGTACTTCCGTGCCGAGTAGCGTCTTCACCTGGAGGGCCGCAGTGGCTGGCGGGTCCGCCGTGAAGGCTACGAGGGGCAGTCGCTCCTCTGTGCCCGGCTTCACCATGGGGTTCACATCCCGCACGGCAACTCCGAGCTCCGCGAAGTCCTTGGTGACTTCCTCGCTAGTGGTGGTTTCTGGCAGTCCACGGACTACCAGGCGACGTGGTTTGCCAGCTTGCTTGATGGCAAAGCGTAGACCTCTGCTTTCCAGCAGTTTGGTGACCACGGCGTAGTCAGAGGGGCACGAGCAGCTGACCAAAAGCCCGCCAGCGACAGGCCAGGTGTAGATTGCTAGTTCTGTTTCTTCCCAAATTTTAAGGGACAGGGCGTCGATGTTGCTGGTAGTGTAGACGACCAGCTGCTGCACTGGGCCCTCGACGGTGGGCTCCTCTCCGTCGCTGCAGTCAACGGAGTTGTCGCTCGTGCCGTCGTTGGTTTGGCCAGTGCTGCCATCTGCCGGTTCCGCTGAGCGCTCTGATGTTGGGGAAGCAGGTGACATCAGACGCTGCGTGGCTTCTTGGAGGTAGGAAGCTTCAGTAAAGCCCTCCGCAAAAATAAGAGGGCACGTCTCTATGCTTGGCGTCAGTAGCTGACGCGTCAGCATGCTTGGCACCATAAATGGGGTCTGACAAAGTTTGCTTAAAACTGCTGAAGCTGTCGGTTGGTATTCGCCATTTGTATATAGCTTCGCCCAACTTGACACTGACGAATACCTCCCAAACAGCGTTGCCAGGCGCAAGACGAGCTTCCCACCGTTCAAGTGGGAAGGCATGGATTGCATTTGTGTACTCGCTTCCTCGGAAGTTTGAAATAAGCTCAATGCAAGGAGCGGACGACATCTTAACGTTCGAAGTGCGTGCGTCAAGCTTAGCAGCACACACTCGAATGGGTCCCTGGACGTCAGCGTCAGCGTCATCTGTTGGCTTGCGCCATGTTGATAATGCAGCTCCAGGGTAAACCCTACTACTGCTGTCTGATATGCTTTTTTGGAGAATGGCTTTTTGTCAAAGTCGTGGTTTGTTAGCGATGTCTGATGTTTTCTGGACGTGGCATCAGGGCGGTGATCAGCTGCGTGAGCAGCGTGACCACCACCGTGAGCTGGTCGCTGGGTCCGGTACGGCAGTGGCAGTGGTCAGCAGGTCGACCGTCACGGCGGCCGGCAGGCTGCCGACTGGACCTTGGAGCCGTCGTGGGCTGCTCTTGGCGACGCGGTGCGGCCGTCGTATGGAGCCCGCGCGTTGTCGCCGGTCGGACGCTGTGGGGTTGCTTGGTGGAGCTGGTCTCCTGTTGGTCTCTCCTTGGCGCCATGGCGGCTTTAGGGCGATACTTCGCCTTCAGCTGCTTCTTCTTTTCGCAGCCAGAGAAGCAGGCTGCGTGATTTAGTCCGCAGTTGCAGCATACAGCCTCCTCCCTGGCTACGGTACATTCGGCAGCACGATGGTCAGCCCCACATCTGGTGCATCTGCGCCGGTTTTTGCACTCCTTTGCCTCGTGACCATGGAGCTGGCAGTTAAAACACTGCCGGAGTTCGGGCGGAGAAGGCCTCTTCTTGGCAGCCTTCCTAGCCCTCTCTCTCGGCAGTGCTGAACCGGTCACAGGCGACGGCTGGCTCGGCGGGCTGGGCTGCACCATGTCGCAGCCGATGCCCTGGTCACTCAGCAGGCTGGTGGCACTCATCAGGTCGGCGGGGCATGAGGCCAGGATCTGCAGGCCTCCCTCGACAGGCCAGCAGAACAGAGGCAGCTCTGTAGCCAGCAGGAGCTGTACATACAGGCCGCCCCAGTTACCCTCATAAGCCGCCACCACGGGCTGGACAGGACCCTGCTCCGTGGTTGGTGCTGACTCTTCCTCTTCTTCTTCTGGCGTGGGCGACGCTGGAGCTACCTGGTCTGCCGCAACGTCGTCCCTCGGAGGGCTGGTTTGCGCTGGGGGCTCCGGGATTTTGAAGCCTGGTGCCTCTGTCCCTGGAGTCTGCAGCGTTGTGGTTGTAGAAGCAACATTTTTGCCTCCCGCCACCTGCCAGTCCTCTGTTGCCGCTGGTTGTTGCTTCCTGCGCAGCCTCTTTCTTCTTCCATTTAGTTTTCGGAAGAGTTTCTTCGCGCAGAAACCCTCCGCGAGAACCAATGGAATTGATGCTAGGGCATCCGGGCGCTTGAGCCCTTTTACCGCAGCATCGTCGTGAATCAGCTTCACATCTGGGTCTTTCACTCCTTGGACGGCCAGGGCCGAACTGCAGTCCATGTAGTTGTCTGGAATGGTCCATCCGTACTTCGTGCCGGCGTTGATGACCCACAGAGTGAAGGAAGAGTCATAATTCTTCTGCAGGAAGTTCCTGAACTGCAACTTGTCGAGGTTAGGCGTAAAGCGCTTCAGGTCGAAACGGCATACTTGTCCATCTCGCTCGCGATTTCCCTCAATAAAGATATCATCACCAGCTGCTGAGTCGACTGCCGACAGGTCGGCATCTGTAACAGCCGCTGACATGATGATCGTCTGTTCGCTCTCCTGCTCGAGTGAGAGTCGAGTCGAGTGGGGGTCCCTGGACGGTCTGACGACAAAATTTGCATTATCTGGGTGCGGGCCTGATATGGCGCGTCCTAGTTCACGGTTGCAGTCCAATCCGGAGCGATCCTCCGCAGTCCAGGTCCCAGGGTTGACTGATGGTAGTGGGGTGGCCATCTTTCTACTGTTCATGTGCTGGTGGTTGAGGATCTTCACCGTGCTGCCACCTGTGGGGACATCCGGTACATTATTATTTCAAAAAGGCGTACCAAATTACAGACCACTGGCGTGCACTTTCGATTTTTTATTACTCATTTAAGATTTTCATTTGACTCTTCCTCGTAATTAAAGAACTGATGTACTAGGGCATTATTTTCTCTCTGTATAATTAAGTAGGAAGTAGATTGATACGTTAAAAATCTTTCGAAACATATGTACACGCTAGCGAAAGACTAGCCTGGTGTGGTGTGGGTGAAGGCGCTTTTCAATGACACCCTTGTCTGCACTAAGCCCAAATGGCCTGATACCAAATTGCCTGGTACTAAATAGCCCAGGCTAAATGGATCACATGTGTGATGGCCACCTTCAAATATTGTACTGATCAACAATTATTGATATATGTGATGCATTCCAGATACTACGGGGGCTAGCGGAAAATGCAACACAGGACTATTCATTCATCTCACAAGATAAATGACTTTATAGGGGTTGGTGTGTAGGGTTGGAGAATGACTCTGAATAACACATTTAAAATCCTATAGATTCATGTTAAGCCATTACTCTTAAATTGGCTCTACGAATTTTATTAATAATACCGCTGATTGCAGGCTAAACCGGTTGTTAGGTGATTTATACTTTCACTAAAGTTCTCTTCTTTACCCCTGAATATTATCTTGTGATTATGTGACTGCAAATTCACCGACAATAAGAACCAGTTATTACGTCTAAATGGTTTAAGGAAATAAAAATTTTGGGTGTAAGATAGAGGAGTGAGATGGACAGTAGTGGAATAGGACTAAAAGAGGAATGTTGCTGTAAGCTGTGATGATGATGATGAAACTGATTACGGTGTAGCATCAGCTTAATTGGTCGTTGAGTCGTCCCATGTACGTCGATCGTTAGCCACCTAAGAACTCCCAAAAAGAATAGTAAATATAATACATACGTCTGGATATTGTGGGCCATTTCCTCAATTGCGGTAGGACCAATTTCTTATGAATAATTTTCACGCCAATACATTTGAATATGTTGTTTTTATTTTCCGTACGCGTTTAACTTCATTCTCTGAAGCATCTTCAGCGGTTCTGTCTGTTAATTAAATTTGTTCTATATTGCAATTTACACAAGAAAATTATGATATATACAGGTATAAGCTTACAATTTACACATGAAAATTATGATATATACAGGTATAAGCTTACAATTTACACATGAAAATTATGATATATACAGGTATAAGCTTACTTAGTACTGACAATGAAATTAAAAAAAACACAACTATCTACCACAAAAAGAAACAGTCATTAATAATAATAATAATACACTAAACTCACCGAACTAAGCACAGAGACATATTTAAAAGCGCGCCACCCACCGAATGAAAACAGAAACCAAACGATAAACAAATCTAGAGCTCGGCGATATACACTACACACTAAACAAATGTAACCCATCAGAAATCAATATCTATAGTGCAGTGAAAGTGACACGAAATTACTCATAAAGATGCAACAAATATCTGTAATGCGAAATATTTCTATTATAGATACAACTGATGCTGAAACAGGGTACAATTACAAGCCAATTTGATCATGTAAAAATGTAAGTAAGCTTATATCTTTACATATCTTAATTATCATGTGTAAATTGTAAGCTTATATCTGTATACCTGTGTATCATAATTTTCTTGTGTAAATTGCAATATAGTACAAATTTAATTAACAGACAGAACCGCTGAAGGTGCTTCAGAGAATGAAGTGAACCGCGTACGGAAAATAAACACAACATATTCAATTGCATTGGCGTGAAAATCATTCATAAAAAATTGATAATTCGAATTACAGCCGTAGGTAACCGGGGCACTTGCCCCAGGCGGCAAATTCAGGGAAAGTGGTGGGGGGGGGGCGCAAATAGCAAATTCATGTGGCGGCGACCTTTTCGTTTTTCAGCTCTGCTGCCCCGAATGGCAGACTCGTGTTTGACGGTGCGGAAATTTCAAATTTTTTACCCCGGTTCGGAAAATTAGTAGATTCTTCACAGGAATTACCTAGATTTTGTAAAAGAGGCCAGCAGAGTTGCAAAATTGGATAGCAAACTGAATCCGCCACGCAAAACGTGCGGAATATATTTTCAGTTGAGCATTTCAGAACTTCCTTCGGAACGCCACAAATAATTAGGCCCACAATCAAGTAGCATGAAACACGACAATGACTGAAGGTCAAAATAAATTATAATACAGCAATAATTTTAATTATATATATTATTATTATCTGCAATTGGACCCTGTCGGATCACGCAAAGCCTTAACGATTCAGTATATATATATGGCAAACCGCGGTACAAGGGAAGCAATTTAGGCTTTAAGATTAATACTTGAAAGGCGGATCAAGAAAAACAAAGACACTTTTATGGCATTTGTTGATTTAGAAAAAGCTTTCGATAATGTTAGGTGGGACAAGATGTTCAAAATTTTAAAGAAGTCAGGCCTAAAGTATCGAGATAGAAGAATACTTTATAAACTATATAAGAATCAAGTGGCTGTAATAAAAGTAGAGAATCATGAGAGACAATCATCAGTTAAAAAGGGCTTGAGACAAGGTTGAAGTCTCTCCCCGTTAATATTCAACTTGTATGTAGAGGAAGCAATAAAGAAAGTAAAAGAAAAATTTCCATGTGGCATAAGTGTACAGGGAGAAAAAATTAGTATGCTACGATTTGCTGATGACATTGTCTTGTTAGCAGAAAGGGCTGAGGAAATTGAGAAATTACTGAATGGCATGAACAAAATACTGAAGGAAGAATTTGGACTGAATATAAATCAAAGCAAGACTAAAGTGATGAAATGTAGCAGAAATGATACCAATACTAGTAGATTAAATAAAGAAATAGGATCGGACGCAATTGGAGAAGTAAGTGAATTCTGTTACTTAGGAAGCAAAATTACAACCTATGGCTGAAGCAAGAATGATGTTAAAAACAGAATAGCACTAGAAAAAAGAGCCTCCATGAAAAAGAGAAATCTTTTAGTTTCAAGTATTGATCTAGGAATTAGAAAAAACTTTTCAAAACACTATGTGTGGAGCACAGCACTTTACGGTAGCGAAACATGGACTTTAGGAATACCGGAAAGAAGGAAAATTGAAGCATTTGAAATGTGGTGCTACAGAAGATTGCTGAAAATTAAGTGAACAGACAAAGTAAGAAATGAACGAGTTTTGGAAATGATGGGTTAGGAAAGAAGTTTGTGGAAGAAGCTTACAGAAAGAAGAGACAGGCTGGTAGGTCATATTTTGAGACATGCTGGATTAGTTAATTTGCTGGTGGAGGTAACAGTCGAAGGTAAGAACTGCAGAGGAAGACAGAGATTAGAATATATGAAGCAAATAATTGAGGACGTGGGTTGTAGGGGATATGTAGAGATGAAGAGGTAAGCACAAGATAGGAAGGGATGGAGGATTACATCAAACCAGTCGAAATACTGATAACAGCAAAAAAAAAAAAAAAAAAAAAAAATATATGGCACCATGTTATTAACAAGGTCTTTGTAGTATTCAGTTTTGTGTTTGCTATGTATATTTTTCACTATCTTTACAAATGCTTGCCGAGCTATATGTATATTAAAACGAATTCTTAAGCTATTTTTGCTTATAAATTTGAAAATAAATTCTGTTTTTCTCTAGCAGGTCTAGTTTTTTTACTGTACTCATCTAGATTTGGCTCTATTAAATTGTAAAACATATAGCCAACAATGCACATGGTCTGAGATTAGTGTGTTTTTGGGAAATTAAACGAGTCTGTTTCTTTAACTAACTTTATATTGTTCATGTAAGTGGTAAAGAATATTAAGCGATAAAGTATGCGTGACTCATAAACAAAAAACAAACATATATTCAAAATCGAAAATCCAAAGATTTTGTCAGAAAATCAAGGAATATATTTCCGCTTCTTTGTGCTCCGTGAATGTTGAGCAATAGGATAGCAATATTCTCATATCATCGTAGTATCCCAAAGTACTTGGTTTCCATCTCGTTGATGACCTGATGGAATCGCTCCCCTTGTTCGTCGCTGACATATCCAATATTTTAAGGAAAGCGACCAAGATGATTGAAAAGAAAATACATTTTGGTGTTCATATTCGCGTGAATATGATGAAAAGTTGGCACCATGTTATTAACAAGGTCTTTGCAGTTATCATTTTTGTGTTTCCTAAAGAAATTTTTCACTATTTTTACAAAGGCTCGCTGAGCTAATGTTGCATTATCGTACATCTTTTTCGCGAAATTTATGTCTTTCATGAGCTTACACATGATTGGTTCATCAAAAATCCATGCTTGAAGTTTTTCAACCATCATGTTTAGAAATAAATTGTAGCTATTCTTGAAGCGCTCCCAGTGTTTGTGCAAATTGTTTTATCAGTCCAAGTTTAATGTGTAAATGAGGTAAGATGATTTCTTCTTGCTCAACTAACGGTTCTACTAAATTATTGACAGCTCTACAGGGAGCCATACATATTCGAGAAGGCCAATCTTTTCTTAACATCTCTACTATCCCACATGCAAAGGAAACTGAAATTTTGTATAACTCGTTTGCTATCCTCAGGAAAATTCAACACCTTTGAGTCAAGCCACTCATGCTCGTAAACCAATTTAATTGCTGCATATTTTTCATGTGTATGAGAGAAGAATAGTCACTCACACAGTTATAAACTTTGACTAATATATCTCATAGCTTAAAAATTAGACCTGATATGTCAAAATATTTCCTACACACCAAAATCCTTGTTGCCAAGTGTAAAACATTGTTAATTTTCCTATGACCACAAAAACTAATTGAAACAGATGGAAATAATTTTAAACGGTAGCAGAAATAATTTATTACTTTTTAAATGTAGTTTGAATGAAATATTCAGTTTATATGGCTAGAAAATAAGATGAAATTTATAACTAACTAAATCATTTAAATGTACTTTACATATAATTGTGGTAGACAGCTAAGCATGTAATGTTACAATTCTGACAGTTTCCCTGTCAGTTGCCAGTTTTGAGTAATTGTATATTCATTACTAGATAATTATTTTTTTCCAGAACTACATTTTTTCTGAATGCCATAAAGATTTCTTGCGCCAGTTAATTTATCACTTGAAGCTGTGCACATACTACGCCGGCAACCATATCGTCTATGGTGGTGATGTAGACCAAACAATGTACTTCATACATCGGGGAGAGGTGAACGTATTAGCAAAGATTGGCGATGTGCAAAAACAGATATTGATTCTAAGAACTGGAGATTGTTTTGGATTGGTAAGTGTGATGCCGCTAACTGTATAACGTAAATTATCTATCCAATTTCCCTTCCATTTACATACAATTCGTATGTTTATGCAGAGTTAAACATATCTTAAGCAATATCACAAGAAAAACTAAATGCTAAAATATTGTATGTAAAATTCGCTGTTGCAAAATATTTTGGGCAAACTGTTGGGTTCTGAGGCAATTCGATGAGAATTATCTCTTTGTTTTTCATGTGAGAGTGAATCAAAATTGATTCTAATTTCTAAGAAATTTTTGTTCTTTGTCCAATTGTTAATTTGCCACTGGTGACGAAAAAACATCGAAATAATAAGGAGTAAATCTACATATCAATATAAGCGATAGCCAGAGAGCAAGTAACAGTATACCGGAAAAAGAAAAAATAATCATCGAGGAGCCTTTTTGATTATAGGGTCATAGAGACATCCAACATGAAGGACATCACTTTTAGAGGAATTCAACATGCGGCAATTAAAAAAACAAAAAAAATTTGAAATTTATCTGTGTATGAGAATTTAACCAGACCTACCTGAGATTTTGGACTATTTCTGAGTTTTAGCAACATGTAAGACTTATTCAACAGAAATAATTCTTGTTCAATTCGACAGAACCTTCTTTCAAATATGTTTATTAGCCATCATCTAACTAATCACAATGTAATTAGTTTTATCATTGAGCATCTATCCGCTAAATTAATATAACATCATCATAAATCAAATAGAAACAAAATTATGAAGAATCAATGTCACGAATTATTACATATTATATAAAAATTTGAAAATATTACCTAAGAATTTTTCTTCACTCATTCCTATAAACGTGCTGAACAAAACATTAGATTTCAAAGAAACATTTCGGAAATTTTTTCATAAGAAATTACATTAAAACTAATTGTAAGACATGTAAAAATTTGTAATGATCTCTATATTCATTTTTGTGTTTTCAATTCTTTCAGGAACTTTTTTGCCCTATAGAGTTACAGGATTATCTGTTAACATTTTTTTGTATTGATAACGATATTAACATTTTTTTATTTTATTTACAGGAGCAGGGTCTTTATGAGAAAACACCACACAAATACAGTTTCAGAGTTAAAACAACTTCTCTTATTCTAGCATTAAATTTTGACCACTGGAAACATCTTTTGGATTTTTTCCAAGCATCAAGACATGAAATATATAAGAAAGCTGACAGTATGGAATTTAATTTTTAGTACTTATTTTCTGTATTCAATAAAAAAGAAATATTTTATTAATTTTAAAAGTAATTCATTTTGAAAGGAATTGAAGAATTACCGGAAGTTGTAACGAAATTATTTTTGTTACAGCTGATCTCATTTGACTTTTGGCTGAAGTCTGGATGAGTCAAGAATCTTACGAACAACGCTTATCTCTAGATATACATACGGGTCGTGGTTTCCGGTTCAAATCTCCGTGGAGGCAAAGATTTTTAAAAATTGTTTTTGATCGTAAGAGTCACGCCTGGGCCGTCTGTTATTCGGATTGAATGTTAAACTGTAGATATCACAAAGTTAGGGGTGCAATGCTAAGCAAATCGTAGGTAGTCTTGCAATGCTGTAGGTGTACACTTTTTTACGTTATATTGATCCCTCAGGGGTGATTCGCAGTCAGTATGTGTGTGATCCGCAGTAATAAAATTATAAAGGCGGAAGTAAGTCTCAGTCTTTTGTTACGTTTTGACAACTAAATGCTTATACCGATATTGAAGGAATTTGACAAGAAAATCTGTAGGGAGGGCACAGGAAATTTTTTTTCGGCGTGATTAACAGTTGTAGTCACGAAATTTTGAGAACTTATCGAATGGTGACAGAGATACGGATGTGTGTGTTAGTCTGTAATGTTACGTCGCTTGCTCAAGCTATGCTTCTCGCGCATTATGTTAGTATAAAACACAGAAAAAAACGTATTATTTAGTATAGATGTCGATTTTCTCTGTCCTTTTACTTTGTGTCTGTTTAAATGTTTCTGGCACCAGTTTATTTTGCCTTCTTTTTTGACATGCCTTGTGGGCGTAAACTGGCCTAAGTTGTAGCTCTAGCAGAGCACGAGCAGCTGAACTTATTAGAACCCAAGAATCGGATGCTCATGCTGAAGAAAGAAGAAAAGTCCAAGCTGAAATAAAGTTGCTCTTTCAAAGGAACTGTTCTAAAGAACTGGTTCACTCGCGAACGACCCGTTTCTAGTTCACAGCGGTTATTTTCTTTGTCTTGACTGTTATCGTGTTGGTTGAAGAAATTTGCATTTAGGGTTCTTAATACCTTTGGCTCGACACAAATGTGTGAACATGCGTTTTCCAACACGGACTTTATTAAAAACAAACTCAGGAAGCAAATAGCCCATGAGAACTTTGATTAATGTTTGAAATTAAAAACGACAAGTTACTCACCAAACATTACAAACTTGACATGGTAATACAGGCATATTTGTTCTCATTAATTAAAAAGCTTACCACTTATACGTAAATTATTTATGAATGTAATATTTACGTAACTGTATGTAAGATGGTGTGATGACTATTCGATAAAATATATTAAAAATTATTTAATTAAATATAACCAGGCCTATGGCTCTTAAAATTTTTTGCGACAACTTTAATATTGAAATTGGCTCTTTAACTTCTAAAGTATGTCATCACTGTTATAGGGTGCCAACTCCGTCTCCCTGAACTACCATCCCGTAACTTAGGAGAACTGCGTGCACATACATGACAACTGTCACAATTATGAACGGATAACTATTAGCTACCTGCTACACATGTAACTAGAAACAAATGAGCAATGGCTTCACCATGTGCATTTTCGATACAGAGGCAAGCCTGTAATTCAAAGATGTATCCCCTATAATAATTTTTTCCTGAAACCGGAGTCGCAATCTGAACACACTTCTAATTGAATCCCGTGGCAGAGCTTTGTCACTCAACATGCAGGCACGCTCATAAACGAAGAAAAAGGATTATTGTTGAAGTTATCGGAATGACATGTCGAATTTGACTTAAGTAATTGCAGAATAATGCAATTGAGTTAAGGAATAAATAATTGATTGAGTGATGTCTACACTAACACAAATGATAAATTCGTGGAGTTGGCTTATTTTTGCATACGCATCGTCGACAGAGGTGGGAAATCTGGATGGTCGCACAGGGATCCCCGTGTCCTCTCGAATGCGAGACCAGAGCGTTAGCGTTTTTTGCTCATCACGCTCAGTCGGAGAGTCGTACCTGCTGGACCGAACGGGACCTCAGCAGATATGCCTGTTCGGTCGAACTATAAAACCCGCTCTCGCATTTATATACCATGGAAGAAGGAAGATATGGAGACGACGCAAGGGACTTTCACCACGCACTTGAGTGAAGCCGGGTAGAGAGAAGTGGGGTGGGAAGTTCTCCATATTGGTCTGCCGTAGAAACACGGGGAATAGGCACAAAAACCTCAAGGGAATCATACGACAACCGTGGCACCGTAATTTATTATTATGTAACTCGACGAGAGACACCAAAAATGTTTTTTTTTTTTTTTTTTTGATATCCTGCTTAGTTCTCGAGATATACTGTCTCAAAATTTAGAAGTTTCGTGTTTAAATTCAAAAGAATAATTTCCCCAAGGTCAAATTTGATGATATGATTTTATGTAACACGATGAGACAAATCGAAAATGAAGAATAATTTTTTTCGATATCTCGCTTAGTTCTCGAGATATGCTGGCTCCAAATTGGGGTGGATAGGTTAGGCCAAGTCAATGTTTAGAACTTTAAAAAAAATTAATAATAATAAAAAAACGAACTCTTCAAAAGACATCATAGCTTCTGAGCTTACTCAGAAGATATTTGGTCTACATAACTTTGTTAGCAACATCAGTGCATTTATCCTCTTACTATACATCAATAGTCAGAAGCTTTGACGGGAGTAGTTTACATCGCGATACACGCTGTGTCACTAACATGGTGCTCGTGAAATTACTAATAATAAATAAATTGTTTGTATCCTTCTGGTACACGCCACATTTCAACCTACCCACATTTCCATTAATATTGTCGCTACAAAATCAAACTACGTGGACAGATCTAAACACATGAAATGCATCGTGAACAACATTTCGGGTAACAACAACATTTGCTTCATCAAGTTTAGTAGTTCACAGCACAAATTATCACAATTAATTTCATCGTACACTTTCAGTGTAAACTGAAACTGGACTAAAGCATGCACATTCACTGTATCGCGATGTAAAACTGACCCCCTTAAATTGGACTTTCAATACTTGTTTACAATAAGGTTAGGCTTTTAGGTGCAAAGTAGTAACATATGCTGATTGTCTACACTACACCAACAAACATTTGAGAACAATATCATCCTATTGAGAGAAACGAATAAATTTATACCGATAGGATCTAATCTTGCAGTTATCTATCAAACACTTCAATAACAATAATTACAATGTGATTTAGTTACGAAATGTTATTCCAGGTTGTTTCCTATCTTGTCTGTTTGTTCAACCATATGGAACACAACTTGGCATTATAAAAAAAACTTTGAAATATTAGAAAATGAAATATTCACAGAAGCAAGCACAGTTCAAACAGCCCAATGTTTTGGGGTTATTCCTATGGCCGCCGCGCATGCGCAGTAGGAGACGAGTTTTTATATGAGGTTACACAGATTTGGCGTTATTTCGTCTCCTCTTCCTTCTTCCTCCATGATTTATACTGCTTCCATAACATTGTTACCTGTAACTGTCACGTGTCAGTCCGGTGAGACACAGAAGGACGAAAGCAATGAAATCATGCAGAGCTGTCTGCATAGTCCGACGCGGTGGCTAACTCGTAAACGTTGCTACAGTGTTACGTTGTAATTTTTTTGTGCAGCTGGTGCGCCTGTTTGTTCGTTTCTCATAATTCCGTAAACAAGCTTAATTTCGTGAGTCAGGAGATTCCGTCTTGATAATTGAATCGTTTATTTTTGAAAGGGCACATGTCAATATTTTAGCAAAAAGTATGTTTTTACAGATTTGAGTTTGAGAAGTGTAGGCTTGTTTACTTTTGAAAGGGCACATTCTCAACTGAACTCTCTACAATGCTGTAGCGGTTTGAAATTGGTGTTTATTATTGAATAGGCTCATGTCCTGGACATGTGCCCTTCCCCCGCTAAACTTGTTGTATTGTAGACACAGGGACGTAGCTACTAGCTACTATGGGGCTGGGCGGTGCAGTGCACCGGGGCCCTCACGCTCAGGGGGCCCCCAAGCATACCTCAAAGGGCCCCTAAGCGCACCTCTAGGGGGCCCTCAAGCGCAGTTTAGAGGGCCCACGAGCCTTCACGGCAAACTGGCGACCTTTATTTTTAAAATATTTTTTAGCTCTACCGTCGTCTAAGGGGCCCCTCACTAAGGGCCCTCGTTGCTCAGGGGGGGCCCCAACCACTGCTCAGGGGCCCCTAAGGAACAATTCAAGGGCCTCCATCCTAACTTCAGGGGGCCCCTACCAGCACACAAAGCAAAAAAAAAAGGTCGCCCGTCTGGCCTGAGAGGCCACAATAAATTTTTTGCACCGGGGCCCTTGTTGACCTAGCTACGCCACTGTGTAGACAGCCATCCTGCCACTTTTAAGTTGCTGTGGAACAACACAGGTATTGAGCTTCCTAACGCAAAAGCATTTACAGAAATGAATCCCATCAATGCTCCCCCCCCCCCCCCAAAAAAAGGATGACATTAGGAAAGTGCTACAGTATGTTCCTGAAGATCATATGCCATTCTATGATGCTATAATGTTGTGGCCATCTACCGAGAATGATTCTGATGCTGATTAGTTACGTAAAGTAAAATATATAAGGTGTTGGATTTTGTGCAAAACTGCAATAATTTCAATGGTAAATTAAATGTAATTTCATCTAATGTAATTTTTTGAAACTTTTAGTTTACGTGAACTGTTCGAACAAATAAAATATCCATACATAATAAACAAATGTGAAGAAGTTAATTTTTTTATTTTTTTCCTTGGTTTATTATTAAAAGGGCACATGTCCGTGTTACTTGAAAATCTGTTGAAAGCACATAATGCACACAATAAATTCCAAATGTAGGTCAAAAGTGTATTCTATGTTTCTTCATCAGTTGCAGTAAAAATATTTTTAAAAAGATAAATTTTAAAAGACTTTTTGTGTTTTTATTGATTCCTGTAAACTTTATAAAAATGGACATGTGCCCTTTCAAAAATAAGCGATTCAATTTTCTAAAGTAGCGTTTCTCAACCTATTGCAACCCGCGGATCACTAAAATGTCATCATTATCATCAGTTTTCTGCCCTCGGACAGGTTTTCACTAAAAATGTCAACAACAAAAAATAAATTCTGCGGACCAGTAAGTTATATATGACCTAAGAATTGTTATCGACACGTACTGCGGTGCGTTAAGACTTAGACTAACTTATAAAACCATTATTAACTTAATTCCTAAAGGTGTACTAGTATTTTATTGCAGTAACAATGCAGTCATATTATCGTATACTGGC
Source organism: Vandiemenella viatica (assembly GCA_031002005.1). NCBI lineage: Eukaryota > Metazoa > Arthropoda > Insecta > Orthoptera > Morabidae > Vandiemenella > Vandiemenella viatica. The sequence continues at coordinate 116,245,486 of JARYHS010011408.1, forward strand.
AATAACAGATTTTTGCCTGGTCGCTGAAATATTCATGGTTTTTGGAAAGTTTGCTTCTCTTGTAGCTGCTTACAGTACGAGCACTATATCCAGTTTGTGCGAACAATTTTTCCTAATTTTGTTATGTTACCTTAAATTTAATTACAACTCATTCTTTAATATTATGCCCACCAACCACCCGTCCCGTCTCCGCGGACCACATGTTAAGAAACACTGTTCTAAAGCTTCGTTTTCTATTTTGTTGATACACGAAGATGTAAAAATGTATTATTATGTATTTTACAGTTTAATAAAAAAAATGAAAATAAGCACGTCATCATTCCTTTGCTGTTCAGGGAAGAAGCTTCTCGTAAGGACTCATTGCAGTATGATCGTCTTCTTGCTTCGGCATGGGCGAGACGACACACGATTTTCGTTGTGACGTGGTTTCTAATTCAGAACAAATAACACAACCACAAAATCCTTTGCCGATTCTCACAATTCACTCGGATGGGATACTGTCCTAATTGCAAAAAGAAATATACTTTATCGAGCGTAAACCGTCATATGAAAATAAAATAAATATCAAGCAATAAAAAGCCAACAGTTATCATGCTAAAGCAGGTAAGTCATCAGACATACATTTAAATGAGTCATCTATATGGTAAGACATTTGCTGTTCATATTTGGTATTTAACTGGGGAGACAGGACACATCTAATGATGATTTTCATGTTCGTTGTAAAGAATTAAGCCCTTTTACGTATTAATCTTAAATTTATATAGAATCCACAAGACATAAGAGATGATTGGTATTAGTCCAGTAAAGGGGCAGTTTTCACTTGCATTATATCACGTATAAGATTTTTTTCTCATCTCGTATATATTGGTGAGAGTACTCAGAAGCCAAGTTTTCTACCTCCGACTCCCTCGGCACAATTTTCTGTCGCCAAAAAACGTCAAAATTTGGTACCTTTTTCAGTTTTCATCTATAACTCTTTCCTGATGAGTCATAGCAAGAAATACTTTATTTTCAGATTAAAAGAGGACAAAATTTCCTACAACTTTTGTATTGCAAAGTTTTATCTAAACTCAAAACTAAGCGAGCAACAGTTCTTCGAAAATTAGCCTTTCACACTCTTCCGAAAGTGGGGTCTTACCAATTTTGTCGCTCAAAATGACCTGGAACCTCTGTATACATAATTGATTTATATGTATCTCTGTATGACATAGTATATGTATGTACTGTACTATGATCACTGATTGGTCATTTCACTAAACAGTACCTGGGTGACCGATCTTCGCTCGGTATCTTTCGATTTCTGTTCAATATCCAAGATTTTGAGTAAAGTTTGATTAAAGTAAAAGGCTTGAAGGCTTCCTAGGCGTTTTGAGGTGCACAGTTAACCAAATAGAAGCTTAACTAACATCAGTAGGCTTACTGGTACCTGAAACTTCTACGTAATGAGGTTAGAGCCGTTTTCGAGAAACCAAATACAAAAATTGCTCCTTTATTTTTTATTTTTTTTAAATCGTGTTAAAAACTTGAATAGCAAAACGTTATCTACATATGAAATTTCATCCAAATCGCTAGATCCATTTGCGAGACCGCCTCATAAATTGCTTTCAAAGAAAAATGCTGTTATTATGTTAAACAGAAATCTTAATGCCAGTCAGGGATTAATTAATGCTGCGAGATTTGTGTTAATTCAGGGCATTCTACGAAAACCCTTGATGATGGATTCTTATGTAACTCGACGAGACAAATCGAAAATAAAGAATTTATTTTTCTGATACCTCAAGTGAAGAGGTTAGGATTAGATCCGGCCTGGACCAGAAAAAGAATCCACCAAAAGCACTATGCCTATACGGTGGAAATGTACTTTCAATGTTTTATTTTGTTCCTAATGGTTGTTGTTAAGTTGAAATACAGCATGGACCAGGAGAAACGTCGCCAAAAGCACAAGGAACTATACCTATTACTGATTTTTGACATGCTATACCTCGTAAACCAAGCGAGATATCAAGAACATTTATTCTTTATTTTCGATATGTTTCGTCGCGTTCTATAAGAATTCATCATCAGATTGTGACGTCACGGTAATGATAGAACATCATCAGTGCTAAATTCATTCACTCCGATAAAACTATGCTCATACCTCGCGTGGTAGTATTTAATGACAAACTAACAACCACTTTTTACGATCAAAAAGTAAACGATGATTACTTTATAACTTGTACCGGTAATATTATTTTCAAAGAAGTTTATCACCTCTGACAAAACCAATCATAATTTTTTAATTATCTTCCTTTTTAAATGTTTTACAATTAAACTTGTAATGTTACTATTTCCACGCTTCAGCCAGTATACAAGAACTGTTCGTTTAAATATTCTTTGAAATAAGAGAGAATCTATTTGTAGGCTTTCTGGTACCTGAGTTGTCTACGAGATGGCGCTAGTGCTGTTTTCGACATATCTAGTGAAAAAATTGTTCGTATTTTGGAAACTCGCTTTTTTGTAGGGAAGACAACTATTTAGGTAATTTTAAAAGTCAAAACATTATCTAAATATCAAATTTCATCCAAATCGTCGTAGCCGTTTCCGAGTTCCGAAATATATATATATATACAAGAATTGCTCGTTTAAAGATATGGCATTGTTGGCCGGGACATCCCGAAGAATTGTTCGACCGCCAGGTGACAGTGTTTTCGATTCGCCGCGCAGTGCGCACCTTTGTGGTTATGTAACCTAACCAGGTAATTATTATTAATTTAATTTCGATGAAGCTAACACTCCGGTGGCAATTTCCCTAGTCACATAATTATATCTTTTTATGGATAAATATATTTTTCTTTTTTAGTTGGAATGTTAAATTCCTCGCCCATATACTTTTTCAATTTACAAATTTTTTAATTTAAATTCCTTAGGCGTTTTTGGTAAATTATTCATGACTTCATTTGGTAATTTGTTCCAATCCCTGACACCCTTACCAACAAAAGAAAATTTTCTCGCTCCCTTATGCATGAAATCGAACGCCAGCTTGTAATCATGGTCGCCTCTCCCCTTCCATGCACTATTCCTAATTTTTTGACTAATATCCCTCCAAGCCCAATTACCAACATATGGCCTGTACATTTCCAGCACTCTCTTCACCCTCCTCCTTTTCTCCAATGAGTCCCAATCCATCTACTTTATCATATCAGTTACTGACTGGGTAAAAATAAAATTCGTTCAACGTATTAAAAGAAAATACAATACTACAAACATCAGAGAGCTGTGTATTATTACCATGGTAGTGAAAAAAAAAGAAAGAAAAGAAAAAAACCTTGTTTAGAAAAAACTATGATTATATCACAATTATTGATAATAATGAAATTAGGGTTAAATTGAAAATTAAGAAAATACATTAAAATTGTTTTTATTAAAACTATTATGAATTTGAACATAAGTAATCATACACAATCACAAAATGTATTCACAATATAATTTGGTGCCATAGTAAAATCAAACATTTCAAAGTTACTTCAATTTTATTTAAAGATGATCTGAGAAATTTGAAACTCTCAATTTTCTTAAACGGCAAAATAAGTAAGTTCACTGATTATGTCCACTGGAGGTCTAAATATTAAATTTTGATAAAACTCAGTGTATGTAATTCAGTACATCACACAGTTTACAAAACATAGACATAAAATTTGCAGGCCAATCCATTCAAGAGGAAGAGAAATTTCTAGGTTTGTATATTGATCATAATTTAATTGGAGACTTCATGTCTCTGACTTACTGAAGAGATTGGATGCAGTCACATTCGCAATTTGTATAATTTCAGCAATAGGTGATCTCTGCATGGGGAAACTAATTTATTTTGCTTATTTTAATTCCTTATTATCATATGTAATAATATTCTAGGGCACTTCTACTTGTTTAGGCAAAGTTTTCAGGGCCCAAAAGCTAGTAATAAGAATTACTAGAAGACCCGTGCTAAAATTTCGCGACTACGATAAATAGTATGGTTGGTGATATCTAATAGAATGAAAGAAGAACCGAATCATTTATAGCAACATATTACGAAGCAATTAGGAAAAACTTTTACCGCGTAAAACACATGTATATAAACTGTCACTGACCTTAACGGAATAGAACTAATCTGAACAAAATACACACAGAATATCCATATCTCGATAATATATATTGCTGCGATCATAGACCGTGAGAAAATTTCGTGAATACGGTGTTTACATAGAAATTGTATTAAAAAAATATATCTAAACAGAAAAAAATATCCGAAAAGCTATTTATTGTACAAAAAACACATATATTTGTGACATGTGGTGTTGCTATTTATTGGCAACGTGATAAATCCTTGTAGACGCCAATGAAGTAGTTTATTAATATCTTTGTGGTATGCGCTGCTGCTGTCTAGCGTCCTAGCTGTGAATTGTCTTACGCACGCGAATTTCACGGTTATTACTTTTCTCATTTAAGGTACATATTCGGGGAAAAAATAGTTTTTAATTTATGATGTTGCCTAAGTGGTGTCCTTAATCTTTAAAATGATACCTTATTTATCGATTTTTGTTAGGTATCAAAGGAGATAAATGGAAAAACAAAAAACCTTGTGGAAATAATGATACTTTTGCCTGTCATACCTAAGCCAATCTGTTTTGTGATTTCAAGAAGTAATATCTAAAAATAGACCTGATGAAGACAACCGAGCAGGTTGTTGAAACGTCGTCATTCTATGACTCTATCTGTCTGGACTCCCGTGAAGAATTCACTGTATCAATACGCCGGGAAAGTCTCCATTCATATATTGATTCTTTCGTCCTTTAATAGTCAAATTACGAAAAAATTCTTTCTTAATATATGATCTCACAAAAGGGTAGATCTTAATCTTTAAAATGATACCTTGTTTATCTATTTCGGTTAGATATCAAGGGAGATAAATAGCTCGTGACAAAATATTATTATGAAAATAATTATACTTTTGCCCTTTAAGGGCCAAATTCCGAAAAATTCTTTTGATAAAGTAGGGACGTTAATCTTTAAAATGATACCTCATTTATAATTTCATTTAGATATAAGGGAGATAAATGAGTCTCGACACAAAAACCCGTTATAGAAATATTGATACTTTTGCCCTTTAAGGGTCGAATTCCGAAAAATTTCTTTCTTAATATATGATTTCACCAAAGAGGAGACTTTGAACTTTAAAATAATACCTCAATTATCGATTACGGTTAGGTATGAAAGGCGATAACGCCTTGTGACAAAAAAATACCTTATAGAAATAATATTTATGATGTGTGGGGTTAGCAGTGGAACTTCATACAGAGAGTTGTTCAAAAAACTATGTACTATAACAATGGTGGCCGATAATTATACTCTATTTGAAACAAATAGTAAAATCCCCAATCATGGCACTAGAAGTAAAAATGATCTTCACAAGTATTAAAAGTCTTTGTTATTGGCTCAAAAAGGGTCCAGTATTCAGGGATACGTATTTTATATAAGCCAGCAACACATCTTAAATGTCTAGCAGGTGATAAGTTTAAATTTAGAAAAATATTGAAAGAATTTTTGACAATTCCTTCTATAACACAATAAATTTTCCATAGATCCCAATATAAGAGACTGGTTCTGTGGGATGGGAAAAGTTGTTAATTTACAGATAAACAACTGCATTTTTTTTGACACTCATAATTCCCGCTTTAAGGAGTCACCTACTGCTTGCCAACGGCCTCCGAAAGGAGGGCGGAAGAGCGGGGAGTGGTTCAGGGAACCCTCTTGCCCTTGGGGTTGGAAACGGCCCCTAAAGGCGGATGAATCAGAAATGATCAACGGCATGGGGATGCAGAAGGCAACGGGAAACCACTGCATTAAAGACCCAAAGGGTATCCCGAGGACATGTAATACTCTCAAATTACATATATCATGATGGCTTCTTCCTGGGTAAAATATTCCGGAGGTAAAATAGTCCCCCAATCGGATCTCCGGGTGGGGACTGCTCAGGGAGGAGTCATCAGAATGGATAGAAACATTCTACGAGTCGGAGCATGGAATATTAGAAGTCTGAATGTGGCAGGTAGGTTATAAAACTTAAAAAGGGAGATGGAACAACTGAAGTTAAATGTTGTTGGGATTAGTGAGATTAAATGGAAGGACGCACAGGATTTCTGGTCTCGGGAACACAGGATAATTAGCACACAAGCTGTCAATGGAGTCACTGGTGTAAGATTTTTAATGAACAAGAAAGTAGGGAAACGGGTGAGTTATTATGAAGAGTTTAGTGACAGGATTAATTTGATGAGGTTAGAAACTAAGCCCGTCCCAACCACATTAGTACAAGTATACCCTGTATATGCCAACGTCAAAGGAAGATGACGAAGAAATAGAAAAAATATACGCTGAAATTGAAGAATTAATCCAATATGTGAAAGGGGAGGAAAATCTAATAATCATCGGTGATTGGAATGCAATAGTGGGAGAAGAAAAGAGGGGAATACTGTAGGAAGTTTTGGTCTAGGAGAAAGAAATGAGCGAGGAAGCAGGTTGCTAGAATTTTGTGAAAGATAAAGCTAGTAGTGGCGAACACACTGTTTAAGAACCATGCAAGAAGAATATACACCTGGAAACGTCCTGGGGATACAGGCAGATATCAGCTAGATTATATCATGGTCAAACAGAGATTCAGGAATCAAGTTCTAGACTGTAAACCGTACCCAGGAGCAGACATAAACTCGGACCATAATTTGATAGTAATGAAGTGCAGGCTGAAATTCAAGCGAATAAGGAAGCAGCATAAGCAGAACAGACTGGCAGTGAATAAACTGAAACAATCGAGCACAAGAGAAAAATTTGCAGAAATGGTAGACTTTGGCCTAAGAATTAACTGTGAAAGAAGATCAACCGAGGACGAATGGAATGCATTAAAGACCGAAATAATGAAAGCTGGTAAAGAAAAATTAGGCTTTAGGGAACAAGCAGCCCGAAAACCTTGGATCACAGAAGAAATTTTGCATCTGATGGATCAGGTACAAATATGCTCAGGATGAAGCAAGAAGAGAGCAGTACAGGCAATTTAGAAATCAAATAAATAGGAAATGCAAAATAGTAAAAGAAAAATGGCTACAAGAAAAGTGTGAAGAAGTAGAAAAGGAAATGCTCGTAGTAAAAGTAGATGTTGCATATAGAAAGATCAAACAGAATTTTGGAGAAATGAAGAAAAGAGGTATGAACATTAAAGCTGCCGATGGGAAACCTCTTTTAAGGTCAGAAGATAGAGCTAAACGATGGAAGGAATACATTGAGAAACTGTATGATGGGGACGACTTGAACAATAGTGTATTGGAAAAGGAAGGCGATGTCGACATTGATGACTTAGGAGACCCTGTTTTGAGGACAGAATTTAATAAAGCTCTCAATGACTTGAAAGCAAATAAGGCAGTTGGAATTGATGAGATCCCTGCAGAACTTCTTAAATCTCTAGGAGAGGAAGGAATCGAAAGATTATTCAAGCTGATATCAAAGAGTTATGAAACAGGAGAAATTCCAACTGATTTTAATAAAAATATCATCTTCACACTTCCAAAGAAAGCACAAGTCGACAAATGTGAGAATTATCGCACCATTAGTTTAACATCACATGCTTCAAAATTACTGACGACAATAATATACAGAAGGATGGAAAGGGTAGTAGAAGAGATAGTAGTTGAAGATCAGTTTGAGTTTAAGAAAAATTGCTGTACAAGGGAAGCAATTCTGTCTTTAAAATTAATACTTGAAGGGCGGATCAAGAAAAACAAAGATACTTTTATGGCATTTGTTGATTTAGAAAAAGCTTTTGATAATGTTAGATGGGACAAGATGTTTAAAATTTTAAAGAAATCAAGTCCAAAGCATCGAGATAGAAGAATACTTTATAAACTGTATAAGAATCAAGTGGCTGTAATAAAAGTAGAGAATCACGAGAGACATTCATCAGTTAAAAAGGGTGTGAGACAAGGTTGTAGTCTATCCCCGTCAATATTCAACTTGTATGTAGAAGAAGCAATGAAGAAATTTCCATGTGGCATAAATTTTCAGGGAGAAAAAATCAGTATGCTACGATTTGCTGACGACATTGTCTTATTAGCAGAGAGGGCTGAGGTTATTGAGAAGTTATTGAATGGCATGAACAAAATACTGGAGGAAGATTTTGGACTGAATATAAATCAAAGTAAAACAAAAGTGATGAAATGTAGCAGAAATGATACCAATACCAGCAGATTAAATATAAAAATAGGATCGGATGCAATAGGAGAAGTGAGTGAGTTCTGTTACTTGGGAAGCAAAATTACATCCGATGGCAGAAGCAGGAATGATGTTAAAAGCAGAATAGCACTAGCAAAAAGAGCCTTCATGAAAAAGTGAAATCTGTTAGTTTCAAAAATTGATCTAGGAATTAGAAAGAACTTCTTAAAACTCTATGTGTGAAGCATAGCACTTTACGGTAGCGAAACATGGACTTTAGGAATACCGGAAAGAAAGAAACTTGAAGTATTTGAAATGTGGTGCTACAGAAGAATGATGAAAATTAGGTGGACAGACAAAGTAAGAAATGAACTAGTTTTGGAAATGATGGGTGAGGAAAGTAGTTTATGGAAGAAGCTTACAGGAAGAAGAGACAGGCTGGTAGGTCAAATTTTGAGACATGCTGGATTGGTTAACTTGTTAGTGGAGGGAACAGTCGAAGGTAAGAACTGTAGAGGTAGACAGAGATTAGAATATATGAAGCAGATAATTGAGAACGTGGGTTGTAAGTGGTATGTAGAAATGAAGAGGTTAGCACAGGATAGGAAGGGATGGAGGATTGCATCAAACCAGTCTAAAGACTGACGACAGCAAAGAAAAACAAAATAGATCAGTACAATAGAAAATGTAATGTCACAGAATAGATGATACATTAATTGCGTAATCTACATTTAAAGAAACTATAGGCAATTACTTTGTAGATACCTTAGAAATAAATTCTTCTACAGAGTGGAAGGAGATGCCAATTAAATATGAAAGATTCTACGTAGTCACAAAAATATGCTTTCACAACATAATCTGCCATACAGTTATAGTCCAAATTTTAAGCACTGTAACTTCTTCTTTGTGGTTTTCTAAAAAGGCTGTAAGGTTTGATAGAAGTAGTAAAAGCATAAAACTCTTTAGCCACAGAATCACTCCGTACTAACAAATTTCCAGTTTTAAGTGCTCAGAATTATAAGGATTCGACAGACTGACGGGCAGACATATGGACAAAGAGTGAATCCACAACGGTTTCGCTTTTTATTCAGGCATGCAACTCTTTAATCTCCTCTCGTATATTTGATCAATGTTCTTAATGATTACCCTATCCCTACGAACTTAATCCACATAACTGATATGTGTTAATAGGAATCAACCACCAGTAACTAAAACTACAGAACATGAATTAGGATTTAATATGATGAACGCTTTTTCAAAGAAACAATGGTTAATTTAACTAAATTAAATTGCGATGGAGCGCACGCTCTGGTGGCAATTTCCCTACACAACCATCTTCTCCCTTTCCTGCACCTACCTACATTTGCCTTCTGCAAATTTTAGCTTTAAATTCTTTCAACGTTTTTGGTAAATTATTCCAATCCCTGACATCCTTACCTAAAAAAGAGAATCTTCCCGCACCCTTGTGCCCGAAATCGAGTGCCAGCTTGTGGTCATGGTCATCTTGTTCCTTCTATGTATTACTTTTAATTCTTACACCAATATCTTTCCATGCCTCATCACCAATATGCGACTTGTACACTCACTCCCCTGACCCTCTTCACCCTCCTCTTGTCATCCAATGAATCCCATTCCAGATCTTTTATCATATCTTTCACTGATTACATTCTGCGATAATTTCCAGAAACAAATCTAGCAGCCCTTCTTTACACCCTCTCCAATTCCTGTATTTGATACGCAAAATGTGGATCCAGTACTACACTACCATGTTCAAGCAATGGTCTGACCAAAGTTTTGAAACCCAATTCCTTTACTTCTCTCTTACATCCCCTCATCACTCTCTCCAACAAGTGCACAATTTTGAAACCTTTTCCTACTAACTGACCAATGTGTTCTGCCCAGTTAAGCTTGTAATGCCAAGATATTTACATTTAAAGTCTTCAACAGGCAATCCTTTCCACACCTTATAACCGTAATAATCCTTTAGTTTTTTTATTTGTTTATCTAATAAGCTGACTCTTCTTTTGCGTTTATCTTCATCCCATGTTTTATGTGGCTTCTTGCACCGACACCTCTGAAGAATGAGTTAGTTGTATTTCTCTTCTATCACATGTTATTTTATATTTATTCTACTCCTATTACGATTATGTACGTATCGTTTATTATGATTTAGTAATTACAATTTATATTATAGTTGTGTCCGTATTGTTATTATTTTTTTTATGTATGTAATAGCATTTTCCAAGATTGTATTAATGTAATTATAATTGCAAAAATATCTGCATTTTGGTTTTTGAGCATCATTGTAATTTAATGTGATACACGCTTGAATTTAGTTTTTTTTAACTCTGCCGATTTTTTCCAAAGAATAAAATATTAACTAACTACTCGTAATCAAATATTTCACGCACAATATCGATTATCTTTTATTTTTAGTTTCCATTTTCTGATACATATTACCTAAATTATAGTAAATATTATCTACATTCTTGTCCTACGCAACAATAGGTGAGTTCAATTGCAATAATCTACTATTAACGTGAGATAATTTACGTAAAAACATATAACTTATTCATTTATCCAAAGTTCTTTCACCAAATTATTTACAAAAGGTCTTCGCCTTACCTTCCCTGACGTGTTTTCTGAACAATTGAAAACGCTTATAACGAATTTTAATTTTAATACATCTCTAAAGTTCTTTCGAGCTTCTTGTAAGAGTTGTTTACAGAATTATTGAAAATGGAGGATCATGAACATCTTCGAAGATCATTATCTCAAGAACTTGCAATATCTGGCAGGAGAAGTGTTGTTGACGAATTTGATAGTAACGAGAACTGGCTTCTGAGTAAATTGTTGAGTGTACTTTTCAGTCCACTCTGGATAACTCTTGTTTTAGTTTCAGTAATGCTGGTTTTCATGGCATCCCTGATTAGCTTCGTATATAGAATTGTGTACGTGAAAGTAGAAGATCAGGTATATTACTTAATAATGATTGCAGATATTATTTATGCCTGCGATTTAATTTTAGCGTTCCTCCATACTATGAACCAAACATACAAAGTAATAGCCTTACGACCTGCAAGAAAAGGAATATTTATGACAATCGATATAATATCAGTCGTGCCTGTGGAGTTAATAGCAGTAATGGCAAACGTTCCAGGATATAATCAAATGCTTAGAGTTAACAGAACTTTCAGAATCTACCGAATATTTTTATTCCTTGGTGAGTACTGAAAATGTGATATATTTATGACCTCTTTCACACGTTATAAATGTCGGTACCTACTTAAAAAGATTTATTAACACTAGTAACTCAAGCTCTTAACGGCAACTCTATCATAACCGCGGCGCTACAATATGATGAAGGATTCTTATGTAACTTATGAATAGAAAATGAAGAATGAATTTTTTGATACTTCACTTAATCTTCGAGATATCGACTGCCAACAATTACTTGTAGGTATAGTTTCATATGCCTTTGGCGATCTTTTTCTTCTGCTCTGCAATTCACTCTCAGCAGGCAGGGGAAAACAAAACCCCCATTGTGTATACCAGCGTGTAGTTTCTTGTGGTTTAGACGAATTTTTTGGTTCTGGTCCCATTTCAACCTCGAATTTGAGACAGTATATCTCGAGAACTGAGCGGGATATCGAAAAATTTTACAGTTAATTTCAATTTGTCTCGTCGAGTTACATAAAAATTGATCTTCAAATTTGGCTTTTGCATAGTTTTTCTTCTGGTCCAGGCCACATTTCAACCTAACCATCTCACTTTTGAAGTAGAATATCTCGAGATTTGTCTCGTTGAGTAAATTAAGAATCCACCATCAAATTGCGGCGCTACGGTTATGGTGGAATCCCTCTCTTGATTTTCAATATATTTTTGTGTAGGGTTATTGCTTACAACACTAGTCTATTATTATGGCTCACTAGGTGTACTAATGGAAAGAAAACGACGCTCTGAGGAATAATCTAAATTTTTCTCTTTTTTTGTTGACATTTTCGTACTGTTTGGCGACGCGAGGTTATAATAGTTGCTTATTGTAATATTGATAGACAGCTGTGGATAACTCATGGGCTGCATCTATTGGCAGCGCTATTTTCCATGTCTTATATTTGTTCTGGTATATCCAAGGAAGGTCCGTCAGAAGGAAAAATAATGGTAATGGTTTCAAATGTAGAAAAGAAGAATGTGGTCAAGGTTGCAGTCAGGTCCAACAGCATCGTTTCTCTACTCGTGTTCGAAATATTCTACTTTTAAAAAATAAAAAATAAAAATAAAAATGTTTGTTCCTTACGAAGTCGGAATTGCATTGTGTTAAAATGTTTCCTGAAACAAAAACAATTAGTATTTTGGTCCAGGTTATATTACAGCTATAGGCCTACTATAATTTATTTTTATATTGCTGGCTGCTAGAGAATTAACACTTAAATCTAAAGAGTGTTTGCTTTTTTTTCCACCATCTTAACGGAAAATCGCGAGCCTTTCATCAGTTGAGAACAATTTTAGTTATCATTCTTGTTTAGGCAGTCCAGCCTGCGTTAGTGCTGCTTAAACGAAATATTATGTACCAAAACCGTACCCCTGTCTATGATTAGTACCAAAATACAATCAGCGACTCATATTCGTACTGGACATCCCATAATTATCAAGAACTTTTCTAAATCATTACACGAAGAAAACTACTCTTATATGAGTCATGTAACAACCAAATACCGTACCTGTGTCAATCGAGTAGTCGTGTGGCACTGCCTTCCCTTTACACGAAGCGATTTGGGCAGTTTTTGTACCTCAACTTCTTTGGTCTCACTCATTGATGTTACAGACCTCAAATTTCTGCAATCTTAACAAACATAGAAAATTTTATTTCGTTCGTGTTCTTAGTTTGGATGTTATTCACATGCAAATTTCAACGATTTTGTTAAATACTTACTCGTCCATTGACTGACTAACAGATTGATGATAATCAAAACTCTACTTAGGCACTTTCTGTAGTCGTAAGGAGCTGAAATTTGGTACACAGAAATAGTTTTACCACCAAATAATAAGAAAAGTATAAAATTCGTACGCTTCCCTCTGTACCCTAAACGTGAAATCGCTTTCTATCCAAATAACTTTATATGCCTCAGATTTTCAATATAGAGGAAGCTTAATAGGTTTAAGTAATGTGTTAAATTTTACTTCCTGCCTCTCCTTATTTTCAAAGTTAAATTAACAACATATTACTATTACACCCCGACTTAAAAATTCTACTGCACTTTTCGCACTGCCCGGGTAATGATGGGCCGGCGAGCGGGCCCTGACTTCTCGTGCTCCTGGAAACTAATTATTCTGTACACATTATATGCACTGTGTAGACTAGGCTCAAAACAAGATCTTATAACTTTTTATCACTGCACAAGCACAAGACTTGGCCTATTTTTTACAAAAATTGTTTTTGTGGGACTACTACTGTTACTGCCAATACTGCCATTGCCGTTAAGCACTGTTGCAGTATAACTGATTTTATACGCAACCTTTAAGAATTAAGTACCTCGATCAAAACTATTTTAGTACTACCACTAATGTCTGATTAATATCCACGCCCCATCAATCACATTGTTGGCTGGGCTCAGAAAGTAGATTCCTCGGTAATCGGCTGCTCTGTGAACATCAAGAGGGTTCAGATGTCACCCAAAGGAAGACTTCTCCGGAATAGTCCGATGGTCTGCTTTGTTTTATTGTTCTGGTAGCTGAATTGCTATCTATGTTCGAGGTGCCGGGTTCAAACTTGGCAGGATAAACAATTTTTAAGAGCACTACTAGATCATATTAGCTGTGCCAAACCGTTCACTGGGCTGGATTTCACGTTAGACTGTAGATACATTTTTGTAAAAAAATGCGTTTCTTTTCAAGTAGTCAATAATCAGACCGCTTTATAATAAGAGTGATGCTTCGCGGAATGCATTCTGTTAGCTTAGATCGTTTCTATTACAATTTTCGAAGCTATTCCAAAACAATTAGAAGAGGCCTTGCTGGTGAAGCGATAAAAATAGGTGACCAAAGGGATGTTAAATGCAGATGCACGTTGAATAAATTCATAAACACTAACGAAATAGTTTTTTTTCCCTTATATTTTGCGCCTCATCGACGACGAGGTCATTAGAGTCGGGAAAGTATGACGGGAGGGGGGGGGGTGTAAGGAATGGGAATGAATTTGGCTATGGCTTTTCTAAACGAAGCATTCGCCTGGAGTGATTTGGAAAAACCATGGAAAACCCAAATCTGGATGCTCAGAGGGGAATTCAAACCCCCGATCTACAGAATGCGAGACCAGATCGTTACCGCTCATCCACCATGCTCATACAGTACGGCAGAAACAGAATGCGCGACAGACTGAAATTCTGTCACCAGGTCTCAATACCATGATAAATTAAGTTTTACCCCTTTCTGAAAGTCTAGCTTCGAATATCAATGTTACTGAATTTCTTCTTTTTTATTGTTACTGGTCAGATATTTTTCAGTTTCGGTTCTCGCATTATCACCTCGCCGGTTCTCTGATTTCATTCTGAAATTTTCCTCTGTGTTCATTTTTCCATCCAAAATTTTTATGCCACAAGCTCATATTACGTAGTACGTTGGATATTATTTTCCCTTTCAGCAGGTTATGTTGGTAAGCTCTCAGACTTGCTTCCATTTCACATTCTCATATTACGTTCTCCGGCGTACTCTCCTCATCAAATTCGTACCTGCTAGTTTCCATAATATTCCGTCTACGAACGAAGATATTGTGCGGCCCATGATTCTCATTGTAGAACACTAATCACGGAGAAAATTCGATGAAAGACAACATATCGTATGTTTGTCTCCTCGTTTCGTTGCAATTCATTTGATGTTGCCATTTAGTCAAAAGAATCTTTCTGAAGTCCGTTTCCGATGTCACTTTACAACCTAAAAATTTGCTACCAATTCATGTTTCCCCATTGTGAGCCAGTACATGGCACCACGCCCCCTCGCTTCAAAGTCCAGTGGCGAAATCCCATGATGACAACAGTTAATGCATTTGTTGTCATAGTTCTGTATGCTCCTGCCAGCATCAGTAAGATTCCTCTTTGGAGACCTGTGATACGCTCTAATGGTTTTAACTTCCGTAAATTTTTTGCCCGCACACTTGCTGAGTAGCCAATTAAAAAGGCTAGAATCTTTTTGCTAGGGTTGGAATAGTAAATTTTCTGATATTAATAATGTTCTTCCGGAAACCTTTGCTGGTACGATTTGTCTGCTGCAAATGGGCTTAGAAGTTTAAATGTTCGTCTAATTAATGCTTCTACGAGATAGTCTGATTAGGGTTGAAGTGGGTACTGCCGTACTGTTGTAATGCCATGGTTGTGCTCTCCTCCATCCTGGCTGAAATGTTTGACACTATGTTTAAAATTGCCTGAGTAAAGTAGTTAGGACTATTATTTTGCACTACTTTTGTTGCTAATTTTCTTGGTTGGCATTTACCTGTGCCATCTCCACTCCAAGAGGTACTCTTAAAAAGTCAGTTAATTATTTTACTTGGCAAATTGTTAGACGATTTTTTCTCCGCATTACGGTTTTGCTGGATTTTGAGGAGTTGTCACTTAACTGCATGGAATTTTGCCCCTGAAGTATTTTTACTTTGGCAACAGAAATACGAATTTTTTCTTATCTTCGTTCTTATGCTAAAATCCACAAGCAAATTGTATTTTCCCTCTGTTGCTGTGTATCTAGCGGCTGCATTGTACTTCCTATTCGTCCTCAGAATAGGATTCTGTCAGTGCCGCGCTTACTACTTGTGTCCGCTATGGAAACCGTGACGCAATTACTGTTACGCTTTCGTAACAAATAACAGAATAAGGTTTCTGTTATTTATCCGTCTAGTGCAGCTAAATTAAAAACTTCGTTTTTGGCAGACGCATTTCGATTTATTCAATCATCTTCGGTGCCCTAGAACAGTTTTATTTACATTCTTTGATCTTGTTTAAAATACACAGACGGAAAAAAAAATCCCAACACCAAGAAAAAATTATTGTAGAGTAATGAAATTTGGACAATGCATTTGTCAAGTTAACATGTTTAATTGATTAAATTTTCAAGATCACAGGTTAATTTAAGCTCAAGAAAAAGCATTTCAAATGTGAAATACTGTTAAATTAATAGCCGGTGTAACCTCCAGAATTTTGAATGCAAGCCTGCAAACGTGAATGCATTGTGTCATACAGGTTTCGAATGTCACTTTGTGGTATGGAGTTCCATGCTTGTTGTACTTGTGCTGTCAATACTGGGACGGTCAGTGCTGGCTGTGGATGATGCTGGAGTTGTCGTCCAATGATATCCCATACGTGTTCAATTGGAGACAGATCTGGTGATCTCGCAGGCCAAGGTAACATGTCGACACTCTGTAGAGCACGTTGCGAGACAACAGCGGTATGAGGGCGAGCGTTATCCTGTTGAAAAACTCCCCCTTGAATGCTGTTCATGAATGGCAGCACTACAGGTTGAATTACCAGACTGACGTACAAATTTGCAGTCAGTGTGTTTGGTATAACCACAAGAGTGCTCCTGCTGTCATAGGAAATTGCTCCCCAGACCATGACTCCAGGTGTAGGTCCAGTGTGTCTAGGCCGCAGACAGTTTGGTTGCAGGCGTTCCCCTGGCCTCCTTCTGACCAACACTCGGCCATCACTGGCACCAAGGCAGAACCTGCTTTCATCAGAAAACACAACAGATCTCCACTCCGTCCTCCAATGAGCTCTGGCTTGACACCACTGGAGTCGCAAACGGCGATGGCTTGTAGTCAGTGGAATGCACGCTACAGGGCGCCTGGCTCGGAGCTGTCCTTGAAGTAACCGATTTCTAACAGTTCGTTGTGTCACTGTGGTACCAACTGCAGCTCGAATTTCTGCCGCAGACGCAGTACGATGCGACACAGCTGTACGCCGAATACGGCGGTCTTCCCTCTCAGTAGTGCCACGTGGCCTCCCGGAACCCGGTCTTCTTGAGGCAGTACCATCCCTTGACCACTGCACCCAACAATCATGCACAGTGGATACATTCCGGCCAAGTCTTTCTGCAATATCGCGAAAAGAAAATCCAGCTTCTCGTAGCCCTATTACACGACCTCGTTCAAACTCGGTGAGCTGTTGATAATGGCTTCTTCGTCTTCTTAAAGGCATTCTTGGCTAACATCAACTCACTATGTCAAATCTCAGCGGTAAATAACGTTCACAAACTTTACAGCGCGTATTTAAAGCAAACCTGATTTGCAAGCTCTGAGTAGCGCTACTAGCGCCACACTTATGCGCGAAGCGCGAAATTTGAATCGATGTCATCTTTCAGATGTATAAACACGCCTACCAAATTTCGTTTATCTAACACAAGTCTTTCTTGGTGTTGGGATTTTTTTTTCCGTCTGTGTATGTTTATAACTCTAATCTGTTAATAAGTGCAATGAATGTTACATTCTACTTACAGTTTTTTGTTTCTTGTTTTTACATTGAAGTCAGGGGAAGTTCCATTTCAGTGCTTAAGATGCGAAGATGATTGAATAAATCGAAACGCGTCTGCCAAAAACGAAGTTTTTTATTTAGCTGCACTAGACGGATAAGTCACAGAAACCTTATTATTAAAGCAGCTAAGGAAAAAGACCTGAATCTCAACATGTTAAATAACAGAATATTTAGTCACAGACTTGAAAAGTAAATTCGTTGGCATAACATTTGATAACATACTTAACAGGGCAGGACACATTGGACATGTAATACGGCAAGGTTAAAAAATGAGATGATGTGCCAGAGAAATTACGGAATTGAGTTAAAAAAAACTTTGGTCGCACCATTAGTTGAATACGATGATGTAGTTTAGGACGCACATTTTGGATATCAAATACTGGAGGTGGAGGTGGTACAAAGAAGAGCTGCTAGATTTGTCTTTGGAAATTACCGCTGAACACAATTAGTAACTGAAACGACAGAGGAGCTGGAATGGGATTCACTGAAAGATAGAAGGATGGTGATGCGAGGCATGGAAGTGTGCAATGCGCATATTGGTAATGAGGCATGGAAAGATATTGGTGGGAGAATTAGAAGAGGTGAGTGGAAGGAAAGTTGTGACCTTGACCACAAGCTGGCACTCGATTTCAGGCGTAGGGGTATGGGAACAATTTTCTTTTTAAGTAAAAGGGTCAGGGATTGGATTAGATTACCAACGGAAATGATTAAAAATTTACCAAGAACTTTTTAAGACTTGAAACTTTAAATTACTGGAGGGAAAAAGTAGTTGGCAAAAATAAAGAGGGAACAACACAATTAGGAACGACGATAGTAAAAAAATTTGATATCCATCCTGAGGAAATCATGAAGGAAATAAGAAAGTTGAAAAAATAAAGGGGCTGGTGAAGATAATATTACTACAGATATCTTAAAGATAGCCGGATGTGACATTGTACCTTATCTTGAAATATTATTTAAATTAAGTCTAGACACTTGCTGCTTACCACAGGACTGGAAAAGTGCAATAGTAGTACCGGTACACAAGGGAGGGGTGAAAAATAGAGTTGAGAATTACAGGCCAATCAGTTTGACATCAGTGGTAGGTAAATTAATGGAAAGATTGATATGCAATCACATCAGAAATATAAGTGAGGAACGTAAGTGGTTTTCAAGCAGGCAACATGGTTTCAGGCAAGGATATTCATGCGAATCTCAGTTGGTGGGATATATGCAAGATATTTCAGATGAAATGGACAAGGGAGGCCAAATTGATAGTGTAGCACTGGATCTGTCTAAGGCGTTTGACAGAGTAAGCCATAAAATGGTAGTAAATAAGGTAAAAACCATTGGAGTGGATAAGAAAGTCATTTGCTGGGTAGAAGAATTTTTAAAAGGTAGAAAACAGAAAGTTAGGGTAGGAAATGTAGTATCAAAAGAAGTTGAAGTAAAAATGGGTGTGCCACAGGGTAGCGTATTGGGACCATTGCTATTCATTATTCTAATGAATAATTGTGTTGATTGTTTACTATCTGAAATTAGATTGTTTGCAGATGACATAATGCTGTATAAAAGAATCAAAACGGTAGAGGATTGTAAACAGTTGCAGGGTGATCTGGACAGGATATCTAATTGGGTTGGTAAACATGGAATGAAGATAAATGCAAAGAAGAGTCAGCTTATTAGATACACAAATAAAAAACAAAAGGTTAATTATGAATATAAGGTGGGGAAAGAATTGCTTGCTGAGGACTTGAAATGTAAATATCTTGGAATTAATTTTGACAACAAACTTTACTGGGCAGGACACATAGGACAGGTGGTAGGAAAAGGTTTCAAAGTTCTGCACTTGTTGGAGAGAGTGATGAGGGGATGTACGAGAGAAGTCAAGTAATTGGGTTACAAAACTTTGGTCAGACCATTGCTCGAATATGGTAGTGTAGTATGGGACCCTCATTTTACGTATCAAATACAGGAGTTGGAGAGGGTGCAAAAAAGGGCTGCTAGATTTGTTTCTGGAAATTATCGCAGAATGCAATCAGTGACGGATATAATAAAGGAGCTGGAATGGGATTCATTGCAAGACAGGAGGAGAATGAGGAGGGTCATGGGAGTGTACAGGGCATATACTGGCGATGAGGAATGGAAAGATATTGCAATAGGTATGAAAAGTAGTGCATGGAAGGGAAAAGATGACCATGACCACAAGCTGGCACTCGATTTCAGGCACAAGGGTGCAGGAAGATACTCTTTTTTAGGTAAGGGTGTCAGGGATTGGAATGAGTTGCCAAGAGAAGTGATGAATAATTTACCGAAAACTTTGAAAGAATTTAAAGATAAAATTTGTAGAGGGCAAATGTAGGTGGGTGCAGGATAGGGGGAAGATGGGTGTGTAGGGAAATTGCCACCGGAGCCTATGCTCCATTGCAATTAAATTAAATTAAAAATTAAAATGGGTTTTTAGGGTAATTTCCATTGGAGCGTGCGCTCTTTTTCAAGTTGAATTAAATAGTTTTCTATCGTTTGGCTCTAATTATATTTCATTATGGCGTCTGCAAACAACTTAACTTAATTATTGTATTTTATTTTAAAAGAAAATCATTTAAAATACTGCCTTACACAAACTTAAGCCTCATGTTAGCAGTCTACACAAAGCCAAATCACATAAATAAATTAAATCAAGAATTTTTGAGAACCTATAATGATATATTGATAATTATAGCTCTGCAACTTTATTTGTACAAAAAATTGTGTCATTTAGGAGGTAACACATTTTTATTACGTTTTTGCAGATGATCGGCACAACTCTGTGGAAAAGAAAGTTGTGTTGTTAAGATTTCTGGAATTCTTCATTTATTACATACTATTAACGTATGTATTGGCTTGCTTCTTATTTCTCATAACAGTAAGTATACTATACAGTATCTGTTTGAAGAAATGTTTTAAAATACTATGAAAACTGAAAGTTTATATAAGTAGTATACATAACAATACAAAATTAACTGTTGCAAACATGATATTAAAATACTTTGGTATCTGTAGTTTTGCCTTAAAAAAGGCTTGGTTCTGAAATAGTTGTTCGGCGGTAACACATTTTTCGGATTCCTATACTACCGAAATTTTGTTTATCATCACCTAGAACCAAGCATATTTCAGTTATATGTACAATCATTGGTTATTTATTGGTAAACAATTGTGAAGGAACTGGTATAAACACTTCAGATAAAGATGTAATTTCGTAAACACACTGACTACAAGACAATTATGACGGTACTGTTGATACTAGTTATACAATGCTAAGGTTGGAATTGACCAATTGAATCTGTTGGAGGATGGAGTGACTTAAGATGGAATAGTTGCCAATGCATGGAATATGTATAGTAAGTAGCAGATTACCTCAGTATAGCGATGTTGTGAGTCTGTAAGTGTGGAACGCTACTGACGAGCTAGGGGGAGCGGCAGTACCATAGTGGAGGGGATGAGCTAACTTCTGATTCGCTAGTTGAGATTTTAGTAAGAGGACGAAGTGTGGTTGGCTACTGACGACGACTACGAGGTACAGTGGTGGGGGAATGGCTTTGTGTAGCAACTTGGTAGCTGACAGCCGGTTGTCATGACCTTCAACCACCAGTTCAAATCCAACGGGTAGCTGTGCAGCTGTAAGGAGTTTGTGTAATGCCATGCGAGTGTCGAGGTTGATACGACTCGGCAGAGCATACGGTCTAGTGATGTGCCGGACCGTCAAAAATGTATATCCGCGGATACGGATACAGATACGGATCACTTGTGGCTATATCCACGAATACGGATACGGATCTCAGCTTTCTCAACTTGGACCGACAGTGAAAAAGTCGTCAGTTACGATCTATTATCAACGAACATCCAGCATACGCGACATGTTTTGACCTTGTACTGTGTGTGTTTATGTTTATATTTTAAGATGACATGGGATAAACTTAAACAATCTAGCACGAGAGAAAAATTGCAGAAATGGTAGACTTGGGTCTAAGAAGTAACTCTTAAAGGAGCTCAACCGAGGACGAATGGAATGCATTAAAGACCGAAATAATTAAAGCTGGCAAAGAAACATTAGGCTTTAGGGAACAAGCTGCCCGAAAACCTTGGATCACAGAAGAAATTTTGGAACTGATGGATCAAAGGAGAAGGTACAAAAATGCTCAGGATGAAGCAGGAAGAGAGCAATAAAGGCAATTTCAAATGAACAGGAAATGCAAAATAGCAAAAGAAAAATGGCTACAAGCAAAGTGTGAAGAAGTATGGTCGTAGGTAAAGTACATGTTGCCTACAGAAAGATCAAACAGAGTTTTGGAGAAATGAAGAAAAGAGGTATGAACATTAAAACTGCCGATGGGAAACCTCTTTTAAGCTCAGAAGATAGAGCTAACCGATGGAAAGAATACATTGAGAAACTGTATGTTGGGGACGACTTAAACAATAGTGTTTTGGAAAAGGAAGGCGATGTCGACAGGGATGACTTGGGAGATCCTGTTTTAAGGACAGAATTTAATAAAGTTCTGAATGACTTGAAAGCAAATAAGGCAGTTGGAATTGATTAGATCGCTGCAGAACTTCTTAAATCCCTAGGAGAGGAAGGAATCGAAAGATTATTCAAGCTGATTTCCAACTGATTTTAATAAAAATATCATCTTCACACTTCCAAAGAAAGCACAAGCCGACAAATGTGAGAATTACCGCACCATTAGTCTAACATTATATGCTTCAAAATTACTGACCACAATAATATACAGAAGGATGGAAAGGGTAGTAGAAGAGATAGTAGGTGAAGATCAGTTTGGGTTTAGGAAAAATCGCGGTACAAGGGAAGCAATTCTGTCTTTAAGATTAATACTTGAAGGGCGGATCAAGAAAAACAAAGATACTTTTATGGCATTTGTTGATTTAGAAAAAGCTTTTGATAATGTTAGGTGGGACAATATGTTCAAAATTTTAAAGAAGTCAGGTCTAAAGTATCCAGATAGAAGAATACTCTATAAACTATATAAAAATCAAGTGGCTGTAATAAAAGTAGAGAATCACGAGAGACATGCATCAGTTAAAAAGGGTGTGAGACAAGGTTGTAGTCTATCCCCGTTAATATTCAACTTGTATGTAGAAGAAGCAATGAAGAAAGTCAAAGAAAAATTTCCATGTGGCATAAGTTTTCACGGCGAAAAAATCAGTATGCTACGATTTTCTGATGACATTGTTTTGTTAGCAGAGAGTGCTGAGGATATTGAGAAGTTACTTAATGGCATGAACAAAATAATGAAGGAAGATTTTGGACTGAATATAGATCAAAACAAGACAAAAGTGATGAAATGTGGCAGAAATGATACCAATACTAGTAGATTAAATATAAAAATTGGATCTGATGCAATAGGAGAAGTAAGTGAATTCTGTTACTTGGGAAGTAAAATTACAACCGATGGCCGAAGCAGGAATGATGTTAAAAGCAGCCTTCATGAAAAAGAGAAACCTTTTAGTTTCAAATATTGATCTAGGAATTAGAAAGAACTTTTTAAAACTCTTTGTGTGGAGCACAGCACTTTATGGTAGTGAAACATGGACTTTAGGAATACTGGAAAGAAAGAAAATTGAAGCATTTGAAATGTGGTGCTACAGAAGAATGCTGAAAATTAGGTGGACAGACAAAGTAAGAAATGAACGAGTTTTGGAAATGATGGGTGCGAAAAGAAGTTTATGGAAGAATCTTACGGAAAGAAGAGACAGGCTTGTAGGTCATATTTTGAAACATGCTGGATTGGTTAATTTGTTAATGGAGGGAACAGTCGAAGGTAAGAACTTTAGAGGAAGACAGAGATTAGAATATATGAAGCAGATAATTGAGGACGTGGGCTGTAAGGGGTATGTAGAAATGAAGAGGTTAGCACAGGATAGGAAGGGATGGAGGATTGCATCAAACCAGTCGAAAGACTGACGACAGCAAAAAAAAAAAAAAGGATAGCGTAGATTATATATGCTTGTGGTTTTTGGGAAGTTTTAAGTTAAATTAAAATAAAAACAATTTCTACAAAAAAAGAATAGTAGTGTAATACGGAAATATTTTACGATAGTAAATGACGAATCTGCTAAATACAAATTTTGTGAATGAATGTATTGACATAAAGGTACAACTTCGTTAAAAAATCACCTTCAGACGAAACACCCACAAAAACATTAGTTATTCTTAAAAGTCCGCTAAGTAGATAGCCGGTGAGAACATTGAGCAGGGAACGTCTTTAAAAACGGTAAAAACAGAATTTAGAAAAACATTTTTAACGAATACATAGAAAAAGTCAAAATGTGGAAAATTGCAAAATAAAAATTAATTATTTAATTGCAGAAATGATAGCTTTATCTGGATTACCATTTCAACACGAAGAAGATTTTGCGTTCCGACGATTGATGGATAATGTTGTTGCAAATTATGTTCTAAAAGGCAGGAAATATTTTAGGTAATTTATTTGCAGCGAATTTTACGACTGAAAATAATGAGGATTTTGTGAAATTTTCCTTTACATCATATATATCTGGTAGGCTTTTTGGTCAGGTGTTTCATTGTCATCCTTAACATTACAAAATATTTTATAGGAAAAAATATCGCTTTAAAATCGGAGATTTCGGCAACATTTCAAAGTTTGTTTGAAGAGAAGGGAATCCCAAACAGAATGTGCCCTTTATGGTAAGAAATGGGGGATCCAACATGAAGCATGCCTGCACTTTATCTGACGTAGATAATTTGGAGTGTACAGCACATCAGCTGCTCCTGGTTCTTAAGAAAGCTGTGAGCAATAACAGTAAAAAATTTGGAAGTCTATGACACATGTGTCGCACGTAACAACCGTTCCAAGTTAGAAGTTTTTCAGTGCAGCAGGAATTATTTATGATCGTCATCGCAATAGACTTTTGGCTGACAAACCTTCCAAGTTACTCTTTTTGAAGTACAATTTACCATACTTAATTTTAAATATAACATTTATTTTTTTAAGTTTCTGTAAATGTGATTGTTTTATATGATGTAAACACTTTAACAGTACCTAAATAACAATTTCAGCTAGCAAATCACAAAGATTAGAGGTCTGATCTCACCATGAAGTTGGTAAAAATAATACCTTAAAACTTACTACAGTCGCAAGTTACCAGTTACCTTTGGTAACCTAGTAAAATAAATGTTTAAATAATTAATTTTTGCAATATAAATGTGCCAGATAAGAGATTTTAACAAATACAAAGTAATTGGAATTGAAGTTAATAGTATTTCATTGTTAACTATCTTTAAAAATTTATATACGTGCTTGATGAAATTCTTTACAAAAGATCCGTTAAAGATCCGCTAAAAAAGTAACGGATACGGATACAGATCTTTTTTCCCCCTCGGATACTGATACGGATATCCGGCACATCACTAATAAGGTCGCTTAAACAAAGCTCTGGGTTTCTCCCTACTGCTATGAACGAAATGAAATAAAGACTTTATGCTTTTCCTATATATCAGAACAGCAATCATACGGCAGTACTACAATAGGCAGTTTGCAATAATTACTATTATTAAGGGGTCCACAGTTGTAAAAGGTTGTGAAAGCCTGCATTGGGCTAATGAATTCATTTGTAGAAGTTCTTACCATTTTGGCATTGCCTTGTCTAACTTATGTTTTCAGGATATATACTTTTACATCTGTCTTTATTGTTGAGCCCCCTTTACATACCCATGCACTCACTCATTTTTTCCAAATATAATTTTAGCAGCTGCAGTGGTCATCTATGGAAACTTTCTTATGATTATCGCTCTCTTGTGTGTGTGTGTGGCTTTTTTTTTTTTTTTTTTTTTTTTTTTTTTTTTTTTTTTTTTTTTTTTTTTTTTTTTTTAATGGAGAACATCGGTTGGAAAAGTATAGGTAAGCGCAGCACAGAACTCTGTTGAGTGCCCAGGTTTGTAATCTCTGGAGACGCTCTATGTGCGTAGTGGCTGCTTACACCACGGACGGGCGTACTCAAGAGCCTTGAATATTGGGAGTCAACAACTGGGGGCAGTGTGCTGTTGATGTTTAGTGCTGGCTTACCCCATTCTCTGCTGCACACTACGGCTGACATCTGCAGTGTGGGGCTTCCCCGTTAGTCAGGTCACTCGCAAGGTATTTGACCTTGGTCACCAGAGGGATTCTGTGCCCCCAAGAGTTGGAGCACCGGTCGAGGTGGTTGGGGCTTCCGTATTAGCATGAGAGCCTGGCTCTTGCGCCATGTTCCGGTCGTTTCCCGCAGAGATTTTTCCACGGTACTCACTGGATAGCACGATGAGTAGGCCTGGGGAGTCGTTCCGGACGTTTTGCTTCGAGAAAAAAAATGCTTGGCTGCATCAGGGATCGAACCCCGGTCGTCTGGCCGCGGTCAGACTACCGCCTGAGGTCCATGATCGCCCTAGATCGAATAAAAAGAAATAACTAAATTCCCCGGAAATATAAAATATTTTTGTAACAATTAAGTTTCTACTCAAGTAGTCAGTTATCAGACCACATAATAAGAAGAGTAGGCCTACTGCTGCGCTGAATGCATTCTGTTAGCTAACATCGCTTGTATTAGTTTATTTTTACTTATAGCTTTGCGTCTCGTCGAGGTCATTAGAATCGGAAAAAGGATTGGGGGGAGGGGGCAAGGAATCTGAAGGAATTAGACCATGGCCTTTCTAAATAAAGCATCCGGGCGTTCGCCTGGAGTGTTTTGCGGAAACCATGAAAAATCCAAATCTGGATGCTCGGACGGGAATTCAAACCCTCGTCCTACAGAATGCGAGGCCAGAGCGTTACCGCTCCCACCATGCTCGGTGAAATAGTTTAAGCTATAAAACAATAAAAGATGTCGATGTACTAGGAAGATTAATAATTCTGAAAATATCACAAAACCAGATATTAATAATGTTGCTACTGAACTGCAGGAATGTAATCAATAAAGTAATATAGTTTCCTAACTTAGCAAACATACGAGGTGTGTACAAATAGAAACCGAACTTCTGCTGTATTTGCTTTATTGCTCATCATACTAACTTTTACACACTGTCACCTTCAAAGTACTGTCCTTCACTATCAATACACCGTTGCCATCGTTTTTTTCAAGTTTTGGAACGCCTCCTGGAATGCAATTTCTCCGATGGCGCGCAGTTCTCTCGTCACATTGTCTTGAATTTCTTCTATGGTCTGGAAACGACGTCCTTTCAAAGTGTTTTTCAGTTTTGGGAAGAGAAAAAAGTCTGCCGGAGCCAAGTCTGGAGAATAGGGTGGCTAAGGCACAATGGGAGTGTGATGTTTTGCCAGATAATTCGTGACAAACAACGATGCGTGAGCGGGTGCGTTGTCATGGTGCAACATCCACGACTGATTCTCCCACAGTTCAGGCCTTTTCCTACGAACAGCAGCTCTCAATCGTGTCGGAATTTTCTGGTAGACTTCCTTGTAGATGTAGATGTTTACCGCTTGACCACGTGGTACAAATTCATGGTGCACAACTCCTTTGCAATCACCTTGATGTTCGACCGACTCATCTGCGCTTTCTTTGGTCGAGGAGATCCTTTCCCCACCCATTCTGAAGAATGCCTCTTCGTTTCCACATCGTACCCATAAACCCATGTTTCATCGCCTGTAATGATGTTCTTGACGAAGTTTTCGTCCTCATTTGCTTTTTCAAGCAACTCCTTAGAGATCCTAGCTCGATTCTCCTTCTGCTCGTCCGTCAACAAGCGCGGCACCAGTTTTGCACTGACACGATGCATTCCAAGTTTTCTCTCAGGATGTGATTGAAAGTGGCTACACTTATGCCAACTTCTTCAGCAACCTCACGGACAATCAAACGGCGATTTTCACGAATCACAGTGCGACCCCTCTCAACATGGTGGTCGTCTGTTGATGTGGAGGGTCGACCAGATTTTGGATCGTCGGTAACCGAACTCCTGCCCTCCTTAAAGCGCTTAAGCCATTCATAGCACTTGTTCGGCTCATGCAGTCATCCCCGTATGCTTGTTTAAGCATTTGAAGTGTCTCGGTAAAATTTTTCCCAAGTTTAATATAAAATTTCCCACAGACACGTTGCTCCTCCAATTCCTTCATTCTCGCTTTCTCACAAATCCGACGAGCACTCTGCGCACGACCTCACTCAACCGGCCGTCACTCGTAAGCTAATGCAGCGACCGTAGTGCGACAAGAGGCAATCTCTTGCCGAGAGATGTCACTAGTGTGCACGGAAGTCAGAAAATTTTATCTGCAGCCGTTGGCGCGCTATTTAATTAGTTCGGTTTCTTTTTGTACACACCTCGTACGCTAAGTATAGCCACTTATATGGGTTGAGTCTCGTTTAAAGGAAGGAGTGCTAGGCAGTGACGGTTATAGAATGTACCGCAGAGGTAGAGGAGCAACTGGTGAACGGTATTCATATTGAATAGTAAAAACTACTACAGTTCACTGGTGTTCATAGATCATAGCCATGTGCTAGTGGGAATAGATTTCTGGGGTGATAAACAAGAAAACAATAAAGTTACCAACTGCTAATTAAGGAGAAAATAATATTAATAACACAAGAGAACAGGGATTTTCAAATAAATAAGGGAAGGAAGCTTAACCCAAGTCATAGAGCAGATCCTAAAGGGACCAAACAGGTCGGACAGATACCTAATACAGCCTCAAGTAACTCTGGAATAAGTTTTTTCCTGTCTTTACACTTCGTCAACATCAAGAACATAGAGGAGGCAGAGGAAGGGAGCAAGGGTCAGGAAGGGAAGATTTGAATCCGCATCCTCCGGAATGCCAGGCCTGATCGTTACGAAGGAATAAGTAATCACGAAGCAGTTCTGATGGATATTGAAGTGTTCAGTAAACCTTTGGCCAAATAGGCACAGTTATAATAAGAAAATATCATTCTGAATTGAAGAGATATTTCATATGAAAGTTCAGTATACACAAGGAAAGCTCGAGTGGAGACGAAGGAGGGACAGTTCAAGGAGATAATAATAAAAATAATGCGGGAAGAAGTGTTTATTATAAATTCGAAAAGGAAGACATGATCGGAACCTTGTAGTATAATAGGGAGGTTAGAAAGCTTCGACGTCGGCGTCGAGGTCATTAGAGGCAGGAAAGGACTGGGGACAAGGAACGGGAAGGAGTTCTACTATGGCCTTTTTGAAGGAAGCACCCCGGCATTCACATGGAGTGATTTGGAGAGACCATGGAAAACCCAAATCTGGATGCCCGGATGGGGATTCGAACCAGCGTCCTCCCTAATGCGAGGCCAGAACGTTAACCGCTCACCCACCACGCTCGGTGTTAGAAAGCTAAATAGGCTGGTAAAAGGAGAACACAACAGAGTTCGGAGACAGAAAACCAATAGAAAACACTTGAAACAACTAAACAAGTAATTATTAACATCAAAGAAGGAGCTACATAAAGGTTTATGAAGAATATTATGGGTGCAGGGGACCAATGAGTGATGTATCTACACATTTCTATGGTTACATTTTAAAAATGTTGGTAAGGGAAAGTATTCAGACGATTGTAGATAAGGATGAACTAGAAGTTACTGAGGTTTTAAGAAAGGCTAAGATATTAAGTAATTGGTTAAAGAAACCTATTAGGGAATCTCATCCAAGGTTGGGAATATGTGAATCGAAGGAGAAGCTTCTCAATGTAAGTAGAATTGAGAAGACTTAAGAATTTGACTTCATTGACTTTAAGACTTTTAGATATGTTCCCGTGCGCTTCGCTCACTTATTGTTTTTATCAGATTAGGTTCCTTTCGTGGATACAGTCCTACGTCCAGTCTCGGGGTTGTAATATTCGACGTCAGCTAACAGGTAAATCAGCTATCGGCGATGTGGCGGTCGTCAACGTCGTCATCGAAAGGCTGGAAGTTTTGTAAAAGCTGTGGGCGAGCGCTTTAGCCATGTCTTCCGGTATGAATGCAACGGGAGGACAGCGGTTCGAATCCCGTCCGGGCATTAAGATTTGGGTTTTCCATGGTTTCCCAAATCACTCCAGGCATATGTCTCGATGCTTACTTCAAAAGCCCATGGCCGAATTCCTTCTCATTCCTTCTCATTCCTTGCCCCCATCCTCTCCCGTCTCTAAAGACCTCGCTGTTAAGAGACGTAAAGCAGTAAAAAAAAAGGAATGCAAGACCGCATTCGCCGTGGAGTGGTGATTTCAGCTTCCTCCGGCCTAGTTTGTTCCACGTTTGTTCTTCTGGTCGCAGCACTGCAACACGTGCGGATCACTCACGGTTTCGGTGTTCTACCAATATTGCCTTCACCTCTCGCCAGTGTTGATTGAGGGAGCTGCAAGTGGGACGGTTCCACGTT
Source organism: Vandiemenella viatica (assembly GCA_031002005.1). Classification (NCBI taxonomy): domain Eukaryota; kingdom Metazoa; phylum Arthropoda; class Insecta; order Orthoptera; family Morabidae; genus Vandiemenella; species Vandiemenella viatica. The sequence goes on from JARYHS010011408.1 coordinate 116,275,543, forward strand.
AGTTTCAACTCCTTGCCGATGCGATTGTTATGTGCGATCAGTGCAATGAAGTGCGGAGTGCGGTGGAAGCTGGCAGGAACGCAGGATCTGAGGGTGAATCAGTGGTGTGGCTTCATTTATGATGCCGGTGAAGAATATTAAAGCCTGCTCAACCCCGTTGTAACCCTTTCATGTTCGGTCGCTACAACTTCCCTAAACCAACCCCTAATCCGGTATTGGGCATCGCTTTGGCTTTCACTCCCCAGGTAGCACAGGTGAGTGGTCCGCAGAAACTCTGTTAAGGCTCGTTGCCGAAACAAACCCTGTGACTCCATTTGTTACAGCAATATCAAACACTTTCGGCCTCCGCTTGCAGGATTGTGTTTTGCTTTGTCAGATGCACACACACATAAATCTTGGCGGGCCGTCTAGGCACCTCAGGAGGTTTTCAGCTGGATTGGATGTTCTGCTTTGCCAGATCTGATGCTTTTGCACTGAGGTAGCCGACAATGAGGATTTTACCGGTAAAAGTGTTAAGGATGGTGATGTCTGCATCGTCGAGCACCCTGCTTGGAGATCGATAGGCTGTGACGATGGTGATAGTGCTTGAGGATGTTCTGGTCTGTATTGAGACTGCCTTTACCTGCCGAAGTGAAGGAGGATTGACTTCTCAGTGGGGAATTCTGTGCTTTATGTACAGCGCTACACCCGCACCTTCCGTCAGTCGGTCTGTTCGGAAGCACCAGTAGTTTGGTGCAGCCGTTGGCATTCCACTCACAGAAAGCGAGGCTATGAATGTGTATCCCCCTATTCATGGCTGTGTTGTTGTAGTATTCGCAAGCGCCGACGTTACTGTGGCAGTGATGTCCGAAAACATCCCATCCAGCCGTGTTAGGAGACTGACCGTTGTCTGAACATGGTCTCAACCATATTGACTAGTATCAAAAAGTTGTTCCCGTTTTCCTCTGCTGCGTTTTATAGCTGCTGTCATGGTAGACTTTATCTTTTCTGGAGATTTCGTTGTGTAGTTTGCAATGCCATCGGTTGTTCAGACTTTGCGGCTCGTTCTTGCTTGTCCAGCTGAGTCGAAGTATCTATGTACTGTGGCTTTTTTGTGAGCGAGGTATCAATCATGCCTTAGGTCACCTCAGCTAAGAAAAAGTCTGGTTTCACTTTGCCTGTTTCGTGCCCTTCTGTTGCTTCGTTTTGTTCAGTTTCTGAGGATTAGACTTCATTGAGTTGGAATTTGGTAGCCATCTGCACTCCAACATCTGCTGTTAGTTTGATTGCCGTTGTTGTAGACGCCTCTCAGGAGCCTCTGTGTCCATTCCTCTTTGACGATTACGGGCTTCTAACTGGCAGTGTGGTTGCTGTAACAGTTTCCGCAGATTGGTGGATCACGGCCCTTCTGCATGTGGTAGTCCTTTGCGTCGTGCTGACCGGCACACACGACGCACACTTGACGCACACTGGACTCATTTTGCAATGGCATGTTACATGAACAAACAACTGACGGTTGAAACACTGTGATGGTCCACCTGGCGATCGTAGTTTCTCTGTAGATATTCTGAGGAGCAGGACTTGTCAATCTCAAAGATAGTGCGATTTCCCGGCCGGCCTGTAAATACTAGAAACAGCAGCATTATTTGCTTAGTGCCGGGATGACGAAGTTAAGCCACCAACCTCATATCTTAACCCATTTTGATCTGCTCTTCCTTCAAGGTCTCTGTTGGTAGCATCCTAGGATACCACAAAACACCAGCTTCAATAGTTCCACCACTCCGGTCGGGAAAGTGGCTTGTTGAAGGAGAGCCTTGGTGGCGTCAGGTCTTCAGCAGAAGTCATGCTGAATTTGATTTGGTCACCTCCTGCTGTCTTGGCAGTGAATGGGCTATTGACGACAGCTGCCATCTGGTCATGCACAGTCTTGTAGTTTTCTGCGAATTCCAGGAGGTGAAACGGTTTTCCATCTCAATCCTAGTTGGATCCAAAGGAGGTGTAGGCTTCAACGTCTTCTTCGGCATTATAAAGTCTTCCTCTTCTGGTTTCCGAGTCTGTGCGCAGGATCAACGTCCCCTTGACTCCATTCCGCCCAGAGACTAGGCTGCACTGAAGTCAAAGACTTCCATGATCTTCTCTTTTTTTTTACCTCAGCTTTGTTAGATTTCTTAGCGGTGGGGTGTTAGGTTTTGTCACTGCCAGGCTGACTCCAGCAGATTTGAGCGCCTCCTCTTTCCTGTAGATGACAGCTTGTGACTGTTTACTGTATGACCTCTCTGGTGGGGTAGAGGGGAGCTATCTCGGCGTAAAATCTTTGCTCACTGAGCGCACGTCAGCGATTATACGCAAACCTTGAATACAGGGGCTGTAGTAGCGTATTCGGCCATTTCCAAATTTTTATCTGTTTTCCGGATAGTTGCAACTTCCGCCAGCAAAAGAGAGTGCTTTAGCGCGGAAGTGCAGCGCGCGCTTTCTTCGTCACCCATCCGTCCAAACCCGCTGGTCATGTACTGACAGGTGGCCGAACAGTCGCTATTTATATAGCAGCCTTCACTCAATGCTAACAGTCGCGAATTAGAAACGAATTATTCATCGTCGAGAATGACACGTCCGAAAAACGATACGAAAATCGACATTACTTAAAGCTTATATGAACGAAGTACGAGTCAAAAAACGAACAGCTAAAAACTTTCAACTTTACTCGTCGTACAACCCGTAATTCCTTGTACATCTCACATTCTCTATGAAACAATGTCTACTCACAGTACAATATGACACCGCTATGAATGCACACATCCCACAAATCGCTGACTAGTATTATGACAAGACAGTAATCGCTCTACTCGGCTAGCTGGCTTGGGAAAGTCTACCCATCGCCGACAACGTTTCAATGATTTAACCACAAAATATGCAGACAGAGCTACATACATTCATTTCATTTCAATAGTCATACTTTCATGACTGCCATTATTAATGAATAAATGATTCTCCATCAAAGTTATGAGGGCAAACTTAAAACAGCGTTCAGGAAGTTTCATTCAGCACTATTTTTCCAATGTATTCAGCACGTTATCTTATTTATATCTTAGATGCAAATATGCTAGGTGTAATTAACACGTAAAATAAGTAGTTGTTGTGCTCAATTACAAACAGTCGCCATCTCTTCCGGGAGCGAACTGAAGACATATCGGGTACTCGGCATCTACAAGATATGGCTATTTTCACATATCATCAAATTCGGAGCTGGTGCTGGCGCAATTTCCGATGCCGGTCAGAGGACATTTTCGCACGCATTGGAAAAACAGGAGCAGTCCTTTCCACACTGATTGCGATAGGTTTTAGCTTTGGCATAAGAAAGATGCGTACGGAATTAAAAAAACTTTACCACATCGGATTATTGTTCCTTAAAAAGAAATACAGAAAATGTTTAGTAATTAGAAATTGCTGGTTACACCCTATGTAGACTGTTAGGTATCTGGAAGGGAATTTCTATTCGCTTTCCCAGAAACGTCAACTGTTTCATCCCACAAACACGGACTACTAACCAACAGCTCAATTAACCTGAGAGTATTCATTTTTACAAAATTATGAGGTAAGTTGTTGTGACTAAGATTATATCAAACAAAAACCTATGTCATCGGCGCAATTGTGGAAAAGTGTGCATAACGAAAGGGCTGACATATATTTGCCGGTGCCGGTCGCAGGACAGGCAAATCTACCGGATTGGACTTTGTGTAAAGATTCTAATTTGATTACACTGCATCCGGCGCCGGCATTGTCGCTAACTATAGTAGACTATTAAATCAAAATACGATATATGTTCATCAAATAATACCATTTCATTCCTTTTTGTAACTCATTTAATTCTTTTCACAGGGACAACTATCTCACCCAAAGGAAAGATACAAGTGGTTTTTTGTCCTACTCTCTTTTTCAGCAGCGCGTTATGCAGGCAAGGGGTAAGTAAAACAATTACAGTTATAAACAATTAGCAGTTTCCCGAGGCTTCGTCCGCTTGAAAGTGTGTTATGATATAAAAGTGTTTGCTACTGTTCAGAGTACTACCAGCAGAAAAAAAAATTACTTTAGGGTTGAAAATATGGTCGACTGCTTCCTTGGCTTTTATTCTTCAATGAAAAGTGTACCTCAAAGCCTGGATTGCAGTTCTTCGAACATTCTCTCGAATTACGTCATATATTTTGTTGACACAGTCGCGATTCCTCGGTGCGAATATCCCTTTGCCTCGGTATTTCTGCAATCCTAGATTTCGAAGCAGATCTTCCCTTCGACCTTATGTTTCCACAGCTCAGGACGTAGAAACCCTAATTCGCAGTTGTTCAACGCCTTCATCACACTGTTGAGGTAATTCAAAAGCCCTCATGCGTGTTGCTTGTTTAGATTTGAAATATCCTTGTCCTATTGTGTGCCTTTTTTGAGTATCACTACAAATCGCTATAAATGCTGATGTAGAAATATATTTCGAGAAGAATGGAATACAAGTATACAAAGGTAAACTTCCTCCAATTTTATAACAATGAAATCCGTTCTGCGTTCAGCTGTAAACTAACACATGAAACAGCCCGCCGCTTTTATAGTTCTACTAGTGGGAGAGATGCAAAGATGCGATTTGAAGGGAAAACAGTCCACACTGCATCCACTCCTGCACCTGCCGTGTTCCAGGACAGCGAGAAGACCGACTTGATGCCCTCATCGATCTACTCAAGAATCTCGTCAATCACCTGGCTGCTAAGGTAGACACGCTGCGACAGCCCTAAGCGCACCTCAGCAAATATTAATGGACCATTTCTGAGATGGCAGATGCGCCGGCATTCCATCCTCCAAAGATAAAATCATCTGAAGATAACATCAAAAGCCAACATAAAGACCTAACGACTGTGAAGATCTTACTCGTCCAAACGATTTGGAGGTAATGTCCTAGGACAACATACTCCGCAGAACACCAGCTCAAAAGGAAGAAGCTGTTACTAGGCTGAAAGCGAGATGCAAAGATAGAGGAAGGTAGTGAGTATTTTCGTTTCCAAAGAAAGAGATCACGCGAGAAGAAAGTTTCTGTTACCAACAAACAAATTACGCGACACCATTCGACAGGAAATTTTATGTGCTTTCGGAATATCATATTTCACTTTGTACAATTTCCTTACTTTTTTAGAAATATTAGAAAACTAGACGACCAATATGAAAGTTTCGCGTATAAAATACGATGAGTAGTGAGGTTGAATGCTTGTAATATAATGAAAAGTAGAACTGCACTTTTGCATCAAATATTTATTTGTTTAGTGTAATAGGTACGCATAAAAATACTTACAACATACAGTATTACGAAACAGTTGCCCCTTAAGGGTTTAATGTAGAGAAAGTATTATGTGACCAAGGCGGATACTTTAGTATTTAAAACGAAACCTCATTTATCGATTTCGGTTACGTATCAAGGTAGATAAGTAGCTCGCGACAGAAAAATGCGTTGTAGAAATATTAACACTTTTGCCCTTTAAGGCTCGAATTTTGAAAAATTTCTTTATTAAAATATGGCGCAATGGAACCGAAGATCTTACGGAAATCTCAGTCTTTAAAATGATACTTCGATTACCAATTTTGTTAAATTCTGAAGGGAGATAGATGACTCGAGACACAAAAAACGCATTTTACAAATATTAACATTTTTGTCCTTTGAGGGTTTAATTGCGAAAAATTACTTTCTTAAAATGTAATGTGACCACGGTGGAGACATTAATCGTTAATAAGGTACCTCATTTATCTATATCTTTTAGATATATGGTAGATAAATGGCACGTGACACAAAAATGCGTTGTAGGATTATTTATACTTTTTACCTTTAATGGTCGAATTAAAAAAAAAAAATCTGCTTTCTTAATATATCATTTCACCAAAGAAGAGACCTTACTCTTCATAATCCTACTTCATTTATCGATTTCGGTTAGATATCCATGGAGATAAATGGCTCGAGACACAAAAAACGGATTTTAGAAATATTGACATTTTTGCCCTTTAAGGGCCGATTTTCCAAAAATGCCTTTCTTAATATATGATTTAACCAAAGTGGAGACCATAAGCTTTAAAATGACACCTCATTCATTGATTTCTGTTAAGTATGAAGGCTTGTGACAAAAAATACCTTATAGAAATAATATATATGATTGTATTTCTAGATTTCGATTAAGAAGAGAGAGGGGGTCAATTTTTGTATAACAATTACAGACAATATTTTCCCCCCTGGTTTTACAGTACAAGTGTGCAATGCTTCTTCGGAATCGCTTATAAACTATGGATTTGCGTGTCACCACATCAACATTTAAACAATATTTCATTTTCGAATATCTCGGTCAGTAATTCGCCGATCGGGACCGGCCCTACTCCATTCTACAAGAAACTTTATTGGATTTCAGGATACCTTCATCCACTTCCGCCGGTTTTCCTACATGTTCGATATATTTCCAAAAAATAACTGGAAATTTCCACTTGTAAAGTTTGCTTTAGGCGAGTGACGGCAGAGGAAGGATTGGTTTTTTTAACCAACTGTAGACAATATCATCCCCTTGCTTTAAATCATAAGTTTAAAAATATTGGAAAAAAATTGTGAACTTGTGTAACAACATATAAATATATATTCATAAGCAGAAATATAATCGTGTAGAACCCATTCTACTCCTCAATTTTTCGAACAATTATTGTTTACAGAGCACCAGATGGTTACACTTTTATTGTTAAAAAGTTTTCATTGGAAACGCTTAATAACACTTTTACATGTGTAAAAACCATTGGATTTTTAAAATCTTACTGTGGTTCATTGCTTTTGTAATGTTTTAAATTTTAAAGTGCTGTTTAACTCTTCTTATAATCTTATGTCCTTAATGTTTATGTTTATGTTCTTAATGCAATGTAAATTACTATATCTGTTATATATAATTCGATAACTATGATGTGATCCTATAATATGAAAAGTACTTGTATGATGTGTAATGAGTATATATTGTAACAGGTGGGGTTGTTCAAAAGGGGGGGGGGGGTTATCAATTTTTATTATTAATTAACTATAAAAATTAATAATCTTTGATTGGAAAGAATCTTCCAACATCTGTCAGGTCTTAAAAGAACTGACATTGATTTTTTTAATTTAATTGCTATGGCTCCTACATCGCTAGGCCACTTTACATTTACCGTTAACATCACTCAAACAAGCAAACAACAAGCCTAGACGTTACAATACACCGTTATTTCAAGCAAACAATATTTGAATTTATTGTTAATGTAAGTCATGCCGGCCTCGGTAGCGTTGGGGCTAGAGTGCTAGCTCCACGTTCGAATCCGGCCGCGGGCATGGATGTTAAGTGTTGTGTGTCTGTGTGTGTGTCCTGTCCGTCCTGTGGCGTCCGCACTTTGAAGACTATATAAACACTGGATTTAACTGATTCACTGGAAGCTTTAATATAACACATTGAGCTGGCTGTATGGCCTCAGCTGCCAAAAGCCATATTAAAAAAAAAAAAAAAAAAAAAAAAAAATGTAAGTCATGAATGCCCTACTGCAAATTTAAATATCAAAATTAACAAATGACATTGAAAATAAACAACGTTAACAATTGTTAACATTAGATATTTACAACATTGAATCTCGGGCGCCTTTAATAGTTTAATAGTCACAATAAAATTCGTACTATCACGTTTCACAAATCTTTGCCAGCTAACTCCGGGTTTTGTAAAAGAGAAAGTCTCGTAATCTCAGGACGCTTACGGAATTCAACAGTCTCGTGAACTCGTCATGCCTGGCGGAGTACTTTACCAATTTGCTGACAGCGACTCTGCAAGTTGTGTCACAGCCTATCTGCGTGACATGGCGGTCCATCGTCACTCCAGGATCGTCAGTCTGCGATCTTATAAGACGACTACCAGAACTACATCAGCTCTGTCGAACCGTCCTCGTCCTCTCCAAAAACATAACCGTCACTCTCCACTGCCGTAGAAAGAGTCGACCGTTCCTCTCCACTGTCGGAGAAAAGAGTCCCTTCTTCCTCTCCGTAGACACATGTGGACAGAAAGAAACATATATATATATATTAAAAAAAACGAATACCACTTCTCATTGGAGGAAATGGGCTTCTTGAAATCACGTGTTTCACCTCGCGCATTCAGATACGTGGGTTAGCGCTCATGCGTCACTTTGCGTGGCGGGAGAAAACTCGCCGACCGTCGCCATTGCCACCCCCAGCGTCAGGTGCAACGACCACTGGTCTGTAGGCGACAACTTGGCGGGCTTGGTAACGGGACTGTTTCCGCCCCAGGATATGGAGTCTCAGCTGTCCGCTCCTTGCCAGAAATCAACCCTTGCTTATTTTCCATACACTCCCTGAATAACTTGGCATTCATTACACCACATATAGTCTTTGGCTGGCCCAGAGATTAAAGAATTAAATCAATTTACAGATCTGATTATATATAAAAAAAAATTAATTAAGAAAAATGTAAAATATAAAATATTAACTATTAAAATTATAGTAGACTTAATAACGTCTTGTTACAATATAAATGTGGGCGCATGTATGTATATATATATAAAGATACAGCACCAAGTGTAATGTATCTTGACTGTATGGCCAATAGGCCAAGTGTCAATAAAATATTTTTTTTAAATGGAAAAAATTCTAAGAACTATAATCATCTCTTTTGTATACGTTCCTTTCCATTATAACATCAACTGAAACGTGCTAAATTCCTTCTGCTCCAAATTATTATTAATATTATTTTTTTTATTTTTAGTGTTACAGCATTCTTCTACACATCAGCGATAGAATTAGCAACTGTTGTCACCATAATCTTATTCGGTTTTGTGATTATTACGGGATTTAACACTGCCAGGCTGATATCCGCACATGTGCAAGACAAATTTGAGTATCTTCTTTTGTGTAATCGATTAAGAATTACAAAACAATATTCGGTAAGTAAATAAATTTACAAATAATAAGTAAACAATTTGTTCAGTTGATATGAAATGGATAAAAATGTGAAACATTTGTTTTAAAAAATGATTGTTGTTGTACATTTCAACACAAATTACTACAGACTAAAATAAAAAATTTTATTGCTGATAAATAAAAACGACTGAGGAAAATTACATCTAAATAATGCTTCGCTCAGAACAAAATCTTAAAACTTTTTGTCACTGAACAAACACAAGACTTGGCCTGGTATCCATCAGAAGTACTTCATGATCGCTGACTCCACCAGCTATTTGAAACCCACAAGGTTGTCACTAAGCTTTATTACAACGATATCCAAGTCGTATGGCCCCTCTTCTTCCTATACGAAGGTATTTGCAAATCTCTGTTTCCTTGTTTATTAATCTTATTTCCATCCCAGTTGACACAAGTAAAATTTAAACCCTTGCCAATAATGACTATTCTTCTTTCATCTTTGAATTCTGAAAATGTATTTAGTTTTACCCAAAGGTCTTCAGCATTCATTTTTCCTCCGCAGTAAACAGTCAATACTCTTTTTATTTTATATTTTATCACCCAGAAATCTTCCCTTGGTAAATGGAAATGATCTATGAGCACCAGTGAGCTGTAGAAATCTTTACTAATCAACATGAATATCCATTCACCAATAGTTCCTAAATATCTGTGGTACGCTACATAACTTTCGGAGAAATCGCATTGCCTTCACCTTCAAAAAAGACTCTAACCTTATAACCTGTGGTTTGTGAATTTCTGTTAAAATAATATATTACTTTGTTCATTATACCAGTATAGTTCACAAATAACAGTCATGTAACTGGCTTTGCGATATTTTGGGCATTACTCTTTACTTTCCTATTTGCAATCCTGCCTTCTATTGTTTCATCAACTTCATCTTTTTCTTTAGCGTTAATGATTTTTTTCCATCGTACATCTGCCTATTGGTCATATACGAGTATTCGTATTTGTATCCGCTCACCAGCGGCCTCTAACCTAAAAAAAAAAAATGAACATTCCTGAGCCCATTGTAACTGGACGTAAGCTTCCTTACGGATTTAGCTAACAACTCAGAAACTACCCCCTTAACCCGTCTATTTAGACACATGTCCAGTGAAATCCCATCTACCAATGCTGCGCACTGGCACAACTCCCAAGACTGACGTAAGGGAGCGGCTATAACCAACGTGGCTCCATATTGCTACCCAGTGTGCCACGTAGTTTTTTGTCCCATTAACTCCAAAAGACATTTTGTACCGTTTTCTCTTAAGAGCCTATCGTTGAGATTGTTGCGTATGAACACGGCCTATGTTGGCTTTATATACTTTTTTATAATTATTCCTGCAAATGATGTAGCGTCAGCGATGTGGCCGATGTTTAATTCGGGAGTTCGAGACTAATTATTGTACTGCAACCACACTCACAGCCGCTGGTCTAGGATGATCGAGTGGTAGGCCGGAAGTAACTAAGACTTGCTTGGAGTACAGGCGCCAGTCATCTAGCTCTCGGCTGTTGTAATGTTAGTATCTCAGCTCTGACTTACTCTAACCGTTAGACCAGGCGGGTTCAATTATTACAATAATTCAGGTGAACAGTTAGCCGTTTATTACGTCCAAGCTGTGCCAGGTTACAGACTTGGGATGCTTCGAGCAGAGTCCACGACAGTAGTTACCAAAATCAATTACAAGATAACGTACAGATTTTGGCGGGGGCTGTCTGGAGGCGTCTTAACGTGCGCGGATGCAGCGCAGTCTTCTTGTTGAACGTTCGAGCACGAGGCCAGAGCTAAGGTCCGCGTCAGCTATTTACTGACACACATAACGTAACCGTTGTAACGTTTCGCGAATGAACCGGAAAGCTTCACACGTGACGGCTGCTGCTCACATGCCAGTCGGTCAAGCGCTTTGGAACGTGACTTTATTCTTTACCTTAATTTTACCAAAAATCCTATTATTTCAAAAGCGACCTCCACAATGATCAATTATTAGTAAAACCTCTTTCTCAGATATCGTCAGTGATCTTTTTCTTCTTGAGGTAAAACTAAAAACATTCTCATTCGTCATTGATCATTAACTGATATAATTAAAAAATATACCTACCACGCCAAAAAACAAAAACAAAAAAACAAAAAAAAACCTGTATTTTTTGACAGAAATTATTCTCGGGAGGAACTGATCCGGCAGAACACCCCAAAAATTTCTGTCATCTGTACGTCGGGAAAGACTCAATTCTCATAGCTGCATCTTTTGTTTTCTTTTCGTTACATTACACCATTCTTTCTACATTAACAGGGAGTGAATCTTTGATCTGCTTAAAAGATTGGATAATGAAAACTCGTTGGAATTTTTTTTTCGATAAACCTCGTAAAGTTTGTTATGCAGTGCCACGTTACACCAAACCTTGAACTTGAAATAACCCTATAATCAAAGCTGTCCTCAATTCACTTCACAGAACAATATTATAATTATTTTATTAACGAGCGGTGTGGTCATACGCGGGAAATCCTAAGGCAAACCGCTTTATTTCAAACCATCAGAACATTATGAACTTTCAATGTCTTGGAAAATCCCGAGTGACATCTAAAAGCGAATTTAAGTCTAGGTGCGGCTTGTCTAATGTTTTTCGAATCGTTATGCGGTGTCGGGTGGCTGTTAGTTCAAATGCTCCGGCCGCGGGAAACTCAACGCTATGACTTCAAGTCACACGCGTAAGGAGTACTGTCAGTATATAGGATATCTACATACGGAGATAATTAAATGACAGTAATAAATACCCACATGCTGTTTTAACTGTGACAAATAATTTGAATGAAAAGCTACTGGTTTGGTTCCGAACAATCCCCTCCCCAACGTAGCCCAGCTTAGCTTTCTACCCATCCTCCCCCCCCCCTCTTTGTATACAAAGCCACATAATTTATGGACGCTCCCTTATGAATTTCCCTTGTAACCCCTCCGTCTCCACGTTTACCTATCGCACAGCGTGTTTTCATCTGTGGCCGATCATGGCGACTTGTAACTTGCAATAATTCTACCCTGCTATACTGTCTCTTCCTTCGTCACCATCCTCAGGTCATTCTCTTTAGTACAATTTACATTTCTGTTAATACTATTCCCTACAGTCTCGATTATCACTACTGTATTCTCCTTAACCTAATCCCAAAAAGTTGTTCTAAATCGTTTATTACCTGATCTTATGTCGCACCATGATTTAAAAAAAAAAAAATGTGTTCCCGTAGACTTCGTGGCCTGTACAGACAATCATGTCTTAGTTTAAGTTAATTTTGTGAAGATGATTTCAATATTTTGAGATGGATGTAACATTTGTTATCGAATCGCCAGTTGGGAATAGATGCTTTTCTGAATTGACCACTATGGTCACAGACGCTACTAACATATGGTTCAGACGCTGTTATCAACCAGTCATCTTGGACTTGGAATCACTATAGTAATAATTATGAACTAACTTTGACATGATTTTCATTCCAGAGATATGTGATCAACGGATCAAAATATAAATAATAAAATCACATTTATGTATTTTCAAATTTTTCAGCGTACAGCAAACTTTCCGACAGAACTAAGGATGAAAATGCTAAACTATTATGATTATCTATGGAAGAAGAGATGCAGAGTTGGGAATACCATAACGCTACCAATTTTGCCAAAATCTATAATAAATCAAGTAACACTGGAATTGTCTTGGGAATTATACAAACATGTTAGTATGAGGATATTTATTTACTTTTTCTTATCATGCTATTGGGACCATTGTTGTCATTGTTTAAATCTTACTGACATAAACTCCGCGCATTAAAGAAAACATCATGTATCATGAATACGGATGGCTATGGCCAAATTTTTAACATGTATATAATTTTAAAAATTATTCACTTTTTTATGGACCAAGACACGTCTATGTAACAGGAACCACCTAATAACAGAGTTTACAAGAAATTTCATGTAATATAGGGTTGGGAAATTTAATTGCTTATCATAAGTTTCCTTGTTAGTTAGTGGCTTCGTTCCATTCAAATAAATAAAGCTAGTTTTCACATGAAAGAGTAGTGATCTACGATAATAATATATTCATGATCATTATGGTTAGTTGAATCTGTATATACCGAAGAGTAATAAATTTCAAAAATCTTAATTTGAAGCATCACCTTCAAGATTATAAAATATCAGCTCAGTTGGTTATTTTAATTTTTATTTTTTTAACATTCAATAATGTATTATTAATAAAATAATTCAACGTGATTTTTAGCTAAAGCATTTTTTAGTAGGATACATTACAAATCGCTGAATGACATACTGATAACAGTTTTTTATTATTTACAATTCTTACCCACAAAACCAGCCATCCATATTTTAATATGGTTTAACAGATGCGTTGATGGGAAATATTATGCCAGCGCTGGCATGGGGAATCAAGATACCGAGTCCTCTTCTGCCGCTGTCCCGCGGGGTCAGATCTGGGAAGTGATGCGTCCTTTTCCTCTCGGGTGGCGGAGTGCAAACAGTACTGCCAGTTTACGTCGCGAACATGCCGCGGGGGTGCACACTGTTTCGATGCTTCCGTTATGCCGACGCTGTAGTTATAGTGCCTTGGGTCAGTCGGAGTTCAAGGAAATGTTGAGGTACTTACAGACCAGTATATCCCGGTTGATTTGAAGACTGGAATAAAAGTCAGATAAAGTCGTGTTCCTATCCACCGGTATGCACTACCTGGCCTTGCCTCCGGCACTGAGAAGGCGCGTCAACCGTCCCAGTCGGGTCGATGGTTCAAGTGATTTGGTTGGATCTTGTAGTGCGGAGAAACCAGTGTCGTGGTTCTTGGTAAGAGTGCAGTGTGACGTCAGGCGAGTAGCGACCCTGCTGCTTTCAAACACGACGCCAAGAGTCAATGCGCCTGGTTGATTAGAAGACTAGGTGCGTAAAAATCAAGGCTTCCGTGCTCCTTGCCGCATGCAAGCTATCCGTTCCAACGTCCTCGGCAGTAAGACTGGTGGCGGAGAGAAGGGAGGACTTATCACCTCTTCTGCTGCTCCCGGTAAGCCAGCGCGGGCCATGTCATATCGAGGGCATCAGTCCTCGGCCTGTGGCCGCTTCTGTGGTGCAAGTTGCGGCGATAAAGTGAAGTGCTACCCCCTGCCGGCACCAGCCTTTTGCTGCCATAATACATGTGGATATTTGTAGCTCATGAGTCCAAACATCTGATCCTGTTTAGGCAGCACCACCTCTGATGCCGGACTGTTGCGGTGTGCTCGTATGTTGGACAGGTGTGCGCAGTTGGAAAGCGCCTCTCGTAGCGTCTCGCCGCGTCTCATCATTGTAGAGTTGGAAGGGCCGGACGCTTCCGGGACTAGCAGAGAGGCTTTAGTGATACGGCCAGGTTTTGGAGGGTCTTCAGCCTAGTTCGTGATGACGTTGCTTCATCATCCACACTGTAAAGGAGAGTAATTCTTTACTTGGCCTAATTCCGCGACGGGGGTCGATGCATGTTTATGGGTAGCTAGGATGGAGTCCGTAATGGTGTTAATGAGCGTCAGCCCGAGTGTTTTCGTTATTTTTTTTGGTGTTTCAGGACGCGTCGACATCTAGGTCATTAGCGCCCTAATAAAAACATGGTATGACAATGTGGCTTAAAACTTGAGCCAGTTACCGTCTGGATGAACGATTGTAAATAGGTCGGCCACACACTAAAACAATGGCTGCAAACTGGACATAGAAACTTACCACTGACTGGTTGGCTGTAAAAGGGCCAACCGGATTAAACGAGCATTAAATCAACGAACTAGATAGCTGGCAGTAAAAGGGCCAGCTAGATATAAAATTTAAAACATAAGAAAAGAAACTTGAAGTCTTAGATGATAATATTGGTTATTGTTTTGGTGGTTGTAAAAAGATCATTCTAAAGTCTAGGCCTATCTGTAAAAAAAATTTGGGACGAGATCGGCCAAACTACAAAACTTTAAAACCTTAGCCGTATTGTCATTGTCGTTGTTTAAAATAAGGGACAGATCGTTAGCGAGGCCAACGTCTGCCCTTAAATTTAGAAACAATCAGTTAAAATGTGGCGCACTGTCAAAGGTACGCCACAACGGTATGTCTTGGACCAAACGGTCTACTGGGTACATGTTTACTAACGCCTGCATACAGCTGAGCGTGCCACACCAAATCATTAACCTTGTATCGCGCATTACTTTCATATGCTGGAGCGATTTTAACAAAGCCTAACACTCGGCGGAGTAAACGCTGCATCTGCTATCCAACGTGTAAATTGTGAGTAGGCTACACCGCTAGCCTGCTTTGATACATCGCTGTATACCGGGGTAAAGGTGTGATGCAGGTTTAAAATATGTCTAAAATATTAATAAAAACATTGTCAGCGGTAAACAGTTTGTTATACCGAGAAAGTTCTAAAATTGTTCTGAGCTTCCTTGAAAGCCAGGGAGGAGATTTACCCCGACCATGGTGATAAAAAGAGGGCCGCTCAAATCCATATTTTTCTAAAATAGCCCTTGTACGGTAGCTCAACGGTTTGGTTGAAGTTTGGATAAGTAACTACACAGAACACAAGATTGTCAGGAGTTGCAACGCGCAGATGCCGGCGGGTGGCAAGCGGCGCCTGACGTTCAGGTTGGTGCGGTCGGAACCAGTGACGAGTGGAATTCTTATCCTAAATACAGAGATAACTGTGCCGAGCCGAACCATATGTGTTACAACCGTACTCAAAACGCGACAGTACAAATGCCCGATAAAAAATTGCAGCAGGCAGGAGAGATCGGCGCCATGACCTACCACAAAGACATTTTAAAACATTCAAAGCCTTAAGAGCTCTGGCTTTCACATCTTTAAGGTGTGGCAACCAACTTAACCTACCGTCTAAAATAGGCCAAGAAACCGAACAGTTTGAGTAAAATTTAAAACTGTGATCCTCAAAATAAGGTTGAGGCTCTGGTAAAAGACGTCTGCCGCGAGTAAAAAGTACACACAGTGTTTTCTCGGCAGAGATACGAAAACCGGTGAGTACTGATCATTCATCTAGCCTGTTTAGCGTGAGCTGCAGCTGCCGCTCAGAGCTTCTCAGGCTGGACGATGTACAAGAAATTAAAAAGTCATCCACATATAAGGAGTACCGTATGAGACTCCTTATTACGGTTGAAATGCTGTTAATACCACTAGCGAAAATGGACACTCTTAAAACTGACCCTTAAGGAACACCGTTTAACTGATTAATTAGGTCTGACACTTCACTACCCACTCGGTACCGGAAGCAAAGTCCTGAAACAAAAGATTTTTAAATAATGGGGCAGATTTTCCCTAAATCTCCATTCATGTAATTATTTTAAAATATATCGAAAAACACACCAATAACTTGTTGGTTGCGAATGAACACTTCCAGTAGTATCAGGTTGTCATGAACTTCCTGAATCTACACTGAAAGCAGCTAAGAAGATTTTGGGACTCTAGACAACATACCAGCTGCCGTATATCATCCGCTCTAGTTTCTTCCTCACGCAGCTTTTTTTTTAATGGTCGTTGGCTTGCTCCAATTGACCAGCTGATTAAGTACAATATTTTACAGTTACATTTAGTTTATACATAGTACAATTTTTTTTTATATAAACATTAATGTATCTTTTGATTCGGTATTACATATAGATAGTAGTACATTTTATATACATGATGGCCAATGCGGTGATCAACATTCCTGTTATATATTACACTTGTTGGATTTTTCATACATAATTGACTGTTCTATTGAAAATGTTGTATTACATTGGAGTGGTATTTAGTTTAGACATAGTACAATTTACATTTATTATAGTCTTCATGTATCATTTGTTTCGGCGTTACTTACAGATTGGAATACATTTTATATAAGTAATAACCAATGAGATGAGTAAGGTACTTAACAATCCTATCACAAGTTTTACATTGGATTGTTTTGTAAAATAATTTAAACTGGGTATTTTGTAGTTTTACATTCGGACTTTTATAATGAATTAGTGTGTGAATAATTTCTCGTCCTTTACTTTATGATTTGATACGTGAGTCTATCATGTGGGTATTATTTTATTGTAGTGCATTAAATTTTTCCTTAGTAAGCTTTTGTCTGATTATTGGTTTTTTATATCTGTCATTAGGTGATATCTCCTATTTTGACTGAAAGTTCAAAGTTTAAGTTTGGACTCATGTAGAAATAGGGCTAGTGCTCCATACACATGTTGTCTTTGCGACATCAAGAGGGAGGTTACGGAGGTCGGAAGCGGTATATTTAGTTTTACTGGAGTTTTGTACAGTTTGTTTTGAGGGTACTTGTACTGATTGCAAGCTAGGATGATGTGATTTAAATCCGCTACTTCTTCGTGGTCTTCCTGACAAGAGGGTGATTGGGGCACTCCTATTCTATATAGATGGCTTGGGAAACTTCCATGGCCCAATCTTATGCGGATTATAGATGATATGTGCCTTCTGCTCATTCTGTAGGTTGCAAACCAGGGTTTGGGTGGAATATTGGGTTGAATTGAAGAGTAGTGCTTCCCTCTGACCGATTGGGTGTTGACCATGATTCTGACCAGTCACTAAAATATTGTTTCTTGATAATAGGTATAAAGTCAGTGTGCGGCAATTGAATGAATTGTCTCTCTCCGTGTGATAAACTATCTTTTACTAATATGTCGACTGCTTCATTGTGTTGAATTGACGCATGACCCTTGATCCATACTAGGTGTACAGCTTTTCCTTCTACGTAGGCCGCAAGCATCAGTTGTATAATGTCTACTAAAATCATATTGAGGTCACTATGTCTATTTTTAAGGCTACGCTTTTCGAATCTGTTAGGATCAGGATTTTACTGTATCGCTTGAATCCGTATTTTATTGCTTCTCTGATTGCGAGGGCTTCGGCTGTGTATATCGAAGTTTCTGGTGGTAGACTGACTTGCTTAGATGCTTTTGATTCAGGACAAAAGTAGGCGTATCCAACTCCGTCGGTTTGAGATAAGAATCCCTCCACTAAGGATTTTATTTTCCCACTTTTCATAATCCAATTTGGTAGATAGTGTATATTGGGTTTGAATCTTAGAACCTCGTAGTGTCTTGAAAAGAGGGGTAGCATTTCGTTTTGGATAGTTAAAGGTGCCATAAGTTTTATTTTTTCGTAGCTTAGGATTAACAAGGGAGTTCCTGAAATGGTGGACGTATCACTTTTCTCCATCACTGTTGTATAATCTATGGCCTTTTTCATTACAGGGTGGTTTGTAATTGCTGCTCGCCTGATTAAGTAAATCGATGCCAGCAGCTGACGGCGGATGTCCAAAGGCATTTCCTTTGCCTCCACTAGTAAAGCGTTAGTTGGCGTGGACCTCATCGTTCCTAAGCATATTCTTATGTCTCTATATTGCAGGTTGTCTAATTTGCGGAGTATATACTTGGGTGCATTACCGTAACAGTGGCTTCCATAATCCAGGATTGGTCTCATGAGTGCTCTGTACATAATTAGAAGAATGGCAGGGTCGGTTCCCCACCAAACACGTGATACCGATCTTAAGACGTTGAGGTGGCGTTACGATTTGGTTAAGATTTGATCGATGAGTCTTTTCCATGTAAGTTTGCTTTCAATCTGTAGCCCGAGGTGTTTGACTGATGTTCGTACCGCTAAAAGGTAAGGCCCTAGCTGAATCTCCGTCTCTTTGAGGGTACACTGTTTCCGGGAAAATATTACAATTGACGATTTCGTTTGCGATATAGTTAATCCTAATTTAAGAATCCATTCGAATGGCTTTTTGGCGGCTTCTTTTAATCTCCAGATGTTTATGCCTTGAGAGGAAGACCAAGTGTAGACGTAAATGTCATCTGCGAATTGTGATACTTTTATCGATGGGCTGAATATATTTTCTATGTCAGCTATATAGATGGCGAAGAGAATGGGACTGAGAATTGCTCCTCACGGAATGCCTTTAGTGACAATGCGTGGTCCGTATAGAGTATTGTCCTGTTGTCGGATGTATATGGTTCTACAGCGAAGAAGATTATATATACCACGCAAATATACTTCCGGGAGTTGTAATGTTCTAAGCTTTTCAATTAAAGTTGGTATCTGGACATTATCATATGCTCCTGTTATATCCAAGAATAGGGCTGATAGATATCCTTTATTGACAAAGGTGCGTTCTATATCGAGGGTAAGTATACTCAGATTGTCGTTTGTACTTTTCCCTTTTCTAAATCCGTACTGTGTTTTCGGTAACTTGCTGTGGTGCTCCAGCCACCATTCTAATCTCGTTTTGATTATTCGTTCAAATGTTTTAGCAATACACGAGGAGAGAGCTATAGGGCGATACGAGTTTGCACAGTTACTATCTTTACCCGGCTTCTGTATTGGTATAATGATTTGCGTTGTCCAGTCTTCCGGGAAATCACTTTTTGACCATATGTTCGTAAACAGATGTAGCAAAATTAATTTAGCTCTGGGTGGTAGGTAAAGCAGCATCAAATAGTTTATATTATCTATTCCCGGCGCTGATTTGGTTGACGTTTTGAGGGCCATGTCCAGCTCCTCAAGCTTGAACTCTTTTCTAAAATATTTTGTCGATTTTCTTCCTTGGAATCATTTGTGGGGCTTGAGGGACTTGGTGGTACTGTAGGCGGAGCAATTTTATTGGCGAATTCTTCCATCCAATTAGTTAGGGATTTCATTCCTATCGGTTTTCTCCGAAATCTGTTTATCGTATTCTATACTGTGTTCAAAGGTACTGTTCCTGTTTAACTTTTTGCAAAATTCCTTCCAGCAGTCTTTTTTCCTCATTTTCAGGATTCTTTTGGTTTCAGCGTCGGCTTTTTTATATTTTATAAAATTTTCCCACGTTGCTGCTTGTTTGTATCTAGTTAGGGCTAATTTTCTTTTGGCCGTTGATCTGGAACAATCTTCATTCCACCATGGCACCGGGATTCTTTTTCCTGTCGCTTAAGGGTTAAATCAAGGAATTGATTTTTCTGCCGCCTTGTTTATGATTTTTAAAAATTCTTGATATTGTGAGAATAAACATGATCTAAATCTGTCTCTATTGCCTGACTGTATTTGGCCCAATTGGCTTTCCGGATATCCCACTTTCTATAGGGTAGTGAATTCTGTGGTTTGGTCCACTGTTTGGTTGATATAATGATTGGGTAGTGGTCCGAGCCCCATGACTGCTGCAGGTTATGCCAATGAAAATCGGTTGCCAGGGTGGGGGAGCAGATAGATATGTCTATTACAGATTTTCGATATCCAGGTTTTGGGATTAGAGTGGGTGAACCGTCATTCAGAAATTACAGGTTGAGTTCATCTATTATTTCCATTACAGCTTCCCCGAATGTGTCGTTTAACTCGCACCCCCAAGTTGTGTGGTGGGCGTTTAGGTCTCCGCATATTAAGAACGGTTCCTCTACCTGCTGCATAAGTGCTCGCCATTCTCCGCTTCTAATTTTTGTTTTGGGAGGGCAATAAATGGAGATAATGGACAATTTCGTATTATGTATTCTTACCCTAACTGCAATGGCTTGGAATGAATTTATGCGCGTATGGTCGATATGAATTGCTGTAAATGGAATCCTGGTTTGTATTGCTATGGCTACTCCTCCTTTTCTATCCTCTCTGTCGTTGCGTAATATGTGGTAGCCTTTGAAGTGGAGGGGAGTATCAGGTTTTAGCCAAGTTTCTGATATTGCCGCGATTGATATGTCATTACAGCTCAATTCTCTTTGAAAGGATTCTTGATTTGCTCGAATTGATCTAGCGTTCCATTGCAGAACTTTAAATTTGGCCGTTGTGTTGGAATATGTTTACTAGTCTTTCTAGAACAATTGATGGGTTTAGCGAATTCTCTGGTGTTGATCTAGCATCTTTAATCAAAAACATAATTAGATTGAATATTTTTTCTATTAGGCTTTCATTTTGAGGATATGGTATCTCAGTATGAGCATAGGGAACATTGAGCTGCTGATTCGTTGGAGACTGTATGAGGTTTGTGGTTTGAATCCCTTCACACGGAGGGGAGGCGCGTGGCGTGGTTTCCGTCTGGTCCGTTTGGGCCGAGTGTATCCGATGGCCTGTGATGATTGGAGTGGTGGAGCCGTTATATGTGTACAGGAATTTCCTTGTATTCAGATCTGCGTTTTCTTTAGTGAATCTTGTATTTTTAAAGGATTTGGAGCCATTCGTCCAGACATATTGTTTGGGAGAGTTATTGTTGTTATTGTGCTGTAAGCTACTGGATGGTTCGGGTTGATTAGAATCTACTTGCACTGATTGGAGATGTCTATGTTTTGGAAGGTCGGCTGTGATTTTTGCGTAGCTGTGAGCCATTTCACCGTATTGGTTGGGGTGGGAGGAATATATTCTATTGATTTTTTCCGCTCGTCGTCTATGATATTCTGGGCAAATTTTGTCAGTGGAAAGGTGATTTCCGTTGCAAAATATGCAGCATGGGTTGCCCTGAGAGGGGCAAAGTTTGTAGTCATGAGGCCCTGCGCACTTGCTACGTCTTTGTTGGCTACGGCATTGCGCTTTAACGTGATTATAGCGTAAACATTGGAAACACTGACTTAGTGGTGGGATGTAAGGCTCGACTTTGCCTCGCTTTCCGTAGAGGTAAACATATTCAGGAAGAACCTGGCATTTGAAGGAAAATAAGCAAACTGGCAAATCTCTGAGGGTTGTCTTCCCGTTGTTTAGGTATTTTTTAGAGAAGCGTTTGATGTTAATCACTTTGTACTGAGTTTCAATGGATTCAGAAATTTCCTTAATGCTTAAACTAGTGTCCATGTTTCTAATTACGCCCTGTCTTGTTGTCATAGAGGTTGGGATATATGCCTCCAAGCCGATTCCTTTAAAGGATTCTAGCGCAACCAGTTGGTTTGCTGACTGCCCGTCTAAGCTTTATATTATCACAATGAATGGACCATTGTCCGAAGCACTAAATCTGTTGTTAACACTGTTATTTATTGTTCCTGGCTCGCGTGGAGTTTACATGATCATTCACAGTTGACCGCACACTGGGAAGCGCAAGCTTCTCACCTGCTAGTACCGTTGTTGGTTTTGGCTGCTCGTTGTCTGCTGCCAACTCCATTCTAATGGTTTCTGTTTCTTCTTGCTCACTGCGTCCCTCTTGTCTCATCTTGTTCAGGGAGGAGTCGAAGTTTGCAGATGTTTCTGTTGATGGTAGAGAGCGAGGGCGATTCTTTGCAGCTTGCTGGCGCTGATTGGTTTGTAGATCTTCCGTTAATGTAGCCGATGGTGGTGGTGGAAAATGGTCCTGGTACTGAAGTAGGGGGGGGGGGGGGCTGGTCTGATATGTTGAACGTCTCACATTGCTGACTGAAGTTGCTGATCGGGGTTGAAGATGACTCACTGTCGTAGCACGTTTGTAGAGCTGTTGTTATTGATTGGCCCTTCCATTGCTATAGACTTTAACTACGGCGAAGACAAAGTGGTTTTGTCTGCCACAAGCAAAGTTAAATTAAAACCACAAGCAAAGTTAAACTAACACACACACTTGCAGAAATGAGGAAATTCGTTCACTGCTCTGAGCCTACGAGGAAGTTACCGGTTCGGCGACTCAATGCGAACTCCCTCACGCAGCTTGTCAGGGCAATACTACGATAGCTACCTGGCAACATCTTGTCCTTCCCAGATTTTAAAATAGGCACTAACGTTGCTTCTTTCCACGAGTCCCTCGGTCCAGATACAATTAAAAATATTCAGGAGGTAATCTTTAGCACCTTTACTAAGATGCCTTAGCATCTGGAACCGGATCAGGTCAGGCCTTGGCTCGGTGTTTAATGCCAACACTCCAGCTCCCAAGATGTAAACAGGCTTTAATCCACTGTGTGCGTTGAAATCTCTTAGTAGGAGGGATGGCCAAGTAAGCTGCCGCAAGATGTCAGATAGGTCATCATAATCAAAGGGCGCATTCGTTGTTATGTCGGATCAGATTTGCGAATGGATACGCGATTTTCTAACTAGTCGGTCACAGTATGTCGTCGTTGACGGGGAAGCCTGTTCTAAGCTGGATGTTACTTCGGGCGTTCCTCAAGGAAGTGTAATAGGACCACTCATATTCCTAATTTTTATAAGCGATATCGGTGACAACGTTAATTGCAGGATGTGATTGATTGCTGATGCTGCACTGATCTATAGGGAAGTAAAGTGCTCTGATGATTGCTTAGAAATTCAGCGCGATCTGGATGTTATTTCGGAATGGTGCCATAAATGACAACTTATACTTAACTGTAAAAAGTGCATGGCAAAGAAAATAATTTAAAAAAATACTCCGTTTGCTCACGAGTACAAAGTTAACAATTCAATTGTTGACAAGGTGGATTCCCTGAAGTATCTAGGCTTAATAGTACAAAGCAATATGAAATGGGACTTGCACATAACTTCCGTCGTAGGCAAAGCTAATTCTAGATTTCGATTCATAGGTTGTATTTTGAGAAATTTTAAAGCTCGTATAAAGGAAATAGCGTACAAAACTCTAGTGCGCTTGCATTTGGATTACTGTTGTGGAGTTTGGGATCCGTATCGCAAGGGATTGTTTGACACGTTAGAGAAAGTACAGAAGAGAGACGCTCGATTCGTGATTATTAGTTACAATCCTTACGAAAGTGTCACAGATTGATACGTGGGTTGGGCTGGAATTGTTTTGCGGGCAAACGACGTCGTTTACGTTTGAATTTATTGGAGAATATGAGAAAATCTTTAATTTACGAGTGCAACGCAATACTTCTTCCGCCAACCTATTTAGGTCGTAATGACAGGAGGGATAAGATTCTTGAACTAAGATGCCGTACTGATACATTTATGTATTCTTTCTTTCCTCGTTCCGTTCGGGTTGGAATGCACAGAATTAGGATTGGTGCTTAGCACCCTCTGCTACCAACAATATTTGTGAATTGCAGAGTATAGATGTAGATGTAGATAAATAAAGCATACGGTCAGTTTAAAGAGACCATGTATCCTCACTGCCACTGCTTGTAGATCAGAGGTGAGAGCGATAGGTTCAGAGTGGACAGTGTTTCGGGCAAACACATCCACTCCCCCTTTCGCTTGATCACCCTCGGTATCGTCCTTCCTGTATATGTAATACCCTCTTAGCACAGAATCGTATGTTGGTCTAAAATGTGTCTCTTGTAAGCAGAGACACAATGGTTTAGTCCGTGTTAAGAGTTGGCCTTCCTATTTTGGAGGCTGATGTTCCACTAAAGCATGGAAGTCACTCTACCTATTTAACTTTAGTCGCCCCGGTTGAGGTGGGTCCTAAGACGCTGACTGCTGAGGAGCGAAACCAGGTTCATCCACCAGCATTTCTACGTCTTCAGGATCCGAAGACAGATCAGATTGTAAGAAGGCCTCGAAAACAAGTGGATATTTATTCCGCCTAAACCTTCTGCCCTTCCTTTCCCTGCCAATTAGAGACACCGGAGGAAAAGAGGATAGAGACTTGACAAACAAATTTGTGTCCGACTATATAACTTCGGACCCCGAACTTTCTGCACTGTTGCCAACCGTTGCTAGCTGATGTTCCCGCTTTTGTTTCCTCTGCAGGCGCTGCTGCTGCGGTAGCAGAGGGTCCTACACTTGTAGATATTGTAACAGGTGGGTGTTCTGACGCTGGGGGAACTTTTGAAGCTGCTGCTGAAATGGTCGGGGTTACAGACGTGCTGCTACCTACATCCGCGGTCTTGGGTGATAAGAGTGGCTTTTGCGCCACATTTGCATTGACATACGCACGTTGTACTTGTGTTCATGTCTGCAACGGACGTCTGGGTAGCAACACTTTCTTTCCTGACGGGAGTTGAAAGAGTCGTATGAAAGCTGGTAGTGAAGACGAGTGGCTCAAATGCCTTGTACCGCTTCTTTCCTTCGCCATATGTAATTCGCTCTTTCGTCTTCAATTCCTGTATCTTTACGCTTGACTGGCTGGTTAAGACCTGGAGCAGTAGACGCACACCTTTGGGAGGATGTAACCCCTACCTGGCTCTTGTCCTCTTTCCAGTTCTGAACAGCACTGAACTTACAACCACAACCAAACTCAGACTATACAAGTCCATCATTCGCCCCTTCATTCTGTATGGATGCCAGGTCTGGGGAACGGCGGCGAACTATAACATCCAACACCTACAACGACTCCAGAACCGGTGCCTCAGAACAATCCTAAGAACGCCTAGGTTCACCTCAACAACCCACATACACAACGAGACAGATACTGAAAAAATCAGAACAGAAATATTCCGCCAAACCGAGAACTTCTATCGCCGAATTGAAGACTACAGAGACATAGACGACAGGCTCCATACCCTTGGCACAGCAATGCTAAAAAAAAAAAAAAAAAAAAAAAAATCCTTTTTTGATGGTCTTTGGCAACATTAGAGTGTCGCATGTCAGGACGAAGGTGGCAGTCTTTTCCAGATTTCCATTCACCCTTCGTGTTATCTGACGAACTTCGAGCACATGTAATCGTAGGCACATGTTCTGATTCCCACTTCTTAAGGAGTTCCTCGGTCTCTAAATCGATTAGATCCCTGCAGGTCATGACGCCTGTACTCGAAATTTGCATTTCATTGCGAACTTGCTGAGCTTCTCAGACTTAAGTAATAGGTCAACTGTTTCCAGCAGCAGTGTCCCATTCCTCAGCTTCTTCGTTGATTTAAGAGACCCTTCAAGGCACTCAAATCCTTTTTCTATGTAAAAATGATAGATCTTTTCCAAGATTTCCTCCTTTCTTGACATTATCAAAAAGGAATTATCTACCTATGTAAGATAATCCTTTCGGTTACTCAGGAGGGCTTTCTACCCTCGCTCTTTGTACAATTCTTTGGGCGTTTGGGATACGCTGCGACCCGCCCACGCCACAGGTACCAGAATTTATATTGAGGTTTTTTTTCGTTTTTTTCTGGAGGAACCAAAGGTCGAGTGACGTGGAGCCTCCGAATCAAGCCACCAAGCACAGAGGTGCGGCAGGTGTTCCTGAGGTTGTACGTTAGCGAGTGGTTTGCCTCACCACCTATTCACCTCCTCGGAACGTTACTCACCTTGAGGTTTAGGCATTTTTTTATAGAGATTTATATCGCCCTCGCGATCCGGGCGTTGAAGCCAAAGTCCTCCTCGACGCACAGCGTTCAGCCGTCACGCCCTGCAGTGGTCGTTGAAGTATGGAAGGAATTTACGGTGTGGGAAACTTGCGGCGCTCACAAGTTTCCAGTTCGGGTACCACGGGTTCATTCGATAAACCCGTACCTGACACTTGCATACCAGGCCCCTGCGGGCCAGGTATTCTCATTGATCAGCCTTAAATACCCTTGGAACTTTGTGTAAGAGAAAAAAGGTTCATCAACTTATGAGCGTAGGTCCGGAAAACAAACAGTCCAGGAAGTTGCACCCGTTTCTTTTGAGATCCTACCGCGGAAAACCGTCTCTGGAGGCACCAAAACGTTTGATCACGTGATCAATTAGCTATGTAAAAAAAAAAAAAAAAAAAATTATAATTGGCTTGTGTCCACTAAGAATAAATCGGACGAATAGCAGTTTTTAATGATTACTCATGCTAAGGAAATAACAAAAAAATAATTAAATATTATAAAAAATATAGATTATTATTATATTTAGAAAATAAATTCGGCAAAAATCAAGCATTCAGTCACGTGACCGCAAACGCCGATGAGAAAGCATTACGTCACACCTCGCGAGAAGTTGTTATTGACATTTTCGTGCAACAGAAGAAGTTACTTGGTAAATTATTCGTTTGTAGGAACTTTTGTCACATTAATACAGTTATTCTCAGTTATATGCTGAAAGACAAGCGTAATTCGGTATGGAACCAGGATTTAGCAAAGCAAACGGTAGCAATTTGCACAAAATTGACGCCGTAGCACTTGGCAGATTTTTTGCGTCAAACATCGACATTTGCTCATAGAAATTGCGAAATGTTAAAACTTCGTTGTAAGTATACACAAGTGTCAAGTATACATTATAAGCTTAAATAGCATTATTTCAGTTTGTAAACAAGACATACGTTTTATAAATTAATTGATACTGGTATGAGGTTACATTTGCGAAGTATAAGCAAGTATTAAATAGCTAAACCAGAAGAAAAACCTGAGCGAAATACTACACACATTCCTAAAGACATATTATTTAATAAAAAGTTATATGTAAAATTATAGACCACGTATTGTAGCATTAATTCGGCACTGAATTTATCATTACAGATATAGCTTACCTTTCAGTAGCAGATATGTTGCTATATTATCTCAGACGTCAAAATCGGCCAGAAATTTTGTTGGAAACGTTTTTCGGCATTCATCACCATATAAGATATTGAAAGGAAAAATGAGTAACACAGCTTTGTAGAAATAGTGTAGTAAGTTATAATCCCGCAAACAGCTTCAGTGACGTTGTTATATGCCGCAACCAAAAATTGAACATTGCAGCGATTTTAATATACATTGTTCATTTGAGAATACGATTTCCAATGCAATCTAGCAAAACAACTTAGATAACTGTCTTTATTTTCGTAAGAATCTAAAATACATATTCACCATTTCCATGAATGCATAACTTTACAGCTTGGTCCAGGCCTCATTTCCACGTAAAAGCTAACTCGCTTTCTTTTGGTACGAATCAAAAATACATACGCGCCACTGCCATGGATGTATAATTTTACTGCTTGGTCCAGAATGTATTTTCATGAGCAGAAACATGGCCCTATAACAATAAACTTCACCATAAGACGTTGGCCCCAATGAGCATATTAACACATTATCTCAGTATCTGCAACACCTAACTAATACGAATATAAACATGTCTGTGCAATGTGCCTGCCAAAATGAATATTTCGTACCATTACCTGTGTCGTTACTTCTTTACGTTTTATAAGAATGTGGAACGCAGTTTTCTCTGCAACAATAAATCGTAATATATATCTGCAATGATCAGAAACAGATAGCAACACATATTTATTGCGTGATAACTTGTACCTATCTACCCATATTTCAAACAACTATATACATATTTCATATATTTGACGGCTCCATTATGAAGTAATGTCTTTAGGAATGTGTATAGTAAATTTCAGATCGACAGCATATTTTCTTCTTGAGACCCTGGCGTTGCGCCCGAGCCTTTCTTTTTGTTTTTATATACACCTTTTCTGGAAAAGTATATCCTCAAAACCAAGTGTGGCAAATTTTAAAGCTATGGCACTGCCAATTTCCAGTCTGATCTAGGCTTCATAGCGGCCTAACATCATCACCTTTCAACTAAGATATCTCGAGAACCAAGATATATATAAAATCTTTTCTTTTTTTTTCTTTTTTTTTTTTTTTTTTTTTTTTTTTTTTTTTTTTTTTTACGATTTGTTTCGTTGAGTTGCATAAGAATCTATCATCAGATTGTGGCACCACGGTAATGATAGTGCTGCCAGGATGTGTTTATTATATTAAACGTAACACTAAAGAAAGATATTAAATCATAAAACCAAAATAACGTCAACTCATACCTTATTATGATATCAACTAGCTTCGAGCCCGTCAAAAATGACGGTTTGAACGCAATATTCTGGCAGCTCATTTTTTTTGCAGTTGGTTAATTAAACGGAACTGATATTACATAATACTAATGACCTTGATTTTGCAAAGTTCTACATATTTCATTTGCCGTTCACATAGCCATACAGTAGTAACTTCTACAGAATTAATGACGCCGGAAGTAAAGAACCAATTAAATTATGCTATAACAAAATGTGTCAGCTGCGATTCTGGTAAACTTAACCACAACCTCCAGTAATATTGCGTTCGAAAATCATAGCCTCTATTACTCTCAAATGAATAATGATGGGTATCACCTATGGTGGTAGTAGGAATTCATTCTGAAAAACCTTGTAAGAAAAATAACATTTTTTAATTATATCTTTCGTTATATGAATACGTTACTCTGGTTAGATTATCAGAGCACTTGGTTAGGATCTCACATAAATAAATGCATTTTACGTTAGATGACGGAGATTACAATTTCGGAAACAAATAACTGTTATTTATTTGACTAATACATGTCGCGATTACGTATGTACGATTCTCTGAGTTTTTAATAAACCTCATTGTTTCTTATCGTGTGCCAAAAAATTCTTAGTTTACTGTTTTAACTGGTGCTTACAACTGAGGCAGGTAAAATAGCGTAAATAATGAAAACCCTTCTCCTTACATTAATTTCTGCATCTGGTTGTCGTAGATAAATAATGTTGCGCTTTGGCGTTCGCTAACTTTCATATAGCAATGACTGTACACTCAACGTAAACAACCAGAGACTGATGCAAAGAACCAGAGACGTTTGGATCTTGACGTTTATAAGAGTAATTTATATTTACGCCATACGCCACATTAAAAAATATGTGTCTTTGCGTAAATGCTCAGATGCCGGTCATCTAATATCGCTTACAATTATTTTTTTCCGATTTACGGCGAAATGAAGCCTGGACCATAATAACGGCGAGATATTAGCCTGTTGAAAGCAGTTTCGGGAAGACGTACGTGTACAGTGAGATGGTCCAGGCCTCATTATATCAAACATGACTGTAGAATAATGGATTACGTTACGTAAAAAATCACGGCCTACTTGATAATTGAATAAATCACGGCCTGCTTGATACTTAACCATAAATCACGGCCTACTTGATAATTGAATAAATCACGGCCTGCTTGATACTTAACCATGTATACAATGTCTCAGGTTGTTTACTTTGAGTGTACAGTCATTGCTATATGAAAGTTAGCGAACGCCAAAGCGCAACATTACCATAAAAAGCAATATGTAAATTTAATCGAACGTAATAATTGTAACTTTGTGACATATAATTGCCTGGTATTAATTTTTTTTTCCTACTCTCAGTATTTATTATAGCACTGCTCACTGCTATTTTGCGGCAATAATATCGTTGTTGAATTGCGAGTGTCATATCATTGATGATTTAAATCTGATAAAAAAAAGTTATCTTAAATCTCATTTAATAGCTAACACATGTATCAAAAACTAAGGGTATCATATATAATGGTAGTAGGAATTTATTATGGAAAAGCTTATAAGGAGAAACGAATAAGTCATCCTTAATGATATCTTTAGTTATACGAATACGTTATTCTCGTTAGATTATCAGAGTATTTTGTTAGGATTTTAAAATAAAAAAATGCATTTCACTTTAGATTACGGAGACTATAATTTCGTAAACGGGTAACTGTTATTTATGTGACAAATACATTTCGCATTATGTACATTTCTCCTAGTTTTTAATAAACTTCATTGCTTTTCACCTTCTGCCAAAAAAATTCTTAGGTTATGCTCATAACTGATGCAGATAAAGTAGCGTAAATATTGAATCCCCTTCTCAATTTCTGTGTCTAACTGATACGGATAAAATAGCGCAAATATTGAATCTCCTTCTCCTTATATGAATTTCAGTGTCTAGCTGTAAATAAACGAAAAGCAAGATGGTGGTGCGAACGTAATATGGTGGTTGATGATTGGCCGTTCGTTAGCCAATAGGAGAAGCAGCTGTAGACGACGCACGCAGACGCCACGTTAGCTTTTTATATAATAGGATACTTGAAAAGTAGTGGTTCTGCAAAATTCATCAGGTTTGCTTTATATTTAGAAATATATAGTGCACAAACACTTACATCAAAATGATCTTCACAAAAACAGATACTTGAATCCGCAGATAACCTATGAGCATCCTCCCTCCTTGCAAGTTTTAACCACTTTTTCCGTATTTGTTCATTGTTTGGAACATATACAGTATAAATAACTTGTTTGGCATTTTTATTGTTGCATTTTTACACTAGGGCACTACACAGTACTTATAAAACGAGGAATTCATGTTTAACTAAAGAACACTTGTCACCTGCTATATACATACACGACTGCATTGTTTAAGTTCGTGAGGTGTGACGTCATTCAAGACGCCATGACAGTATTGAGCGTTTTCGCGGTAAATTTAAATTGGTTTTTTTAAATGCAAAATACATAATGTAAATGTTCGATTTTTTAAAAAAATAGTACGTTTTTTGAGAAATAGAGTTACTAAGGTAAAGTATTAGCCTATTTTTCAAATTTAGTCAACTGGCCAATTATCGAAGGATAAATGAAATTATTTCTCAGACCCAAAAGAAAAACCAATACAAGCAAACTTTCGAAATATAAACTTATTTCTGTATATATCCACATAAATCGTTATGGAACTTAAATTAGATACAGTTAGTTCGATAAATTTAATGAGTCTAATCGTAATAAAAGCACATGCTAACTTATTGTATTAATAGAGGATAATATATTGTGATCCTTCAAAATATTTTTAATGAAGCTTTAATCAAGGGAAAGTGAGAGGGAATCAGAAGACAAGCTTTTGAAAAATGAAATATTTAGTCATACAATTTAAAATAATTGCTTTTAAATGTTCAAATATATTAATTTACATAGAAAAGCAGTTTTCTCTAACATAATGTTGCAATTTTTCAGTCTCATTTGTTCCGAAGATGTCCAGTATCTTTCAGGAGAGTTGTGTCCTCTTACATAACATATGACTTTTATTTACCCGGTCAGATTATTTACTCGAAGAATAAAATAAAAGATCGAATGATTTATTTGATCACAGGCGTTATACAGGTAAATTATTTTCATGTAAATAAACATTCTGACTAATTGTTTTCTTTAAGTATATTTTAGACCTAATGTCAAATAGAAAAAACAATAAATCAAACTGGTGGAAGCCGATTATTTTATTTCAAATAGTAGCCAGTAATAAGTGTATCGTAACTTTTTTATACATAACAATGTTTTATAGTTTTAAAAGGAAATGTCCAATTTAGTTATAGCTTAACTTACTTCCACAAACAGCCTAAAACGTAAATTATTTCGTTGTAAATTCTATAAATAACCAAACTGCATTTCCAGCACTTACTATATTTTTGTGATTTAATGGTCCTGATATGAAAACAAAAGTGTTTAGTTAAGGTTACAACGTCGAAACAATCTTTTTACGCATAGAAATATTGTTTTCAGATACTTGATACAGATGATGATGAAACTCCAATTATTTCACTGTCTGGTGGGACGTGTCTTGGAGAAGCTTCTCTGTTGCTTGGCTTGACGAACGTTGCCAAGGTGGTGTCTGCAACGCATTGTGAAGTACTTACACTGGACAGAAAGAATTTTATCAAGATTATGTTGATATATACCAAATATTTCAAAAGATGTATGAAAAGTATCAATGTAAGTTTTTCTTGAAATTTCACAGGCACTTAAAGCAGTTTTTTTACATGATTTTATACACATAAGGAACCCTCTACATTTAAGCAAATTTTTCTTAATAACTGAACGAAGTTTTTCTCGGTTTTATACATTAGCGGGAAACTAACCAAGTTGAAATTTTATTTTCATCCGAGTTGCCTCCAACGATAAGGGATCGTGCATAAACCACATAGCCTCGTTTTGGCCTCTTGTGAACCCCCTCCGCCCCACGTAGTCCTAGGTGGCTTTTGCCTCAACCTCCCCCCCCCCCCCCCCGCTCCACGTAACTTCTTTCCCTTTTGATTCCAGAAGATATTTTGTACTGTTTTCTCTCGTCAGACTATTGTAAATTACATACGGAGATAATTAACTGAGGGAAATAAATATTCACATGCTGTTGTGAGTTCTATTCCTCATTTTAACTGTGAAAAATAATATGAAAGGAAAGCTACGTGGCCTGGCCCGGAAATCCCCCTCCCCTCCCCCCACGTAGCCCAGCGTAGCCTTCCCACTAACCCCTCCATCCCCTGGACCGAGCCACGTAGTTTGTGCACGGTTTCTAACGCCTCTCTGAACAACACCACACTCGCTGAGACTACCAACAGGCAGGGCGAACGCTTGAATTGTTCTTACTAGGATCGTATGAAACGTGGAAGAATGTAATCATTTCTGCACTGATCAGCATTTAGTCTCTGCAATAGAAAATATTAACGGTAATTCTAAAGTAAATGAAAACGTACTGGGCTTAAGAATTTTTTTTTTCTTTTTACTTATGGTTTTACGCCTCGTCGAAGTCGAGGTAATTAGAGGCGGGATGTGACTGGAGACAAGGAACGGGAAGGTATTCGGCCATCGCCTTTTTGAAGGAAGCAACGATTTTTACGTCGTGTTTGGAAGATAAACCTATCGTCAAACGCTTAGAATCACCGGCATTGAGCTGATACACAGACGAAAACAACAGTACCGGGTTGGCTATCTCTGTACACTTGCACTAGCAGTCCATTTGGGTAGTAATCAGGTCTAGTCCGTGGTGGTGGAGGTAAACGTGTTCAGTCCTGTCCTTAGGTAAGGCTGTTACGACTGAAAAACTCTGACGGCAGATCATACATACCAAGCGACATAACATTTTATTTGAAAGTACTGAGAAGTAAGGATTTGTTGTCCGGAATTATGGAGAAGTGTTCTAGTGTTGTGTCAACGCGAGTTAAACATCGTGCTGTTATCGAATTTTTAACGGCTGACAAAGTGATTCCTACTGCGATTCATCGTCGTTTCAATGCTGCTTATACCGGTAATGCCGTTGATAGGTCTACTGTAAATCGATTGGCACTAAAATTTGGTGATTGCGAGAATGTAAAGGCCATAATTGTAGATGATAAATGCAGCCGACGTCCGATCACTTCAGCAAACGATGATCATCGCATCAACAATTTGATTCGACTGGTAAATCACTCAAAAAGCGTATCGCAAACCATACTGGAATATCCAAGGAACATGTCGGCTTCATTATTGAGCAACTGGGGTAGAACTGCATCCTCTCTCACTCCAATGCTGAATTTATTAAGCAGGCATAGCCCTCAACTGAAGGCAACAAGACACAATCACGGTAGCCTCTGCACGCCCCACACAATTCTTCTTGATATTTTTTTCTTTTTAAGTCTCGTCAACAACGAGGTCATTGGACGCGAGAAAGGACTGGCGGCAAGGACTGGGAAGGAATTTAGGCATGGTATTTTGAATGAATAACTTGGCATTCATCTGGAGTTGGTGGTCGGGTTTTTTTTTTTTTTTAATGGTTCTACGCCTCGTCGACATCGAGGCCTTTAGAGACGGGGGAAAAGGACAGTGGACGAGGAACGGGGAGGAATTCGGCCATGGCTATTGAAGAAATCATCCCGTCATTCGCCTCGCGTTATTTGGGGAAACCATGGAAAACTCAAATCTGGATGCCCGGACGGGGATTCGAGCCCACACCCTCCCAAATGCTAGGCCAGATCTTTACCGATCACGAGGTGTGATAGGACTGGTGCAAGGATCGGGATGGAATTCAGGCATGGTCTTTTGAAGGAACCAACCCAACTTTCACCTGAAGTACGGAGTAATGGCTCGTTTGGTCATTATGACCAGGGTTTTTTATTGCCTGCGCATTCCGCCTCTATCCTAACATACTTGAACCTAACAGGGTGTAGAGAACCTACAGTTTAAACTTGAAACCGAACAACGGAAGTGTTAAGGCGTAACTACATTACGACCCAAGTTGTGAAAGATGTGAAGGTCAGGTTGAGGGCTTTTGAAAATCGCAGCTGAGACCGGGATTCGAATCCTGGACTTTTCACTTTCCCGTCAGATGGCTTAAGCACCAAATGCAGTAATTTCACAAAAAGCATGGAAAGCCGAAATCTCGATGGTCGGGACAGGGATTCAAACCCACGTCCTCCCGAATGTGAATCCACAACATTGCATCTCACCCATCATGCTCGTTATTGCTGCAGTCATTTCACGTGTTCAGTCCTGCCTTAGGTAAGGCTGTTACGACTGAGAAACTAAGTAGTTCGGTAAAGGATTCAGGCGATTTTAGAGGGTATAATTAACTTGGATTCTTTCTAATGTAGAAGTATTCATAAACGTTACTACTTTGTGTGAATCATTGTACGTTCAAAGTAATGTGTTGAGGATGAAAGCTGTTGTTGGTGCATTCAGTTCTACAGCGCCGAAAGACGGAGTGTGTTTCTGTGAAGGGTGGAGACAACCACAACCGATCGCTGGTTGTATTCCCCCGAAGGAGGCATACTAAGCCATTGCATCAGTGGTAGGACGGTCGCCTCCTTTTCTTTGAAGCCTGCAGTTTAACGTAGAATCTTATTTTCCAGACGTTGCAGGTAAAAGTAGTACCTGTTAGTTACTGTCCTACATATTTAGTGTGCGTTGTCTGTGATATGTGTGCGGAAACTCTACATGCTTGCTATTGCGAATTTTTTTTGTTGCTTTACAGTTGTTCTATTTCTGATATAATAACGGCAGTACAAAACATGTAGTTACTTGTCTAAAATTGAGCTTCCATTACATCGCTGTACATTAACTTTCTATCATATCAATCTTGCTACTTATCCCGTTTCTTTCACGCAACATGTAGCGTCCCAGCTAAAGATGTTTTGTCAAAGTTCACACTATTTCCCTGGGTCTCTGGTAGCAGCAATATCTGCGTAACCAGTCATTTTGGATGATGGAAATTTCGTAATTATCGAAGCGCCATGCAAATAAAAAAATTACTTCTCAGAATAGATATTTTTCAGTTTTGTCCGCGAAAATATCCGAGCGTGGTGGGTGAGTGGTAACGCTCTGACCACGCATTCAGGAGGGCGCTGGTTCGAATCCCCGGCTTAGCAACCATATTCTGGTTTTCCATGGTTTCCCCAAAACACTCCAGGTGGCTGTCCCCCTGCACCAATCCTTTCCCCGCCCCTAATGAGGATGAGGTGTAAAGCCATACTGGCACGCTAATAATAATAATAATATATCCACTTACGATGGCGATCTCTTAGGTTCGTAGCCTGACACTGATACATGTGCTGGTGTAACCTTTAGCAAACTATGTACTATTCTACATGCAATCACAAATGAAGAAGACTCCATTATTTACGTTAAAGGACGGGAGAAGGCTCGTTGGATTCAGAAGATTATTCGCAAGAAAGTCTGCTACAATATAGAAGATTTAGGATGCCCGCCTCTACACGAACTCAAGAAAAATAATTTAATAAAACTTTGTAAAGGACATTTATTTTGTAACGCTATATGCGCTGTTGAAAATGTATTTTTAATTGCCCAATGGTGGGTGAAATAAAAAAATAAGAAATAAAATAAAAAATGTGTTATTTATTTAAACACTTTCACATACATAGTTAATAAGGTCCACAAACATCATATCCGGGTTCATCATTCTTAATTACAATATTATTTACATCATCAGATACTAACAAATTTTTATACGCAATGAGTTCAAGTCTTAATTGCGCATAATCCAATGATGAACTGTATGTCACTTGAGCTACACGAACATTATTAATATGCATGTCAATCAGTTTTTGCACTGTAGCCATATTGAAGTCTCGTAGCACTTTATTAGCTAGAATGTCCATAAATTCAGTATAATATCTTGCAACCAAGTAGCCCCACTTCTGCTTCACGGTCAAGGCGTTGGTCACGGCCTGCTGCGCGTCGACGAAGTTCCTCCAAGTAG
This sequence comes from Vandiemenella viatica, assembly GCA_031002005.1. NCBI lineage: Eukaryota > Metazoa > Arthropoda > Insecta > Orthoptera > Morabidae > Vandiemenella > Vandiemenella viatica. Next base: position 116,312,066 of record JARYHS010011408.1, read on the forward strand.
ACTGGCCGAAGAAGACAACGCTGGCAGGATCATCATTAGGGTGGAAACAAACAGTCTTCACCCCGGCAATCGTTCGGCAGGAGACGGTGTGCTCACCAAGTGGGATGCTGTCGGTGACGGCGTTGAATATCTCGGACACTACGTTATTCAGGACGTTCCATTCGTCGTATGTTAAAACAATTTTATTGTGTCCCACTTTTTCCAGAACTACAACAGGTTCAAACTCGTGTTTGGACGATAACCCTATCGTAAAACGTTTCGAGTCACCAGCGTTCAGCTGGTACACCGATGCAAAAAATAGAACTTGGCGACACATGGTGAGACAGCTAAGTGTTACTGCTTCAAGACAAACGGCAAGACTGGAGGAGTGAGGGTTGGAGCGAGCGTTTATTGGAAGAGTGGGAGGTGAGGCAGTAGTGGGAGACATGAGTCACTTAGCTTGGGGGACACAAAACGCAAGATTGAATCCAGGAGGAGGTGATTCATACGATGGTGTGAGTGATAGAGGCAGAAGAGTGGGAGACATGTGTCACTTGGCTTTATTACAGTCGCTTATTGTTATTTCATGAAATAATAAGATCAATCTGAGGTTACAGATGAGGGGGAGGATAGATTGCAGTCGCTTATTGGATTATTTAATTAGTTCCTCGGCTCCCCTACTTAATTTAATTAATTCCTCGGCTCCCCTACTTAATTTAATTAGTTCCTCGACTCCCCTATTTTAATTTAATTAGTTCCTCGGCTCCCCTACTTAATTTAATTAGTTCCTCGGTTCCCCTGGGGTATTTTGGTCCAGGGTATGAGCTCACACATATGTAATGCATCTACGAGCGTTGCGCTTTGAGAGCCATGAATGTATGGTTTATACTCGTATCTAATATACAAAATTGAACTTATTTTTACAATAATCTTAATATAAATACACACTTTTTATCCGATTTTGATGGAACTTTGCATACGGATACTTTAAAACAAATAGAAAAATACTGTTTACATTTGATTTACATAAACCTAAACCCTCTCCTTAATTTCTGTCAACGTTTCACATACAAACTCACAGTTTTTAATCCGGTTTTGATAGTACTTAGCACACACTACGAAACAAACTGGTCTAAAAGCTTACTTTCGAAAGTTTCTTTCTGCGGTCGCGGGTTCAAATACCATCGTCAGCAGATATTTTTGGGAGTTGTATTTTATTATATGACCTACGCCGAGATCTTGAGTGGTTCTGATTCCGCGTTAAATTGTAGGACCCTGAGGAAAGGAATTGGCCTTCCTACCTCTGACACATCTCCTTCGGAAAGATCGGAATAACCTTCGGGTTGTGGACTAGTTTGATTTTTAGTTTTTGAAGTGGAAACTTCTTTAGGCACGGATAGACAATTTTTGGATTGGTAAAATCTTATGAGTTCGCTTCAGTGACATGCTAATGTTAACAGTATATGTATAGTGGTCTGTTTGATCAGTGGTTAAAATGTCTGACTGGTAAACGAATGGTCCATGATTCGACTTTATCTCAGCGGGGATTTTCATAGACACTTAGACTGACTTTCACCTCTGGCACAGATATGAAGTACGCCAGAATGCTTCCGTGGTTTGGGTTCCAAGTTAAACTGTAGGTCCTCTGTACCTTGTAGCAATACCGGCTTAGGACAGGGGCGGAATGCGCAGCCACTAGAAACCCTGTCACCACTTCATTACAACCACACGGAATTATCATTATCATATCTGTAGCTATAAGTGTGACGTTTTGTGATGATATTGATAGTTTCATGTTTTCACTTCTCTGTCGGCAATCCCCAATCACTGCCAACTGTTTTATGTGTGTTTGTGTGTGTGTGTTCGTAATTGTCAGGACAAGTTTTGTATGAAAGAATATGTTTGGAAAATCTACCGGTAAACTCAGAAATTTGTATAGTATTTTTGTATGAAAATCTCAACAAAAATGTGAGTTCAGTTTGATAGTTCTGCTGTCAGATGTTTTCATAACAACAACAAATTCTGCATTGAATAATGATGCTATATTGTGAACGGCTCTGCCGATTTTTGCGAAAAATAATTGAATTCATAACAACAATAAATTCCGCATTGATTATTAATAATCTGCAAAAAGAATTGAACTGAAAGCGATATTTTAATTTGTTAATCCCCGGAAAAAATATTGGTGCAAGGCAGCTACATCATCATCGAATCAACGAGACTGACCAAGAGCGTTGACGGCGTTTGTAGTCAAATCCAATAAGAATTTCTCAAGCGCGATCCATTACGACTCCGAAACAAGCCGCTCAATTGGAGCTTGCGCATAAAATAATTTGGAACGTCGAAAAAACAGACGGCCAAACGCGACAAGACGAAACGAAGGTTTGGCGTTCACATACGATCCAAAAGTCAATTACGCCGCGCATGTATTGGTCAACTTCTGAACAATGAGCACTGTATGTCAAAATTGCAGTGCTTTGACGTTTCGACACGAACCGCCTGAATTTTGTTGTGTGAGCGGAAAGGTCAAATTACCACAATTGACACCACCACCAGAGCCAGTCATCATTGCTTTCTGGCTTCATTTCGTTCCCACCAATTTGTTATCAATTCAAACAACGAAAGTGTTCCTGAAGATTGGTGCAAATTACTATAACCATGATTGGCTGAGCGAACGAGATATTTTAGCAGCGAAAAATAAGGACGTAGACGATTTGAAAATAAATATTCAACGTCAAATCGCTGACCAATTACGGTCATTTAAGCCGATCGATTCAATTATTGATCCAGTTGAATTCCTGAATTCATTGGATTTGCTTTGAATGCCACAATCTGCAGTTCAAGGTCAGCTCGGTGATATTTATGTTAGGCAAACTGAACGAACGGAAACTATGCAATGGAACAAGACTCGCTGTTATTGAACCAACGATAATCATCGGAAAGTTCAAAGGCGAGGACGTTCTGATTCCAAGAAAACCAATGAATCCAGCCGACTCAATTTAAGCGTGCCCAGTTTCCGTTTTTGTTTTTTTTTTAACTACTTTACGTCTCTCACCAGCGAGGTCTTTAGAGACGGGAAAGGATGGGGGCAAGGAAAGGGAAGGAATTCGGCCATGGCCTTTTGAAGGAAGCATTCCGGCATTTGCCTGGAGTGATTTGGGAAACCATGGAAAACCCAAATCTGGATGCCCGGACGGGGATTCGAACCACCGTCCTCCCGAATTCGAGGCGAGAACGCTAACCGTTACACCGCCACGCTCGGTCCCAGTTTCCGGTTCGCCTTCGCAATGACGATTAATAGTTCGCAAGGCCATTCGTTGGAAGTGTGTGGAATGTGTCGTGTTTTTTCCATGGGCAGTTGTACGTGCGTGCTTAAGATTTGGTAAACCATTGGCGCTATTCGTTTTCTCTCCGCATGAAAGACAAAAACACATCGTTCAGCCCCAAGCGTTTCGATGAACGCATCAAAAACAACAACAAAAGCAAACCACTGGAGACAGAGACTTTGTTATAAAAATAAACATACTTCTTAGATCGTAATACATTTCTGTCGATGTAGAGCACTTAGAATGTCGCGAATGCAGCGCCGCTTGCGGGTATTTATTTCCGTGAGCGCGAGAGCTCAAGTTAGATGTCATAGTCAGTTGGAGAAGTTGTCCAGTTGCAGTTGATGTCAAGTTGTTGTTGCTGTCTAGGTACTTACTTACTCTAAAGAAGAATGAAGTGCATGATTTGTATGTGGAACTAACTATAATAAAGCATTAAAACTTTCTTGCTAAGCGCACTTTTCATTTTCTTCATTTATAAATTGCACCCCTGCGAAACCGGGTAAGATCGCTAGTTTTATATAACAGCGGAGCTCTAATAATTAATTAATCCTAGAAGAACAATAACATACAATTTTCTTTTCAAATAACTTCTCCTATAGTTCAGCACATTACATTTTAAACATACAATTTAGGCAGTTTGTCATGAGTTACCAGAAATATCATTGGGCTCCAAATTAATCAGGATTTTTGCATAATTATCACAATCAAAAGCAACAGATTCATGACTAAAATAGCTTTTTATTTATTACTTCCAAGATGATGAGTAGGAAGGATATGCCGGTTCTGCTCCCCCTAATTATCTCGCTCGTCCCACCCCCTGCGGCCGCTTCCCCTATAATTAGGCGCCACCGCCCTGTCATTATCTACCTGGCTGCAGGGGCACTTTGTAGGTCACGCGCCCCGACGGCGCCGCTTACCGTCATAATCTTTGTAGGTCACGCGCCACGCCCCCTGCAGACACGCCGGCGCCTCTTACCGTCATTATCTTTGTAGGTCACGCGCCGCGCCCCCTGCAGCCACGACGGCGCATCTTACCGTCATTATCTTTGTAGGTCACGCGCCCCACCCTTTGCAGACACGACGGCGACGCTCTCACCGTCATTATCTTGGAGATCGCCTCTACCTGCCGGGGCTCTTTGTAGGTCAAGAACCACGCCCACTGCAGACACGACGGCGCCTCTTACCGTCGTGTGCGTACGCGTGTCCTGCCGCACGCAGCGCGTGGTTGAGGCAGTCCCGTCGCACGCACACGCGTCGTCCCCTCCAAGTCCAAAATGGAGTTACATGGTTTATGGACGTACCCTTAGCATAACAAATTTTCAGCTTCCCCTCTACTTGCCACGCATTCGGGAGGACGTGAGTTCATATTCCCCGTCCTACCATCGAATTATTATTATTATTATTATTAAATACAATGAGAGACGAAGAAGGGGGAGAGAGAAACTTGGTGCTGGCCCATTCAGTCATACTCTTCCGAACATGCGATCTTAAAAATACTAATTATTCGCTAATTCATCGTAACTACTGAGATAATTAGCATTTTTTCGTAAAGTGCGGTCAACGGTTCAAAACCCCCGTCGGTTTAATAAAGCGGCAAGGAATTCTGCATGTTGAAGAAGGGAAATGGCGAAACCTGGTGTCGGCCCATTCAGGCCTAATCTTCCGAAAGATACCAAAAGGTTTAACGTCCCCCTTCAAAGGTAGTTTACTAGAATTCGGTGAGTTTAGTTTTGCGCGATACGTGGACACATTGAACGAGAAGGAATACGGCCATTGCCTTTTGAGCATCACGGCATTCACCTGGAGTGATTTCAGGAAACCATGGAAAATCCCAATCTGGGTGCACGGACGGGGATTCGAACCCGCGTCCCCCGAATGTGCGTTAACCGTTCACCCACAACGTTCGGTCCTTAGGATTTAATAACAGCGAAGATATTATACGTACTTTACGTTTCTTTGAACAGCTACGAGTTGCTATTTGTTCGATTTTCAAGTGAGTGCTAAATTTGTTTCATTTGTATATTTATACATCCGGCTTACTTTCCAAAAAGTTATCGCACATCAGGTTTTAGTTTAGCGTGGTACGTGAATAATAATTATTATTTATAAACGTGTTGTTCTCGAGTACTAGATGAAATGTGAAGTGATAGGATGTTTTCTGAGATCTTGTCAAACTAAGTAGCTCATGGATTGCGGTGAACAGTTGTAAGTGTAAAATATAGATTTCTAATGTCAAGGTAGTGGCACTGATCAAACTCGACCGAACTATTTTCAGTGTTATGTTTTCCTGTTTGTATGAAAGCACAGAACTGTCGAGGTTATTAGGGGCTCCGACTGGAGACTTTTAACTGGAGGGAATTCGGCCATGGCCTTTTGAAGGAAACATCCCGACATTCACCTGGAGTGATTTCGGGAAACCATGGAAAATCCAGATCTGGATGCTCGACTTGAGATTCAAACCCTCGTCCTCCCGAATTCGAGGCCAGTACGTTAACCGTTCACCTATTACGCTTGGTGTAGTATGAAAAGTATGCATCATACAATGCTCGATTACTCATACATATAGGGTCCCATATCTGATCTTCACTCTTCAACTAGCTGGCAGTCAAACACGTGAAAAATTCCCTCACTTTACACTGATTTCAAAATGTCACAAACAGAAATTCACCGAAGATAGTACCCACTAAGTTATAGATCATGTTAGATCATTCATGAAATTTTTCGTCAGTGCCTGTATACGAGTCTGTTCCGAAGACTAAATGTATCTCGTGTACAACTTATAAATGTGTTGTTCTCGAATACTAGATGAAATGTGAAGTGATAGGATGATTTTTGAGATCTTGTCAAACTAAGTAGTTAATTTCGACTTACGGATTGCGGTGAGCAGTTGTGAGTGTAAGATGTATATTTCTAATGGCTACGCAGGGGCAGTGTTCAAACTCGACTGCAATGTTTTCTGTGTTATATTTCCTGTTTGTTTGAAAGCACAGAACTGTCGAGGTCATTTTATCTAATATTCTCTCCACGAAAGAAGTCATCGATTGACATGGGGGAAAAAAATGGAAGAATGCATACTCTCTGCAGAAACAGCGGTTACAGATGCATAGCATATTGTCGTATCTAAAAGTTGTCACGAACTGCACCACTCAAGAACAAGCTAGGCAAGGTACCAAGGCACAAACTTTGAAAGTATATACCTTTTAGGACTTACAGAATATTGACAACTTAAACATTCACACACCAGTGTCAAGGGTCGTGAAAATATGCTCGGCCCCCACAAATATTAACAGATCTTTCAGAATTTCTTGAGTTAACAACCAGATCCTCATTCTGTTTCTATTTACCGCATATTTTGACAAGGCGTGTAGTGGGCATTCGCCTGGAGTGATTTCAGGAAACTAAGGGGAAAAAAAGTTAAATCTGGATGGTCGCTTCCCGAATGCGATGCCAGAGTGTAATCGTTCGCCCACCAGTCATCGTCAATTTTCTTACGCAACCCCACCTCATAAAATCCCGAAATGTTATGAAAACCGCAAAAGATAGCGAACACAGGTAAAAAATCACCAAAATTATATAATATTCGTTCCACGAAAGAAGTCATCGATTGACATGGTTAGAAGGTGACTGAGGATGTATCAGTTTCATCAAGAATTCACCATTCCTCAGTTTAGATGCCCTAAATTACTTTATATGGACACAGTTAGCATGGTAGGTAGAGTCCCTTAATGAAAAGGTTGTCGGTGTTATGAAGGACGAGGCGAATTGCACCCTGATTGTGGGGTTTGCTGGGTTACGGGCAAAAATGTGTGTGCATTCTGGCTCGAGACCGACAGAACCTGTAACTTTTTTATTTTTTTATTTGTTGAATACCAGATAACCCGTGGAGATGCTATATTTTGTGCTTAGGAACATTTCTTGTGGTATAAACTCGTAACCTTTTTTCCGGAGCAGAACTTTCGTGGGTGGATACTCAAAAATTAGACCATACTTTAGGTATGTTTTTAACCGGTGTGAGAAACATCCACTTTATTCATAAATGGTTACAACAGCTATCCATTCAACCCACATGCATAGAAAACCCTAATCCGTATGCCCAGATCGGGATTCACACCGGTATCCTCCTGAATAAGAGGCCAACTCTCTCGGTGAAATTAAAGGTGACAAAATTATAAGTTTTTGATTTAAAAGTGACATGTTCACAGCATCAGCTAATCGTTTCCACAGTTTGAATAGCTGTATGGTGCAAATTGAGATCGACGTTTCACGAAATACGTCTTATACCCGTTGCGTTTGACAAAATAGTCTTCATTTATAATGACAACCTATATACCTCGTGTTGCTAAGTTTCGCTTCACACACGTTTAAACTAGCATAGTTTCCACAATTTTACCAACACAGCCCTGCTAAATCAGATTGTAGTGGAGGAATAACCGTGCGAATTTTATTTTCACTGGATATCCATTTTAAGGTCTTAAATTAGCATCGAGATGGTCAGAGCCGCGGAAAAGCGTTAATAAGCTCACTCTGTCGAAATGAGTTTGCTTTCATAGAATTTTGGATTTGCGCTAAACTACGAGTCCGTTGAAATTTAAGGGAAAGAGCTGTTTGGTGAGGCATGTAGCCTATAGAAATTCTATCACCAACGTCTGCCTATAAGTTAAGAGATACTTGAGAAAACTCACGTTCTTCGAATTTACTCTTCGTGTCCGAAGAATACTACTTTCAGGTCTCAATGAAAGAGATGAATCCTATGTTACACCAAGCTACTAGGTAAGTAAATTCATGTAGGCTGCCTAGTACCCTCTATTCATCCCTTGTCATGATTGGACCTGCAGTTTAACGTGGAAATCGGAATCGCTGTCCATCATAGTGTACCTCACATAGGCAAAACAATATGTATAAAAAATGTATCCACATTCAGTTAATCGTCAGTGTCTTCAAAAAGAAACCTCTGCAATACCACCAAAAATATATATATAGCGGTGGAGTGATTCCATAAAGCCAGAATTTTTCGCTTCGATGGTATGGCTATTTTGAGAGTATGGTGGAACAACTGCGCTGATTTTTCGGCCCCCCATGATGACAGTGTTTCTACCCCTCCTCCGCGACTTTTGTATTCGTCGAGGGGATTTATTCTGCTGGAGGATGTTTGAGTCTTGCGATTTGAATGTATACAAAACGTCGAGTTCTTCGTGATAAATGCAAAAACTTTCTGATGCAAATCACTGTCACAGAAAAGTATGCTGTACATACTACAAGGCATAGTCTCATACACCAAGATACATAAAAATATTAAAACGCACACCAAATGTACAACGGAGATACTGTCTGCACCATCACTTAAGTTTTCATCAATTACAGAAAAATCTTAAGATAGAATCGTAATGGATCCCACATAGACATCACGCGAGTGGGCATTTTCGTACACAAAACACTCGCTAGCATACAATGTAAACATGTATTATATGTCACTTCCCACTTATTTCTTTAAAAAGGTGAGAAAAAAATGAATAAAATACCTTAAGCCACCAATTGCATAAATATAGAAGAAGTTGGAAAAATTATTTCAATTTACTTCACGACAAAGTCACAATTTACATCTGCCTGCATTACATAGCAAAGTGGCATCTTTATGAAGTGTATTCATCACTGAAATGGACTAAAGAAAAGCGTGATATCTGTGTAAATTGCGTGTTCGGCTGATAACGCAGTCTCCAGGAAGAAGAAAAAGGATGGTAACTGGACAGATGTGTGCATTACAGAGCTCAATGTTATCGAATGCCTAGCCATCAGAAGACACACGAGCCGTCATAACTTGCGTTATATTAGGGTAAGTTCAGGTCAGCTGCGCTGGATAAATTGTTGCATTGTGTTAACAAGCGAGCTTGGTGATACAGTCAATTGCACTGTTTGACCAAAGTCGCAAGTGCTGTGGATATGATGTTTTTGATACTACATGCATGTGGAAACTATAAATAAAAACAAAATATCTTGTACATTATTCACTTTTATTTTTTACCCACCTCCCAAGTTCCCACCTTATCAAGTTATTTTTCACGAGTTCTTGTGGTGGATTATTAATTCATCAATTAATACCACTTTAATGGACTACTGAAAAGTGTCATGTACATACTAAAATTTAAGTTTCAGCAGTCGCGACAGTTCCCAGAGAAACCTGCACAGCTGCTCCACCAGTTTACGAGTTTATACCACAAGAAATGTTCCTAAGCACAAAATATAGCATCTCCACGGGTTATCTGGTATTCAACAAATAAAAAAATAAAAAAGTTACAGGTTCTGTCGGTCTCGAGCCAGAATGCACACACATTTTTGCCCGTAACCCAGCAAACCCCACAATCAGGGTGCAATTCGCCTCGTCCTTCATAACACCGACAACCTTTTCATTAAGGGACTCTACCTACCATGCTAACTGTGTCCATATAACGTAATTTAGGGCATCTAAACTGAGGAATGGTGAATTCTTGATGAAACTGATACATCCTCAGTCACCTTCTAACCATGTCAATCGATGACTTCTTTCGTGGAACGAATATTATATAATTTTGGTGATTTTTTACCTGTGTTCGCTATCTTTTGCGGTTTTCATAACATTTCGGGATTTTATGAGGTGGGGTTGCGTAAGAAAATTGACGATGACTGGTGGGCGAACGATTACACTCTGGCATCGCATTCGGGAAGCGACCATCCAGATTTAACTTTTTTTCCCCTTAGTTTCCTGAAATCACTCCAGGCGAATGCCCACTACACGCCTTGTCAAAATATGCGGTAAATAGAAACAGAATGAGGATCTGGTTGTTAACTCAAGAAATTCTGAAAGATCTGTTAATATTTGTGGGGGCCGAGCATATTTTCACGACCCTTGACACTGGTGTGTGAATGTTTAAGTTGTCAATATTCTGTAAGTCCTAAAAGGTATATACTTTCAAAGTTTGTGCCTTGGTACCTTGCCTAGCTTGTTCTTGAGTGGTGCAGTTCGTGACAACTTTTAGATACGACAATATGCTATGCATCTGTAACCGCTGTTTCTGCAGAGAGTATGCATTCTTCCATTTTTTTCCCCCATGTCAATCGATGACTTCTTTCGTGGAGAGAATATTAGATAAAATGACCTCGACAGTTCTGTGCTTTCAAACAAACAGGAAATATAACACAGAAAACATTGCAGTCGAGTTTGAACACTGCCCCTGCGTAGCCATTAGAAATATACATCTTACACTCACAACTGCTCACCGCAATCCGTAAGTCGAAATTAACTACTTAGTTTGACAAGATCTCAAAAATCATCCTATCACTTCACATTTCATCTAGTATTCGAGAACAACACATTTATAAGTTGTACACGAGATACATTTAGTCTTCGGAACAGACTCGTATACAGGCACTGACGAAAAATTTCATGAATGATCTAACATGATCTATAACTTAGTGGGTACTATCTTCGGTGAATTTCTGTTTGTGACATTTTGAAATCAGTGTAAAGTGAGGGAATTTTTCACGTGTTTGACTGCCAGCTAGTTGAAGAGTGAAGATCAGATATGGGACCCTATATGTATGAGTAATCGAGCATTGTATGATGCATACTTTTCATACTACACCAAGCGTAATAGGTGAACGGTTAACGTACTGGCCTCGAATTCGGGAGGACGAGGGTTTGAATCTCAAGTCGAGCATCCAGATCTGGATTTTCCATGGTTTCCCGAAATCACTCCAGGTGAATGTCGGGATGTTTCCTTCAAAAGGCCATGGCCGAATTCCCTCCAGTTAAAAGTCTCCAGTCGGAGCCCCTAATGACCTCGACAGTTCTGTGCTTTCATACAAACAGGAAAACATAACACTGAAAATAGTTCGGTCGAGTTTGATCAGTGCCACTACCTTGACATTAGAAATCTATATTTTACACTTACAACTGTTCACCGCAATCCATGAGCTTCTTAGTTTGACAAGATCTCAGAAATCATCCTATCACTTCACATTTCATCTAGTACTCGAGAACAACACGTTTATAAATAATAATTATTATTCACGTACCACGCTAAACTAAAACCTGATGTGCGATAACTTTTTGGAAAGTAAGCCGGATGTATAAATATACAAATGAAACAAAGTTAGCACTCACTTGAAAATCAAACAAATAGCAACTCGTAGCTGTTCAAAGAAACGTAAAGTACGTATAATATCTTCGCTGTTATCAAATCCTAAGGACCGAACGTTGTGGGTGAACGGTTAACGTTCTGGCCGCACATTCGGGGAACGCAGGTTCGAATTCCCGTCCGTGCACCCAGATTTGGGTTTTCCATGGTTTCCTGAAATCACTCCAGGTGAATGCCGTGATGTTCAAAAGGCAATGGCCGTATTCCTTCTCGTTCAATGTGTCCACGTATCGCGCAAAACTAAACTCACCGAATACTAGTAAACTACCTATGAAGGGGGACGTTAAACCTTTTGGTATCTTTCGGAAGATTAGGCCTGAATGGGCCGACACCAGGTTTCGCCATTTCCCTTCTTCAACATGCAGAATTCCTTGCCGCTTTATTAAACCGACGGGGGTTTTGAACCGTTGACCGCACTTTACGAAAAAATGCTAATTATCTCAGTAGTTACGATGAATTAGCGAATAATTAGTATTTTTAAGATCGCATGTTCGGAAGAGTATGACTGAATGGGCCAGCACCAAGTTTCTCTCTCCCCCTTCTTCGTCTCTCATTGTATTTAATAATAATAATAATAATAATAATTCGATGGTAGGACGGGGAATACGAAGTCACGTCCTCCCGAATGCGTGGCAAGTAGAGGGGAAGCTGAAAATTTGTTATGCTAAGGGTGCGTCCATAAACCATGTAACTCCATTTTGGACTTGGAGGGGACGACGCGTGTGCGTGCGACGGGACTGCCTCAACCACGCGCTGCGTGCGGCAGGACACGCGTACGCACACGACGGTAAGAGGCGCCGTCGTGTCTGCAGTGGGCGTGGCGCTTGACCTACAAAGAGCCCCGGCAGGTAGAGGCGATCTCCAAGATAATGACGGTGAGAGCGTCGCCGTCGTGTCTGCAGGGCGCGAGACCTACAAAGATAATGACGGTAAGAGGTGCCGTCGTGGCTGCAGGGGGCGCGGCGCGTAACCTACAAAGACAATGGTGGTAAGAGGCGCCGGCGTGTCTGCAGGGGGCGTGGCGCGTGACCTACAAAGATAATGACGGTAAGCGGCGCCTTCGGGGCGCGTGACCTACAAAGAGCCAGGTAGATAATGACAGGGTGGTGGCACCTAATTATAGGGGAAGCGGCCGCAGGGTGCGGGACGGGCGAGATAATTAGGGGGAGCAGAACCGGCATATCCTTCCTACTATGATGCTCAGGGAGAAAGTTAGCAGAGTGACATAAGAATATAATTTATAATTTAAAAATAAGATATGATAGGTAAAATAATCCATTACTTATCACAGAAAAAGGCAGGAGTGCCAGACGAACACACTCATAGGCAACGAAAAAAAACTTTACAATATTTCGATTAGTAATATTACTAATGTCTGAGGTGAGACATGTGGTTGGGGAAAAGATCTGCGACAGTTTATTTACCCTATCTTGTTTTATTTTCATTGCTTAGCGGAATTTTTATGTGACTATGATTTAAATTTTGCGATGCACGTTAGAAATTAACAGTTGCTTAATGGAATTGCTATTGCATTCTAACACCATAAAAGTGATAACAATAGTTTCTGTCTTTATGTCTTCTTTAAAAATGGTAATGTTTATTTTGATAAACCTTATGCACTGTTGACAATTTCTAACATGCATAGGCCTACTATTTCATGTGTGACAGGATATATTGCTTTTTTTTTCAGGAGAGAGTAGACTTCGCGATAGACCTGCATACAAAAGCAGAATCCGAAGTACAGAAGAGAAAGGAGGACATGTAAGAGCCATCAGATGAGTAACTATTTAGAATTTAAAAGTATCGAAGGTAGTTTATTGGATTATTCGTAGGAACTGTCGCACTGATTAAATGCTGTAGTGGTACCTAAACCATAACAATTTACTTAATTAATGGAGGACCAACACATTATTAGAAAGATATCCTATAATTTTTAGTACAGCAGAGAATATATTTAACAACAGAGGAAGCCAAACAGATTTGGTTATAATTAACAAAAGCTAAAAAAAAATTACACGTAACTCATGAGACACTTAATGTTGTAGAGTATGCGTTTGTTGAAGACAGGCCAATTTTCGTTTGAACCTTAGATGTCCCGCGTGCTCAGTAATAGAATAGATTTAATGTTATGTTTCAGTGAATCGTCATACGTACAACCAGTAAAATGGCTGAAGTTAGCACTGAAAATGTTAATGAAACACAAAACAATCGACATAGAAGAGATGAGCTGTGTACAAGACAATATTTTGTACACTCCAGTGAATCTTGATCTTCTTGTGGTGTCAGAGGTAAATATTGATTTAAATCTCTATCCATACATGGAGGAAGGAAATCTTCCTTCCTCCATGAATGCATACGGTTTATTTGTAAAGCCATCTCAGCCTGGGATATCACGTTTTAAGACTAATCTCAATAAGTTTTCTTGTCATGTTCAGTTATGAAGGCAGAATTTTACTGTGTCTTTGTTAATACTACCATTCAAATAATATGGAAACACAATAAGAATCTGAGATATATTTTAAATTCGCTACGTTACTGAACGTCTGCCCCGTTGTCATAAGTTGCTGCGACAGGGTGATGGTACCCGTCGCATGTCACGGGAATAACCGGTTGAAGTCCTGTGGAGGACTTGGTCGGCATGGTAGGATACAGGTTCACCCCTTCCCTTCGCACATGTTTGTCATTTACGAGGTAAGCAACACACATCACAGGAACAGTAACACTTCCATACATTTCTATTACTGGGAAAGTCGAGGAGAAAACTCTCTCTCCCCCCCCCCTCCAATTTGAATTTTCCGAAACACTTTCTTGGAGAAGTAACATCATCGACGGCAACTCTACCAACAAATCGTGTTTCCACGTTCACCAGTGCGAAAGCGCCGTAGCCACTGTGCAATGCATTCACGTCGGGTGTAGCTAACGAGAGTGGGTGCAAGTCAAGTACCCGGTGACTTAAAACTGAAAAGCAGGTAGGTGACAAGGCTTAAAGGTGGCAGCCTCGTCATATGACTATAGCCTGGTAACATATAAAGGAAAAAAAATTTCTACTCACTACCTTCTCACAGAGAATTGTATCGGATTTCTGTATACTGATAAAAACAAGGAACTGTACTGGCATTAAAGATAACAGTATAAATCACCAGAGGAATGGGCAACAAAGAAACATAATTTCAGAAATAATTAATTGATGTGAAGATAGATTTGGCTATAGTAGTAGAAACTAAGAAGAAATTGGTTTGTAGCATAGCATTGAATGACTACATTACGGTTCATAGTGATGGACCAAAAAGAGGGTTGCGTCTGGAGTATCTTTAATGATTAGAATGCAGTGGAAATCTGTTAATATTCATGAATGGTGAAAAGGTGCGTAGTTCGAAACGCAGAAGCTCTTATGCGTGGTGCACAGAATTGCTTCTGAAAGAGATCATTTACAGTCAACATTTTTACAATGACACAACTAGTAGAAAAACATCGAGAATTCAATCGACCTATACAGCATTCGTCGATTATAAAAAAAGCTTTCGATATGGTGAATAGGAATAAACTGATTCAGACTATGAAAGACAAATACTGCCTCCAGCATATAAGAAGAGTGATTCTCAACACGTTGTGGTGATACCCTTTGAGTAAAGTATTAAAATTTACAAGTTAATGAGATACATTAATTAATAAGATAATTAATAGAAGTGTTTCCTATACGAGCGGAGCGAAGTTCCAGTTCTATTATTATTTTTACCAAAGCAATTATACTGTTTAAATTAATATTAAAACATACATCTTTGTCTCGACAAGTGATACAATGAGATAGTGGAAAGGAAGTCATTGAAAGCAGGATTTACAAAAGCGATATTGTTTTCTTTAAATATAAAATTGATTAATTTATTGAACAGAATTGACTGATTGTAATATTTATGGAAGTTACAAAACGAAGCGTTTAGTGAACAAGTTACAATTCAGAGCACGATTAAGGCCTCCGAGTTTCTTTGTCGTAACATGACAGAGAAGTCGGACACTTGCCGGCCTCGGTAGCGTAGGGGCTAGAGTGCTCCGCGTGCCGAAGGTCGCCGGTTCGAATCCGGCCGCGGGCATGGATGTTAAGTGTTGTGTGTCTGTGTGAATGTCCTGTCCGTCCTGTGGTGTCCATGCTTACGAGATACTGAATATAAACACTGCATGATGACTTATTCACATTGAGCTGGCTGTATGGCCTCAGCAGCCGAAAGCCATAGAAAAAAAAAAAAAAAAAAAAAAAAAAAAGTTGGACACTCCGCAATCAGCTGTGCCACAAGGTCCAAAGGTCCTCCTCATTAACAAACAAATTCCAGCATTAACAAAATCTTTGGTTCGCTGGGCTCCCAAGAAAGCGTTCCTCAACTTGCACTTTTCCGAGGAAGCGTGATTAACTTTGGTTTTTCGTTCGCAACTTTCTGCTTTAATGACAGGGCATCTGTCGACATGGTTCCCACATTCTTCGTATTTTTTTCAATGCACTAGTCTCTCAAGTCTACTGTCGGCAATAAATCCTTCGTCCGGCGTTTTTACGCAGTCCTTTTAGTCCCCCGCCCCCCATTGGTAACAATGGAATGTGGAATTTACCCGTACCGTCCAAGCCTGGCTAATATCACGTACTAATGCTCTCCCAAGGACGTGACCTACACTGCAACGTACATAAAAATTTCACATGACGACGATCAACCTGAAACAAGGCTAGAAGGTTGGCCACTATCATTCGTGATTTTTAATTCGCAGCAGCTCACAGGTCTATCAAGCTACACTATTAATGGCATGAACTCACACATTCTTCAAACGCAGTACATGAATATAACTAAGCAACTGATGAGTGAATGACTGAGTAACTGACTTGGGTACAACCCAACAGAACAGTACGAAATACATGAGATATTAACCGATAAGTTAAACAATAGACCTACGGCAATCATGAACTATACAAAACTAAATTATACAGACTGGATAAATTAACCAACATGAAACAAAAGACGAATGAAAGGCTACGTGGCCTGGCTCAGAACACCCCCCGTAACCCAGCGTAGGTTTCCAGTCAACCCCCCCCCCCCCCAAAAATAGACCGAGTCACGTAGTTTATGGACGCTCCCTTATTGGAGCAGACGAGGTTATTTCAAGATGGCGCTGGGGTTTAAGCAGGATTTGCTGGCAGCTTGCGCATATGTGTTTCCCACAGCCTTGGTGTTCTGTCTCCCAGCTATACGCAAAGTTTTCTAACTGTGGAAACACCATCTAAATTGTTTCGGAAGTTGTTGCTTAACGTCCGAACAGATAGACCCAGCTCGTTTACTGATATATAATAGTACTGATAGATAGAGAGATGTAGCTTCTAACTGATGAATAAAGCGGTATGAAAATGATTTATTTACAAAGATTTAAGCTGGTTTTTGAAAGTGCTACTTTATAATTTTCTAGATAGAGAATTCAGTACCGTATAAAGTTCCAGGAAAGTGAGCTCTAATATATATCACCGGTGTCAAATCCACCTGCGTTTGATGAACCTAATTTGTGTTTTACATAAAATTTAATTCAATTGCTAATGCATACGAGTGCTAGCAAATAGTAATATTCATGAATTCATATGGTGCAAACGATAATTACCTGATTTGAGGATCCAGTGTTGAAGCGAATTGTTAGTCATAAGAATATGAGAAGATTTACATTTCTTAAGTATATTTGTTGAAAAGAAAAGTATCTGCTTTTCTGATTATAAACTAATTATTCTGTTTCTCATTATTGATAAGATGTTATCATTGTTATTATTTCCAGAAACGAGAAATCGTAACAGATAAAGCGTGTCTGAAAGCTAAGTGGCCATGGATCTTTCAACCAGAATCCTCGTTTCTTAAAATCTGGGACAAGTTTGTTCTGATACATACAGTAATTTTAAGCATTCTAATTGCTTATTATGCATCATATGGAAAACTTGGCAGTCGTATGTTAGTTCTTGGTGGAATATTCCTTCAAGTTACTAATATCTTTGATTTATATGTACAAACATCAACTGCAGTAAGGACAAAAGAAGGTAAGGGAAAATATATTAGTAGTAGCAAATTAAAACTGTTCATTTCCTGCAGTTATAAAAATAAACTAAGACTGTACGTAAACAATTCCCTTACTGAACGTGTTATGTCCTCACTTTCCACCTCAAGAAAAATACGCGTAGCATTTCTATACCGCTACTACCTGACAGTAAAACCCATGTGGTCCTACAACATATTGCGGTGTAAAACAATATCTTTAATTTTTCATTTGATAACAAATGCTACAAGACTACAGGCTTATGACTTCCGTGAATAGATTCACGAGAAATATAGGCTGACAGATGATGCCGTTTCCAAAACACAGATGACCTTCTTGACGTATGCAGTGTATGGGAAACTGATAGCCGATTAATTATGCAACACAATTGTGAAAACAGGAAAGAAAGCAGAGTTTCAGTATATACGAATCTACCTTTTGTATCAGCCATGCATGGTTGAGTTTGTGTTCGATACGTATTTGCAGTGTTTCATTCCAAAATAGTAAATGAAATGAGGCATCAACAATTCTGAAAACATGAAAATCGTGACGGTTTCCGACGAAAAGAAGAGTCCTGAATTCAGGTTCATTGCATAAAAGAAGACTTGTAGGCGCACATTCCGTTTTATGTAATGATACAAAACTTCAGGACCTTGATAATCTATGAATGTCCACGAACCAAGGCACTTGCTGATTGGGGAATTCTTAAGAAGCAAAAAACAAATATTTGGGGTTGTAAGTTCAGTACAAAAGTTGTAGTAAAAGAAAAAAATAAGAGAAGTGATTCTGTGAAAAACGAAATTCCAGACGTGAGTATTAACTGTTCTCTCAACCATGCGGTCAAATAACAAGACAGCTTATTTGATACACCAAAATATGTTTTAGTATGAGAAAGAGGGCAACTCAGCTCAAAAACCGAAATCAGATTAGCTTTCTAATTGACAAACGAGAATACTAACCACTCACCCACCTACCGAAGATCAACAGGTTATTAGTTGCACATAGAAAATGATTAAAAGTGGAGGAATTGCTTGTTGAAATATCATTTGATAAAAGTCTCGTGTGGACAGATTGATTAAAGCATGTCAGAAGACCTCGTGACCTCATGGCCTCACATTACTGCGCGCTGAGATGATCTACTTTCGCAGTAGTTTTGACGACCAACATTCATTTGAAGGTCTAGAAAACATCTTTGCCATGACTATCTGAAAATTTCTTTAGACACCTTGTTCCAAAAGTGTTGTAGTGACTAAAATCGTAGAAAAGTTAAGAGGAAGTGTTAAAAATGCGATGCGTGAGTCTTGTAATAATTTTCGTTGCAACTCTCTTTCGAAGAGCCTCACGTTAGTGCAATTTTGTATTTTCGTATGCCGTCAAATTACTAACTACACCTTTAAGTACTCCCATCTGCCTTCAATCACTGAGCTGCTATGCTTTGGTGCTCTCCCTATTCTTTCAACACAGCTATATGTCCAATATAAAACTCTTTTTAACGCAGGCACTCAAAGACATGCTTCAGGCGACATTATCAAAAAAAACTATGTGGTATAATGATTTATAGTTATTCCTGTATCGTTAAGAGAGATGAACTGATCTAGAAACAACCACTAGTTGACTGCATATCTTTTAATGACCAAGATCCATAATTTTTAAATTTATAGTCGTATGAGGTAAATAAATGAATTTGTTACTATAAAAACATTCATGTATTAAGGATAGTTTCATTAACTTGTTACAGAATTAGTTTCTGAGTGGAAACAGATATTGCTAATACGACTGACTCAACCAGGATTTGTGGCTGATGCCTTTGCAGCGTTCCCAACTTGGCTAATATTGTTATTGACTACAGAGAGTTCAGCTCAATCATTTGTACTGATGCAATTCCATACGCTGTTAAAATTATGGCGGGTAAGAATATAATTCAAGTCTTTAAAGTTATTCATGTATGAACTGTTACTAATTGTAATTGATAGAAATAAGCTCTCAAGAAGGACGGAATGTTGTAGTGACTTAAATCGTAGAACAGTTGAGAGGAAGTGTTAAAAACGCGATGCGTGAATCCTTTAATAATTTACGTTGCAACTCTCTCTTTCTAAGAGCCTCAAAGAAAAAACAAAGAAATTTTGGTTGTAAATACGAAAATTCTATTGTAATGACAACCAGAATTCACTTACTTCTCCTATTGCATCCGATCCTATTTTTATAATTAATCTACTAGTATTAGTATCATTTCTGCTACTTTTCATCACTTTTGTCTTGTTTTGATTTATATTCAGTCCAAAATCTTCGTTCAGTATTTTGTTCACGCAGTTCAGTAATTTCTCAATATCATCAACCCTTTCTGCTAACAACACAATGTCATCAGCAAAAAATAGCATACTGATTTTTTCTCCCTGAACACTTACGCTACATGGAAATTTACTTTCTTTATTGCTTCTTCTACATACAAGTTGAATATTAACGGGAATAGACTACAACCTTGTCTCACACCCTTTTTAACTGATGCTTGTCTCTCGTTATTCTCTACTTTTATTATAGCCACTTGATTCTTATATAGTATTTAAAGTATTCTTCTATCTCGATACTTTAGACCTGACTTCTTTAAAATTTTGAACATCTTGTACCACCTAACACTATCAAAAGCTTTTTCTAAATCAAGAAACGACATTAAAGTATCTGTATTTCTTGATCCACCCTTCAAGTGTTAATATTAAAGCCAGAATTGTTTCCCTTGTGCCGCGATTGTTCTTAAGCCCAAACTGATCTTCACCAACTATCTCTTCTACTACCCTTTCAATTCTTTCTGTATATTATTCTGGTCAATAATTTTGAAGCATGTGATATTAGACTAATGGTGCGATAATTCTCACATTTGACGGCCTGTGCTTTCTTCGGAAATGTGAAGAAGATAGCTTTACTAAAATCAGTTTTAATTTCTCCTGTTTTGTAACTTTTTGATATCAGCTTGAATGATCTTTCGATTCCTTCTTCTCCTAGGGATTTAAGAAGTTCTGCAGGGATCTCATCAATTCCAACTGCCTTATTTGGTTTTAAGTAATTCAGAGCTCTATTAAATACTATCCTCAAAATAGGATCTCCTAAGTCATCAAAGTTAACATAGTCTTCCTTTTCCATTACGCTATTCTTCAAGTCGTCCCCATCTCAATGTATTCCTTCCATCGGTTAGGTCTATCGTCTTAGCTTAAAAGAAGTTTCCCATCGGCAGCTTTAATGTTCACACCTCTTTTATTCATTTCTCCATAATTCTGTTTGATCTTCTTATAGGCAACATCTACTTTACCTATGATCATTTCATTTTCTACTTCTTCACAATTTTCTTCTAGCCATTTTTCTTTTGCTTTTTTCCATTTCCTGTTTGATTTCTAAATTGCCTGTATTGCTCTCTTTCTTCTTCATCCTGAGCATTTTTGTACCTTCTCCTCTGATCCATCAGCTCCAAAATTTCTTCTGTGATCCAAATTTTTCGGGCAGCTTGTTCCCTAAAGCCTAATGTTTATTTACCAGCTTTCATTATTTCGGTCTTTTTATGCACTCCATTCGTCCTCGGTTGACTTCTTTTCACAGTTACTTCTTAGACCAAAGTCTACCATTTCTGCAAATTTTTCTCTCTTGTTAGATTGTTTCAGTTTATTCACTTCCAGTCTGTTCTGCTTATACTGCTTCCTTATTGGCTTTAATTCAGCCTGCACTTCATTACTATCAAATTATGGTGAGAGTCTATGTCTGCTCCTGGGTACGCTTTACAGTCTAGAACTTGATTCCTGAATCTCTGTTTGACCCTGATATAATCTAGCTGATATCTGCCTGTATCCCCAGGATGATTCCAGGTGTATATCCTTCTTGCATGGTTCTTTAACAGTGTGTTTGCCACAACGAGCTTATATCTTTCACAAAATTCTAACAACCTGTTCCCTCGCTCATTTTTTTTTTTTTTTCTTCTGCTAGACCAAAACTTCCTACAGTATTCCCCTCTACTCCTTCTCCCACTATTGCATTCCAATCACCATGATTATTATATTTTCGTCACTCTTTGCATATTGGATTAATTCTTCAATTTCAGCATATATTTTTTATTTCTTCGTCACCTTCCTGTGTCGTTGGGAAGGGCTAAGTTTCTAACCTCATCAGAATAAACCTGTCACTAAACTGTTCATAATAACTCACCCGTTTCCCTACTTTCTTATTCATTACAAATCCTACACCAGTGACTCAATTGACAGCTTGTATCCAAATTATCCTGTTCTTCCATTTAAACTCACCAATCCCAGCAACATCTAACTTAAGTTGTTCCACTTCCGTTTTTAATTTTTATAACCTACCTGCCCTATTCAGACTTCTAACATTCCACGCTCCGACTCGTAGAATGTTTCTATCCATTCTGCTGACTCCTCCCTGAGTATGCCCCACCCGGAGATCCGATTGGGGGACTATTTTACCTCCGGATTATTTTACCTAGGAAGAAGCCATCATGATATAAGTAATTTGAGAGAATTACATGTCGTCATTATACCCTATGGGTCTTTAATGCAGTGGTTTCCCGTTGCCTTCTGCATCCCCATGCCGTTAATCATTTCTGATTCATCCACCTTTAGGGACCGTTTCCAACCCCAAGGGCGAGAGGGTGCCCTGGACCGCTCGCCGCTCTTCCACCCTCCTTTCGGAGACCGTTGGCAAGCAGTGGATGACTCGTTATTCCGAGAATATTTCAGTCGCCAGAGCCTTGTCCGTGCAAACAGGGTGCACCACGTGAAGGAGAGGTTGACATTTGGTTGGTAAAGATTAGTATATCCTTACACAATACGCCAGTAACAATTCACAATGGTTTGAAGTTAAAGAAAGTCGCGATAAAGCTAACGAAGAATTTAAAAAATCATTCACTGATGAAAATAAGGATTGCGAGCCCATTTTTCCACGTCGGGTTGAGTTAGAGAGGGATTCGTTGCGAATAGATATTGCAGCTATTATAAAGCAATTAGAGCTTCTGAAGTTGGCGAACGCACCGGGTTCGGATGGAATCCCAACAATATGCGGCGGAAATGGGACTATTTTTGTCTGATATATACCGTAAACCCTTAGCTTCTTATTACACTAGGCCGCCTGGCGGCGCAACCAGCCGCACCACTGGTAACTGTTGGAGACGCGTGCAGGAAACTGGTGGCGCAGCCAGCCACTCGTTTCCATTCTCGCACAGCCGAGCAGTCTGTTTGCTGTTATCCTCGCATCGTACGCGAATTGTGTAGTTCAATATGTCCAGTGAACTACAGAATGTCACTGTAGAAATGAATGTGGAGAACAGACAAAAGGGAAAAGCAAGAAGCATTTCTCATTTTCGTATCTTTCACGGTAATATCAACCTTTATTAACGACAATAATTCAAAGAAAGACGATTTAGACATTCTTAAGTAATTAAAAAACTTGTTGTCGTCTGAATACAGTTCATCAAAAAGAGTATAGATTCCCTTAGCGATAGAATTTGATGTACATGTATCTTTATCTCCCTTCGCCTCCCCTTTTTCATTTTTTAATTAAATTTTAATTTAATTGTTATGGAGCTCCGGTGGCAATTTTCCTAGTCATCTTATTACCCCCTTATATACATATATATAAATTTTCTGTTATAGTCGGACTTTTTTTTTTTTTACTTATGACTTTACTCCTCGTCTAGGTCATTAGAGGCGGGATGGGACTGGGGACAAGGAACGGGTAGGAATTCGTCCATGGCATTTTTGAAGGAAGCATCCCGGCATTCCCCGGCAGTGATTTAGGGAAACCATGAAAAACCCAAATCTGGATGCCCGGACTTGGATTCGAACCGCCGTCCTCCCGAATGCGAGGCCCGATCGCTAACAGCTCACACCCACCATGCTCGGTATATAGTTGGAATGTTAAATTCTTCCCCGATTTACTTTTTACTTTTAAATTCCTTAACCGTTTTTGGTCAATTATTAATCACTATACTTGTCAATTTGTTCCAATTCCTGACACCCTTACCAACAATACGTATGAAATCGATCGCAAGCTTGTGGACATGGTCACCTTTCCCCTTCCTTGAACTATTCCTAATTCTTTGACCAATATCCCTCCAAGCCCTATCACCAGCATATGCTCCGTACATTTTCAGCTCTCTCTTCACCCTCCTCCTTTCCTCCAATGAGTCCCAATACAGCTCCTTTATCATATCAATTATTAACTGGGTCCTGCGATAATTTCCACTAACAAATCTAGCTGCTCTTTTTTGCACACCTTCCAACTCCTGAATTTGATAACCAAAATGTGGGACCCAAACTTCACCGCCATATTCAACCACTGATCTGACCAAAGTTTTGTAACCCAACTCCCTAAGTTCTCTGGTACCTCCTAGGAGGTTTTTGTAACCTTTTCCTATCACCTGCCCAATGTGCTCTGCCAAGTTGAGTTTCTTTATCAAATGTTATGCCAAGATATTTACACTTCAAGCTTTCAACAAGCAATTCTGACCCCACCCTATAATCATAATTGACCTTTATTTTTTATTTTTTTTATCTGCGTACCCTATAAACTGACTCTTCTTGGCATTTATCTTGATTCCATGCTGACCTACCCATTTAGATATTCTATCCAGGTCACCCTGCAGCTGTTCACAGTCTTCACCTGTTTTGATCGTGTTGTATATCATTATATCATCTGAAAAATACCTAGATTTTGACCGTAACTCCCATCAACACAGTCATTCATTAGAATAATGAACATCAACGGTCCCAATACAAAACCCTGTGGCACTCCCATATTTACTTCCACCTCTTTTGATAATGTATTTCCTACTCAACACTTTGCTTTCTGGCTTTTAAGAATTCCTCTACCCAGCAAGGAACTTTTTCATCCAGTCCAATAGATTTCAGTTTATTTAAAACCATTTTATGGCTCACTCTATCAAATGCTTTAGAAAGATCTGGTGCCATACTATCAACTTAGCCTCCCATTTCCAATTCATTTGAAATATCTTGCATATTTCCCACCATCTGAGATTCACATGATTATCGTTGCGTAAAGCCATGTTGTCGATATGAAAACCAGTTTCTTTCTTCACAGACATTTCTGATAGAGTTGCATAGCAATCTCTCCATCATTCTGCCATTCTGCCTATCACTGATGTAAAACTAATTGGTCTGTAATTTTCAACCCTATTTGTAACCCCTCCTTTATGAACCGGTACTACTATCGCACTTTTCCAATTCTCTGGTAAGCAGCAAGACTCCAAACTCATTTTAAATACAATTTCAAGGTATCTTATATATAAAAATCAATGTTTGTTTGTTTGTATGTTCGTCTTCTATGCGTTCCTGTACCATTTATCAGATTGCAATGAAACTTTGGAGAGTTTTCTAGTGTGCGCCTGCGAAGGTTCCTGCGAAAAAAAAAATTCCAAAAAGTTGCCCCCTATTCCCCATAACACCCCATAGTTTAGGCAAAACCACATTTTTTATCCGATTTAGATAGGAATTTGTACACTTATACTTTAAAACAAACTGAAAAATACTACCAACATATGGTTCAAGAATATTCATCCCCTCTCCCCCTTTCCACCCCCATTACGTTTTCACCCCATAATTTAGGCAAACCACGTTTCTTATCCGATTTAGATAAGAATTTGTACACTTATACTTTAAAACTAACAGAAAAATACAGCCTACGTATGGTTTCCGAATATTCATCCCCTTTCCAACCCCATTACGTTTTT
Organism: Vandiemenella viatica; assembly: GCA_031002005.1. Lineage (NCBI taxonomy): Eukaryota > Metazoa > Arthropoda > Insecta > Orthoptera > Morabidae > Vandiemenella > Vandiemenella viatica. Next base: position 116,337,328 of record JARYHS010011408.1, read on the forward strand.
ACCCCATAATTTAGGCAAACCACATTTTTTATCCGATTTAGATAAGAGTTTGTACACTTATACTTTAAAACAAACAGAAAAATACAGCCTACATATGGTTTCCGAAAATTCATCCCCTCTCACCCTTTCCACCCACATTACGTTTTTACATCATAATTTGGGGAAACCACATTTTTTATCCGTTTTAGATAAGAATTTGTACACTTATACTTTAAAACTAACAGAAAAATACTGCCTACGTATGGTTTCCGAATATTCATCCCCTTTCCAACCCCATTACGTTTTCACCCCATAATTTGGGGAAACCACATTTTTTATCCGTTTTAGATAAGAATTTGTACACTTATACTTTACAACAAACAGAAAAATACTGCCTGCGTATGGTTTCCGAATATTCATCCCCTCTCCCCCTTTCCAACCCCATTACGTTTTCACCCCATAATTTAGGCAAACCACTTTTTTTATCCAATTTAGATAAGAATTTGTACACTTATACTTTAAAACTAACAGAAAAATACAGCCTACGTATGGTTTCCGAATATTCATCCCCTTTCCAACCCCATTACGTTTTTACCCCATAATTTAGGCAAACCACATTTTTTATCCGATTTAGATAAGAGTTTGTACACTTATACTTTAAAACAAACAGAAAAATACAGCCTACATATGGTTTCCGAAAATTCATCCCCTCTCACCCTTTCCACCCACATTACGTTTTTACATCATAATTTGGGGAAACCACATTTTTTATCCGTTTTAGATAAGAATTTGTACACTTATACTTTAAAACTAACAGAAAAATACTGCCTACGTATGGTTTCCGAATATTCATCCCCTTTCCAACCCCATTACGTTTTCACCCCATAATTTGGGGAAACCACATTTTTTATCCGTTTTAGATAAGAATTTGTACACTTATACTTTAAAACAAACAGAAAAATACTGCCTGCGTATGGTTTCCGAATATTCATCCCCTCTCCCCCTTTCCAACCCCATTACGTTTTCACCCCATAATTTAGGCAAACCACTTTTTTTATCCAATTTAGATAAGAATTTGTACACTTATACTTTAAAAAAGAGAGAGAAATACTGTACACATTAATTTGACAAAAACCCAATCCCTCTCCTCTCTTTCCACCACCTTAATTACCCCCTCTTCCCCATAACACCCCATAATTTAAACAAACCCGCAAACCTTTTGTCCGATTACGGCGAAGCTATGGTGAATTGTCGAGGGGATGTCGAAAATGGTTTCTGTCAAAAAAAAATTAAAAAACCCACCCGTCCTCCCCATAATTTAGACAAAACCACATATTTCATCAGATTTCAATGGGAATTTGCACACTTATACTTTGAAACAAACAGAAAAATACAGCCTGCATATGTTTTCCAAAGCGCATCCCCTCTCACCCTTTCCAACTGAAAATGAATGTAACAGCAGTTTAAAATTTATATGTAAATATTTTTTCATTTAATCTATGTGTCTACTCAAGTCCAGCAATAGTGAAGCATTGCCGGGACAGCTAGTTATATATAAAAATCAATGTTTGTTTGTTCGTCTTCTATGCATTCCTATACCATTTATCAGATTGCAATGAAACTTTGGAGAGTTTTCGAGTGTGCATCTGCGAAGGTTCCTGTGAAAAAAAATTTCCAATAAGTCACCCCCTATTCCCCATAACACCCCAAATTTAGGCAAAACCACATTTTTTATCCGATTTAGATAGGAATTTGTACACTTATACTTTAAAACAAACATAATAATACTGCCTACATACTGTTTCCGAATATTAACCCCCTCGCCCCCTTTCCACCCCCATAATTTAGGCAATACCACATTTTTTATCCGATTTAGATAGGAATTTGTACACTTATACTTTAAAACAATCATAAAAATATTGCCTACAAACGGTTTCCGAATATTAATCCCCTCGCCCCCTTTCCACCCCCATAATTTTTTCACCCCATAATTTAGGCAATACCACATTTTTTATCCGATTTAGAGAGGAATTTGTACACTTATACTTTAAAACAAACAGAAAAATACTGCCTACGTATGGTTTCCCAATATTCATCCCCTCTCCCCATTTCAAACCCCATTACGTTTTTACCCCATAATTTAGGCAAATCACATTTTTTATCTTATACTTTAAAACAAACAGAAAAATACTGCCTACGTATCGTTTCCGAATATTCATCCCCTCTCCCCCTTTCCAACCCCATTACGTTTTTACCCTATAATTTAGGCAAACCACATTTTTTATCCGATTTAGATAAGAATTTGTACACTTATACTTTAAAACAAAAAGAAAAATACTGCCTAGGTATGGATTCCGAATATTCATCCCCTCTCCCCCTTTCCAACCCCATTATGTTTTTACCCTATAATTTAGGCGATAACACATTTTTTATCCGATTTAGATAGGAAATTGTACACTTATACTTTAAAACAAACAGAAAAATACTGCCTACATACGATTTCCGAATATTAATCCCCTCGTCCCCTTTCCACCCCCATAATTTAGGCAATACCACATTTTTCATCCGATTTAGATAGGAATTTGTACACTTGTACTTTAAAACAAAACAGAAAAATACTGCCTACGTATGGTTTCCGAATATTCATCCCCTCTCCCCCTTTCCAACCCCATTACGTTTATACCCTATATTTAGGCAAACCATATTTTTTATCCGATTTAGAAAAGAATTTGTACACTTTTACTTTAAAACAAACAGAAAAATACTGCCTATGTATGGTTTCCGAATATTCATCCCCTCTCCCCATTTCCACCCCCATTACGTTTTTACCCCATAATTTAGGCAAAGCACATTTTTTATCTGATTTAGATAAGAATTTGTACACTTATACTTTAAAACAAACAGAAAAATACTGCCTACGTATGGATTCCGAATATTCATCCCCTCTCCCCCTTTCCAACCCCGTTACGATTTACCCTATAATTTAGGCAAACTACATTTTTTATCCGATTTAGATAAGAATTTATACACTTATACTTTGAAACAAACAGAAAAATACTGCCTCCATATGTTTTCCAAAGCGCATCCCCTCTCACCCTTTCCAACTGAAAATGAATGAAACAGCAGTTTAAAATTTATATGTAAATATTTTTTTCATTTAATCTTTGTGCCTACTCAAGTCCAGCAATAGTGAAGCATTGCCGGGTCAGCTAGTATATATATATATATATATTGGATCTCGGAAAGGGCGCTAACGATTTGGATGAAATTTTATATTTAGATAATGTTTTGATTTTTAAGATTACCTAAATAGTGTTCCTCCCTGCAAAAAACCAATTTTACAATTTTTGCTATTGGTATCTCGAAAACGGCTCGAAAACGGCGCTAACGCCATCTCGAAGATGATTCAGGTACCAGGAAGCCTACTAATATTTTATTCTTTGGTTTGAAGGAACTCATATATTTAAACGAACATTTCTTGTATGCTAGCTGACTCGAGGCTATACTAGCGCTGCATGTTTAAATGTAAAACATTTAAAAAGAAGATATTTAAAACAATGGCTTTGTCAGAAGTGCTACTCCTATTGACATAACTTCTTTGAAAACGATATTGAAATAGTTGTTATCATTAAATACTAACAGTTTAATTGTAAAACATTTAAAAATAAGATATTTGAAAAATATATGTGCTTTGGCAATTTTTTTCAAACTTTAAAAAAAAAAAAAAAAAAAACCTAATGTCACGCGACCATTGATTCTACTGTATTATATTTGGTTGTAGTAAACAACGCATCGAAATTAGGAAGCCTTTTACACTCTACTAGCTGACCTGCGGTAATATTAGCACTGCGTGTTTAATTGTAAAACATCAAAAAGAAGATATTTAAAATTTAACTTTATCTGAAGTGATACTTGACAAAAACCTCTTTGAAAATAATATTAACAGTTATAATGTAATCATCTAAAGAAACCCTAAAATAAAATCGTCTCAAAAAACTCAATTGAAGAAAATCCTGACGATTATTCACGATACTTATTTAACCGACTGCAGTTCTTATGTAAGTAGGAAGGAATGTATAACAAATATGGAGCGGTCTGGCAGCTCAAATGTAATTGGTGCGGAAAAAGTGATTACTGCACTAGCTCTTAAAATATTCTGGCTACGATCCTAGGTTCAAATTCCGGTGGGAGCAAGAATTTTTAAGATATGTATTTAACCATATGAACTACGGTGGGGCGTTCTGTGGTTGGGATTCTAAGTTAAATTGTAGATCCCAGAGAAAAGGAACTGGCCGTCCTACCTCTGATAGAATTGCTTAATATGCTTCCTTCTATCCAATCCAATACTATTAGTACCTGGGTGACCGATCTACGCTCAGCATCTTTCGATTTCTGTTCAGTATGCAAGATTTCATCAAAATCCTTAGAGATGTTTGTGAGAAATTAATGTTATCGGGGACTGCTTCTTCATTATGTCCTCATTGTGTGCTTTTGCGTTACGGAAACATGAAGAGGGCATATTGACAAAGCGACTGAATCAGATTTTAACAGGTTACTAATAATTTCGCCGAGGTACCGAAAGTGGGACAGCCCCCATTTTATCTATTTTCAAGAGTTGCTCATATAATGGTATTAGATTGGATAGAAGGAAGTATATTAATCAATTCTAGCAGAGGTAGAACGGCCAGTTCCTTTTCTCTGGGACCTACAATTTAATGTAGGATCCAAAACACAGAACCCCCCACCGTAATTCATATGGTTAAATACAAATCTTAAAATTTTTTGCTCCCACCAGAATTTGAACCCGGGATTGTAGCCAGAATTTTTTAAGAGCTAGTGCAGTAACTACCTTTTTCCCCCCACTAATTACATATTTTTTATACATTCAATTTATTTCCTTCCTACTTACTTAAGAACTGCAGTCGGTTAAATAAATATCGTGAATAATCGTCAGGATTTTCATCAATTGAGCCTTCACTGGGCGAAGTTCGAATAACTTGATTGAGACGATTTTCTATTAGGTTTTCTTGAATGATTACATTAGAAGTGCTAAGAAGTTTTTGTCCAATAAAGTGTCACTTTTGACAAAGCCAAATTTTAAATATCTTCTTTTTAGAAGTTTTACAATACACCTGTAGTAATTAATGATAACCACTTTTTCAAATTTTTTTTCAAAGAAGTTATGTAAATATCTTCTTTTGAAATGTTTTACAATTAAACATGCAGCGCTAGTATTCCCTCGAGTCAGCTAGCATACGAGAAATATTCATTTAAATATATAAGTTCCTTGAAACCAAAGAAAAAAATATTAGTTAGCTTCCTGGTACCTGAATCATCTACGAGATGGCGTTGAGCCGTTTTCGAGCCATTTTCGAGATACCAAGAGCAAAAATTGTTCGTATTTTGTAAAATTGTTTTTTTTTTTTTTCAAGGAGGAACACTATTTAGATAATCTTAAAAGTCAAAACGTTATCTAAATATGAAATTTCATCTAAATCGTTGCGCCGTTTCCGAGATCCAAAATATATATATACAAGAATTGCTCGTTTAAAGATATAAGATATGAGCAACTCTTGAAAATAGATGAAATGGGGGCTGAACCACTTTTGGAACTTCGGCGAAATTAATAGTAACCTGTTGACATTTGGTTTAATTGCTTCGTCAACAAGTCCTCTTTGCTTTGCGGAAAAGTCGCTAGAAATTTAATTAAAAATGCCGAAATATGAAGCTGAGAAACTGCTAAATGCTATCAGCCCTGCAAAAATAACAAAAAAAGCTATCGGTACAGGGATCATATCAACCTAAACAGTTTCGTTTCGTCATAGATTTCGTGTTTAGGTTGAAATACAGCCTGGATCAAGAGAAAACTTTTAAGCAATTTTGCGTTCTGCGGCATCGATCGGAAATGGCGTATTTTTTTACAATGGAAGCAATCGATTATCTCTGACTGCTCGTTTCTATATGGTGGGCATCACCGTATTACAACTCGGATAAATATTGTCTATTTGTCAATTATATGCGACTTTTTCCAACGGAGAAAAGCTGAAACGGCAAGAAAACATTACGACAAAGGATTAAATCAACATTTTAAGAGACTATCACTGATGTTTCAACGCTGACAGCATCTAACGGCTGTGCATCGCTGTCATATTTCGGCATTTTAATTAAGTTTTCCGCAAAGCAAGAGCGCAAATGTAAAGAGGACATAATGAAGAAGCAATTAAACCAAATTTCAACAGGTTACTACCAATTTCGCGTCGGTTCCGAAGGTGGTGCAGCCCCGATAAAATTAATTTCTCACAAACGTCTCTAAGGATTCTGATGAAATCTTGGATACTGAACAGAAATCGAAAGATGCCTCGCGAAGAACGGTCACCCAGGTACTCTCTCTCTCTGTATATATATATATATATATATACAGGGTGCTTCAAAAAAATGTATACACACTTTGAACTTCCATAGAAAATTTATTTACCGTTCTACAAAGTTAAATTTCAGGAAAATAGAAAGCTAAAAGTCCAATGTAAATCAAACATAAACAACAAATGTTAATACTGTTCAAATTGGTGACCTGCAGCATCAATACAATTCTGAGTACGAGTCACCACAGATTCTGTACATCGTATCAAAACGTCCAATGAGATTTCTCTACACACTGCTTGAATCTCATTCCAAAGAATGTCTAGGTTACGTGGTTTACGTTTGTACACCTCATCTTTTACTGTGCCCCACAAGAAGAAATCCAGTGGTGTAAGGTCTGGAGAGCGTGCTGGAAACTCGATTGGCCCCCTGCGTCCTATCCACCGGCCCGACAAATTTTGATCCAGGTAAGCTCGTAAGTCCCTGTGATAGTGCGGCGGAGCACCATCTTGTTGAAAATAAAAATCATCATTACCGTATAATGCACGAATGGCAGGAAATATGGAATCAGCAAGCATTGTTAGGTAATTAATACCAGTTACAGTGCCTTCAAATCGAAAAGGTCCAATGAGTCCCCTTGAAGACAAACCGCACCACACATTTACACCTGGCAAATTTACAGCTTTTTCAATTGTAATGTGAGGATTTTCTTCACCCCAGTAAACACAATTGTGCCTATTGACAGTTCCATTAAGTTTGAATTGGGCTTCATCCGATCAAATGATGCTACCCATAAATCCCGGTTCACGTATCACCATCTCCTGAATCCATTCACAAAATTGCAACCTTCTATCTGGATCGTCGTCACTTAGCTGTTGCACCAGCCTTGGAATGTAAACACGATACTTGCCTCTCTTCAGAATGCGTAGCACGCTGCTAGCACTTACATCACTTTCACGTGCCCCTTGCCTTGAAGATTTGTTAGGAGAGCGTTGAAACAGTTCCAAGACTGCCATTGATGACTCATCACTTGTAGCTGTTCGAGGCCGACCTGAATGACCTTTATGCACATCACACACTGTTCCATGAACTTCGAACTTGTCTCGTATGCGTGTAATTGTTAATCTTGAAGGTGGTTCTCTATCATACTCCCTTCTCCACTGTCTTTGAACTTCATTTACATTCTCAAACTTCCAGTACCACTTAATAACCTGCTTACGTTCTTCAAAACTCAAACGTACGTCCCCCATGTTGATATTACAAATTCCAACTGATAATATAACATAGAGGGACGATTATGCTGGCACCTGGCGAAGAAATATAACACTAGCCTTGTAGAGCGGGAAAACAACAATAGTTTAAAGTGTGTATACATTTTTTTGAAGCACCCGGTATATATATATATATAAAGGGGTAATTAAATGATTTGGGAAATTGTTAGCTCCTTCGCAATGAAATTAATAATTAATTTAAAAAAATAATAAAATGAAAAAGAGAAGGCGAAGGGAGATAAAGATGTCTGTACATCATAATTTATTGCTAAGGGAATCTATACTCTTTTTGATGAACTATATTCAGACGAATAGTTTTTTGATTACTTAAGAATGTCTAAATCATCTTTATTTTTATTGTATTCGTTAATAAAGGTTACCGGGAAAGATAAGTAAATGCTTCATGCTTCATGCTTTACTCTTTTGTCGTCTCTACACTTTCACTTCCAGTCATTTCCACAGTGACATTCTGTAGTTCACTGGACATATTTAACTACACAATTCGCGTACAAAGCGAGGAAAACAGTAGACTGCTCGGCTGTGCGAGAATGGAAACGAGTGGCTGGCTGATTGCGCCACCAGTTTCCTGCACACGTCGCCTACAGAGTCACCGGTGCCGCGGCTGGTTGCGCCGCCATGTGGCCTAGTGTAATAGGAGCTGTAGAAGAGCAGAAAGTACCTTCAGACTGGAAAATCCCGCAGGTAATTCTGATTTTCAAGAAAGGCGATCAAAGAGATCCTAGGAACTACCGTCCCACAGTTATAACATCTGTTTGTAGTAGAGTGATAGACTCAATGACTCACAATCGACTTTTGCGAAGATTGGAGCGTAGGGTATATCGGATCAAATGTAAATGGATACATGATTTTCTAACTGATCGGTCGCAGAATGTCGTTGTTGAAGGAGAAGCCTCTTCTAAGATAGGTGTCTCTAGGGGAAATTTAATAGAACCCCTTCTTTTCTTAATTTTCATAAACTATCTTGGAGACTACTTGAAGAGCAGTTTGAGATTATTTGCTGATGATGCGGTCATCTATAGGGAAGTAGGAATTCGGCCGGTTGCTTAGAAATTCAACGCGATCTGGATGATATTTCGGCATAGTGCGACAAGTAACAACGTACACTTAATTGTAAAAAGTGCAAGTCAATGTGCTTAACTAACAAAAAGAACATTTGTTCAGAGATACAAAGTAAGCAGTTCAGTTATTGCTATGGTCGATACCGTGAATTATTTGGCCGTAACAGTACAAAGCAACAGAAATGGGACTTGCACATTAATTCGGATATAGGTTCATTCTTGGTTGCGATTCATGGGTCGAAACTTGAAAAATTGTAATTCACAAACAAAGGAGACAGCGTATAAAACACTAGTGCGTTCACAATTGGACTATTGCTGCGCCGTTTGGAATCCGTTTCGTAGTGGGCTGATTGACAGTATAGAAAAATACAGAGAAGAACCACTCGTTATGTGCTTGCTACAGTCCTTATGAAAACATCTCAAAACTGATTCGTAGATTGGGCTGGAATACTCTGGTAGACAGACGACGTAGGTTTCGTTTGAACTTATTGATAAACATGCGTACATCCACTCTCATTTACAAGTGCGACGAAATACTTCGTCCACCAATGACGAGAGTGATAAAATTAGAGAAATAAGACGCAGCACTGTTGTTTAATTCTAGTGTTCGTACTTTATGGAAGCATACCAAGATAGCATAATTCTTACAATGTTTAAGACACCGAATATGAACATGTGTTATCTTTAGATGTGGACAGACTACATTAACTTAATTAAATGAATTAATAATGGAACCAATTGTGAATCAATTTTTGTGTAATACCTATGGTGTATAATAAGTATTTAAAAAATTTTAATCTTCCTTTTACAGAATAATAAAACGAAAAATCACTAGAAATAAAATCTCACGTAGTATAATTGAATTGGGTATTACTTAATACCGCATATTACCCGAATACCTGCAGGTATCGATTGCAATCTGTTAACACTTGTGCGGGAGTATCGTTTATAACCAGCAAACAACTGTGCAGGGATATCGTTTTCAAAATCAGGGCATTATCACCTACGCGGCGGTATCAATTACTATACTCATTGAAGTGTGAACATGGTTGAGGTGTAGGGGGTACCGATTACAACCAATTACCTGCGCAGGAATATCGATTACATCCGGATAACTGCACTGATGTATCGTGTACAACTGAAGACCTGCGTGGGGGTATCGATTACAACAGAACACCTACGCGGGGTATCAATTACAACCAAACTACTGCGTGGGGGCATCAAGTACAACGTTCATTGAAGCGTGAAACTGATTGAGGTTATAGGGAGTATCGATTTCAATCGGGTATGAGTTACAAGAAAGGGAGGGGAATATCTATTACAAGAGGGCGTTACCATAACACGTTTTTGGTCCTGGAGGTGGGGCCATGACGCTCTTATCCCCCTACTTCTGTGCCTTCCATCCATAAACTGAACCTTTCCCTATTTATCTCCTAAAATGTTGTTTTTATAACTGTGCCTATTGTCACCTTTAATTTTGGCTACTGGTTTACTTAATTAAATATCCAACGCGTTCATTTATTTCCTCAGTTATCTGAGAACCACACTGTATTACCATAAAATACCAAATCTTATATATTTTTAAATAAGTCTACAATAGTTTTTTCATCTGTTTTCTCATTAAATCCACAGTGTTTAAATGACTTTTTTTAAATTAGTTCCTGAAAGTAAATGTAAAACTGATAAACTAGCTGAGTGAATGTGAGTCTTATTTAATATATGTTTATTTAGCGGCTAAGTTGTTCGATTTTGGGTGATATTACTGAATAGCTTGAGGGGTTTAGTTTTTAAAGATTTTTCCTCGCTCTATCTATTTTCCAGGTGGGTCATGCCTTCTCGGTGCTTGAGCATATATACGTGAGCGTCACTGACTACATACGGATAGTAAAGTTTACATCGTATCTCCTATATTTCTCTTACTTATCAGCCGCGGTGTTGTTTATTGTAAGTTGCAGAGGCGGGTAAGTTCACAAATAAACCTAAAAATGTAAAATAAATTAATTTTTCCAATATTGATACCTGCTTGCAAACACAGATTTGTGTTAAATTTAAAATTCAGTTAGTGACATGTTTATACATTTTCTTGCACTGACTGGTACTGATATATTTGATAGCTACGAATTCCGATAACAGGCGAAGTTTGGACAAGTATCTGTGCTGTAATTATGTTGACTGATGATACAACCGATCCACATTTTTATATTTTCAGTTGGATGTCCATTTTTACCATACTTTTTCCTCGGTGTGTACATTATAGTTGCAGTTTGTGCAACTTGTTTATAATTTTGACATACAATAGATGATTAAAGTGGACCATTGATACGTGGAACCATCAGTCACATTTAGTGACAGTCAGTGGTTGTGAGTTTTTTACTCATTACGCAGATAAGGCTATTCTATTGGCTACAACAATGGCTCCACATTCCTTAAGTTTGCTTCATTCCAATCGGCGTTTCTTATCTCTTTCTTTTCATTGGCTGAAGCGACGAAATTATGCGGCACCACTAAGTTTGGACCATCAAGTTCCTATGAACGCACCACCTGTTATGATTGCTTCTTTTCATTTTTATTTTATTGTTTGTGTTTCTTTGTTCCTACTTTGTTGTATTTCATCCTTGCTATTACTGTCACTGATTATTTTTCTTTTTTATGACTTCAGTCTCAGTTTTCTCACTATTATCAACCGAAATGTATTCTCACTTGCTCATGTTCAGAGAGAGGCCTGCTTTGTTTAATTACTTTTTTTAATTTCCTTTTCATATAGCTCAGATCATCTTAATCCAGTGCTATCTCTGAATCATCATAATCATCCTTAACAGTTTCCAGCTTCTGACTGGGTCTGTTTTATGCACAAGACTCTCCATTTGCTTCTTTCATCCCACCACCTCTCTGTCACCACTTTGTTCCAGTCCTCTCCTCTCTTCCGTACACCCTCCTCCACACCTTTCAGCCATCCATCTCTAGGTCTTCCTCTGGGTCGTTTACCATGCATTTTAATTTCATGGATTTTTCTTGGGATCCTCTGAGCCTCTATTCTCTTTACATGTCCATACCATCTCAGTCTGGTCCTCTCTATCCTTTCCTGTAGGGGTTCCTCTTTTATGGTGCGTCTAATCACTTCATTCCTTGTTCTGTCCATTTTAGTAACTCCCATTCTACCTCTTAAAAACTTCATTTCACTTGCTTGTACTCTGCTGATGTCCCGCTTTTTCATTGTTCACGTTTCAGCAGCATAAGTCAAGATAGGCACATAGTACGTATATATATTACTCTCTTGCGTAGAAGAGATTATACACTTTAAGTCACAACAGATTCCCCTCTCCACGTAGTCACAAATAAGTCTGGAAAAATTTTAAACAATGTCATTGGCCATAGCCTTTAATGAAAGCATCCAATGCAATTAATAGTAATACCTTTGTTGCATACTCCACGCTAAATAAAACTTCAAATATCCTTTTATTTAATTCCGAAGATTTAATTATTTAATTTTTAAACGCCAAAAATAGCCGTACTGAATGCGAGAAACTCATAACAACAGAGATTTTCTTTGATCACGATCTCTGGCAGCACAATTATAATGTCTTTGGCTATCATCTTTACTGTTACAATTAAAAGATTAATTTATTTACGATAATATTATTCTAGATTATATTCAATCATACAGGTAACACTGATATTAGACTTTTCTTGGCATTTGAGATAGTACTGTAGATGACGAATAATATATCTTTCATTCTTTTACTATAGATTATGGTTTTCAATATTTCATTAAAAGGATGAATATTTGGTATTTGGAGCACAAAGTGTATTCATTCACTTCACAGTGATTAATAGAACCTTGTATTACATCTTTAGTGTTGGAAGTATATAGAGTTTAGGAAAAATGAACGTTTTTGAATTACATTTTGCGCTATACATGTGAGTTTCTGACATAATCTAGCTTTTATTATAATCTATTTAAGTTCACAAGATATTTAATGTCAGCTGAAATATCTGTCGTTTGGAGCTGAAAGTAGATTCATTCTATTCACAGTAATTAATGCGTAAGCTGATGTTTTTTAATATCAATAGAACTTCGTATTAAGCCTCTAGTATTGGAAATAAAAACAGTTTAGAATAGGGTTTCCAGATACAGGATTATAATTTCCGGGACATTTATGGTGTTATTAATGTTTTTTAGTGATACAGGATTATAATTTTCGTGACATTTTTGGGGTTAAAAAGGTATTTTATTGGAATGTTTCAGCAGTGAACAAGTATTCAAATTAATTAAAAAAAGGTTTTATTTTATATAAAAACTATGCTACATAAGATATATATTTATATACAGCACCTCTTTTAAGATTATTAATTCAACTTCGGTTGAAAATCACTACGTTATAGTTGAACAGTCCATATATTGTATATTGTCTCTGGTCGTCGGTGGAGCGCCCACTACCTCCCGCTGCGAGCGCAGCATGGCCACTGCGGTATCTTAAGTTTGATATACGGGAATTCCGGGACAGTAACGCTTAATTCCCGCACACGGGACAAGACACAAAATTCCGGGACAGTCCCGGATTTCCCGGCCATCTGGCGATCCTAGTTTAGAACAATCCAACGTTTTTGGTATCACATTCTTTGCTATACGAGGGCGGTTTGAAAAGTTATCGGAATCACCGCTAGATGTCAGTGCTAGATCAACGAGGTTCCCGCGCAATAATCACACATCCTGCTCTAGCTGCAGGAGTGTGGCAGTGACGACTCTTTGTTGTTGTGCCCGCGTAGTGATTTGTGACAATGGAAAAAACTGATATTCCAGCAGTGATTAAGTACTTTGTAAAGAAAGGTATATAAGCAAAGGAAATTCATGCCGACTTTCAGAACACAATAGGTGACTCTGCTCCTTCATTTTCAACTGTTGCCAAGTAGACCAGCGAGTTTAAATTTGGTCGGGAGAGCTTGGATGATGATTAGCGTTGCCAGATGTCCCGATTTGCGCGGGACGTCCCGATTTTCGGGGTCTGGGGACGCGTCCCGATTTACCCTCTATCGGGACGCCAAATGTCCCGATTTTTTAATTAAGTGATAATCAATATCGCAAAAAATGAAGTCGCGTTACACGTTCGGGACGCTCTGCACCCTAGCAGCAGTGTTATTCACGGTTTATGGTACAACTGAGCTAAGTTACCTTGAGCGCCGTAATAGATCGCAGAACTATTTTCTGGAGCGCTAGAATCGGTGATAGGTCTGTTGTTAACCTTTCCACTGCTAGGTGAGAGTACGCTCCTTCTTTCGTTAATTATTGTGTTTCAATCGGAATGCATTGTCTCTGCCGACAGTGTTCGTGCTTACCCTTTATTTCTTGCCACTCTTGTGTACGTTGAAGCTGTAACTCTTACTTGCTGGAGACGCGATCTTGCTTTTAACTCAGTAATTCGTCGTTCGTCCGTTCGCTGGTTGAGTTCACTTGAGTTTCGTTGGTAGTGCAGTTTTAATTACTCAAGGCAGGAGATATAAACGTTTCTGTTTAGGTAAGAGTTAGAAATATTTATACAGTAAATCCTCCACATATACTAAGTTTGTTTATCTATTTTTAAGTTTTACAGAAATTTGGGATTAAGTTTTGTGTTCGGGTACAGAGTTTATTCTGGTTTAGTAATACGTATATGATTGCGTGATAATACTTCTTGTAATTCGAGATTGAATAAATTTTATGATTTCCAGTTGAAGGTATATTAGTAGTAAGGATCTTAATCTAACGGTCGGAAGGCAAAACGGAAGGATGCGTGAATCTGTTTGTACTGCGTGGGCCAGGCGAAGTGCCCAGGCAAAGGTTTGACGATATTTTAAGGTAACTTACAATATACCTAAAGGCATCAAAATCAGGGTTCACAAAATTCAACTATTCTAATACATACCAGAATTTTTTAGTTACCTTTGCATTAAGTTTAGTACCTAACATAACACACTTTTTAAAAGTATCCAAATGGCTTCTTAGTTTCAAAATCAGAAATGAGTAATTAAAAACGCCCTAAATAAGCAAAGCAGTGTAATTTATTTAAAAAAGCCTCATATAACTTGTAAATAATAGAAAGAAGGAATAGCTGTTTTGTTCAACTCTATCACAGAGTTCGTGAGACAAAGAATAACACATTTGCCACTCGATCCATTGTTCTTGTGATCTTGAGCTGAAAAATTTTGATTGCAGTACAAGCACTGTGTGCATTCTTGATCATCGTGATCATTAAATAACACTCTTTTTGGGTTAGATTTCCTGCGGTTGGTGGTTATCTATCTAACATTGGTTTCCTTATTTTTGTTTGCTTTTGCAGCTTCAAGTAAATTTTTGTATGAATTTAATGTGAACATCTGCAAAGAGCCTTTGTTTCGGCCTTTGCATTTGCTTTTAGCTGCTATTCTTGCACGACAATATCCTTTCGGCTCACAAAAAAGAATTTTCCGGTCGTTGGAATACAAAACAGAAATAATTTAATTAATTTTGTTTTATGTTATTATTAATATACTGACTTCAGCTTAACATGATATAAAGCATCTATTCAAAGCATTGTATAATGTTAATAATCTTCAAGGAAAATACAGAATCCACAGATGCCACAGCCACCAGCAGGTGGCCACTTTGCCTGGTTTGACGCCGTTACAGAAACGTCATTCTATCTTAATAATGAAAAGAAACAATCACGATCACCAAATCAGGAACTTACAGCAAAAACATCACTCTTGCAAAAGAATTTTGTTCAGAAGTGGTAAGTCATCTGGTTTCATAGAAATAAATTCATAAACTGACCACTTACCAAACATCAGGCTCATCAAAAACCACAAATATTCTATTAATACACTAACCGGATTGGGCTTCTCAAGATAACTGAAGGCATTAAATTGCACTAGTTATGAATTTTGCCTCGTAATGGCGCCATCCCTTGGCCCCAAAAACCTCCATGACCATTTTGCCCGGTTTTCCCTTACGTGTGTTATTGCTGGAAAGATATATATTTTTTTCTTCAGAATTCTATAACAAATGAGCGATTTGGACACTATTTTCGAAGCAAGAAACGATACTCCTACAAGTACATCGAGTTTCTTAAAATTTGGAGAAAAGGGTAAATTGGTTTATTAAAACCGACCCAAATAATAAATATAAAGCATACTGGACACTGTGTCAAAAACAGTTTAGCATATGTCATGGTAGCAAAAATGTTATAGAAAAAAACTTGAAATGTAATTATCATATGATAAAAGAAAGAAGTGCCAGTTTAACAACGTCACTGAAAATATTTTTAAACACCTATTAAATAAGTACCCAAGAAGAGAAAGTGTTAGCTACCACTTGGTCAAGCACACCTTGTGATTCAGATCACTCGATTGCGAATCAAAACTCGATTGTAATTTGTATGACGATTCAAAAATTGCCGAGAAATTGTCACTTGGAAGAACAAAGATTAGTGGGATTTAACTTATTGTTTTAGGTTCGGCATCGAATCAAGAAGCACTCCATTCTCTTCAAAATGATACATTTTACAACGTTCCTACAGGTGCCTCCAGTCACGGCGGAACAAAAAATTTTCACTGATGATAAAATTTTAAAGCCCAACTACAAATTTAAAAAAAAAATTAGTACTTAATTTTTACACGAATGAAGCTGCATGAGCCATATATAAATATTTAGTAACACAATTGAAGGAGCGCAATATTAGTAAACATTTTACAAGTTACTTTGCAGACAACGCTAATATAAACTTTCAGTTTTCCAGTAACTGCACGATGATAATCACAAAAATATATCAGTCGGGTGTCCTGCACACATTTTGTATAACAGTGTAGAGTATGCTCTGGGTTTAAGTAAATTTGACTTAGATAATTTATCCTAAAGCTGCATATCCAGTTCTCATACTATGCAAAACGACTTCAATTTATTAATACTGTTATGAGACACGCGAGTCTGAATTTTGCCCAGTTCTACGACGAAACAACGCGATGGTTGTCACTTCTCCTTACTACTGAACGTGCCACGAAATCATTAGACATCCTAAAAGATTACATCTATGGTAGAAAACGAATTACCCACTACGCTCTGGATATTTTTGAATTCCGAAATAACAGAACTTTATCTGCCTTTCTTTCAAAACTCACTGAAGGTCCTACAAGATGTCCTATTGAGCGTTGAAGACAAAACGCTGGACGATATAATGGTAGAAGTCAAAAACAAATTGAAGCAGAGGACTGAAGATTAATTTGTAGACTTTACGAGCGTAAATTAATTCAAAAAGTTGCTAGATGATACAATTTCAAAAATAAAAAATAGGTTGTTGTTAGTGGTACATAAATGTTTTAAGTTACATACAGTCCAAATACGAATTCAATGAAGCTAATATAGTTTTTCCCAAATCACTACAAGCGAACACAGAATGGTTCCTGTAAAAGGCCACAGCTGAATTCCTACCCATCCCTTGCCCCTAATCCTTTCCCGCCTTTAAAGACTCGACTTCGACGAGGAATAAAGCCGGGAGCAAAAAATAACTAAAACAAATCCCATTTACTCAAGCCACTTTTTCTGCAAGATGATTATTTCAAAAAAAAAAAAAAAAAAAATAAGCTGCAGAAATGGCACAATATATTTCACAATCAACAATCTGCAAAAAGTCATGGCATTAATAGCGGTTTAAAACACGGAAGCTGATTGGATATTTTCCCACGTCAACATAATTTGATTTGAGAGACGAAACCGATTATCACTCGAGAATGTCGAAGCAGAGATGCAAATTAAAACCAACTTCAGTTTGTCTGTAGAGAATTTTATAAATAAGTTATAAAGAAACAAAGCTGTGCTAAAAGCAGTAAAATCTAACAATTTTTATTTAAAAAAATGCTTTATGCTTATTAACTGCATAAGAAAATACTCAAAATCCACCTCCTAAATATACTTTTCACATAATATTTAGTTATTTATCGGTGTCAACAAGTCTGACTATTACTTATGTAACATGACGCGCTGTCGCCACGTTACAAGGTGCATTTTTATTATATATGTCATAATGTTAGAGTAATTTACATAAATCTTGGGCGACCACCTAAATAGATTTTTGTTGTAATTTTATGAAGTACGCAAGATTCAAAGTGAGGACTGTAGTGAAATGGTGAACATACAGTGTATCTTGGTAAAGCGAATATTAAAGAATTATTGAGCTATGTAGGCTTGAAGCTAATCTTGGTCTTCCCGAATCATGGCGACAGGACGTCGCGGATTTGGGGTTTGCCGGACCACACACTCTGCTCCCTGGGGATGGGTCACTCACCTGGCGGGAAAAGCCTGCCGCCCGACACCCGAATAGGCTCTCACCCCGGCGAACTTAGCCGAATATGTCCGACCTCTGTTAGATACTCTGGGCAAATCACATATCGGGGATATCACGTGACATTAGGTGCCGACCTGAAGATCCAATCCAAATGAGCGTATAACTTAAAACCCTGGGAATTTCTGTTATATGTGAGCTTCGAGACTACAAGGGGCGGAGCGAGAAGTTTCCTCGTGGGAGAGAAGAGCGACGAGCTTCAATTCGATCTTCGAGTCCAAGCTATGCGAGTCTAGTCTGAGGTTGACTTGGAAAGTTGACTTCTTTCGCCAACTGCTGCTGCAGGCTTGATGGAGCAAGCTTATCACGGCAACACAGCCGGTAATGCGATGACGCGCATTGTCGGACCAGAGATGCCTGTAGCTGACTTGTGAGATAGTCACACACACCGTGGATCCGCTCCAGTCACCGCAGACATCAGACGCAGAACTACAATGGTAACTTATTACGACCAAGCCATCTGATTGTGCATTCCGTGAAACAGAACCCGTAAACGACTTTGAGAGGATAGGTCCATGTTCTCACTTTGCAATTGTAAAAACCCCTGAGCTAGCGGCATAATTTGCCAGAACTAGTTATTTTCGAATGATACATTGTTCATTCGTGGCGCCCATGAGTGTCTTTTTAACTGAAAAGTCACAGTATTATGATGCCTTTGTCTGAGGTCGTCATAACTTGTATTTTTCATTGTTTCCAGTTGTCATTATTTCTTGCATTTTGATTCTGAGATATATTTAAAAGTAAATATACAATTGTTTGCTTGCTCATGACGGCTAATTGTACCTCTGAGCGTTGCTTTTATGATTTTGCCAATTTGTGTTAATGTTAACGGTAAATTCGCTCAGACTTGTAATCGCCAGTGATAAGAAAATAAATGTCATATTGTGACAATTTTTCCTAAATTCCAACTAACGTCGAGAAATTTTCACTCCTTCATAAAAATTAAAATTAAAAATCCACAATTATTAGTCATTAAGGTATGAAAGATATTGTAACATAGTTTGCCCACTAAGGCACCCACTACACTTATAATGTTTAGTGAGGCAATCATGAGTTCGTATCACATGATAGATACCTATAGAAATCATCTCTGTCCTACCTAAATTATTAAAATAACCTATATTTTTTGGCTGTCCCGATTTGTAAACCTAAATCCCGATTATTTTGACCTTATGTCCCGATTTTTAATAAACCGGACCTGGCAACACTAATGATGATCCACGTAGTGGACGGCCAAAAAGTGCTACGACCCTAGAATTTATCGCAAAAGTGCATATAATGGACATGGAGGATCGTCGACTGAAATTGCGGGAGATTGCTGAAGCTGTAGGGATGTCTTGTGAACGGGTATATTATATTTTAACCGAAGAATTGGATATGAAAAAATTATCCGCAAGATAGGTGCCGCGGCTCTTGACACTGGACGATAAACGCACCAGATTGGAAATGTCCGAACAAAGTCTGGCCCGTTTTCAGAGCAACCAACAAGATTGTTTGCGCCGGTTTGTGACTACAGATGAAACTTGGATCCACTACTATACCCCAGAGACAAAACAGCAGTCAAAACAGTGGAAACATACTGATTCACCACCACCAAAGAAAGCAAAGGCAGTGCGTTCGGCCGGAAAGGTCATGGCCTCAGTGTTCTGGGATGCAAAAGGCATTCTGCTGATAGATTATCTTCCTACTGGCCAAACAATCACGGGGCAATACTATCCAAACCTCCTAAACCAATTGCAGGAAAAGATACGCGAAACATGGCCTGGTTTGGCAAGGAGAAACGTCATCTTTCATCATGACAACGCTCCGCCGCACAAAAGTGTTATTGCCATGGCAAAACTTCATGAATTGAGGTACGAATTGTTGCCACATCCACCTTATTCACCTGATTTGGCACCATCAGACTTTCATCTATTCCCCAAGCTGAAAAATTTCCTCGGTGGACGGAGATTTTCTACAAGGGAAGAACTGACAGCCGAATTGGAGAGGTATTTTGCAGGCCTGGAGGAATCTTATTTTCGAGATGGGATCAAGGCATTGGAACATCGCTGGACCAAATGCATTAGTCTACAGGGATACTATGTTGAAAAATAAAAGCAGTTTCACCTAGGTAATATACTTAATTCTAATACATTCCGAGAACTTTTCAAACCACCCTCGTACATGTGAGATCCTGACATAATCTAGCTTTTATTCATTTTATATAATTTAATGCATTGTTTAGTAATGTAATTTCTACAATGCGTGGAGCAGAAATTTGTAAACTCGATGAGACAAATCGAAAGTAGAGAAATTTTTCTTTTCATATCTGCCTTAAATATTAGAGATATCGAATGTCAAAAATTAATTATAGGTATAGTTCTTTGTATTTTTGGCGACGATCTTAGGGTCAAGTTTATATCGAAATGAGGTGAATGTTTAATTGCTAGTGCATTATTCCAGTTGCAGTACATACTGTAAGTTTATGACGAAATTAGTTGTGTTAATTTATGCTACGCGAACTAGGAATCCTCATGTAAACAACGTTGTTATTACCCGAAATGTATTTTGCGGTGCATTTCATATGTTTAAGCGTTTCTGCATTGCTTGATTTTTAGAGGTTATATTAGTCGAGGTTTTGGTTCGGTTGAAGTGCAACCTGTACCCGAATGAACTCGTTATAAAATCAGGCACGAAGAATTTTGTTATTATTTGTAATTAATATTAGTAATTTCATAAGCGCTATGTTATTGACGACGTATATAGCGATGTAAACTACTCTCCGATTTTTTCTGGTCCAGGCCTCGTTTCAACCCAACCACTAGGAAGAAACTAGAGCACCCATTGTACATTTTCAAAAAATTTTCTAATTCGGGTAGCATTTCAAACTAACCACCTCAATTTAGGGATACGATATCGCAATATTGAAGTTAGATAAGAATCTATAATCTAATGGAAATCTCATCTAGGTCACATTTTAACCTAACCATCTCAGTTGCGAGAGACGATTTATCGAGAAGTATAAATAAATATAAAAAATTCTTCAATTTCGATTTGTGTTATGAAGTTAAATGAGAATCCATGATGAAATTGAGGCTTCTCGGTTACCGTAGAATGGATATATTTGCATATGCATACGAGCTTTTTTGCTCTTGACGGCACAGACGATGCACTTATTGTTGAATGTTTTTCATAAAAGTTAATACACGTTTCTGATGGTACATTTAATGTTGTAGTAGTAAATCGTCGTGGAATTTAATTTCCTGAGAAGACGAATGAAATGTGTTCCTTGAGCTGTGAGGGTAAATTCAAACGGTTTTGAGATACAGAAAATGAAAACTCAGTCAAAATATATTTAGCAGTTTTCACATAATGCTAATGCATTCGTAAAATAAATGTGTCGTTACGTCTTAAGACGTACGTCAAATTTTAATGTTGACTCCAAGATTAAAAATTCTTAAAATCCATTTAAAATGTGTATTTTTTTGCGTGATTCTTGAATGAACTGACACACATAAAATACATTTTTATGTATGTGATGTGTATTAATGCACGTGCGGTTCATGTTTCGATTTTCGAGCAGCAACATTTTCAAAATTTAGCCTGGACCTAAATGAAACAGACATTCCGTATCAAAGAATCCAAACTACCACATTTTTAGAACTATGCGGCTAAATCACCACTCAGTTTAGTACCGGAAATGGCTGGAACAAAATTAATGTAGCTTGGTGCATATGAATAATTTTGGATGAATAAAACTAATGTATGGGTAAATCAACTTCAACCCACCGCTTTCTTGGAAGGAGGCGGGTGAACCTAGATTTGCTTTAAATCCGGAAATGGATGGCGCAAAGTTTATGAAACTTGGTATACATGATTCTCATTGCTTGAGTAAAAATGGCGTAGGGGTAAATCTACGCCAACTATACCGGGCATCGCCGGGAACTCCGCTAGTGTTAAATAAATTTTTGTTATTAAAAAGTTTTCGGTAATGTATGATTTCAAAATTTAATAATTTTTATTTGATTGATATAATTCGTATAAAATTTTTCTGAGTTTTAGTAAACTTTCTTGTTGACTTATGACCAAATAAAAAAACCTCTTAGGTTTTGTTGTCCCTTGGTTTTAGTAACTGAGTATAGAAAAAACAGAGTAAACATTGGATGTTCATCTACTAGCATAAATTTCAATGAATTTCTTCTCCACCTAGCACTTGTAAACAAGATAAATCAACATGTTAATTTAAACAAATGTCACGTTTTAGTTTTATATATATGTATATAGGGTGTCAGGAATGAAAGGATAATCCCTCATCCGCAGATAGGTCCTACTATATGACAAAATTTTATTTTAGCAAAAGTGTCACCATTTTCGAGATATTGATTTTTCAAATATTTTTTCCAAATATATGACTTTTTCAGTTTATTCTATACCATCCAACAAATTAAGATTTTTAATTTACTCAAAGATATTTGAGTCATCTAACTATGTTCTTCTTTTCCTAAAACGTTAAAAAAAAAACTTATAAAATTTTTAAATGGTACAACTATTTTATAATTCTTTTAAAATAATTGTTTTACGGTAGTTCAGTGTGCATTTTAAACATGTACTCAAAAAATGATGATAATGATCTTAGAAATAGTTTTTTCTATGGTGTGCATACAAGTAATAGACAGAATAAATGCAAGAATTATTTCTTATTTCGTTAATTATAAAAATTGTTCAAAATGGCCGCCATTTGCTCTTATGCAAGCCCTAAATCTTTTGATACAGATCTTTTTATTCGGAGAGAATAACCTTTGCGTTTAGTGTGTTCTGTAGCTGTTTTTATTTTCTCACGCAGCTGTGTAATCGAAATTACCTCCATCGCATAAACTAAATCTTTTAGACAGCCCCAATAAAAAAATACAAGGTATTCAGGTTCGGCGATCTTGGTGGCCTTAAGATAGGACCGAGGCGCCCTATTCACATAATTTTATAAGGAATGTTAAACAATTACACCATTTTAAAATTGGCAACAACGAAGCACATTGTAAGCACCTTAGAATTTTTTTAAATTCTAGCTCCTCACTTTTAGGTATAAGGGACGAAGTAAATTCACAGTAAACATAAAGATCGATCATAAAGTCACCTAAGTTGAACTTAGAAATTTCGAGAAGAGTAGTTTTTAACTTAAAGGAATTTGCTTGTAATCTTTCCCATAGTTACAATTTGTCATAAAAATCATTTTAAAGTGTATTCATCATATCACGAAATGTTTATTTTAGGAGATATTCTGGTTTGTTCATGTTTTGAAACACGCGATCATAAAAGTAGAAATTCTTAGACTTGTAATATCTTTAAATCAAGTAAAGCGACAGCTGAACTTTTATCACCAGCTGTAGTCAGCACTGTCCCTGATATTTTGGTAATAAAATTAAGTAATGCGGTAAAGTTTAATTAGCGATTTTAATTAAGAGAAAATAATAAGCTTTTTATTAAAAGAGATATTAATTTAAAAATTACATCAGTAGATAGCCCTAATTAAGACGATTTCGTACATATATTGGTTTCCATAAAAAGTTTTAGTATTTGTCTGGTAATCAAGTTTTTGAAAATAGATTATTGCTAATTGTCGGGTGGAAGTTCGGGAAAGTCCGCAAAGTCCGACAAGATTGGTCACGTGATGAATTCAGTTTTAAGGCGATAGAAACCTTTTGGAATGGTAAATTAAATTAAAATAGATAGAACAGGATGATAGAAAGTTCCTGTAAAAATCTCAAATTAAACTATCGTATACTTTTGAAGATATTAATTAAAGAAAGATTTGCCATGGTCATAGGCGCACGCAGGGCTATAATAGTTCGTGCGGTAAGCACACGTTGTCTCATTCTTACGCCGGGAAGTGATCGAGCAACTCCGCGCATGATTTTATCAGTGATGTTTAAAATAGGGACCTAGTCAAATGTAGCCTCCTATCTTTCTGTCTGTCTTTTGGTTTGATCTTTACCTCTTTTGTACGCGGAGCATTATGTGAGTGAACCTGCGTCAGTCTTGTGTAGAGGAGGGGAGGAAGTCAGTTGAAGGTGAAGCTACCGAGTAAGCCATGTTGAAACTTTGGTGTGGTGGCATGCGAGGTTAACTTTTAACATGAACTTTTAAATTTTTATAAGGGGTACGGTCGGTTAAATTTCTCTCCACAACTTGCAACCTTTTGGAAAAGTGTGTTCGATTTGCCTACTCAACTGTGTAATGCTATTTTGAACTTGTGATTTCTTTTAAATAAACTTCAAAATTTTTGAGTAAACTGGACTTGTGATTTCATAGTAGACAATAAACCTTTTCTAGATTTGTGGTTTAGTAATAGATCTAGTGGCGACCTCAAGCATTTACGTTGAGTCTGTCAGGCTACATGGTCAAATCTAAATTATTTCATGAACTTTCCGCAGAACTTTGAATAAACATAAACTGTTAGTTGAGGCACTGAGGCGATACTACAGCCCCGGTATCGGCCTTGGTTCTTACAACATTTTAATATAATTGGCACTATCCGCTTAGTACATTTGTTTACACGACAGGCTGTCAGAGTCAGCCGTTTGAATAAATTTGTACACATTTTTCACATAAAATTTTTAAAGGTTTTTTTTAACGTTTTATTTATTTATTTATTTATTTATTTATTGACATTCGGTTATGTAACCACACAGCCATCACTTGTAACATGATTCATTATCGTTAACTAATAACATGTTTGATTATACTCATTATTATATTGCATCTGTTAATTATCGTTATACTTATGCTACTTACAATTTTGATTATATTGGTTACAATTTTAAATAGAATTTATCTAAACGTAATTAAAGACTTTCAGGTATAAAGCCGAATCGCAGTAGCAGTTGATACAATTCGTTTTCAAGTCATATTGCAGGTATACGTGAGGCAATACCGACATTGGTATTCATGCGTCTAAATTATTATTTTCTTTTGTTCACGTTCGGTTATATGACCATACATCCGTGAATTGTAAGATAATACATTATGCTTAATTATTGACAGGTTTGATTATACTATTTACAATCTTGCTTATGCTAATTATAGTTGTACTTAGGCTACTTACAATTTTTATTATACTGATGACAATTTTAAGTCATACTTTTCTACTCGTAATCTTTAAGGAATAAAACAGAATGGTTGTAGTCGTTTATACAATTCATTTTATGCTTATTGACATTTTTATTTTTTGATGATGAGGTCTTAGATTTCTATATTTCCATTTTTTAGGAATCTAATAAGGCTGTTGTACACTGCTTTGTCATCGCTAACTAGGAGTAGGATTAGATTGGTAGGAAGAGGGATTCCTATGTTGACTAAATCCTTGATCATGGTATCCTGGGCCCGTTTAAATTTTCTACAGGAAAATATAATGTGGTTGGTGTCTCCTATAGTCTGATCTGAACAATCACAGAGAGGAGATTCTCTCAGACCTAGTCGATAGAGGTGGCTGAGAATCTTCCGTGGTTGAACCGCAGCCTGGAAATCATTGTTGTTAGTCGTCTGCTTGTGATCCATTGATAAAACCAAGGTTGAGGTGGAATAATTGGTTGGATGCATGCTTCCATAGTGCGATGCTTTGGTGGTTAGAGATGTTCTCCATTCTTCTTGCCATTTTTCTTTGGCTCGTTTTTTGATTGTGTGAATTATATCTGACGTCGGGAGGTTCATACCATCTTTAAATCCGTTGAGGATGGCCTGTTTTGCTAAAGTATCCACTTGTTCATTGTATTTTATACCTTTGTGAGCTGGTTAAGGAAAAAAAAAATTGTTTTAGATGTCTCAAACATCCTTGAACAATTAAAAAAAAAACAGGGGTAAAAAAATCTTAATTCGTAGAAATGGCATGGAATAAATTTAACAAAGTCACATGTTGCGAAGAAATTAAAATAATTAAAAAAATCAATATCTCGAAAATGGTGAGACTTTTAATAAAATAATTTTATTTTTTCTTATAGTAGGACATTATGTGACCTACATGCGGCTGCAAGATTATCCTTTCATTCTGGACACCCTGTGTATACATCTCTACCTCTCATTAGAGAGTGTCCATACCTACTATGAACCCCCCACCCCTCCACTTAGCCCGACGTGGCATTTGCCTCTACTTACCCCCCCCCCCCCCCCCACTTAGCGCGTAACTTTTTCTCCTATGGAATGCAGAAGACATTTTGTACTGTTTTCTCTTGTCAGACTATTGTAAATTACATACGGGGATAATTAATATAACAAATAAATATTCACATGCCTTTTTGTGTTCTGTACCTCATTTTATCTGTGGCAAACAATATGAATGGAGAGCTACGTGGCCTGTCTCGGAACCCCCCTCCCCCGCACCCACGTGGCCCAGTGTACCTTTTCTGCCAATCTCCCCCCCCCCCACCCCTCCCCGACCGAGCCACGTAGTTAATGGACGCATATATATGACTCATTGTGGTAAACTTTTCGACTGCAAGAAGGCCTGGACCTAGTAATATCAAATTGATAGACTCTATACTTTTCCATTCCTCAGCATGTGTTTGTCAAATTGAAGCTGTCACTAACGTGACATAAGCTATCGCCATGTGAAATTTGGTTAAAATCTCTTCATTTATTTTTGCATGATGAGATGACAGACAGATAAAAAAAAAATCAAGATTTACAACTTTGGACTGTTCTGACCTCTGAATCAACGAAAAGTTGTTACTAATTTTGATTTAAAAAAAGTATCCTTCTACCTAACCAGATTTTACGGTTTCGGTATCACTACCATCAGTAGAGTTCATTGCATAATTAAATTTTATTATTTTATTTTCTACCATCTTGTAATACAGTATAGATTAAGTGATTAATGTTACTGTCTTTTAACTATTACGCAGAGGAAAATGAAAATACCTACTGTCTCTCTTCCCAGAAACATACACACAGCTCTTTCGACAAACAATAATGAATTAATGCAGCCTAACTTTTGTTCAAAGTTTTCTTATATTTGCTTTTGAGTGGAACCATAGTTATTTTTACAGTGAAAGCCACTAAAATAAAAGTTTTTGTCTTCTGTAGGAAATTTTAATAGTGATTAGGCGTTATAAATCTCTTTCTGAAACTGCGTATCAGAGAGGGTATAATGTTGAGAAGCCATATGAAAGAAAATACTAAAATACCTGGATTCTAAATTCTCACTAGTTGCTACTTTACACTCAAATAGCATGTCAAGTTATATGAAATTGAGAGCCTTGTTTTAACGTAAGCTGAGGATTAATTTAGTAGTCACTTTATTCCATTATACATGGTATCAGGTAATTTAGCGATTATATTATTGAGGATGGGTATTTATAAATTATTGATGTGAGTAGCTAAATTTGTAATCAAATTTCTAATTATTTTTAAATAGTTTATTTATCAGTATGTTCGTTGACTGGGAACTAATAGCCTCCACAGCGCCAAAATTTTAAAAACCCGGCAGTAAAAATATTGATATTATCAAAATTTTATAATTGTACACTTATATATTTACAATAGGGATTTAAAATTAACAGTTTCTTTAATATTCTATAGTAATAACTATGTTAAAATTACTATTTTTTCAGGACTTGTGCCAGCGATAGCTGGATGGTAAATGCAGTTCGTAACATCGATGGACCAGAAGATCCTTTCGTTATTGGGCTCTACTTTTCTTTCATGTATACGTTGGGTATTGGTTTCAGCAAGATGGCACCACAAAATACATTAGAACTTTTAACACTGACATGGGTTGTCTCAATAAGTTTCGTCTATATCTTATACGGCATCGCCAGCGTGACAGCTGCAAAGATATTAATAGCAAACCACAGGTTTGTTTACTGGAAATTATTATATGGTAATCACTATAGTGTTCAATGGAGAAAAAATAGATCTAGCTTATGTGATTGTTTCATCAATTGACTGAAACTGCAACGCGAACAACACTTAAATTTGGATAGTACAAAATCGTTAAGATCCCTCAGACTTGTCATTGTCAATAATTGCAACTAGCTCGTATTGTGTGCAGAGCCCTCGTAATTAATAACTTCACTACAGCGATTAAAAGGACACGACTTCGATCACTGAAATACCATTCATAATCTACTAAAAGCACCAAATACTATGAAATTAGTCCCAGCAGATACACTGATACAAGCCAAATGTATGAGTACGTCTGGAACATAAGAGGATACGAAATTTCTCATGAACCTAACTTGCACTTCGTCCAATGTTGTTGCTGACCTTGCAGACATATTCCCTATCACGCCACACGCCTGTTTAATAGCGAGAAATTAGATCATCTTGATGAACGTTTGTTGTGCACCACGTAGAGCAAGTTGCGGTGAAACAGCAGTATCATATGTATTAATTCTATTCTTTCTTTTTTTTTTTAATTTGTCCCTTAAGGAGCAAAAGTATTGATATTTCTAGAACGGGTTTATCTCCGTCGTTAGCTAACCAAAATTTATAAATGAGGTATCATTTTTAAGATTAAAGGAAACAAGTATCATTGTTTTCATAACGTGTTTTTCTGTCACGAGCCATTTATCTCCCTTGATACCTAACCGATATCTATAAATGAGGTATCATTTAAGATAAAAGTCTCCACTTTGGTCACATCATATTTTAAGAAAGAATATTTTCCAAATTCGACCATTAAAGGACAAAAACATCATCATTTCAAAAACGTGTTGTTATTTTACCTCCCTTGATACCTAACTGAAATGGATAACTGAGATATCATTTTAAACACCAAGGTGTTCGCTTTGGTTACATTATATTTTTTGACAGAAATTTTTTGAAATTCTACCTTTAGTTGGCAAAGGAATCAATACAATTTTTTTTTTTTTTTTTTTTTTTTTTACTACGACCCATTTTACTCCTTCGGTACCCAGACGAAATCGATAAATGGCGTATCGTTTTAAAGATTAAGGTCTCCAATCAGGTAGAATCATAAATTAAGAAATAAATTTTTCGGAATTTGACACTTAAATGGCAATAGTAATAACTATGAAGAACGCAGCACATATCACAGAGATGTTAATAAACTGCTTTTTGTACAATTAATAGCTTTTCAAATGTTCTTTCTTTTACGGAAACCTTTCTGTTTTGCTATATAATTCCAATGTAAACATTTTATTCGTGAAATTTTCTCACAGGCTATGATCACAGAATCACATATCACAGAGATATGGATATTTTACGTGTATTTTGTTCAGGTTGGTTATATTCTATTAAGGTCAGTGACAGTTTGTCATACATGCAGTATGTTCTACATTTTCCTAATTGTATCGTAATATGTTGTAAGTATTTTCAAGTGTACCTATTACACTAAACAAATAAACAATTAGTAAAAATGAGGCGGTTCTACCTTTCATTCTATTACAAGCCATCAACATCACTATTCAGCGCATTTTATTCGCGAAATTTTCGCACAGGTCGTCTACAATAGTGTATCCTATTGAAACAACACTTAGCATTCATGTCGGAGAAATGGCAGCACCATGGCATTAAAACTGACCAATGACGCTCACCACATCTACATCTACTCAACCGTAACTCGCAAACAGGCAGAATCTACTTTCATTTCTAAAGACAACAATGCGTCGCTACATAGCCTAGTCGACCTTATCAGAACACAAGAGGAGACTCCCACGGTGGTGTTGCGGTGTAGCCTGGGAAGAACTAAGGCCTTTCATCAAACAACAACGCGGAGACACATGGACATCCAACATACACCGTAACTACCATAGTCATACAAGCCCTCACTCGTCAGCAAGCATAAAAATGTTAATACACACCTCAAAAACTCATATGAAGCAAAGGAACTACAATCAGACAGTAGGATTCAATATTGCGAACTACTGAAAAAGTTAAGTAATTTTTTGAAAATATTGCATTTTTTCGCTAAATGACAAAAATTGGTAGGAAACACGAATTATTCTTAAAAATCATATTATTTACGTAAATTTCCTCTTCTAAAGATGTACTCTGTAGAAATTGTCTGTATTGTCTGACAGGACGGTGGATGGATTAGACGCACAGACACATGAGAAATGCACAGTCCAGTCACATTAATGTGACCACCTCTCATGAACCAGAATAACCACCTTTGGCAGAGCGGACCGCTGCGAGGCGTGCAGTAAGAGAGTGAATTAGGTTTCTGAAGGTGTTCACTGGGATGTTGAGCCATGCCGACTCCAGTGCCGTGGCCAGCCAGCTGCGCTAGATTACACGTTTGAGGATCCATGGCGCGAACAACCCGATCGACTTGGTCCCACAGATTCTCGATTGGGTTTAAATCCGGTGAGTTTGCTGGCCAGGGAAGTAAGGTAAACTCATTCTGGTGCTCTTCGAACCACGCACATACACTGCGAGCTGTATGACACCTCGCATTGTCCTGCTGGTAGATGCCATCATTCTGAGGAAAAATTATTCGCATGTAGGGGTAGTCATGGTCCGCAAGGACTTATACGTACTTGTACTGATCCATCGTGCCTTCCACAATGATGAGTTCACCCAGTGAATGCCAGAAAAACATTCCCCAAACCATAATGCTCCCTCCTACACCCTGGATACTTTCGGCAATTGTTGCAGGGTGTTTGCTTTCAGACGTCTCACGCCGTATGCGCCAACGTCCATCTGTCCGATGGAGCATAAAACGTGATTCATCGGGAAAAAACCACCTGTCGCCACTCTGTGGACGTCCAGTTGCGGTACTGGCATGCAAATTCCAGCCTTCGTCGCCGATGAACAGCAGTCAGCATAGGTGCATTAACCAGGCGTCTGCTGCGGAGGCCCATGCGCAGCAACGTTCGCTGAACCGTTGTTGAGGATACACTCTTGGCAGCCCCTTGGTTCATCTGGGCGGTCAGTTGCTCAACAGTTGCACGTCTATTTGCCCGAACGCATCTCCATAGCCTTCGTTCGCCTCTGTCATCTATAGCCCGTGGTGCACCACATGTTCCACATGTGAGGAACATGTTTGAATAGTGCCATTTTGCCAAGCACGGTATACTTTCACCACGGCGGCACGTGAACAGTTCACAAAATTAGCCGTTTCCGAAATGCTTCCACCCTTGGCCCGAAAACCATTAATCATGTCCTTTTGGACGTCGGATAAATCGCTACGTTTCTGCATTACGCCAACGATTGAAATGCTTCCCGATGCCCTAGAATATCCTTCATATACACCCCACTGTAATGTGCTACCACCTGCCTTTTGTGATTCGTTATTTCACGCTGACGTCGAAAGTAGGTGGTGGTCACATTAATGTGACTGGACTGTGTAGATAGTCGCAGCAACAAACACACAACAAGACATAGAGATATGGACATCAAAATATAATGACGCTTACCAGGCCTAGATCGTACACATACTCAGTAACCACTGGCATACAGGCAGAACCTAGTTTCATAGATTAAGACGCCGCGCTGAAGGATGTTACAAATGTCTGCAATTATTCTCCATTTCCAAATGAAGCTGATAACTTTGTTTGGAGTGCATGTCGCGTCAACGCAGTCATAATTAATATTTAAAACACTTTTCTCATTATTGTCACATAGCTAAATGTTAACGTTCCAGGTCACGGAGAGTGGAGTTTACGCACTATACACAATCCCAAACCTATCCGTTGTGTATAAGACATTAGTCAAACGACATACTTTTTGATATGTATGTGGTGCCCGACTGCGGTAATCACACAAATTACTTTTCCCACCCAGCCTTCACACTGCAGTTAACCATAATTGTGAAAATATGAAACTGCATGTAAGTGACGATGTAATGATTTTAAAGATATGTATGGTCGGTGACGTCTTAAAGAGCATGTGATGGAAGAAAACGCTGCATAAAGCTACTAAGGTTCCGCACTGATCCTCCGACCCACGTTCCAATAAATATTAAAATGACTGACCACCATAAGTCGTACACCGAAGATAGCTTCCACACATCGAAGTTGAAGACGATGGTAGATCATTCGTGAAAATGTACAGAATTTTCAGTGTGTGAGTTATAAGATCTGTCTCGAAGTCCGAACGGATCTCGTACACAAGCCCCAAAGATCCCATAGAGAGAAAATTACTTTAATTCTCTCCACTAAAGACAAAATCTCCATAAATTGTCTGTTTAGGTTGAGACAACAGTCTACACACACTTGAGCCGAAGAATTCAGTTTTATTCACATGATGTGTTTATCACCCACATGTTTCATTATTAAAGATGTAATACATTGTGCACACTGTCCAGTGAATCAACAAACTGAACACTTGTATTACAGTAATGTTAACGTGTTTGGTCCACATGATGTAGCATCTTAATGACAAAGCGGCGTGGGTCCCATACTACCCGGCGGCCGCATATCGCTATTAAAACGCATCAGTACGATATTAGTATCCCTCAGAAATGAGATCAATTCTATAAAATTCAGCCATCAGAGTCGGTAGATTTGTTGTCTTGTCTTTCTTTCTTTCGTCCCTTTAAATGTTGAAATTATACTGTTGTTCGTCTAGCTTTTTGTGCCTTGCCTCTGGCGTGTCGTTGCCCTGTAACGATTTAGCAGTATCCTTCTGTCCCTTCACATTTCGGGCCTGCACTATTTTCTTATTCTGATGGCAGCTCCAATATCCGGCCGGGTGCAGACTGTCAACACTTTTCTATGGCGTTTCCGTGTAATCACCGTCAACCAGATTCCTAACAATGCGTCCCATTTCGTTGAATCAACGTTCAAGTGACGGTGCTCGCGCTGTCCCAGCAAATGCAATCACTTTGTATTTCTTACTCTCTACATTTCATACCCTGGTTTAGATATTCTGAAAGTTTCGGTGATTAAAAACCATTACTCTGTGGAGTCGTGATTTTTACACTAGTGTACATTCCAATGTAATGATTACCGAGCGACTAATCATTTTAAAACATATATGTACATAAATATTTAATTTTAAAATTAACTGTTCTCTGCTGGATTAAATTCCACAGTTATTGTTTTTCGGAAGCCAAATTATTCTATATTTGTCAAAAATTAACTAGTACTCATGCGTTAAACAGATTTGTTCTTTTTTTATTACAGGATAAAATTCTACGAGAGAGTGAACATTATTAGGCAAATGATTAATCAGTACGATTTAAATCCAAGCATGTACTCTCGCATTATGGCATTCCTAAAGTGCCAGTGGATATTCAATGAAGGAATAACAATAAGATACGGCGTCAAAACATTTTACGATATTTCTAAAGAATTAGATGCAGAAATGTTGAAAGAAATATGTGCGCAAGCTCTGAGTAATGTTCCTGTACTTCAGGTATGAAAAAAAATTGACTTATATGAATAAGACAATAATCACATGCCGATTTTATATTATGTAATGGTAATATTTGATATGAATTAAGAACACACACTGGACAATTGTTAAACTCTCTTATAGGAATTTAGTATAAGCAGTTTTGTCCTTAGTTGTTTGTTCATAACTAAAAATTAGAATTTGCTACCCGTTAGAAGCTACGTAATAGGGACGATAATAGTTGAAAGAAGAAACGTTGGTTAATTTCTAGGAGGATTTTCACTAGCAATTTGGTTCTTATGTTTATCAGATGAGCACATTTTGCCAAATCAACGGTGAAACGTCAGTGTAGTTAGTACAATTCATTATGACCTAAATGTTCTCAGCACGTGTCGGCAGGGGTGCTATCTCTGACTAACTGGTTCGGCGCCAACAGAGGAATACGACGAGACAGCTATGTTACAGACATTTTGAACGTTCAACACACCTACAACCGATGTGATTGCTGAGATAAGTTCACTGTAATCAAAAGTTGGTTTATATCCCTACCTATGCACAAACGATTACACATTAGGTGCAATGCAACATCCACCACACACTTTTAGTTAATCGCTGCGTAATAATAATAGTAAATGTGTACATCATTAAACGTCTGGTTACTCATTAGTTGATGGATGTATGGAACGTTCGGTTGGTTCAGTGTTTATGGTGTTTAACTGAAGATGAAAAGGTCTCCGGTCCGAATCTGGATCTCGACTACGATTTTCAAAGCTCCTTAACCTGAACTTCACCTCCGTCAAAGATTATTTGTTAGATTAGGGGCATATTCAGCAGCCAGTAAGAAACTATGTTACCAGGTATTACGACCACGCAAGAGTATTATTTTTTATATACAACTGATGAGAAATCAATAAACTTTATATCTGATGTGTTTAAGATACTTATTAAAGTCGTGTTCAGGAAGCTGACTCAGGCATTCTTCTGGTCTGATACATAAAGACGAGCAGCCGTTCGTTCATACTCAATACTCGACACTGTCAGGAGAAATGCTACCTATTGCTTCATAGCAATACTTAATGTCGCGTTTAGCGCCATATTTTACCAGATCATGTCGAGTCTTTTCAGTTAAAAACCGGTCTCTTTCTTTATTTTACTTCATTTGCACAGTTATTACGCTGTCTTCCTGAACTGTTGGTAGCAGAAGATATTTTCCATTTAATTATACAGTCATCAGAAAATCCATTTATGATTACACAAATGAAGAAAACATGGAACAAATTCTACAGGAATCTCAAAAAGAATCGTTTTAGCTCAATGTATGAATTAACAGTACCTAATAAAACATGTCAGGCATGTTTTGAATTTTATCTTCACGTTCTCAGATTTCTAAGCCTTCTCAAATGAACCTACGTCATATACTACACTAGTGCTTAATATGTATCCAGGATCACACATTTATTTGCAAAAAATATAATATATCATCCTGAACAAAGTCGTTTATGGTATTAGTAAATTTATGTTAGCACTAGCATTTGCCCGCTGCTTCACGCGCGCGTGCCTTGGCAGGTGTAGAAATTATTTACCGATTTTATTCTCTTATCAGACATTAACGTGGAAAGGCATGAACTGTTAATGTATTCTGAATAGTTTCGTTTGTTTCGGTTAATACGTTAGGTTCGGGTTTCATACTGATGTCAGAGAGTTGTTTTATTCTTATTTTAACGTGATGCAATTGATTCAATAGTAGAAAAGGTTCCTGAAAAATTAACAGTAGTAATTCGTGGTTGTAATTATTGTGCGAAGTATAAACATTTATTGCTTAGAAAGGCTTTCACGGTTCAAACGACATTCTTTCTTCTGTGCGCTTTCAGAAGCTATGGATTTAGCGTATAGAACCCGGCTATAGGTCAATCGCTTTTCACGGTGCAGGTTACTTTCATTTGCTCTAGATATTTCATCTCGTTCTCTTTGACGTTGCAGACGATGTTGTCGGTCTATTTCACTCTCATTTAGCCGATTTCGGCGACATCTTTTAGCTGCAGAAGTTGACCCCGACAGATTAGATCTCTTTCGCAAGGGCATATTATCATAAACTTTTATACTTACCCAACTCACAGCACTAACAATTAAAACGTTTTCACAGCTGCAATTATCACTATGCGTGAACTTTGGCTGCGAGTATATAGATGTGCATAAACTTGGTTACAATATAGAATATCTGTGGTAGTAATAAATAATATTATTTCTGAAAGCAATATTTAACTCAGCTAAAACATAATATTTTTAAATGCTGATATGGAGGATTCCACGTGAACCGTGGTACCGAAAATTTAAATGGATATATAACAGTTATAA
Organism: Vandiemenella viatica; assembly: GCA_031002005.1. NCBI lineage: Eukaryota > Metazoa > Arthropoda > Insecta > Orthoptera > Morabidae > Vandiemenella > Vandiemenella viatica. The sequence continues at coordinate 116,372,992 of JARYHS010011408.1, forward strand.
CGTTAAGAAAGCTGATATTATAATCATTATGTGTAAATTTTTTGGGCGATTTTATGTGTAAACTTTGCCTGGGATTATATAGCTAGGTATAAGCTTAGTTAAGGGTGTATCTGTGGATATAATGAAAAATATTGTTTCCATGATACTTAACTAAAAAAAGATTATTTTTAAATGTGGATACCGAGGATTGCAACATAACCGCGGTGCCATAAATTTATGTAAATATAGCAGTAATCTACGACTTAGTCCTCTTGGAAGTGTGCTGAAATATAAAAATTCGTTACGAATAATCACAGCATCTCAATTTTTCTGATTTATTTATTTTTTGTTGTTTTTTATTTTTTGTTGTTTGGATATTGGTTTTATTTTATGTTGATACACCATCAATTATTCCTGCTTTAAAATAGAAATTTACGTGGATTGGAGCTACTCTTGATTTCAAATCGTCGTATCATTACTGTCATTATTTCAGTCAGATATAATTAATCCAAAAATGTCGAGATGTGATCATGGTACAGTTTATGTAGTAACGTGCATGTAACTGAAACAATTATTTCTGAGTGGCAACATTATCGCAAGTTGTGAATCGCTTGAAATGCAACCTGACAGCTGATATGATGCTTTGTTATATGCCTAAGAGACGATGCCTGCAGCTTTATAATCTACGCGGTGTAGCATTAGGATATGAAACATTTTTAATTTAAGTTTCTTTCAATATAGCCGTATTTTCTATGTAATTATTTCAGTCGCATGTAAGTACCTGGCGAAACAACAGCCTGGACCAGATGACAATTGACTCGTTTTGTTTAGCATCAGGCATAACGGGTTTTGTTTTAAAAGTTACGCGGTGTAGAATAGAATTTTAGGATGCCTAGTTATATTTGAAATAAAAATTCGTTACCAATAATCACAGCATCTCAGTTTTTTCTGATTTATTTATTTTTTGCTGTTTGGATATTGGTTTTTATTTTATGTTGATACACCATCAATTATTCCTGCTTTAAAATAGAAATTTACGTGAATTGGAGTTAATCTTGGTTTCAAATCGTCGTATCATTATTGTCATTATTTCAGTCAGATATAATTAATTCAAAAATGTCAAAATGGATCACGGTACAGTATATGTACTAATGTGCATGTAACTCAAGCAATTATTTCTGAGTGGCAAAATTATCGCAAGTTGTAAATCGATTGAAATGCAACCTGGACAGTGATGACAGCTGATATGCTTTGTTATAGGCCAAAGGGACGATGCTTTTAGCTTTATAATTTACGCGGTGTAGCATTAGGACATGAAAAAAATTTTATTTGTGTTTCTTTCAATATATCCGAATTTTCTATGTAATTATTTGAGTCGCATGTACCTGAATTTTCGGATTCCTAGTTATATTTGCACGTTATAGCCACGAGACATATTAATCGAATAAAGTACTTCCAAATATGTGCAATTCCGCACAAGTCATTATGAAAGAAGTATGTTTTATTACTTGCTGATATTTATAATAGCTGTTTTTCAGACATCGCTCTTCGAGAAAAATCTGAATTTCGTATTAAGTATTGGCTTATTGTGGCTGTATTGTACAGCGTTCACGTAGCAATTTTGTTCCAGAGACAAACTGTATAACAGTCTACCAGAGACAATACATGTCTTCAATATTAGTAATATAACTTTTTCGTAATTCAACAGACCTGTTACGATTCAAGTAAATGCTGATTATACTTGATTCACGTATTTTTTTTATTTTGAAGTACTGCGGTCCAGAAAAATGAATCGCAGAAGTAAAAAAAAAAAAAGGGAAATCCTAAATTTTGTCAGGTCTCTTTATGAAAGGAGCGACCGTCTGAATGTGTATAATTATCTGTGGTCTTCAGTTTCACATTTCTGAAGTTTTTTACTGACTTGCTTCTTCCCATGGTACATATTAGTCGTTAGCTACTTCTGCAGATGTTGATCAGCAACATTAGCTTTAAAAATTTGGAAACACCATGCAAATTGATGCGGTAGTTTTTGCGTTATTAGAGATCAAGCCTCACTACAAACGCAGCTTGCTTACAGATTTATAATAGTATAGATGTGGTAATATTGAATGCTACATCATTTTTCAAATCAAATATGAAAGTGTTCGGCAATCGACACTAACGTTGGATTATTGTTCCGGTTGTAGTAAGATTTAGTGCCAGGATTATGCTCTTTCAGTTCGTTTTAATGCAAGTGGGGTAGTTAAAATGCACAGTTTAATAAAGAGAATTAAAATACAGGGAAACATTCATAATGAATCTCACTTTGTGAGCGTCTCTGACTTCTTGACCAAACGTTTATAATCAGCAGGGAAATTAAAACTATTAATAACAATTCAGAAGCAAGTCACGTGAGATGTTTTTTGGAATTAATAAAGTCCAACGGCAGTGGTTTTACAGTTTAATTGACTTTATTTTAATTAGACAATAATGAATTTGATAACACGGATATTATTTTATTGACATTACAGTTAGCGAAATTTTTTTGATTTTAACTCAGTCAGATACTGAACTGATTGCAAAGGTTTTTCATCACGTATAGAAAATCAAGCTGCACTCGCAATGATGAATAGTTCTCCATTGGGCCGTCGAGCCAATAGATCTAACAGCCGACATGAGGAGTAATTGAAGTTCACTTGAAGGCGGATCAGCAAACATTGCCTCTCCATCAGTTATTCTCGCCTGAAGAAACGCTCTGAAAGCAGGGCGTCAGAATCGCTTAGCCTATCCCATAATAGCACAAGAACCTCTGGGCCACTTAGCACAAAGAAAATAAATACAGAGTTCCAGGCTGATCAACGGTAGCACCTGAGTTTATTTCATTCAATTTTCTCCCTCACAGACCTCACCCGAAGCACTATCCTTTCCATAACACCCTGTACCTTCAGCAGGCCACCTAGCTTCAAAATTATTATCGTATACAGATATAACCCTGTAAGTCTCCTAAGCTATTTTAGGTCTCCTTCCCTTGTTAAAGGTTTCGTTGTAAAACTTGCAATGTGCATCCACTAACCATAACCTATCGTAAGCCTACCCCATGATAGACCATGCCACATGTACCATGCCCCATCCCATATACCGACACGCCTGTCCCCATTACCAAATTTCTTACAGCGGCCTTACCACGAACCAGTTATCCATCAGAATGAATGGTAACAGAAAAGCAGATTTTTCCCCAAATGAGTCCACCTTGTTGCTGCCCATGCCAGCTTTCATAGTTGTCGTGACCTCAACAACTGTTTCATAGTCAGAGCTATCAGAGTACGCCCAGAAACCATATATCCTTCTGAACTTCGGAGGTGGAAATTGACCAATCAATTCTGGGTACCAGACACCATCTGTGCCACTAGCTCACATAACACTGGCATTCCACACCGAGGTATACCCACCACTTTCTCTTTTGATTAACTTTTTGGGTTTTATTTATGTTTTACATTTTTTAATATTTTTTTTCTCTTTTACACGCCTCCTTTATAATTATTTTATTTTATTCCCCTCTCGATCCGGCCAGCTAAGAACCACGTGCCAGGTGGTCGGTGTGAATTTGTGTTCTGCCCGAATTTAATTTTTTTTTTTTTTAACTGCTTTACGTCTCTCAACAGCGACGTCTTTAGAGACGGGAAAGGATGGGGGCAAGGAATGGGAAGGAATTCGGCCATGGCCTTTTGAAGGAAACATCCCGGCATTTGCCTGGAGTGATTTGGGAAACCATGGAAGACCCAAATCTGGATGCCCGGACGGGGATTCGAACCGCCGTCATCCCGAATGCGAGGCGACCCGAATTTAAACCGGGCTTGTTAGACCCGCCACTTGTACAATTTAATTTTCCCGTGGTTATCATTTCCACTGGTATTGTTTATGCTTCCCCACTCCCTCCCCTCCAATCGTAGCGGTCAAAATCACATATATTTTTTTTAATGGCATTCGGCTACTGGGCCATACAGCCAGCTCAATGTGATTTCTCGCTATCAAGTATTGACACAAGGACACTAAGGACACTACAACACGGACAAGACGGACAAGACATTCATAGACACAACACTAAACACCCATGCCCTCGGCCGGACTCGAACCGGCGACCTTCGGTACGCGGAGCTAGCACTCTAGCCCCTACGCTACCGAGGCCGGCGTCAAAATCACAATTCGTATGTCTAGGTTGTCCGCGGATACCTGCCTTAGCTCGGTCAGATATTTCTATTTTCATAGCCCGAAATATTGCGTTTTTTGTGTTTGTGGTTTTTCTCGTTGCTGCCATTCTCCCTTCAACTTTGCATAGTGGTGGGAGTATTTGATCTTTCCATTTTGCATATGAGCAACTCTTGAGCCAGATAAAATAGCTAAATACATTTAAATTGAATACTTCTTTATCTTAAGAGATTATACCTTTATGAAATGAACTTAATGCACTTAGCAAATTATTTTATTCCTATACCTAAGCTTTTTAGACGAAGAATTCTTAAACTGAATCCCATGTGTGTGTGTGTTCTCAATAATAATAATGGAATTACCCTGCCATAACTGAACTTGTATAGACGCCAAAAACATCAATTTCACTTATCTGGAATCATAATCTCCCGAAGAATCCCGTTCTTCCAACAAAATAATCTCATAATTCTCTCTTATACCCATTAACTCCATTATACTTCTCTATAATCATTCTTTTCCTATGCTTCCTCTATACATCAGTAGACGTGCGTGTATAGCGTGATTCCATTCGTACACATTAGCTACGAAAATTTACGCAAAACTGCGAGAGCACTTTAGTCAAAGCTATCACCTATAGACTCGTAACACCAAACTAGGCCCGCGACCATTATTCAACAGGACAAAGATGTAAAAATCAAGAAGAAAGAGAATACCGAATGGACACGAAAAAGTGCGAGGTATTTCGAAGTCAGCCATCCCATCAGGCAAAAACAAAGATACGTGATTCTGAGAGTGTTGGGAGGGGCAGATGTTTTTTGTCTCCAATAGTGTGATAGTTGAGAAATAAGTTTATTTATAATGATGTTTTATGGGAGAGAAGCGGGTACAGCAAGGAAGCTGGTTTGATCACTGCACAGTCGCAGAGGAAGGGCGACACCGAGACCTGTTTTTAAAAAGACACGGTCTTTGGTTTTGTGAGCTTAGGTATTCAATTGCAGCGTCTACAGTTATCAACGCCGTGATATCACAAAATTGACCAAAACTGGCAGCTAATCATGTGACCATATCTGTACTATTATAAATCTATAAGAAAGCTGCGTCTGTCTGTCTCTTTATTTGAACGGGTAACGCACAAAAACTACTGCAGCAATTTGGATGGGATTTTCAAATTTTCAGAGCTATTAGTCCAAATTAAAATCTGTGAAAATAGCTGATGATTTATATATACGGAGTAAGTAATTAAAAACTTTTTTTATTCGTAAAATTAAGGGGCACGGATCGTTATGTATTACAGACGGGCACTACTTTCGCAAAAATTTAACAAAAGGTCTCACAACTTAATTTAGGATTCAGGTTTTTTTTTACTTTAAGAATTCAGTTTTCTGGACTGCAGTAATTATTAAAATAAACGGAATACATGAGTCAATAAGCGTTGACTTGCCAAATTAACAGGTAAGTTACCATGTGAAACGCGTTAGGTTATTAATGTGGTACACATATATTATCTCTGGTAGACAGTTAAATACTTTGTCTCTGGTACAATATATCTTTCGAAACGCTGTAGAATAAAAGAGATTAATACACCGACATTTCTTCCTTATGTGTCATTATGGATATGAAATTCAGTTTTTTTCTCGAATAAATATGCCTGGGAAAAAGCTACGATAAATATCAAAAGGTAACAAATAATAAGTGCCCATATATCGATAGATTTAACTCGATTATTATAATTTGCTACAATATACAAATATTATTGAACAATATCACCTAAGGAATGTGTATGCAAATTTTGGCTGCTGTTAAAACCACAGTTAGTAGAATCAACTTTTATTTTTATTAATTACTGTGCGAAGTAAAAGCTTGTTGTTTAGAAAGGGTTTTATTTTTGTGATATAAGTATGTGAAGCAATGTTTATGAGAAAGAAGATTTTGGCTTTACCTAACATGCTATTGAGTTATTGACGATAACAATATGGAACCAATAAAATTGCAGTTTAACCTAATCAAATTTATGGCTAATGTTTTCGTTCGAAAATAATAACTTCTGTTACATGCTTATTAATATATTCACAGTTTGCTCATTGAAACTGGGCCCACTGGAAGTTCTTATATGCGATTGAAATAATACCAATTATTGAAAGCAAAAGCAATTAAAAATCCTCTTACATAAAATGCGTTGTCTGGAGTCTGCGCACGTCGTCTATAGCTATTGGCTAGAGAACGGTCACGTGCCAGCCATCACTCGCGAATCAAAAACCACCATATTACAATTGTTCCTTCATGTTGCTTTTGTTTATTTACGACAACTAGATCAGAAATTCATCTAAGGAGAAGGGTATTCAATGTTTACGCTGTTTTATCTGTATCAGTTATAAGAACTATTTTAAAGCATAACCTAAAAAAAATTCTGGCAGAAGAAAAGAAACAATGAAGTTTGTTAAAAACTCAGAGAAACGTATGTAAACGCGCAATGTATCAGGCAAATATATAACAGTTTTCCGTTTTCGATATTATAGTCTCCGTCATTTAAAGCAAAAAGCATTTATTTAAATAAAATCATAGCCAAACACTCTGATAAGTAAGGTACTCATATCACGAAAGATATCATTAAAAATGATTCTAATTCCTTTTTCCTTACAAGGTTTTCCAGTATAAATTCCTGCTACCATAATGGATGATACCCTTAGTTTTTGATTAACATGTTAGCTATTAAATGAGATTTAAGTTTAACTTTTTATGAATATTTAAATCATCAAGAATATGACTATTTATAAGCTATTTGAACAAAGATATTCTTGCAGAAAATAGCGGCGAGCAGAGATATTAGAAATTACGAGGCGCGTCCAGAAAGTAAGTTCGTTTCAATTTATCTCCGCTGCAGCGCTGCGATTGAAGTTCCGCACATGCACTGTAGACGATGTGTATCAAGGGGAAGAACGTGCGCCATTTGGAGATCGCTATCAGTTACGTACGCTTTGTTGTGCTTGTTTGAAATGTCGGCGTTGATTGAAAATGCCGCCGCCTGTGAAATCAAGTCTGTGATTTTGAATGCGAGGAAACCAAGTGAAATTTACCGGCAAATTTGCGATGTTTACGGACCAAATGCGATGAGTGATTCGATGGTGAGAAGATGGGTCCGACAGTTCAATGGCGGGCGTAGTGATGTGCACGATGAAGAACGAAGTGGGCGTCCACCTTTGGTTACAGAAGAACTGGTTCACGCGATTGATGACAAGATCCAGGAAAACCGTACGTTTACAATTAGTGCTCTCGCTATGGACTTCCCCCAAATTTCACGATCACTGATGCATGAAATTGTTACCAAACAACTGAAATTTGCTCACGTTGGGTACCAAACATTCTCACTGAGCAACACAAAACACAACGGATGGGTAGTGCACTTGAGTTTTTGACCCGTTATGCTGAAAGCGGCGAAGAATTTCTGAGACGAATAGTCACAGGAGATGAAACGTGGGTTTCTTACGACACCCCTGAGAGTAAGCGGCAATCAATGGAATGGAGGCACACTTCATCGCCACCAAAGGTTAAGCCGAAGCAAATCATGACACCTCGGAAAATGATGTGCACAGTGTTCTGGGACTGGAAAGGCATTCACCGCGTGGTCAAACAATCAAAGCAGATGCTTATTGCGAGACACTTCGGAAATTGCGCCGTGCAATTCAGAATAAGCGCCGGGGACTGCTGTCAAAAGGTGTTGTTTTTGCTTCACGACAACGCACGACCACACACTGCAAACGTGACGAAAAACCTCGTACAGGGAATTGGCTGGGACTTGTTTCACCATCCTCCGTACAGCCCTGACCTCGCTCCTAGCGACTTTCATCTGTTCTTACATCTCAAGTCTTTCCTTGGCGGTCATCACTTCACCAATGACGACGAGCTGAAAGAAACTGTTTCCAACTGGTTGAAGACACAGGCGGCATATTTCTATGAAGAAGGTATACAAAACCTGGTGCTACGGTATGACAAATGCCTGCAAAATTTCGGCAGTTATGTGGAAAAGTAGTTTAAGAGTTGTAGAATTTTGTGCAATAAAAATTTCTTCTGTATCTGTGTACAATTTCATTTTATTACCAAACGGAACTTACTTTCTGGACGCGCCTCGTATTTACACAGTTTAATACGCACGCAACTGCTATGAAATTAATTGCCAGAATACAGTTATACTATATGGTCATTTGATTATTTAAAATGTTAAACTTTGGTTAAGTGTATTTTGATTTTTTAATTTCAGAATTTTCACTATAGAGAGAGAGACAGGAAATAAGGAATACTTATTTGCGTGAAATTCAAAATGATAATAGACCAAATTTAAATAGCGAACACACAAAATGACGAAATTATTTTGATAGATACATTTAAATGCGCATGTTTCATAAAGCTAAAGCAGTTTTCCGGCCTTAAGTCAAATGAATATTTTGAATTCAAATGAACCATCGATAAATACATTTCATCATTTGCTATGGTTAGATTAGAAGCTACAATTTAGCATACAGTCACGCGTGGAGAGTATCGTTTTAATTTTATAGGTAATGCAGAGAATTACTAGATTATTACTCTTTCATGAAAGAAACTAAACAACTTAATGAATTACGGTCGAATTTCGATCGCTGGGTGATCACTAATATAGTTAAATGTACTTCGGAAAATGTTTCTAGATGATTCTTGCGTTTTACCTCGGCAATTCCTGGAGGAACGCGATCTCTAGTAATCCCGATTTATTTACTTTACTTTCTTTTACTTTAAATGACGGAAAGTATAATATCAAAAACGAATAACTGTCATTTATTTGAATGACATATTTCGTGATTCGTACATTTCGTGTAATCTTTATTTGAGTTTTTAATAAACTTCATTGTTTATTTATCTTCTGCCAAAAAATTCTTAGGTTATTTTTTAACCTAGTACTAATATAACTGATACAGGTAATATAAAGTAAACATAAACTACCCTTCTCCTTACATGAATTTTTGCATCTGGTTATGGTAGATAAATAAAAAGTAATATGTAAATTTAAACGAACGTACTAATTGTAACTTTTTGACACATAATTGCCTCGCATTAATTTTATTTCCCTCCTCTCTGTAATTCTAATATCTCTGCTGACTGCTATTTTGCGGTAGTAATATCGTTGTGGAAATGCGAGGGTCACATCGCTTATACAGTAAATAGTCATATCCTTGATGATTTAAATCTAATAAAAAAGTTATCTTAAATTTAATAGCTAACACATGTATCAAAAACTAAGGATATCTATATAACGGTAGTAGGAATTTATTTGGAAAAGCTTATAAGGAGAAACGAATAAGTCATCTTTAATGATATATTTCGTTATATGAATACGTTATTCTGTTTGATTATCAGAGTATTTGGTTAGTATTTCACATAGATAAATGCATTTTACTTTAGATGACGGAGACTATAATTTCGAAAACGGATAACTGTTATTTATTTGACTAACACATTTCACATTACGTTTGTCCGAGTTTTTAATACACTTCATTGTTTCTTACTGTCTCCCAAAAAAATTCTTAAGTTATGGTTTAACCTAGTCCTAATAACTGAAACAGATAAAATAGCGTAAATATTGAATCCCCTTCTCCTCTGCGTCTAGTTGTAAATAAACGAAAATCAAGATGATGGAACGAATATAATATGGTGGCTGTTGATTGACGAGTGAAGGCTGGCACGTGACCGTTCTCTAGCCAATAGCTATACACCACGTACGCAGACTCCAGACTTAGCGTTTAAGGGGATAAGTGACTTGTTGTAAGTGACAGGGTGCCTTCTAAGTTTTTAGTGTGAGAGCAGACTATGGTGCTAAAGGTAGACTGCTACGTCAAAGATGTTAACACCGTAAAAACAATACCTCATTTTTAAAAAGGTGTTTGCGCTTAAATTTTTCATTAACACCTTGAGAAAGGAGGTCTACCTGATAAGAGTTTCTAATCTCTGAACTATAAACTGAGAAATTGGCGTGGTGTTTGTATATCAAAGTTTAACTCAGCTTTGAGTGACACAGAAAAAATTAACTTTTAATGGTCATTCCGTTACGTCTTGTGGTCAAATTGTAAATGATTGTTGTTGTTAGTAAATTCAGAACTGTATTAATCAAACGGGTGATGTCTTTTGACTTGTATAACCACAATTGTTTATTTCAGTGGCCATTGATGTAGGACAAAGGTGTTTTATTTTGATAAAATTTTGATTGTTTATTGAACATAAAAATTAAATTCATCTCATGTCAGTGGGCCATATTTAGAAGGAATAACTTGTCACGTTACGACATATTTTAATCTTAGATGTGTTAGGATAATCATTAATTTAAATAAGTAATTACTTGGTAATTAAAGTATGAATAATCAAGTACAATTACGGACTTTCAGAAACCCATTACCACTCTATGTGATCACCAACGGAGCAAGAAATGACAGAAAGGCGTCACAGATCACACTGCAACAACAGTTGGCGTATACATGTATTTTTTCATGAATACAGTTTGTTACCAAAAACATTTATAAACCACACCCTCTCTCCCTTTATAGCCCTTAATTTTTATACAAACCCACATTTTAATCCGATTTCGATGGAACTTTGAACACGTATACTCTAAAATACAAAGAACTGTCAACATTTGGTTTGGTAAACCAAACCCTCTCCCCCTTTTTACCCCCTTAATTATTGTCAATGCTCTTAACACAAAGTCACAGTCGACGCCATTTGATCGATCACCATGATAGTTGGCATATACATCTATTTTTTCGTGGAGATGGTTTCTAGCCAAAACAAATCCAAAAAGCCCAATTCTCTCCCCCTTTACGCCCCTTAATTTTTATACAAACACAAGTTTTATTCGATTTAGATGAAACTATGCACAAGTATAATTAAAAACAAAGAGAAAAAGTAAAATGCTGTCCACATTAGTTTTACAAAAACCCAATCCCTGTCCCCTTTCTACCCCCTTAATTATGGTCAATTTTCTTTCTAAACTGTTACAGTTTGTATCAGATTTTGAAAGAAGAATGTACACATATACTTTAAAACAAACAGAAAAATACTGTCTACATATCGTTTACAGAAACCCAACCCCTCTCCACCTTTCCATTCCCTTTAATTTTTTTCATGTTCATTATGCAAATAAATTCTGACGGAATTTTGCACATGTATACTTTAAAATCTACAGAACAATCATATATAATATTTCTATGAGGTATTTTTTTATCACTTCATACTTAACCAAATTCAAGGTATGAGGCGTCATTTTAAAGCTTATTGTCTTTACTTTGGTCACATCATATTTTAAAAAAGGAATTTTTCGGAATTCGACCCTTAAAGTGTAAAACTGTTAATATTTCTAAAATGCTGTTTTTTGTGTTAAGAGTCATTTATCTCCCTGGATATCTATCTGAAATCGTTTAATAAGGTATCATTTTAAAGATTAAGATCTCCGCTTTGGTGACATCTTATATAAAGACAAGATTTTTTCGGAACTTGACCCTTAAAGGACAGAAGTATCAATATATCTGAAACGCGTTTTTGTGTTACGAGGCATTTATTTTCCTTCATATCTAACCGATATAGATAAATGAGGTATCATATTAAAGAATACGGTTTCCACCGTGGTCAAAATATATTATAAGAAAGGAATTTTTCGTAATTTGACCCTTTAAGAGCAAAAATGTCAATATTTCTAAAATACTTTCTTTTTGTCTTGAGCCATTTATCTCCCTGGATATTTAACCGAAATCGATAAATGAAGTAGGATGATGAAGAGTAACGTCTCAACTTTGGTTACATCATATAGTAAGGGTTGTAAGGGATATGTGGAAATGAAGGGGTTAGCATAAGGTACGAAGGGACTGACTACACCAAAAAAAAAATCTTTAATAGAAATCGGAAAAAGAGGTATCACATCATATTTTTTGGAATTCGACCCTTATAGGGCAAAAGTATCAATATTATTTCTACAACGTCTTTTTTATTACAAGTCATTTATCTCCTTCGATACCTAATCGAAATAGATACTAAGGGGCGGTTCTACTTTTCATTACATTACAAGCATTCAACCTCACTATTCATCGTATTTTATTCGCGAAATTTTCACGTGGGTCGTCTAGTTCTGTTTATATTTGATTTGCGAAAGCCCAACCCCTTTTCCCTTCTACCCCCAACCTCCCTTATTTCCAATGTTCTTTATAGAAACCCACAGTTTTTATCAGATTTTAAGGGAACACTGCGCATGTATACTTGAAAACAAAGAGAAGTATACTGTCTACATTATGTTTACAAAACCGAAACCATCACTCCCTTACCCGATTTAATTTTTGCAAACGTTGTTCATAGAAAGCTACATCTTTTATGTGTGTTTTTTAAGGTGGTTTTTATTTTTTTAATCAATTATTTTATTAATGGTTCATTCTAACAACTAATTCTGTTTTTTAGTTCCTTTGAAAGAAGTAGATGTAGTCTAATTTTCACCATAGTCCAACAATTGTATTTCGTAATCAGCTTTTAGATCTTATGTAACGAATTCTTGTGTAATCCGTTAGTAAATTGTAGGATACCTTGATACAAAACTATCCTTAGCATATGGGAATACGATTCAAATAATAAATAACCAAATCAAAACTATAGCTTCAAGATTGTATTTTATGCTTAGCTTTTATTCTTCTAGGGTGTCGATGAAGAGTTCATTAACCAAGTTTCAACTACAACACGGCATTACCTTCTACCGCCTAACGAAGTAATAATTCTTCCTGGAAAAATTCCTGATTTCTTTATTGTTATATTAACAGGATATTGTGAGGTAAAGAAACAGATTAAAATATAACATACTTTACTAGATTTTTAAACTAAACCTGCTTTAAATTTGACTGATACAAAGTATGTGAATTTAACATTGATTGTTTCCTTCTTTTTTTTTTAATTATAACATTCAACTTATTAATATCTGTGGATTCGTGTTTGACAACATAAGTAAGCCTAAGTAAAGTGAAATTTATGTAAATAAGGGTTTTTCTCGAGATATTGTGGATCTTTTTACTATGTTTTGTCATAATTTAATTACTAGTTCTCCACTAAGACTAATCAAAGAACAGAAATTGTTCGCTTCCGTCTTAATGTACCTGTAAAATCCTGAAATTATCACCAACCAGACTACGTCTGAAATTTTTTAGTTTTGTTCAAAATCAGTAAGTAACGTAATTTCTGTCACTACTTCAATTAAAGACGTAATCAGTTAATTGTTATCGGGTTATTTGTTTTGTTTTATAACGTCTGTTTCTATAATATGTGACTATTTTTTTTTTAGTAGTATGGTACAGTTGAACATGCAGATATGCAAGTATGTGTTCACAGCATTCACAGTTTAACATTCGGTTAGCTGTTGCTGTTGTTGATGTTCAGGGTTTAGGGCGCGTCGACAACGGGGTCATTAGCGCCCCAACAACAACTGGCTTTGCAATGCGGCTTAAAAATATACTAAATTACTGTCTGCGATGCTAACTAAAAAGGAGTCGGTTATACAGAGAGCAAAATAAAATAAAATACTAAAATGATGGTTCTAAAATGGACACTAAAACACATATAGGCGAACCATGTTTAAGCAATGTACGTTGATGGGTGGTATAAAAGAATCAAAACGATAGAGGATTGTAAACAGTTGCAGGGTGATCTGGACAGGATATCTAATTGGGTTGGTAAACATGGAATGAAGATAAATGCAGAGAAGAGTCAGCTTATTAGATACACAAATAAAAAACAAAAGGTTAATTATGAATATAAGGTGGGGAAAGAATTGCTTTCTGAAGACTTGAAATGCAAATATCTTGGAATTACTTTTGATAACAAACTTAACTGGGCAGGACACATAGGACAGGTGGTAGGAAAAGGTTTCAAAGTTCTGCACTTGTTGGAGAGAGTGATGAGGGGATGTACGAGAGAAGTCAAGGAATTGGGTTACAAAACTTTGGTCAGACCATTGCTCGAATATGGTAGTGTAGTATGGGACCCTCATTTTACGTATCAAATACAGGAGTTGGAGAGGGTGCAAAGAAGGGCTGCTAGATTTGTTTCTGGAAATTATCGCAGAATGCAATCAGTGACGGATATGATAAAGGAGCTGGAATGGGATTCATTGCAAGACAGGAGGAGGATGAGGAGGGTCATGGGAGTGTACAGGGCATATACTGGTGATGAGGCATGGAAAGATATTGCAATAGGTATGAAAAGTAGTGCATGGAAGGGTAAAGATGACCATGACCACAAGCTGGCACTCGATTTCAGGCACAAGGGTGTGGGAAGATTCTCTTTTTTAGGTAAGGGTGTCAGGGATTGGAATGTGTTACCAAGAGAAATGATGAATAATTTACCGAAAACTTTGAAGGAATTTAAAGATAAAATTTGTAGAGGGCAAATGTAGGTGGGTGCAGGATAGGGGGAAGATGGGTGTGTAGGGAAATTGCCACCGGAGCCTGTGCTCCATTGCAATTAAATTAAAATTAAATTAAAAAATTAAAATGGACACCCATCCATTTGAAAGCTAAGCTGGAATGCCCATAATTTTTTAGCAAGACCGGCCGGTACACAAAATTCCAAAATGGCCACATTGCTCCTTCATTGTTTGAAATAAGGAACAGATCGTTGTCTAAGCCAATATCTGGCCTTAAATCTAAAAATAAAACACAATCAGTTTAAAAAAAAACCGCTTCTTCAAACGTACGCCACAAGCTTCTTATTCCAGTGGGAAGAGGCAACTAAAGAGAACCTCATCCCTTCACTGCTTACTTTAATAAAGCGTATACTCTGCATCTGCTATTTAAATTGTAATTATGTCACTCGAGGGAACACTACGGAGCAACCTACTCCATTAGCCAGCTTAGTCTCATCCGTATATACCGTGATAAATTCGTGATGCTGGTCTAAAACATTGTCAGCGTAAACAGCTTGCTGCACCGTGACCGACCTAAAATTATTCTGGGCCTCTTTAAAAGCCAGGATGAAGATTTACTTAAATCCTGGTGGTAAAAAGTTGTCAGATCATAACTGTATTATTCCAAAATTGCACTTGTGCGGTAGCTAAAGGATCTAGTACGAGGATCTACTACGATTAGTGTAGAGGTTTTCAAAGGGTGGGTTCGTAGCTGTATCGTAAACGGGACTGAAAGGTGTCGAGACGATGTGTATGAAGTGTCGCACCTTGATGAGATGCATTCCAGACTTGGAGTAGCCTGCTTGCTGGCAGATATTTCCAGCATCAATTTCCCGAGACTCAGGTTTCTCACAGATCTGAGGGTCTCTACGGCCGTTGCAAAGACACTATAACTTCATGGAGATACCTCATGTTTTTGCGGAGAGATCGAAACTATGGTACATCCGTTGTCATGTCCACAAATTGGAATGAATTTCTCTCATCTTCAATCAGCTTCTGACAAAGCCATCACATTTGCTTCTGTCATCGGCGCGAGAAGAAGAAGCAGTACCAGTTAGTTGTATTCGCGGAGATAGGAATAGGAGGAGGGTGAAGATAGTGTTGGCGGTGTACAAGGCTTTAGTTGGTGATGAAGTTTCAATAAATATTTGCCGAAGAATTAAGAGTAGTGCAGGGAAGGCAAGAGATGGTCACAAGCTGGTAGTCAATTTCAGGTGTAAAATATTCTTTTGTTAATAAGGGACTCAGGTGTAATCGTAAGTTTTCCCGGCGGATCTGTTGCTTGAAGATTTCTTGGGCGTGCAGCCGTGTCAATTGATCGCAGATGTACGAATTTTCGATGACGTAACATGCCATCATCTTCAGGTAGCGTCCACTGGTCGGCGTGAGGAGCGCAGTACAGGACGCGACTGCTGGTCGCATGTTACGCCATCGAAAATTCGTACATCTGCTATCAATTGACCCGGCTGCACGCCCAAGAAATCTTCAAGAAAGGGACTCAGGGATTGGGATAAATTGCCAGTGGAAGTGAGCAATAATTTATCAAAAACGCTCTAAGATTTAAAATTAAAATTCGTAGATGGGGTGGGGAATTTACACTAAAAGGATTTTAGATAACGGAAAAAAGAATCACGCATATAAGAAAGGGGTAACTAGGAGACAAGGTAAATTACAACAGTAAAATGCACTACATCGCAATTAAATAAATTAAAACCCCATTGATTATGAGATGGTCTGAATAAAGAGAATATAGTAATGGGATTTGTTGAAATGCTCAGAAGTAATCCCTAAATGTTCCCAGTATGCAATCTCTTTTCATTCAGATCTTCGTTTAAAAATTGCGATCGGAGTGAAGCAGCGATCATAGTAGGTGAAAACTACCAGCTCCAACGACCACGAGATTATTAACCTACGAAGCGATTAACGTAAAAGAGGCAAGTAAAGCAAATACCTGCGTTAAAATCAAAAGTGAATAGATCGATTAAGAAAAACAAGGACATCTTTATGTTGATTGTAGACTATCCGTTTCACCAGTACTCTTCTACCGAGCGTGGGAGGTGAGCGGTTAACGCTCAGGCCTCGCATTCGGGAGGACGCCGCTTCGAATCCCCGTTCGGCCATCCAGAGTTGGGTTTTCCATGGATTCCCCAAATCACACCAGGCGAATGCCAGAATTCTTCCTTCAAAAGGCCATGGCCGAATTTCTTCCTGTTACTTGTCCCCATTCCCTTAAGTAAAAAAATCCTCTTGTTATTGTGTCTGTATCTATGCTCTTTCTTAAACCGCTAATGTGGCTGGGTGCGCTGAGGCCTCTACACATTATCACACGCTGAACATAGTTACACGTTCCACAGGCACGTGGGAACGCTTCACTTCCCTCATTAGTCGTTAGTACGACTTGGCAGGAGGTGTCAGCAAGGACACTCCGAATTTGACCTTGCCAACTCGACGAAGGCAACCGACCCCTGAATGTTGAGAATTTTTTTTTTATCTGCTTAACGTCTCTCTAACAGCGAGGTCTTTAGAGACGGGAAAGGATGGGGGCAAGGAATGGGAAGGAATTCGGCCATGGCCTTTTGAAGGAAGCATCCCGGCATCTGCCTGGAGTGATTTGGGAAACCATGGAAAACCCAAATCTGGATGCCCGGACGGGGATTCGTACCGCCGTTCTCCCGAATGCGAGGCCAGAACGCTAACCGTTACACCACCACACTCGGTGAATGTTGAGAAAAGGTGGTGAAGAAGATAAAGACAATATATGCTCTTTCTTGGCAATTGATTAGATCATAACATTCCACTTACTCCTTGGATTAGTTTGGTTCTTACACAGTGTTCGGAAGAGTGGGTCTTAGTGGGGCGGCACTGGATTTCACCCTCCTACTTCTTTCATCTCCATCCACAACACTCTACAGTAAAACACACACCCTTACAGTCATCCACACTTACAACACTTACGAACACTTTCACACTGTGTAAGGCAAAGATAAATCACTAGAGTTCATATTCCAAGACGTTCCCATGGAGGTGTAAAAACCCTCAATTGTACCGCCTAAGTCCAAACACGGGCAAGGCGTTACTCTCAGGTAATATAATGATAGCTAAAACATTGCAATAAAGGTATTAAAATATTTTATAAATTTACTAAAATTTCAACAGGTCGCTTATATATTAGAAGGATATCCTAAAAAAATTATTGGACCAGGAAGCTACATCCTCGATGTGGAAATGTTATGTAACATACCAATGGTGGCAGGAGTTAGAACAGTAACATACTGCAAATTAGTCGCTGTAGACAACACAGCTTTAAAGCAAATTTTGTTACCATACCCACAAGCGCTGAAGGACATAAAGGAAACGGTGCAGAATTCGAAAGAACTTATGGCAAGTCCAAAATAACATTTCATTTAATACATTTAGTTTTTTGTTCTATGAAAGTAAATAAAGGGGAAACCGTTTACTTCTTAGTGTTATTTCTCAGATGTATTGAGATAGTAAACTACTCTAGTACAAGTCCAAGAATTTTTGCTGAATATTAAAGTTCAAAACAAAAAGAAATTTCGAAGTTTAAAATATGGAGCTGTCGTTTTATAATTTTTGCTTAATTTGATAATAGAAATGTTTTTAATTATTTGCAGGGAATTTTCGACGAGGAGTTGCTAGCTAGTTCTGGAGCAACGGCATTCACTTCATACGCGACAGAAGAAACCAAGTCTTTCAAATATTTTTGTCACTGCTTTAAGCCAGGAAGAGCTGAGGAAGCAGATTACCAGAAACCATTTGACAATATTTATCTGAAGATAATTGGGTAAGTTGATTTGTACGTGACACCTGTTTACGAGGTATATTTACTGTTTTTATCGTTATTCTCCCTATTAAATTTTTTTAATTAAATGCTGCTTAAAATATACTTTTTATAAGCTTATTAAATTTATTAGTCACAAGATATTTATAAATAAATAATAATTACTTAATATACATATAAAATACAGTACGTTAACGGATTTAGAGCCACATTTTGCTTCTTCCTAATCACATGTTATTCTTTAATAACAGTCATCCTTGACAGTGTGTGACATACAAAACCATTTTACAAGTTATAAGATATCCAACATTTACAGAGTGCTAGTTAAGATAACCTTTTTAAAAGTATAAATAAATAACTATGATAATAATTTTCTTACTGTTTGTAAAACCAACCACCATTTTAGTTAGCCTCCAGAGTTTTTACATCTTAATTACTTTTAAACGATATTTCAAATATCTGCAGGATCAGGTCCAGAAAAACTAGTAAGAAAGAATACGTGTGTAAAATAAATAGCGAATTGATAATAGGTTCGCACTTGAGTTCTCAGAGCGATAAGTCAGTTCTCAGATTAAGTAATTAAAAAAACGAAATAAATATTGTCATAACACGGGTTTTACGCCAGTTAACCTTGAAGAAACGTTCCTCACTTCATAACGCTCAGAATCAAGGTCACCTGCACGTACCAACTTGATCAAAGTCATCCCTGACTAGATTGTTAGCAGTTTCGAGAAACAGCGATGGAATCTAAATGATTTTTTGACAAACTTTTATTCTCAACATCGGAAACTACAGATTCAGCTCTTCAGGGATGTGTTGAGGAAATTAGACCTTTGACAAACATTCACGAAATTTAGCTGTCGACGTGCCCTAAAACCACAACAACAACAACGAAATTTAATTGGAAAGTTAAATTTTGCTATCTGTATTCCTCCTGTTTCGCTATGATTTCAGTATTTACGTTCTTCGACCTGTTCAGGTGGACTTCAGTTCAAGTTATTTCAATATAATAGTATAAACTGTTATTTTAACCAGCATCGACAAGAACAGTAGCAAATACCAAGTAACGTGCCCTTTCTAAACATAGTAGCCAGTACATTTGCTAGAGGTCAGTTTTTACTGACACAAGATCATGCGAATCTTGATTGCCTGCCATGTCTTATTAGGTACTAGCTGATACCCACGACTTCGTACGCGTGGATTAAGAATCTCGTTGCCAGAACTGAATATAGATAGCTGTTGGTAACGTAGGATTGGTTCCAAACAACACCGAGTCGGCATAATATGACAAGAAAGCCATCAATATATAATTCTATCGTCGAACCTGTCTCTTGAAGAGAATCAATTTCCTACATACTTTAAAAACAGAAAAACAAACGAAGGTGCGGGGATGTGGGGGAGGGGGGTTAACTAAGGGAAGCTTTATTTCTGCTTGGTCTTTTCTTCTTTCTTCAGCATGAGCGTCCGATTCTTGGGTTCTAATAACTTAAGCTGCTCGTGCTCTGCTAGAGCTATACTTTAGGCCAGCTTACGCCCGCAAGGCATGTCAGAAGGAAAGCAATATAAACTGGTGCCAGAAACATTTAAGCAGACACAAAGTAATAGTACAGAGAAAATCGACATCAATACTAAATAATACATTTTGTCTCTAAACGAAATTTATTAACAAATCATACACTAACATAATACGCGAGAAGCACAGCTTGAGCAACCGAAGTAACATTACAGACTAATACACACATCCGTCTCTCTGTCGCAATTCGATATGTTAAAAAGTCCTGTGCCCTTCCTACAGATACATAGTATTTCACAGTCAAATCCCATCAACAACACCTGTGGGATCAATATAACGTAAGAAAAGTATACATCTACTCCATTGCTAGACTACCTACGATTTTCGTCGCACTGCATCCCTAAATTTGTGATATCTACAGTGTAACATGCATTCCGAACGGTCGTCGGTCCAGGCGCGACTCATACAAACACAAACAATTTTTTAAAACCTTTGCTTCCATGGAGATTTGAACCAGAGACCACGCCCCAAACATCAGTAAGCAAGCGCTTTAAACACTGAGCTACCAGACCGCTATACGTATAGGTAGTACATAAAGTTACATATCCTACGTGTCTGTCTATGGCCATTTAGTAATTTTTCAAAATTAAATGACAACATGTATTATGTATGCTATGTCCATCCTAATGCCAAATACCATCTCTCGTCAAATTTAATCACGATCGGATTATCCGTTTAGCCCAAGAAACGTAACAAACAGACAAATAGACAGAGTTACTTTCGCATTTACAATATTAGGATAGATACACAGCACACTTACAAAAATGATAATACATTAAAAATTCAAGAAACTCGGTTATGTCGTAACACATATGGCGTGGAATAAAGAAACCAAAACACAGCGCCATCTGCTGGATGGTTACCCAACCTAGATAACCAATTGCTGTGTCGATAAATTAACACATCGCCATCTGTTAGAAACTTATGGAACTATAATAATAATAATTCCGTGTGGTCCCAGTGATCTGATGACAGGGTTTCTATTGGCTGCACATTTCACCCCTGTCGTAGCCGCCTTAACCTAGCCAGCCAATCCTGCCTGGTACAGGGGACCTACAGTTTAACGTGGAATCTGAACCACGGTACTGTCCTGGGGTATCTCACATTGCACAGCTAGCTGTGCTAGAGGTGAAGGCCGGGTTAAGTGCCTACGAAAAACCCCGCTGAGAGAGGGATTCAGACGCCTTAACCAATGAGCACCAGACTGCTCAAAATTACGGAACTTACAAATAATTACAAACAATTGTCCTATGACAAACATTTAATTCACAATAATAAATATTGAGGTCATTAATTGAGATAAAAACTATCATATCTTTTAAGTTGGACTAAATTACACACAGTAAGCCAACTTTCATCAAAATCGGTTAAGTAGTTTCGAAGTTTATCTCGGACAAACATCGTGACGCGAGATTTTATATATATATATATATATATATAAGAATAAGATATAAGATAATCCTTAGTTGGGCTGATGGTCACAGAAACGACGTCAGTTGCGTGGGTATTTGTATTCCAAATCTCGCACAAAACGAGTTCGATTTTCTTTCACCGAATTTAAAAGAAAAAATTATATTATTTGGTTTTTATGCCTTAGATATGGCACAAAATTATATAATTCACCTACAAATTCAAACCAAGAGCGTTGTACCCTTTGTCAGTTATCATAAGGATCCGGCATTCAGATGTCAGGGTGCTTCTGGCCAAGGCTAGTAGGCTGTAAGCTGATGATAGAATTCCAGTTCTGCTCCATACGTCCTCTTCTGTTGTTCAGGCAACTCCGCTAGCACCTTACCATTGCGCTCGCTGGGGCTAAGTTGGTGGCCACAGAAATGGATTTAAGTTATAACAGTAAGAAGGAAGGCAATGGAACCAATTTATTGTCTGAATACCACAGCTGATAAGGTGCCGCAAAGTGGATTCCAACTGTCACCAAATTATCTAAGACCCAACACGGTAGTTACTGGTTCTATGAGTGCAGACTGTAACAGTTAACTGTTAGGCAGATGATCGCCCAGATGGATATGAATGTGAGGGTGGCTACTCAGACATACTCCACTACATGCTGCGACTTCCCAAAAAGTAAAAGACACTGCTTCATAGCTTGTGATTCCCAGGTCGTCTCGGATGACCTACAATTACGAAGGAGGCTGAACTGTAAGGGGGCGTCCATAAATTACGTGAGTTGAAATAGGGGGGTGGGGCGGGCCGGTGAAATCTCACCCCCACCAAGGGGGAGGGGGAGGGGGTTCACGTGAGGTTCCGGCTTTGGAAGTGCGAGTGCGATTTCTAGGGCCCGGGGGGGGGGGGGGGTCTCGCGGACTAGAGCTCACTAGAGAGGGAGGGGGGGGAAATCGGACCAGATCTCACACCAGAGGAGAGGTGGTGGGGGTCCAGAAATCCGTAAAAACACCTCACGTTGACTGCAAGCGGACATATTCCTGGCTGGTCAGTGCTTGAGCACTCTCAACACTCAACATGTCAATGATCGCCGATTGCCACTCGCTTGGCGCAGAATAATTGTGTAATTCCTCAAATAGTAATGATCTTCAAAATGACCTACACGCAGAGGTAAATATGTGTTATTCCCATCCTAACCACTCCATGATAAAATAGCAATTTTCGTGTTATTTGTGTTATTTCTACCTACACAATTAACACACACCAACAAAGCCAATTTTCAAACATCACTGTGTTACAGGCGCATGACAAAGGGCTAGATTAAATTCTTATCAATATTCAAAAGACAACGGACGAGTTGAGGTTGTTAGCACGCATAACCTGTAAAGGATCTGTAAATTCGTGCCCTAAACACATAGGCAGTGGCAGGTACCTCTAAAACAGTTTTTACTGGCAGCACCACCTCGTAAAGCTTAGCGTGGATGATACACTCACAGTACACCTCTAGTGCGGAGTAACTGAAACTGAATGATTCACAAGAGCAAATTAAATTTTTGCCATGCTTTCAATTGAAAATATATTCATGTCTATAAGTTAAGGGATCTTCGAGATCCAATAGAATTAATTGCGTTTTGAAGATAATGTATAGACTAAAATGTGGCTGCACAACAACACATAAACACGTGATAAACCTGTTACCTCAGTAGTAAGCTGCTTAGTGCGCTGCAAACAGCCCGTGTGGGCACAGGTTCTGACTGCGTGTTATGTTCTCTTGACGCACAATATTCGAGCCGTAGATAAGCAAGATGGTCGGATAATCGGCAGATTAGAGGCCTGCACAGCCACAGCTGGGTCAGGAGTTGCAGTAGGTGTGGAAAAAAACCTAGGAGGAGGGAAACATTAGTAAGGATAAGGTCTAACACACACTAATATTCGCCTCACAGCATTGATCATTCAAGACTTGCGTGAGCCACTGGTATGTTCCGCCTCCTACACCAGTTTCCTCAGGACACTCTATATGGTGTAACTCGCATTTTTATCACTAGAAACCCTCACTACCGCTACTCTATCTTTCTTAGTAAGACCCCTACAAAATGACCCTTCATTACCTGTTGCCTGTGCCTAGCTGATACTGCAGAGCAGTTTCCACCTCTCTCATGGCTTGCAACCAGCAGCAAAATCTTTTTTTTCCTATTCTTTATTTCTACGCCTGTTTTTCTGAATACCTGCTGCACCTTACCTAGTGTCTGCCACCTTTATCCTGTTTACCCTACTCCCTCTACGACCTGTTGCCAGCTCTCACCACTTTTTAACCAATCCCAGTAACGATGTCATCATTGATTTCTATTTCTGAAGACTGAGCTACTCACCTCGTTTCATCCATCTTCATGATATTTTTCCTGCTTTAAAAATTTCCTACTCCTAAAACAAAGTATACAAAATCATTGGAGATTCTCATTTAGTTCCCTTTTTCATTCTCCACTACGTTCCCAATGGAACCACGTCTTACGCTCAATTCAATTCACACATTTCGCCTCAAACCTGCGACGGATCACACTTTCAAGGCATATTTTTTTCCTAAGACTTGTACTATTTCCTATACGAATCTCACAAGAATTAAAGGCGATATCGTATATACCTTAAATTTTACTAACAGCCTAATCAGAATTTTACGATACTCTTAGCTGGTTTATTTTCGCTTTTTTAATATTAGATTGACGCTTTATTCTTCAGTTTCCTTACTGTAAGTAATTTCTAGAAAATGAGTACCTAAAATATCCAATAAATTAACATATGCTTATGAATTTTAAAGTGAAACCTACAATGGAATTTAAAATATCGATGCTATGGAGTCTTAATTTGAATAAAAACCAATCCTTTAATTTATTTATTTATTTTACCAGCAAATTGTTGTTTTAATGTTTTAAAAATAATTAAATGACAAACCGTTATATTTCCAACAGTACAGGCCAATAATTATACCTTATGGTTGTGAATTTCAAAAGCAAATGTATAATTAAATTTAAAATATAGATATACTATGAATTCCAGTTTGAATAAAACTACTCACTTAACAATAACATTATTTTATTACTTACAAAGCATTCTTTTATTGATTTTTAACTAATTAAATAGCCATGAATACGTACGAATAATCTGTTCTGAAACCATATTACAAAAACACTTTCTTTCCTCACGTGTAGTCCCGATATGGTTTCTCCATTAACTTTCCTTCTAATCAGAGTAATGGATTTGTCATTCAACATTATCACGGGTCGTCCGAGACACCGCTAAATTGCCTTAGGACAATCAACCCTGTGGGTGGAAAAATCTGACGTTTATTCATGTAATTCAACACTTATACTTCCATTGCAATTTTTTAGTGTAAGTTCTGCTTTCTGCTGATCAAATCAAATTAAACAGCAATGGAGCGCATGCTCCGGTGGCAAATTTCCCTAACACCCATCTTCCCCCTTTTCTGCATCCACCTACATTTACCCTTTACATATTTTAACTTTAAATTCTTTCAACGTTTTTGGTAAAATATTTATCATTTCTCTTGATAACTTATTCCAATCTCTGACACCCTTACCTAAAAAAAGGGAATCTTCCTCCACCCTTGTGCCTGAAATCGAGTGCCAGCTTGTGGTCATGGTCATCATTTCCCTTCCATGCATTACTTTCAGTTCTTACACCAATATCTTTCCATGCCTCATCACCAATATACGCCCTGTACACTCCCATGACTCTCTTCACCCTCCTTCTGTCTCTCAATGAGTCCCATTCCAGCTCCTTTATCATATCTGTTACTGATTGCGTTCTGCGATAATTTCCAAAAACAAATCTAGCAGCCCTTCTTTGCACCTTCTCCAACTCCTGTATTTGACTCAAAGTGTGGGTCCCATACTACACTACCATATTCGAGCAACGGTCTGATCAAAGTTTTGTAACCCAATACCTTTACTTCTCTCTTACATCCGCTCATCACTCTCTCCAACAAATGCAGAATTTTGAAACCTTTTCCTACTACCTGTCCAATGTGATCTGCCCAGTTAAGCTTGTTATCAAATGGAATGCTAAGATATTTACATTTCGAGTCTTCAATAAGCAATTCTTTTCCCACCTTATAATCACCTTTAGTTTTTTACTTGTGTAGAAAATTCCGTCTATGTGAGTCCTATCATTCACGAATCCTCTAATCTTATAGAAATTGTGGGCGACACACTACCAACAATGCTCACTTTTCTGTGCTTTTACTCAGTTAATTTCTGTCAGTTTCGTGCCTTCATTCCTTTCCAGTCATGGATTTTCTCCGTATCGCAGTGCCAGTAATATTGTCTTATTCACAGTATATACTATATAGTTTTGTCTCACTGTTACATTTGAAAAGTAACATTACTCATATTTCTCGTTTGTCTGCCAGGTTTTTTCTCATACGAATTGCAATTTTACCTGATGGTACCTTCTTGAAAGCTTGGGAGATACTTCGAGCACTGTGTGCATTGTTTACAGCTCTGTTACATCCCTTACACGCACTGTTCCAAAACGAAATTCTTTATTATATTGTAAAAGCATTGGATATTTCAGCTTATGTCGATATGTAAGTACAATTATTTATTCACATAATACCTTATTTTATTCAAAAACTTGAATCTTCAAACTTAGTACCACTGTATTTTTGGAATAGTCTGTTAAAACTGTATTTATACGTACTACTTAAGATTATCATTGTGATTTGAACTAAGTTACCTCGCAACTTTCACCTTGTGTATAACGTTTATATTAAACAGAAGAGTTATAATTAAAATCTTGTGTAGTGCCGAAGCATTAGATTAGAAAGTTTTCATAAAATGCAGGTAATTTGTTGACAACATTTATCGTGAGCAAGAGCATCACATGCTGTTTAATGTCAATGTGAAACAACACGAACAAAAATAATTAAATAGCGATAGGTTAGAGCATGCATGCAGGAGTTAGAAAATATAATAAATACATCTAATCCATTAAAAACGCTGTTAGGTCTCCTTCAGCGGGCCAATGACGGCCGGAGATGTTTCACTCTCTGAACATAGATGTCACTGTTGTAGCACATTACATATTTCTCAAATGAAAATACACAAATCAAGATAGCTGTTTACTTTGTGTGATATATTAGTTGAGTGTAATAATTTAATATGTTCTTCCTTTTTTCAAAACCAGCCACAAAAAAATTTATATCTTTATACGAGCAATTCTTATACATATGCTATCTCGAAAAAGGATCTAACGATTTTGATGAAATTTCATATAGACCATATATAAATAATATTTTGCTCTTCAAATTTATCTGAACAAGTATCTTCCATGCAAAAGCGCAATTTTACAAACAAACAAAAAACAAAACAAAAACCAAGATCAATTCCTGTGTTTGGAATCTCGAAAACGGCTCTAATGCCATCTCGTAGAAGTTTCCGGTACCAGTAATGTTTTTATTAAGTACATTGGTATGCAAAACTTAAGGACGAGATTGATAAGGTGGCTTAACATATTTATTACTCGATGGAAATGAATAAAAGTGCAAGAGCACATTGGCAAAGGTCTCCCATACATGCACAGGAAGCTGAACGTCACGTGGCGTGAAGTCAGCTCGATTAGAGCGTTAATGTGTCTGGCCCGCAACACGAGACATTTGAAGCAACGGTACAAGAAAGTGTGTGTCAAACAGCGAGCTGTTATGGTGCACTGTAGTGATTGTCTTCATAGCAACATGTCCCAGAGCCAACATTTGTTGATTTCAAAAGGGGAAGAGAAGGCCTTTTGGCAATAACCAAATATACAAATACGAAGCTTAAGCTAACTGCGCACTTTAAATTAACACTGGAGTTACTACTTCACGTAACGGTTGCCGACGGTTGCTGGAGATCAACTAGCTGCTACTCTGCGACGACAGAAATTATTCAAAGATAAAATCTAACTACACTTTAAATAAAATATACAGAACTGGCGGCACTTGACTCCACGGTTGCTGGAGGTTAAATCATAGCATAAGAATTTTTTTGGCAGACAGTAAGAAACAATGAAGTTTATTAAAAACTCAGAGAATCGTACATACGTAATCGCGAAATGTACCAGTCAAATAAATAACAGTTATTCGTTTTCGAAATTATGGTCTCCGTCATCTAACGTAAAATGCATTTATTTATGTAAAATTCTAACCAAGTGCTCTGATGATCTAAGCAGAGTAACTTATTCATATAACGAAGGATATAATTAAAAATGATTCTTTTCCTTACAAGCTTTTCCAGAATAAATTCCTACTACCATCATATATGATACTCTTAGTATTTGATAAATGTGTTAGCTATTAAATGAGATTTAAGGTAACCTTTTTATCAGCTCAATTTATAAATGGCAATTCAACAACGATATTCCTGCAGCCAAATAGTGGCGAGCAGAGATATTAGAGATTATTTACACAGTTTAATAAATACGCAAGCGCAAGGTCTCTGCTATTGGTAAATTCCAAATCTCATTCCGGCCTATGCTCAATTTTAATTTAATTAAAACTTTCGCTAATGTTGCTGTTTGATTAAAGTTTATTTATTACGGTTTATTTCCTTTTTACATATTTTACTGAACACTTTCGTTAGTGGTATTTGTTCACGTTTATCCATTTTTTATATTATACTCTCCGTCATTTATGGTAAAATAAAGTAAAGTAAATAAATCGTGATTACTGGAGAACGCGATTCCGCCAAGAATTGCCGTGGTAAAACGCAAGACTCCTCTAGAAATACTTTCCGAAGTACATTTAACTGTATTATGCCGGTCCAGACTGTAATACAACCTAATTCCTGCTTGAAACTAATGGTACAGTCTGTATTACAACGGAATTACTGCTTGAAAATAATAGTGGCTTGCGATTGACTACAGCAGTATTATTACGTCATTACTGAATGTTATTTTGGCGGAATCGCAATCTCCAGTAGATCCGATCGTTATTCATTTTTCCACACAAGCTATTCCTGAATAAATTCTTAGTACCACCATAGGTTATACCCGTCGTTATTCATATGAGGGTAATAGAAGCTATGATTTTCGAACGCAATATTAGTGGAGGTTGTGGTTAAGTTGACCAGAATAGCAACTGACACATTTTGTTACAGCATAATTCACTCTGAAATGAATTTTACAAACCAATTAAACTGCTTTCAGAAGCGGCATGTTACTAAAGGTATTTATTAATGCGGGTGGAAGTAGTTCCATATTTAACGTGCTGAATTGTGCCTGGACTAGGATTTAAAACTGATATTACATGGATAGGAAAAGTTTTTGGGAGTCCTAATTTGGTTTAATTTCATTGGCTCTTTACTTCCGTCGTCATTAATTCAGTAGAAGTTACTACTGTATGGCTATGTGAACTGCAAATGAAATATGTAGAAAACTACGAAATCAAGGCTAATGGTATTATGTAATATCAATTCCGTAGAATTAACCAACTGCAGAAAGTGAACTGCCAGAATATTGCATTCAAACGGGCTCGAAGCTAGTATACATAGATTGTATAATACTGCCAATGACCTGACATATTACACTATACACCATGTAGTTAGGTTTTTGCTACTCACCTAAGCCATATGAAAACGTGTTATTTCCAGAAGCAGCTATCAAGATTTTCGAAGTAGTGTCAGGCTTGATATTCTCGAAAGATAATGAAGATATTATTAGTAATAACCTAATAACATTCCGATTTAAAAACCTTTCCCTCTTAAAATGATGAACTTTAATAGTATGAAGGTGAAATATTTTTAATCTCTTAAAGTTTTGTACTGAATTTCACTGAAGCGTCCCGGTTGTAAGAATTCATACAATATTAAAAATAATTTCGAAATAAACTTAGCACTAGTTTACACTCATGCTACTATGATAGCTCTTTTAACCAAAAGATGTATTGGTCACTATCAGTTCTGCGCGACTTCGTCCGCTTGAAAGTGTGTTAAAGTGTAGGGAGAGTCAAAAAGGATTTAGGAATGATATAGAAATTTATTGAGATCACTTACAGAATCGGTAGATGTGTCATTTTGTATCAAGTGTCATTTTGGTTCTATGTGACTACCATTTGCCATGCGGCAAACATCCCACCGGTAATCACTTTCTTCCCACACTCGTTGCAGCAAATCGGGCGTAACTTGTACAATGGCAGCGTAGATACGATTTTAGATATCTCAACAAATTTCTATATCATTCCAAAATTTGTAACGTACTTTTTGACTCATCCCGTATAAGAGTTTTTGTTACTGTTCAAAGTATGACCAGCTGAAAAATTTATACTTTGGGCTAGAAAACGTAGTTAACTGAAAGACAAAAGTACCTTACAGTCGGGAAATAGATTTTAAAAAAAAGGTGTAACGCGAGCCGAAAGATACGGGTGCGAACATTACTCACTTAGCCGCAAAAGAAGTCCTGAGTCATCATAGTCAGAATTCGTCATGGCTGCCAACTTCTTCACTCCAGATCCATTATGCACGATGGAATATTTGTAGTAATTTTGATTTTTCACATATGTTACGAACGGAATTACGGTGTGATACTTATGATACAAACACTTACTTGCTTACTTACTTCCTCTTCATGGATAGGCCAAAAGCCTGTTCCGACCTCATTCTTCCGACCATCTCTTCCTAGGTTATCCAATGTCCCTTCTGCCTGTGGGATGGTACTCCAGGGCAAGCTTAGGAAATCTACCATTCCCCATCCGTAGAACGTGGTTCTTCCAGTTATTTTTGGTAATTCTATCATTTAGCGGGGAGATATTCAGTTTGTTTCCCTTATTTCTCCATTCCTCCTCCTATCATTTAGGGAATATCCTTTTACTGACCTTCAAACTTAATTTCAGATGATTGAATTTTGTTTTAGTATTGTGCTTTATTTACCCATGTTTCACTGCCATATAGGCAGAGTCAGTACCGCCATTGTTTATAAAACTTGAGTTGCGTCTCCTCTCGTGCTTTACCTTTCAGTGTTCGTCGAATTGTTCCACACATATACTGAAATCGGTGAAGTTTCTTCTTCACCTCGTTATCCTCATTAAAAGATAATTCAAATCCGAGATAAGTAAAGCTGGAGACTTGTTTCCATTGGCTGATTGTCTACCACTATTTTAACTCTGATAGGGTATTTCCGTTGTCATGCCATAACATTCGTTTTTGCACGAGAAAACTGCAGATTTTAATCTTTGCTGATAATGTTTAATATATGAATTCCTTTTTGAAGTCCATCTTCATTTTCCTGGATTATAAATTGATCAGCTGCAAACAACATAGTGTTTATATAAGTTGTTGCTTATTTTTATAACAGGACGGACATTTTCTTTCCATTTTCCCTAAGTCATCTATATATATATTGAAGAGTGTTGGAGACAGGCTACAACCTTGCCGCACTCCTTGGTTAATCACTATTTCTTCTGTAAGTTTATTTCTTAGATCTATTACAATTTGTGTCCTTCTATACATATCGTGAATAACTTGTATTAGATGTTCTGGATATCCATTTTCTTTGCATTATTACCCATAGTTTTTGTCTATTTATTTTATCGAACGCCTTTTCATAATCTATAAAAGCAATGAAAATCTTTAAATTAAATTATCTTTTCTTTTCCAATAGTTGTTTAATGCAGAATATATTATCTATGCAGGATCTTCTTTCCTAACCCACATTGTTCTTCTAATAGGAGAGCATCTGCTATACACAGACGGAAAAAAAATCCCAACACCAAGAAAGACTTGTGTTAGATAAACGAAATTTGGTAGGCGTGTTTATACATCTGAAAGATGACATCGATTCAAATTTCGCGCTTCGCGCATAAGTGTGGCGCTAGTAGCGCTACTCAGAGCTTGCAAATCAGGTTTGCTTTAAATACGCGCTGTAAAGTTTGTGAACGTTATTTACCGCTGAGATTTGACATAGTGAGTTGATGTTAGCCAAGAATGCCTTTAAGAAGACGAAGAAGCCATTATCAACAGCTCACCGAGTTTGAACGAGGTCGTGTAATAGGGCTACGAGAAGGTGGATTTTCTTTTCGCGATATTGCAGAAAGACTTGGCCGGAATGTATCCACTGTGCATGATTGTTGGGTGCAGTGGTCAAGGGATGGTACTGCCTCAAGAAGACCGGGTTCCGGGAGGCCACGTGGCACTACTGAGAGGGAAGACCGCCGTATTCGGCGTACAGCTGTGGCGCATCGTACTGCGTCTGCGGCAGAAATTCGAGCTGCAGTTGGTACCACAGTGACACAACGAACTGTTAGAAATCGGTTACTTCAAGGACAGCTCCGAGCCAGGCGCCCTGTAGCGTGCATTCCACTGACTACAAGCCATCGCCGTTTGCGACTCCAGTGGTGTCAAGCCAGAGCTCATTGGAGGACGGAGTGGAGATCTGTTGTGTTTTCTGATGAAAGCAGGTTCTGCCTTGGTGCCAGTGATGGCCGAGTGTTGGTCAGAAGGAGGCCAGGGGAACGCCTGCAACCAAACTGTCTGCGGCCTAGACACACTGGACCTACACCTGGAGTCATGGTCTGGGGAGCAATTTCCTATGACAGCAGGAGCACTCTTGTGGTTATACCAAACACACTGACTGCAAATTTGTACGTCAGTCTGGTAATTCAACCTGTAGTGCTGCCATTCATGAACAGCATTCAAGGGGGAGTTTTTCAACAGGATAACGCTC
Organism: Vandiemenella viatica; assembly: GCA_031002005.1. Taxonomy (NCBI): domain Eukaryota; kingdom Metazoa; phylum Arthropoda; class Insecta; order Orthoptera; family Morabidae; genus Vandiemenella; species Vandiemenella viatica. The sequence goes on from JARYHS010011408.1 coordinate 116,405,086, forward strand.
GCCCTCATACCGCTGTTGTCTCGCAACGTGCTCTACAGAGTGTCGACATGTTACCTTGGCCTGCGAGATCACCAGATCTGTCTCCAATTGAACACGTATGGGATATCATTGGACGACAACTCCAGCATCATCCACAGCCAGCACTGACCGTCCCAGTATTGACAGCACAAGTACAACAAGCATGGAACTCCATACCACAAAGTGACATTCGAAACCTGTATGACACAATGCATTCACGTTTGCAGGCTTGCATTCAAAATTCTGGAGGTTACACCGGCTATTAATTTAACAGTATTTCACATTTGAAATGCATTTTCTTGAGCTTAAATTAACCTGTGATCTTGAAAATTTAATCAATTAAACATGTTAACTTGACAAATGCATTGTCCAAATTTCATTACTCTACAATAATTTTTTCTTGGTGTTGGGATTTTTTTTTCCGTCTGTGTACATTGAGCCTGTTATTTATTATTTTTGTATATATTTTGTAGCATGTATTTAATAAACTAATTCCTCGATAGTTATCACATGAATTCCTATCTCCTTTCTTAAACAGTGAAATAACATTGGCCTTCCTCCATTCTTCGGCCATGATTCTCTTTTTCCAACACATATTAGTTAAGTGTAAATATCTAAATTTCACAATCCTTCCCCCATACTTAAGCAATTCTAATTCTTCTGCCGGTGGAACTGAATAAACTTCATTGTTCTCGTTAATTTTGGTAACGATTCGCTTGCACTTGCACATGCTTTATCAGGAATTGCAGCTGTGTTGTTGGAAGGCGGTCAAACAGCTCATTGAGCATTCAAGTTGTCGCTGAATATGTGAATCAATGAAACTCCAACGTGCAACCTTTCAAACAACTGTGCGATGGCCAAAGTTTTTTGAAGAACGCAAATTGATCGTTTGGGACGTACGATGGCACATAAAAAGTCTTTGGCGGAATTAGACTGAACGGTGCAAGATCTACTAAACAATCTAAACCTGTTTAGTGGTGCGATGATAGAAGTCGAAATGTAAATAAAACACCTTGATATTCATTGAGATTTCAAATTTAATAGAAGAAAATAAATCACATGGTTAACATCAAATACTGCCTTAATTGGCTAGTTGACAAAATTTGAAGAATAGGTTAATACTTTACCTTAGTATCTATTTTACTAAAAAAAACGTGTTATTTTTTTTAAAATAGAACATTTACATTATATATTTTGCATTTTAAAAAACGAATTTAAATTTACCGCGAAACGCTCAAGACTGTCATGGCGTCTTGAATGACGTCACACTATCCGAACTGAAACAGAGGAGTCGTGCATGTATATGGCAGGTGTCAAGTGTTCTTTACTTAAAAATGAATTCCTCGTTTTATGAGTACTGTATAACACCCCAGTGTAAAAGCACAACAATAAAAACGCCAAACAAGTTATTTATATATGTTCCAAACAATGAACAGATACGGGAAAAGTGGTTAAAACTTGCAAGGAGGGAGATTGTTCATCGTTTATCTGCAGACTCATGAATCTATTTTTGTGAAGATCAATTTGGTGTAAGTGTTTTGTGTACAATATATTTCTAAATCTAAAGCAAAACTGATGAATTTTGCAGAATCACTGCTTTTCAAGTACTGACAACATAATATGGATGAGTTGAGGTTGTTTTGGTTTTATGATATATAATCTTTCTTTAGTTACGTTTAATATAATTAACACACTCTGGCAGCACTATCATTACCGTGGTGAAACAATCTGTTGATAGATTCTTATGCAGCTCGATGAAACAAATCGAAAATAAAGAATATTTTTTTTTTTAAAATATCTCTCATGATTCTCGAGATATCATAACTGAAAGGTCATGTTGTTAGGCTGATATGAAGCTTAAAGCAGACTGAAATTGGCAGTGCCATAGCTCTGAAATTTGTCACACCTGTTTTTGAGGATATACTTTTCTAGAAAAGGTGTATACAAAAGCAAAAAGAAACATACCTTAGACGTGATGCAACTGAAAAGTTACGATACGGGCACAGCACAGAAATAATAGTACCTAACAACAATCATATCCAATGACATTATTCAAGCCGGAGATAGTATCAAAGTGAGGAAGGAAATCTTTTGTTATTTCGCTTAGGTTTTCCTTCTGGTTTAGCTATTTAACACTTGCTTATACTTCGCAAATGTAACCTCATACCAGTATCAATTAATTTACAAAACGTATGTCTCAGCAATAGGTTATTGCCTACAAAACTGAAATAATGCCATTTATAGTGTATAATTGACACTTGTGTATACTTACATCGAAGATTTAACATTGCGGAATTCATATGAGCAAAAGTCGATGTTTGACGCGACAAAACTGCCAAGTGTTACGGCGTCAATTTTGGGCAAATTGCTACTGTTTGCTTTGTTAAATCCTTGTCCCATAGCGAATTACACTTGTCTTTCGGCATATAACTGAGAACAACTGTGTTCACGTGACAAAAGTTCCTACAAACGAATAATTTACGAACTAACCTGTTCTGTTCCACGAAAATGTCAGTAACAACTCTGGCGTGTGGGATGGTGTGACGTAATGGTTCCTGATTGGCGTTCGTGGTCACGTGACTAAATGCCTGATTTTGCGAATTTATTTTCTAAAATAATAACAATCTTTATCTTTTATAATAAATAATTTAGTTTTTTGCTATCTCCTTAGCAAGGTTAATCATTAAAAACTGTTACGCGTCCGATTTATTTTTAGTGGACACAAGGCAATTCAGTTGTGACAAATTCTGGAACAAAACCACATGGTTCCAAGTCGATCACATTCCAGGCACATCACACATTTCTGGCATTTCAGTAGTTTACTGCAGATGGAATTCATCTTAAATGTAAAATTTTCCATTGGCGTACTTCTGAATGTACGTACTTCTCAAATTGAATATCCACGGACACAATCATTAATAAAATGATCACTCATAAATAGGTTTTTGTCTCATTTTTGCTTTGTTTAAGCATTCTCAATAGCTTTTCACAAATTCACAAAACGACCAGAAACAAATTTATTGAAATTTGGGCAGGACAACATCTGTCGGGTCAATAATAAATAAGCGGCTTTTACAAGCGCCATGGTAGTGAGGGTATCGTCATGTAAACTATTCCCTATTTGTACTGATTTCTACAAAAATTTTGAACAAAGAAAAATAGAATGTTAGTTGTCTTCATTTAGGATTTAAATTTTGGTAAAAAATAATTTGTAATGTTACAGAGAGTATATAGTAGCAAATAGAAGACGCAGTTAACAAATTGAACATACAAACACGACATTTCTTTTTTTTCAAGCTTTATATTAGGACGTATATACTACGAACGGAATTACAGTGTATCATACTATTTCATATCCGCGACTGAAGATATCTCTTTGTGAACTTACCGACAGTTCGATTTAAAAAGAAATTTAAGGTTAAGTGCAGATTCACATTTCTTGCTCCCGAAATATTATTCATCAAGTGCATCAGTTTTAGCGCTTTTAAACTAAACACACATGCATATATCGAAAAGTTCTTGCTTTTATTTCTTAAAAGCAGCGTAGCACTACCGTCTACAAAGTAGGAAATTCTTTGGTGTTTGCTAATTGACAATGGCATTTTGTAAAGGAACTATTCGTTTTTGCGGGATAAAAACTACCCTATGTCATTACGCACACGATTTACTAGCTCCATGCCAAATTTTATTTAAATCTGTTGAGCGTGTAGGCAGATAGAACATCCAAACTTTCTCATTTATATAGATATTGATTGATAGATACCTTAGTATTTCATTGATTAATTATTTCTCAACTGTAACCACTTTATATCTACATGATAATAATCAATTACTTTCAATGTTTCTGTTTTCTGTAGGTTCGTGAGATTTAATGTTGCGTATTACAATAAAAACAATTTGCTGGTGACACACCCATACAAAACAGCAGTTAACTACTTGACACGTAGTTTCATACTTGACTTTGTCGCCTGCTTTCCTTTTGAAATATTTTTGAATATGACAGAAATTAATCAGTAAGTAGAAATATAATCTTTTATTGATTTACATCATTATACTCTCTCTTGTAATGTTACGAATAGTAACCTCTGTTATCCCTTCAAGTAAATTATTTTCGCTTTTAATAAAAAGATATTGCTAGCGTGTATAAAGTAAATGTACAACTGCTAATTAGAAGTAGGGACACAAATAGGTGCCAAAAGTTTGGATATTAGTGAGAATTATCTCTTCTTGTTTCAAGTATTATCCTTCAAGGTATTGTTGTAGATATTTGCACTTAAATATTAACTTTTTATCAGCATGTATATTCTCTTATTCAAACTTTTAATTTTTATAAAAACGTAATAATATTTATGTTATAGATATACGAAATGTTTTGCTAATGTTGTAGAGAAAAATTTGGAGGATTGTTTTGTAGAATAGCTAAGGGAGTCAGGAATTGAAATAAACTAGAAGGGAAGTGATAAAAAATTTACAAAAAAACGTTGAAATTTAAAATTAAAATTCGTTAAGTTGGCTGGAGGAGAAATTGCACTCGAAGAATTAAAGATAAAAAACAAGAACGTGGTAAAATGAAGGTATATAAGAAAATTGCAACCTGAGCATGCGCTCCATTGGAAATTCAATCTTCTTGAAATGTTCCCACTACCTCTCCATTATAAAGGCGTCCTTCTTTCTCGCTCTGATCCATCCCTGCAATATCGTGTCAATTCTGAAATATTACAGTCTTAATATTTGTGCCTATAACCAGCTTCAATTTCTACCTATCTTAAAACTGAAATCCTCCCTCCCCTCTCTTAAGCCCCTCAGAACTGCTTCATGGTTACTGACTCTTTCTCAACACGAAACTCCACAAAGTTATCAACAGGCTTTCTTATTCTTCTTTTCGATTTCTTTTCGAATTAATGTGTAAGTCCCATTTTATGTTACTTTGTACTGTTACTCCCAGATATCTCACAGAATCGACCATATCAATAACTGAACAGTTTATCTCGTACTTATGAACAATCAGATTCTTTTTGTTAGTTATGCTCATTGTTTTGCACTTTTTACAATTTAGTGTAACTTGCCATTCAGCGCACCATGCCAAAATAACATCCAGATCACGCTGAATTTCTAAACAATCGGCCGAATTCCTTACTTCCCTATAAATAACCGCATCATCAGCAAACAATCTAAAAATGCTTTTCACTTTGTATCCGAGATCGTTTATAAAAATTAAGAAAAGAAGTGGTCGTATTACACTTCCTTGAGATACACCCGATGTAACATCTAGATTAGAAGAACTTTCTCCTTCAACGACCTACCGACCAGTTAGAAAATCCTTTATCCATTCACAAACCTGATCAGATATACCGTACCCTCGAAGCTTCGCTAAAAGGCGGTTGTGTGGTACAGAGTCAAAGGCTTTCTGAAAATCGAAAAAAATTGCATCTACTTGTGAACCTGTATCAATAACTTTCATTACCTCATGTGTAAATAGGGCCAGCTGTGTTTCACATGATCTTTTCTTCCGAAATCCGTGTTGATTTGTTGTTACAAGACAAACAAATAGAACTAGACAGGTGTCCTGCATGAAGCTCAGCTCATCTACTTTGAGATGAGGGGAAGCCATTTACTTTACTGAATAAGTAAGAAAGAGAGAAATTAAAGTATACATATCTCGAAAAGTATCGAGTTTCACAAAAACAATTTTTCTGATAAACAATTTGCACCAACTCAAGATTGTCACGGACCAAGTTCATTTGCTCACTACTCTTCCCCCTTCACTTGATGTTCCTTTTGGTGCCATTCCCGTGCCTGCGCACAACCCTCTTCCCCCACTTTCAGTAGCCCGTATTTAGACCCTAGCTCGTATTTTGACCCTAGCCCGTCTTTGGACCTTCTCCTCTATTGGATTGCTTTTAAAATCACTACTGAGAATATGGATATTTGGATTGGTAGTCTAAACGCCGAAGTATGCTGTTATGCCGGATTTCTTGCTCTCTCTCGATCCATCGGTATATATTTGTCTTCATCCTTCCCAACATTATTAGAGACAGCTGCTTTATGATCCCAATATTTTGTTCCTTCTTCTTTGACACTTCTGCTATCGCGTTTTTACATACAAATGTTGGTCCAGTTCTGTCCTTTGCCACGGTTGGCTTCACTATACATGTCGCTGATCTCTGTGGTTGTTGTGTTCCATTGGGTAGTTATTTCCCAGCATTTTATGAGACTTGCGTTCTTTTGTGATTCGTGAGTTTTTGATGTGTATTAGTGTTCTAAAGCACGTACCATTCTCCCCAGTGGATCCTTACTTTAAACAAGAATTTTAAGACTCAATTTCTTCCTTCTCAATGATAGTGGTGGCGTTGCCATTTCCACTTCCATTGCCAGTACTGGTATGGTTCTTAGAAGACAACCGGCTATTCTCAAAGCAGCGGCCTATAGGGTGTACAGTTATTTGAATGCATTTTCATTTAGGAACCCACGATATTCAGTTCTGCTTCTTATTGAAACTTACCTTTGCTTGATGTGGTCAGCATTTTGTAGACGTTTAGTCCTTGTAGCGCTGTTTATCCTCTCTCTTCTACACTGCAGATCCAAAGAAACTGGTACAACTGCCTAATATCGTGTAGGGCCCTCGCGATCACGCAGAAGTGCCGCAACACGACGTGGCATGGACTCGACTGATGTCTGCAGTAATGCTGGAGGGAATTGACACCTGTAAGAGTACGAGGGGGTGGAGATCTCTTCTGAACGGCACGTTGCAAGGCAACCCAGATATGCTCAAAAATGTTCATGTCTGAGGAGTTTGGTGACCAGCGGAGGTGTTTAAACTCAGAAGGGTGTTCCTGGAGCCACTCTATATCAATTATGGACATGTGGAGTGTCGCATTGTCCTGATGGAATGCCCAAGGCCATCCGAACGCACAATGGACATGAATGGATGCAGAATCGTATCTAGACGTATCAGTGGTCCAATGTCACTCCAACTGCATACGCCCTACACTATTACAGAGCCTCCACCAGCTTGAACAGTCCCCTGCTGACATGCAGGGCCCATACATGTCCATCCGCACGATATATTTGGAAACGAGACTCGTCAGACCATGCAACGTGTTTCTAATCATGGTCCAATGTCGGTGTTGACGGGCCCAGGTGAACCGTAAAGTTTGTGTCATGCTTAGCAAGGGCACACGAGTGGGCCTTTGGCTCCGAAAACCCATATCGATGATGTTTCGTTGAATGGTTCGCACGCTGACACTTGTTGATGGCCCAGCATTGAAATCCGCGGCAATTTGCGGAAGGGTTGCACTTCTGTCACATTGAACGATTCTCTTCAGTCGTCATTGGTCCCGTTCTTGCAGGATCTTTTTCCGGTCTCAGCGATGTCGGAGATTTGATGTTTTACCGGATTCTCGATATTCATGGTGAACTCATGAAATGGACGTGCACGAAAATCCCCACCTCATCGCTACCTCGGAGTTGCTGTGTCCCATCTGTCGTGCGCCGACTATAACACCACGTTCAAACTCATTTAAATCGCGATAACCTGCCATTGTAGCAGCAGTAACCGATCTAACTCCTGCGCCAGACACCTGTTGTCTTATATAGGAGTTACCAACCGCACTCTGAGTGTTTGCATGCGCATGCCTATACCAGTTTATTTGGCTCTTCAGTTTATATGCCTTCTCCAGGATAGCCACAGGCCTAAGAAGTTCGTTTCCTTAACGCATTCCATATACGTTCCATATATACTGATATTAAAATCTCCATTTATGAACTGTCGTTGCGTGAAGATTCCTACTTTGCTTTTGTGGATGGGTGCTTTATATCTCATTCACTAGTTCCTCTAGTATAGTTCCAGCCTTTTTTTATCTTTGGCTGGATCACATATACCACAAAGTCGTCCGCATATTGCACGAATGTTGTTAATTTTCTCCACTTGTTGTTTCTTGTAGTATACTTGTGTACATTGAGTAATGAACGGAGTCACCTTGGGGTAGTGTCTGATATAAATGCTTAATAAAGTCACTCTGCTTCTGCTGTATGTAGTATATTTACTCAATGCTCCAAGTAAGTAGTGCACCACTTAGTTATTTCTCTTGACAGGCCGATGTTGTTCAAGGCTTCGACTTATATGTGCCCCATCCGATAGTGAATCATCAAGGAGAACCTTGTCGATTCGATACCAAGACTTTTTACAAAATGAATCCATCAAAGCTGCCCTCATTTCATCCTTCCATCGTATTAGTTTCAAATTATCTTCCGCAAATCGCTTTAATTTTAGCCTTTCCACATTGGCGCTCTCTGTTTCGTGGAAGTCACATTACTACAGTGTCTGTCCCAAAAGTAAGTTGAATAAGTACAGGAAAAAAGATTAATTTCAGATGAAGGTACAAGCAACTAAAATTCTTGAAAGTAGCTTCCTTCCGCGTCGAAAACCGGCACCAGCGTTTTTACCAGTCGCTGAACGCACTCTGAAATGCTCCTTCATACACCTCGTCGACGCTTCTTTGACAGCTTCCAAAATCCCAAAATAGTGGCCCTTGAGTTCCTACCTGATCCTCGGAAACAAGCATAAGTCGGGGCTGTACGGCGGCTGGGGCAGTGTTGCCACACAGCGTTTCTCTAAAATTATATATCTTCATTTTAGATATAGTCACACCATAGATATTTTCAGAGTGAAAAATTGAAACATAATGAGTTATTATTATTGTGTTTGTTATTATTCTTACATATAGACATAGATCATGCAATAATAATGATAATGAGACAAGAAATGTATAACACTAAAAATGATATATAATAATATATAAATATAAATGAAATAAATTTTTAAAATATGGATCCACAAACAATGTATTTTTAATACATTGGTTTTCACTACTTTGGCAATTATAAAATAAATATATTTTGTAAAAGTGAGATGCATCTCACGGGCCGAAAAATATTGGCCACCCCTGGTCTAGGGTATACTATTAGACAGTTATTTCTCCAAGATTTTAAATATATTACATTATTGATTATTCCATACTTTGTATTTAGGATTTTTGTAGCACTTTTAATTGTTGTTGTATCGACTTTTTTTAAAACGAAATTTTCAGTCCAGCTTTTTCAGTTGTATCTTACAAAATGTTTATCTTTACTGTTTGTGTTTCCACAGCTTCTGAGACAATTGCTAAATCATCTGTAAAAGCTATCCAATTGAGTCTGACTCAAGTTCTTTCAGCTCAATTTGATGTCTTGAATTCCTTTTTCTTTGAGTATTGTATTAAATTTTTCAAGTGCAGTTGCCTGACTCCATTATTTAATTTTCTCCATGGAATTGTATTTTTGACACTATATTCATCAAAAAATATTAATAATATCTCTATATCCTTTTATATCCTGGTAAGTATCCACCATTATCGAATATCCTCTTACAAAACCGGTGAACAACCAAGACCCTTAATTTTTCTTCTCGTATATCCCTACAGAAATCTACCCCCACTAAATCACGACTACTCTATGAAGTGTAATAATTTTTGCTAATCAGTATGAATATATCCATCAGTTTCTTGATGCATTGGTTATTCCATTACTGAAATTAAACATGCTGAAACACCTAAAATTGTCAGGTTAAACCATAGTAACTACTCAGACAAATTTTATTATGTTCTCTCAATTCAATAAGTTGTCATATAGTGGGGAGGAAAGGTGTAGAGTTACCCTTCCAACAGTTCATAATTTTTCTTACTTAGTGAACCGTTTCAGCTTGTTGATTATTATTATTATACAATTGCTACTACAGAAACACTAACAGAAATATTTCATTAAAGCATATATTACCAATTTTTTCAGTGAGTTTAACAAGGATCGTCTCTTTGCCTGTATGAACAGACTTTTACAATGTTATCGCATCCTGTTGGGTGATAGATATCTTCGGGAAGATGTTACAAAAAGGAATGCTTTATCTCGGTATGAATGTTTACACTATGTAATGAAAACATTAATTACATTTATAGAAGTAATTAGGTTTAAGGTTTCTTTTATTAAAAAAGTATTTCCATCTAAAACGAGTTCGTTCTTAAGGTTCTATCGAAGTTAAGATTAGATTAAACATGTTAGTTTTACCTACTTGTAAGTGTCAACATGCCAATAATGTTTCCAACTACCGATTACTGCTTAGTTTCTTAACTTTCCGTAAGCATATTTAATTTCTAGAGCTAACTTCAAGCATATAACATTCCATATTACTCACTATACATGGATACAATTTTCAGAAACTCTCATTAATTGGTGGGGTTTGTCATCAATTTCAACAAAAAGAAAATTGTTTTATACCGTTTTAATGTTATTTCTATAAGGTTTCTTTTTTTGTCACAGGCCATTATCTCCCTTCATAATTAACTGAAATAGGTACATGAGGTGTCATTTTAAACATTAAGGTATCCACTTGGATCACATCATATTTTAAGAAAGTAATTTCTTCAAATTCGAACCTTAAAGGCCAAAAATTTCAATATTTCGAAAATGCTGTTTTTGTCTCACGAGCCATTTATCTCTCTGGGTAACTAACTCAAACCGTTAAATAAAGTATCATTTTAAAGATTAAGGTCTCCGCTTTGATGAGATCATATATTAAGATTGGAATTTTTCGGAATTCGATCCTTAAAGAGCAAAAGTATCAATAATTCTACAAAGCGCTTTTGTGTCACGAGTCATTTATCTCCCTTGATATCTAACTGATATAGATAAATGAGGTATGATTTTAAAGATTAAGGTCTCCTCCGCGGTCATATCATATCTTAAGAAAACAATTTTTCTGAATTCGACCCTTAAAGGGCAAAATTATCATTATTTCCATAACGATTTTTTTTTTTTTTTTTTTTTTTTACACGAGCTATTATATCCCTTGATATCTAATCGAAATACAGAAATGAGGTATTATTTTAGAGATTAAGGAGTCCGCTTTGGTCAAATCATATTCTAACAAAAGAATTTTTCGGAATTCGACCCTTAAAGGGCAAAAGTGTCGTTATTTTACAATGCACTTTTGCGAGCTTTTGCGAGCCATTAATCTCCCTTGATTTCTAACCGAAATAGATAAATGAGATATCATTTTAAAGATTAAGGTATGCACTTCGGTCACATCATATTTTAAGAAAGTAATTTTTCCAAATTCGACCTTTAAAGGTAAAAAATGTTAATATTTCTAAAATACGTTTTTTTTTGTACCATGAGCCATTTATTTCCCTGTATTCCTACCAGAAATCGATAAATAAAGTCTCATTTTAAAGATTAAGATCTCCGCTTTGGTGACATCATCTAAAATAAACGAATTTTTCCAGAATTTGACCCTTAAAGGGCAAAAGAATCAATATTTATACAACGCATTCCTGTGTCACGAGCCATTTATTTCCCTTCATATCTAACCGATATAGATAAATGAGGTATCATTTTAAAGATTAAGGACTCGCTATGGCCACATATTGTAATATAAAATTTTTCGGAATTTGACCCTTAAAGTGCCAAAGTATTAATTATTTGCATAACGCATTTTTTGTCGCGAGCTATTTATCTCCCTTGATATCCAACCGTAATCGAGAAATTAGGTATTATTTTAGGGATTAATGTCTCCGCATTGGTCGCATCATATGCAGTTTTTTGTGTCACAAGCAATTTATCTCCGTGGATACCGAATAGAAATCGATAAATGAAGTATCATTTTAAAGATTAAGATGACCACTTTTGTGACATCCTATATTAACAAAGGAATTTTTCTGAGTTTGACCAATAAAGGGCAAAAGTATCAATATTTCTACAGCGCGTTTTTGTGTCGCGAGTCATATATCTCCCTTGATATCTAACTTATATAGATAAATGAGGTATTATTTTAAATATTAAGGTCTCCCCTTTGGTCAAATGATATTTTAAGAAAGGAATTTTTCGGAATTTGACCCTTAAAGAACAAAAGTATCATTATTTGCATAACGTGTATTTTTGTTACAAGCCATTTATCTGCATTGATACCTATCCGAAATCGATAAATGAGGTTTCGTTTAAAAGATTAAGGCCTCCACTAAGGCAGTATTATAAATTATGAACGAATTTTTTCAGAATTAGAGCCTTGAAGGACAAAAGTAATAACTATGTAATCGCGCGTTTGAGACAGTTCAGAGTCAAGCCACTAGATAGCAGCAGCACATATCATAGAAATAATAATAAACTGCTTCACTGACGTTGACTTTTGTCACGTATCTATTACACTAAACAAATAAACAATTGATACAATTGAGGCGGTTCTTCTATCCTACTATTAAAAACCAACAATCTTACTATTCATAATATTAGTGAAATTTTCGCACGGTTTATCTTCCCCTTCCACATCCCCAAAATCTTTAGTAATACCAAATTCGAAGAAGGAAATTCTTCCACAGAGGAAAATAGATACCCAAAAAAAATCTTAGTCTGGATTTAAAGTTGCCAAGTTTCGAAGGTAACATTTTATTTCTGTGACAAGAAGTTGAATAAAGAAGCTAACTTTATCGCTTACAGCTCGCGCTTGGTAAAACAAGGTTTACAGTACAGTTCTGCATTGGGCTGTGTAGTGGTGATTGTATGCTTTGAGGTAGATGTTTGTATGCGTGATTTTGTTGTATACAGAATTCCCTGTGACGCCTTCTTTTCAATAAGATTGCCTAAAAATGTTAGGCGTCTGTTCCTCTCTATCTCCAATGTGAGTTTAATTAAGATGTTCTAAAAATCATTGCAGTTTGTCAGTCCCTTGGGACCATACAGTGAATACATCGTGTAGGTACGAATAGAAACAGGTTGGCTGCTACAGCCTGCCACTCGAAGTGTTCCATATAAAAACCGGGTTTTGCCGGAGAAAGGGGTGAACCTATAGCTACCCCGTCAACATGTTTGTAAAAACCCCTGTCAGACTTGAAGTAGGTAGAGTGGAACACGGGTCGGAATAGTTTCACTTCCCTGGAATCAAATTGTACCTCTAGCAACGTAATTTTTTCCCAATGGTACCCTCGTAAAAACTGGCAGGATATCGAAGCTGATTAATGTGTCATTTGTCGCAAAACGAAGTCCTACTTGTCAGACACTGCTAACTGCTGCACAGCCGAGCCTATAATTCGTTATCCTAACGACCTGACACTCATTTTCCAGTCAAGCCGACTACGTTGCTATTACGACCCCAAAGATTGCCTTGGAACCGATATATCCCTTCTACTGATATTAACCCCACAAAAATTGCTAAAATTGTGTATCTAATTTTAAATAATAATGCATTTTGTTGATTTAAACACAGTGGTTTGTTTGCAAGGAATTAGCCACAATGAAAATTACGGGAATGGCTTGCCTTTGCCAGCAAATGATTTCACATAGAAAGCCGATGAATTGGGAGCTTACTAACTCACTGAAATATTCAAATAGCCAACAGACAAAGTAGAGTGAATGGAGGATACTTGGGAAAAACTGTGAATCATTCATTTGTGCCAACTTCTTTCGTTGTTAACATATCAAGCTTTAAGACTGCTGGCTGTTCAACATCATAATTCATTGCGTAAGATCTGTATTCAGTTATGTCGAGGCATCAGTTCAGAAAATAACTTATCATATAATTCAAGAAATGGACGAGACACTGAAGGAAATTAGTTCTTTAAAGAAACGTGAGTTCCGATTGCTTTATGCAATATGGCGGGACACTTTCCAAAGAAGTCTCTTTTCATTTTGTAATTAATTTTTGCAGTAATCACTTTCAAATCTGTATTACTGTAAGAAATTTAATCGCAATCTAACATTATGTTATCCAGTCTTGTTCATTTTACAGAGTAGTAATATTTATCATATTCATCATACTTTACCTAAACTGGGTATCGTGCTTCTATATGGCTGAAACCTGTAAATTATATGACAGCCATGAAACAAAGCATTCAAAGATTTATGCTACTGGAGTGGATTGCGGTAATCATACCTGGATTGGAACTTCAGGTTTGCAAAAATCAATTTTATATCCTTCCTATTGAGACTTAATAATAGCACTTAATGACAAAACAGATTGAATTGCATTGCTATGTACATGTATATGTGTAGATATGAAGCTGTTGTCCACTATTAATAGAGGGAGATTAGAATACTTACTCAATTGTTTGTGTTTGGGAAAAGGGATATGTTTTACAAAATTGAATGCTTCCAAATTTCATTAGAAAAGTCAGAAATACGATTAACATGCTTTGTCAATGTTTGGTTATTATCTACAAAGGTTTTTATCCTGTAGTATAAAATCGTTCTATGGAACAGCTTGTTGAATCACTTTATTTTTATAGAATAACGTATAATGTATTTCAAGTCAATTGTAAACCTGTAGAAGCGTAAAGTTTTAATTTAATTTAACTGAGATGGCGAACACGCTCCGGTGGTGATTTCCCTACATACCAATTTTTCCCCTTTATTGTTCCCGCCCACTTTTGCTCTTTACGAAGTATAATTCAAATTCTTTCAGCGTTTTGGGTACATTATTCATCACTTCCCTTGGTAATTTACCCTTATTTCCTCACGAAAATAAGTTTTCTCACAGTACGCCCAAAATCGAGTGCAAGTTTTACTCTTAAATTCTTCACAAATATGTTTCCACGCCTCATCACCAACAAACGCCTTGAAAACGTCCAGCACTCTCCTCACCCACCTCCTGACTTCCATGAATTCCATTCGAGCTCCTATATCAAATTAGTTGATTGTGTACTGCAGTGATATCCGAAACAAATATACCAACCTTCTTCGCAACCCCTCCAACGCTTGTATTTCATAGCCAAAATGTGGATCCCATACTACATTACCTCATTGAAACAACAAACGTTTTGTAAGCCATTCCCTCACTTTTCTGGTACATAACCTCATCATTCTCTCCAATAAATTAATGATTTTGAAACCTATTCTTACCACCTGCCCAATTTGTCTTGCTCAGTTGAGTTTATCATAAAATATTATTCCAAATTATTTAAGTTTCAAGTCTTCAACAATTCTGTCCCCACCATAACACCCAACCCTACAATCATAATCAAACTCTTCTTTGCGTTTATCTTCATCCCATGTTAACTCTACCAGTCAGATCCAGTCCTGCAGCTTTTCACCGTCTTCTCGTGTTTTTATCAGTATTCCATCTATTAACAACCTAACTTCTAACTGTAAACGATCATTACAGTCCATCATTCATTAGAATAATGAATAGCAATGTTCCCAATACACTACCCTGTGACATTCACATTTCCACTTCCACTTGTTTCGAGACTGAATTTCGTACCCTTTTCTTTCTACCTTCCTTTTGAGAATTCTTTTTCCCAGCAAATCACTTCTATGGTTTTTACCTTATTTGCGACCATTTTTTTAATTACTAAATCTAATAATTCGTTACAGAAATAGAACAATTAACAATGCTTTTTAATAATTTAATAGTCTAAGATATCACTTCTCATAAAAATTTTGTATGTTCTGCAGATAACTTTTCAAAATGTAATTAGCACCCGTAAAAATAGGGATTTCCATATATTTCATTCAGTTCATTTTATTGGTCTCTAGATGTATTTTAAAAGGTATACCACGTTACAACTTTCTGCATGAGGACTTATACGCAAAAGAACCAAACATAAACATCATGAGTTTCTATTAGAATTCAAAGTGCATTCATTTATACGTTTGGACAGAGGACACCAACTGTAGTTTTTTCTTATTATATTAAATATAGGTTTCGCCGATCGAGTCATTCACAACACACACTTCTGAAGTATATACTATTCAATACTTTGTAATATTTTCATTAAAAATTGGTACAATATCAGTCATATTTTCTCCAAGATACTTCCAGGATTTATAAAGTGAAGGATATTAATCAATTTTGCATCACATAAAATAGGACAGTCCTGTCATAATGTCTGTAAGCTAAGTGTGATCCTGAACGCGAAATATAGTTGGAAAGTCTAGGTGGAGGCATATTAAGTCTGGTATCAGAGGTAACCCGCTAATCCTACAGAGTAAAGGATACCTACTATTTAACGGTGAACCCGAAATACGGATGCGTTCTGGAGCATTTTACATTATACAGCAAGCTGAGCCAGAGGTTGGGTTGTCAGTCTATGAAAATCCCCGCCAAGACAGGTATTCGAACCGGAGACGTTCTCTTCTCCAGTCAGACGCTTTGACCACCAGACTAATCCATATTATCTGCCAGTACAGGTTCACTTCAACCAATTTACTAAAAGCTTACTTAACCGTCAGTAGTAGGGGTGGCCGACTTTGGTGATTTTACCGTTATGTTACGTCACAGGTGTTGGGGTTTGCCAAGGTCGTATGACGTCAGAGATGCGGGTGATTCGAGTGGGCCAATCAGATTCCAGAGGCCGTGGCCACTGACGTCACAGTTTCTAGCGGGGAAAAAGCCATTGTCCCAGGCTTCTGCACGCCTGGATTGCATAGCCTAGTCGTCTCAGACAAGTTTCTATAGGATCCCTGGCGCTCACCATTACTATGTGACGATAAATAGGTATCTTTTGTTAGGTATGAATGTCATCATTCCAGTCAGATTACTCTCAGTTCCTGGCCAACGCTCGTCTAGCGCAATTCACTGAAGGAAAATGGTTAGTGAGGTACTCCCGTTTTGAACATGCTACAAGTTAAACAGCAGTAACACCAAGCATCTCACTGTAGGTTTTTCACGTAAACTGAAATTTCATCCAGTAGTTGTACTCGAAAAAGTTGGAGGTGATAAAGTTACGCTCACATATAAAGAATGAGATGTACTGAGGCAGCTGGTCTATACTATTGGTGGCATTTTCAACAACAGTGAGCTTCTGCAATCGAGTGTATCACTTTGCAGCCACACCATCTCATCCCGAAGAGTAGCTGTAGATGGTTTTTAATACAACGCTGTTCCTGCCTATGGTTTGTTTCTTGGCGAATCAATATAGGACAACATGGTCGACGCCCTGCTAACAGTGACCAGCGCCATCATCAAAATAAAGATCTGGAGTCATCAAGTTACTAAGTACTACACCGAGTTTGTGAATACGTTATCAGTGTAAGTGATTCGTTACTACCCCCGTTGTTCTATGTAAGGGCTAATAGATTTTCATTTTTATAATGTACATCTCAATGAAGTGTTATACAGCTCCAGTTCAGCACTAGTCTATGAATTTTAAAGCTGGAAATTAAAGCATATAAGAAACTGTTAATGGTGTGATGATGTTAAGCTCAAAATTGAACACGATTTAAAAGGTTGTTGTTGTTGTTATTATTAGGGCTTAAGGGTGCGTCAACGGCATGGTCATTAGCACCCAAGATTTAAAAGTAACTTATGTATGCGGTAATATGTAATGCAATGTAAATAAAACATTTTACCCGATTTTTCTTTTGTTTATTTCACCAATCGTAATTAAATAATAAGATAATGTGTATTTTTTAAAACATTCTTTTGTTTCATCCACCAATCGGCGATTAAAAATACATTTCTAGCAGTACACATTACAAAATATATGTAGGTTTCAAAGTTTTGTCACAATTATTTTTCTTGAGTTCTCACAGTGGCGGACATCCTAATTCTTCTATTTTGTAGCATACTTTCTTGCTGATAAGTTTTCTGGAATCTTCGAGCCTTCTTCGGTCGTTTAACGGAAATAATTGAATCATCTTAATTGGTTATTCTCTTTAGAATAGAGCATATCGTGCTGAAGGATACGCCATCAGCCTTCCAAGGTATTCCATGGTAATTATGTGGCAATCATCTAACTACTGGGTCTTCACCTCCACGTGATGGCGAGGATACAGAAATACAATGTGTAGCGTTAATATTGTCAGATCGTATTACATACACAGCAACTTCTTTGAAAATAAACTTATCATCCTTCTTCTTGAATCACTGTGCGTCCAGGAAGATGGTCGGCATGGTAATGAATGGTAATAAATGGCGCTACTTGATTTTATGACAGCTTATGCACGACACTTGTTAGAGGTACGTATTCTACATCCCGATCGTGCAGGAACAGACAGTAGGCGGCGGTATATGCAGGAAACTACTCACTGTTATCAAATTCCATACGAATATCTATAGGCCCCGTTTTAACCGACTCATTTTGGTGTGAACAGTCATTTACGGCGATAGGTGAAGTTGCGATTAAATTTTCGTGGTTCAATAGCGGTGAACCATGGCCTCATTCGTAGTAAGATTGCTTAAATCTTGCATACATGTCATACAATACTGTGGTTCGGTTATTCTTAAAGTCTAGATTCATGTTCTCATATGGATATGCCACATCATTTAGGAACACTTTGACATTGGTCAGATTGCAGTCGTCAAAGATGGCTGCACTGAATTCAGCATTCCGTTTCCGGTTTGTTTGCAATCCCAGAACCACGAACCTAGGTTTCTCCAGTTGCGATGATGTTTTCAAAGACCAAATTTGAGTCTTGCTGATTGGAAGCAACGGGTACTCCAGCAGATCCCAACTTCTGAAATTAATGCGAAGTGGTTTTCCACTGTCTACAATCTTAAGCAGCGCTAGTTTTTCTCTATCATCTACTTCTAAATGAGGCATCACCGATGCCAGTTTACTGATGGCAAACTTAGTTTTCTGAGGGTGTGGATTGGCTTGTACATATGAATTTGTATCGTCCCTAGATCGAATCAGTACCAGTTCTTGTTTTACATTTGCAAGTATACTTTTAAAATTTTCGCAAAAAGCAAGAGCATACTCAACGGAATACATACAACAAAGTAACCATTTCCAAGATAACGTTTCCCCTATCCTGCATTGTTCAACACACCAGTTTTTTTAAGGATCGGCAGAAATAAGCATTTTTAATGTACTTGCGATTCCTACGTTTCTATTCCGGTCAATTTCGGCTCCATTACGTTCGTACCGAATTTCCTCAAAAAGAAATGCGAGTGCATTGGAAGTGACAGTTGAATCTGTAGCTCCTGACTAACCTGATTTGATGAATCTTCCTTCATTATGAAAGTAACTTTCGCATGGTAGTGTATATGTAACTTGGTTCTGAATACGTATCTGAATTGCGTCATTGTTCTTAAATGTGACTGGCGTATGCGGCTGTTGGCTCAAATATTATTTGTATATTGGGAAGCCACTGGAAAAAGGGCTCTTTTGTGGCCCAGAGAGCTACAATGGGCGACAGAGTCACCAGCAGATCGTTGTCTAGTGGGTCTGCCCACGCTCTGGTGTCTGCTTGAGGCATGTCCACTGGGTCTGCCTCCAGTGTCATGGTTGTAGGTATGCCCCATAAGGCTACCAGGTCCGGCGGTGACATTGATGTATAGCCGTCTGAAAATATAAAACAACAAATTTCAGATTCATGGTTATAAGTATAAGACAGACATCAATAAAAGTTGAAAATACATTACCTGTAACTTTAATCCTTTTTGATGGACCATCATTTGAAGGTATCTTTCTTTTACGGTCAATCTGCGGCAGACCTGTAACAAACAAAGAGAGTTTAAGACAGTGATACTGACATATTGATTTTAAAAAAAAGATTTAACACTTACCATTAGCAAAGGCACCTACTGGTTCATCATTGAAAATGTTCTTCTGAGTGGAGAGCAGAGGCTGTTCGGTAATATCTGTAACAAATGGATAGAGCCAGACACACATGCTAAAAATATCTACAGTACACAAAAATTGTAAACAGTTAAAACTTACCAGGAGTGACCTCCACTGACTCAGGACAGTGTGGGAAAATAGAGAAAAAAAAATCAGCATTCTAAATCTTAAACTAATTCTGTTAAGAAAACAATATTTGACTTACAATTCGCAAAATACTGCGCCAGCTCAGAAGTTATGGAGAGAGGCGGATCTAGAACAAAAACAATTTTTTTAGTATTAAACAAGAAAATTATCTACAACAAATAAATTAATATAAGAAAAAACTTACCACTAGCAAAGGCTCCCCATCGAACATATTCTCCGGAGTGGAGATCACTGGGAGATCTACAAAATAAAAATTAAATCTGTAGTATCAAACACACTAGAAAATATCTACAGCAAATATATTAATTTCGGTCAAAAACTTACCAATCACTAGTCATCACTGAAAATGTCTTACGAGAAGATCACATATAGGTCTGAAACAGAGAAAAGAAAAATCAGTCAATATATATCGAAAATTAAACTAATACAGTTAACCAAAAAAAAAAAATTAACTGCGAAAAAATTATCAATATCTGCGGTAGATAGCACGGGGATATTTGTAAAAAAAAAAAAATTAAATATGTAGTAAAAATATTATACAAACACTATAATTATTATTTAAAGTTATTGAACAATTTAAAGTTGTTGACAATCGCGGTGGTACTCTCAGCTACTTGTCCTTTCGTAACAGGTAATTGAACTTTTGAGTCGCTAGCGCGCGCGCTTAGTACACAGTTTCATAATATTTAATGCAGTTTCCGTATCGCTAAAAGCGGGACGGTCGGAAATAACGGCCTTTCTTTCGTAATGGCAGACTGCTTGTCGAGACAGCGTGCGCATTCCATTCTAGAAAGAGAGTGTTCCTTGGGGCAATGGCCATGAACACATCTGTGCAAATACGTGAACAGAAATAGCCTGAGCCTGTCGCAACAGGTTAGTGAGAGACCAATGAACCAGTGGCGGTGTGGAATTTCTGCGCAGATTGAGGTTCTCGTGGCTCGCACCGGCATGTGGTGCCATCTAGCCGCAGTGACATTAGAGGCCACGCCCTCCGCGCCGGAAGGTGTTGCCACTTGCCAGAAACTGTGACGTGAGTGATCATGGCCCCTTTGCTCTGATTGGCTTCTCCAATCGCCCGCATCTGTGACGTCATACGGCCTTGGCTACCCCCACAACCTGTGACGTCACATAACGTTAAAATCACCAAATTCGTTCTCCCCTCCACTACTACCGTATATAAACGAGCAAGAGGAATGTTTATTCACAAATGTAACAGTTACCTGGAGCATATTAACCATCTGTGACTAGTTTGCTATCCCATCTCAGGTATGAGTAAACGCACATGTGTGTTTCTAAGCCAAATTTGAATAAAATTAAAAGACCGAAAACTATTAACACTTAAAACAAAAAATAATATTATTTTCCAAAGGATTCTGTGGATTAACGTTATTCTCTTTTTACAGCATTTCCAAAACCGTTGGATAAACTCAATGTTTTCTTATATACTTTGTTATGGATGACGTCAATACATGCAATTCACGGACAGAGGGCAATATACGTTAGAACAAATGAAGAAGCTATAGCAATAATGATTTTTTCTGCAGTAGGTATGTACCTTATTTCTTGTTTGATATTTTCCATTCTTCATGGTAAGAAAGTAGCTATAGACATTAAACATGAATCTAATTGCAGTGCCATTTTAGTGTCATATAGCTGTTTGAGAACTATCGTTTATACGCTTGGTTGATTCTGTAATATGGTTTATCTTTTTATTGCCTTATGGATACAAATTCTCTGGTTTTTTAAGGGTCATCAGCACTCGCATCTCTGTTCTATATCTATAAAACGAAAACCGGATAAATTTCAGAAACTACTGAGTAGATTTCGATGGGGTTTTCACCGTTTTAAAGCTTAGAATATCAATTCACTTGTTGGGAATGTCTTAAGATCCTACGTTATATAACGCTGGAGCATTAAATGAAATTCTCAGCGTGTGGTGACAAATACCAAAGATGGAACCCACTAGCTGTGGCATTCTTCGCACTTAGCACGCAACTACCATGTCTCTGATAATATCCTATAGTGAAAGCATTAAAAGCAGTTAATAGTAATTCCTTTAAATGGGTAGATTTAGTTTTTAAACATGCCGTATTGAATACGAGAACCTAACAACGAAAAACAACAGAGGTTTTCTTTAACCACGATCTCTGACATTAAAACTACTGGCCATCAGCATTATTTACGATAATATTATTCTGGATTCTTTTTTGATATTTGTATAAAAGACTGAATCCGCGGAGTTAAAATATCTGGTGTTTTGAGCAAAAAGTGTATTCATTCGTTCGCAATTGAATCAAATGTGAGTTTATAACATAGTCTACCGTTGTTTAGTAGTAATGCAGTTTCTTAAGTCAAGTCAAAAGTAAAGTTGGGTTTTTTTTTTCGTGTCTCGCTCAGTTCTAACTCGATATTCAACTATACAGGTGCGGACCAGATTTTAATTTTGAACTCCAGTGCCAGATGAAGTAGCATCATCAAAAAATTTTCAGCTCCAGCTGCAGATGAGGAAGCACATTCCGACAAACCTAATGTTGATACTGAGAAAAGTCAGTCAAAAATGTATCGTAACGTCTTAAGACATACGTTAAATTTGACCCTGACAATTCATTCAAAATCTGAGGGATTCTACGATATCCGAGCCACTGAAATTTAATAAATTTTATGTTCGTTCGTATATATCTCGATGAGACAAATCGAAAGTAAAGAATAAAAAAAAAAATTGATTTTTTTCTTAGTACTCGAGATATCGTATGCCAAAAATGAGGTGGTTAGGTTGAAAATCGGTCAGGAAAAATTTCGCAAACGCCATAGTTGATCATGAATTCTTCTCGAGAACTAAGTGAGATATTAAAAAAAAATATTCTTTGCTTTCGATTTGTCTCAGATATATACGAATCGACCATAAAATTTATCAACTTTCAGTGCCTCGGATATCGTAGAATCCCCAGATTTTAAATGAATTTTCAGAATTTGAAAGCTTCGGGTCGAAGTTAAAATTTAAGGTATGCCTTCAGACGTTACGACACATTTATTTTACAAATTCTATTGCATTACCTGAAAATTTCAGAGACGATTTTGACTGACTTTTCATAGTATCAACATGAGTTATAAATTGCGACAGCATGGCTAAGAAACTGCTTTAGTACATTACTAAACAACGCTAGATACTCGCATTTGATTTAATTGTGAAGTGAATGAATATACTTTTTGCCCGAAACACCACATATTTTAATTCCGCGAATTCAGCCTTTGATACAAATATCAAAAGTGAATCCAGAGTAATATTATTGTAAATAATGCTGATGGCCAGTTGTTTTACTGCCAGAGATCGTGGTTAAAGAAAATCTCTGTAGTTTTTAGTTAGGGTGTATTAGTTTCTCGCGTTCAATACGGCCATCTATGACGTTTAAAACCTAAATCTCCCCAATTAAAGGAAGAATATTTCAAGTTTTGATTAGCGTGGAGTATGCAGCATAGGTATTTCTATTAACTGCTTTTAATGCTTTCATCATACGTAGGTTATGTTCAGCGACATTGTAGTTGCGGGGTATGCCACATCTAGTGGTTCCATCTTTGGTATTTTTCACCACATGTTGAGAATTTCAAAAAATGCTCCAGCGTTATGTAACGTAGAATCATGAGACATACCAAACAACTGAATTGAGATTCTAAGCTTTAAAACTATGAAAACCCCATACAAATCTACTCAATAGTTTGTGAGTTTTATTTTTAAATTTATCCGGTTTTCGTTTTATAGATATAGATAGATGTAGATATACTCTTTTATAATGTTATTAAAAGTTTTGAGTTTGTAATTCCGCGCGCTGTTGGTGAGGGTGTTTCGTTGCAACAAAACAACTACAATAGGCAGCACCTTTTCTAACGATCATCAATCGAAAAATTGAAGGTGCGAGCATCACTTGCTAACCTTGTTCACTTCTGTCTCAGAAACGATACAGAAAGCACGTTTCCAACTTCTTGAGTAAGTTATCCTCTTCATTTTTACTACCATTTCATTATTCATTATTATGCATTTAATAATTTGTGTCGATATTGTTTTATATACATATATATATACTATTATAAGTCTGTAAGCAATCTGCGTGCGTCTCTTTACTGGAACGGGTATCGCGCAATAAGTACCGAAGCAATTTGAATGTGGTTTTCAAGTTTTTAGAGCTAATGGTGCGAGTCAAAATCTGGGAAAATAGCTAATGACTTTTATGTACCATCGGAAAGAGCAAGCAATTAAAAATTTATATTTGGAAACTTGTGTGCTTCCGATCATTATACACTTCAGAAGCGCACTCCTTTCGCAAAAATTGGGCAAAACATTTGATTCAATTATTATTATTATTATTATTATTATTATTATTTACCTCTGTTACTCAGTTTTCTGGACCGCAGTGCTTAAAATAAACGGAATACGCGAATTAAACGTAATAAGCATTGACTTGTATAGCAACAGGTAAGTTACCATGCAAAATGCGTTGGATTACTAATATCGTAGACATATATTATCTCTGGTAGACAGTTTGTCTCTGGAATAATATGTCTGTTATCGCTAAACATTAATAAGCCAATACTTCTTCTTTATATATCATTATCGATAAGGAAATCAATTTTTTTCTCGAAACAAGATGTCTGAAAAACAGCTACCATAAATATCAACAATAAATTTTTCCCACAATGACTTGTGCGGAACATTCCATATTTCTGAGTACTTTAGTCGATTAATATATATTTTGTTGCTATAAAGTGCAAATATTCGTGAGTAATATCGCGCAACGAACGTGTGTACAAATTTTAGCTGCTGTTCAAACAACGACCAGTGAAATAAACTGTTATTTCTATTAAATAAGTTTCATAACCCTGATTTTTGCAATGTTTATTGTCATACCAGCTTTAGGTTAGTGACGAACGCAATATGGAACCAATTAATTTAAAAATGAATTAGACATCTTAAAACCTTATGCCACACCGCGTAAATAACAATAAAACTAAATCCATTATGTCTTATGCTCTAACAAATCGAGTCAATTGTCATTCTGGTCCAGGCTGCATTTCAACCTTACCACTAATTTGGCTAATGATTATGTTCGTATATCATAGCTTCTGTCACATCCGCATTGATTCATTCGCTGTATAGTGAACGATTCTTGAAACTTACATGTGGCTGAAATAACCACATTAGTTATATGGTGTCACTGAAAAATAATTCTTAACGTGTGATACCGCGTAGTATTAGTTTTAGTACGCGTAGATTTCTATTTTAAAGCAGAATAACTGATCGAATCAACAACTCGTCAAAATAAAATCAATATCCAAACAGCAAAAAAAAAAAATAATAATAATAATAATTCAGATACTGTTATTATCAATAAAGAAAACTCTTATACTACAACACACTTCTAAGGGGAATAAGTCGTGGGTAACTGCTGTATCTATATAAATTAGCGGCACCACGGTTATCGTGCAATCCTCCATATCTGAATATAAAATAAGATTTCTTTTTAGATAAGTTAAATATTACGGAAATAATATTTTTCGTTATGTCAATACATAAATCCTTACCAAAGTTTATGTAATCCCACATACACATTTAACATAAAACCCCAGCAAAAGTTTACACATAGCGATGACAATTTCAGCTGTGCTAACTGTTATATATCGATATAAATTCGCGGCTCCACGGTTATCATGATATACTACATATCAGCATTAAAAAATGTGTTTTTTTTAGTTAAGTTAAATATTACAAAAATAATATTTTTCGTTATGATCACAGATACAACCTTACTAAAGTTTATGTTTCTCTATATAATCTCAGCCAAAGTGTACGCATAGTGATGATAAAAGCAGCTGTCACAACGTTTTGATTGTTAGATGTGATTGAAGACGTGAATGACATCAATAAGTATATCCTGGAAATGATCAACACCATGTCGATGAGCTGGATTGGGAGTTATTGAAGGAAAGGAGGATGGTGAAGAGAGTATTAGTAATGTACGGAGCATGGAGTGATGGGGCTTGCTGCTATATTCGTCAAAGAATTAGGAATAGTGCATAAAATTTTCTTTTTTTGGTAAGGGTTTCAGGGATTGGAACAAATAACCAAGTGAAGTGATGAATAACCAAAAACGCTTAAACAATTTAAAATTAAAATTTGTAAATCGGAAAAGTAAATGGGGAGGAATTTAATACTTCAATTATAAAAGAAATTTTAAAAAATAATGTAAAAAGGTAATCAGATGACTAGGGGAATTGACACCGGAGAACTAGTTCCATTTCAATTAAAATTAATAATAATAATGACTTACGTAGATATTAACACGGTGAAAGATCAAAAAGACGAAACTAATTATCCAGCTGAATTTTTACATTACCTCGGCGCATCTGGTCTTCCCGCGCATAAACTGAATTTATAAGCTGGTACTCCGTTCATGCTCATCAGATACATATCACCACGACAGCTGTGCAATGGAACTAGACTTCTGTCGAAATCCTTGCACATTGAGGCCATATCTTAACAGGATGTGGACGAGGAGAGGAAGTATTCATTCCACGAATACCATTGGTACCGTCAAACGTGCCATTCTATTTTAAGCGCCTGCAATTCCCGGTAACCTTATGTTTTGCCATAACAATCAACATGTCTCAGACCCAGACACTGGGAACTGTAGGAATTGATCTTCGGACACCATGTTTCTCCCACAGCCAGCTATACGTTGCTGCTGGCTCTAGAGTGATAGGTCATGTCTATACATATGTGCACCAAACAATCAAACTAGAAATGTGGTATACACAGAGGCATTGTAGTTATCGACCTACCAAGTAAGGTAAAGGTAGCATCTTATTTCTCTTAAACATTGCTTCACTTACTTATATCGAAAAAAATAAAATTCTTTCCAAACAATAACTTCTTATATTTCGAACAATAATTACAACCACCAATTAGTAATGTTAATTTTTCAGGTGTCTTTTCTACTGTTTAATCAATTACATCACATAAATATACGAATGAAACAAACTCTTGGATATCAGTATGGAAACCGAATTTAATGTAATAACTAACACAAACGAAACTTTTCAGTAGGCATATAGTACACAACTCATGCCGCTCCACCTTAATAACTGGTAATACAATAAAATCGATAAAGAATTTTTACACATACCAAAGCACACGCGTGTGAAGCAGCAGGAAAATGCTAGTATATATATATATGGGCCCACACCACAGTTATAGCCTAGAAGCCTATAGACCCTAAAGGGCCCGCACCCCAAGTAGAGCCTAGGGGCATACAGATAGAGATGGGTCGTTCGCGAGTGAACCAGTTCTTTAGAACAGTTATTTTGAAAGAGCGAGTGAGCAGTCGCTTATTAAAAACGAACGGTAGTTCTTCTTGGAGGCCGTAATGACGATGGTGTGTCGGTCTCGCTTGAGCTTAACTTCAATCGAGGGTGCGCCAACAATAAATGGGTTTCGGCTTTGCCATTCTCGCCCGCGGCCCGACCCATGTTTATTCTTAGTTCCACGTCGTTATTATATTATTTATTTATTGGCTTTGGGTTTTATGACCATACAGCCAAACCATGTATACTTTTACATTTTGGACTTACAGATGTGGCTCTAATATTACACAGAGTTGTCTTTACAAGTGAGCATATACAATTACAGACTTTAATACATATTACATGACAGGTTTGTATCTATGATTCTTCTGCCATACCATACTGCCTTAGACAAGATTCACATTTGCTTATAGATATATAATTTATATATATTAGTTCTACAATCCAGTTTACATGTTCCATATTAAGTTTAGTAATGGGAAAATTTGCAAATTAATGTCAGAAATCACTATTTCGTGTAATACCCATCTTGTAAGGGATTCATGCTTTTCAGATGTAATATAAATACTACATGGCTTAGGTTTACAACATAGCATATACTATTACCGGATTTCAATACTTTCTTATCCACTCCGCTCTGAAAAAATAAGAAATCCCGAAGATTGAAAAGAGCTAGTTCGTTCGCGTCGTTCTCCGATCCCAAGCGCTCAGTACAGCGCGGAGCAGTGGGGAGCTAGTTCTTTCGAATCTGACGTCCCGCTCCGCTTCTCTTTGTGTATTCCGATTACAAGCGTGCCTTGTGAAAGATTATTTTCAAATCCTCGATAAATTCGCACTGAAAAATGAAGTAGGCTGCTGTATGGCCAAATAAGTAAAATTTTATTTGTGAACCTTCATTTCATTTAATGCGAAATATTCTTTAAAATTGAAATTAATGTAAAACTAACTATCCTCAAACTATCCCTCAAATATTCCCAGCAATCCGAACAATATTTCACTGACGCTTGAGATGGCCTTTTCTGCGTGAGAGTAATCCTGTAGCATTTAAGAAAAAAAAAAAAAATGTTTCAGAATAAATACAAAAATAAATGATAATAACCAAAGTCAGATTAACCTTAAGAAATCAGTCTAAATGTAAATAAAACGAACTATTCTATACTCAAAATAGATATAACTGCTCTTTTTGTTTAAACTGAGCTAGTGAACTGGTGAACCGTTGGAAAGAAGTAGTTCTTTTTATAGAGGGATCAAATTAGCGCCGCTCTTTTTAGTGAGTCACTTTGCCCATCTCTAATACAGATCGTAAATGCGGCCCTGTTTGTAATAACCTTTTTTGAAACAGATAAGGACGGTGTTTTTAATATCGGGTTAATGGCTGGAAGCATTAATATTCTGTTCATAAAACACTGATATTGGTGGGAAACACCGATCGATAACAGTGTTTGGTTTTCATTCTGAGGCGGAATAAAGCACGAAGCTATAAAATCCAATCACATTTATTCAGAGTTTTCTCAAATTTTTAAGAGTTATCTTTGTAAAAGAGCTACAATTTTTTTTTCAACCTTAACACTGGTACTGTATATAGTACAGTGTACTTATGCTAGATAAATTGTATTATATAAGGCGGATAACTACTTTAATGGTATACAGTCCTACTTTAATCACCACGATGTGGACGTGTGTTATAGGATAATAAACAACAACCTTTATTCTATTTTTCTTCCATGTCTTTTTTTTATTTTCTTCCTTACATCTTTTCCATCTGTAGCGCCAGTTATTTGTAGTTATCCATTTTAATAAAATGCATTCAATTTGAAGGCTGCACGTGACCTCGATAACTCGAAACCTTGGGTTAATAAAATTATACACGAGCAGTTAGACTGGCCGCTACCGTTGAGCTGCTGAGTTAATCAGGAAATTTCAAGTGAATTACTGCATTGACTTTATTTGCGTTTATACTGTTAAAAGGTTCAAATAATTAATTTAAATTGATTTTATTTGGACTTACATTGCTTAAGGGAAATGTAACTGCTAAAAGAAAATTGTCTGTTGTAGAAATAACTGTACTAAAATGCAATGGTTACAATAAAAATTATAACGCTAGGTAGAGATTAAAAACATACAGGACGACGTTCGTTTAGATTTACAGTTACCGAGCGTGGTGGTTAGCGTTCTGGCCTTGCATTCTGGAGGACGGCGGTTCGAATCCCCGTCCGGGCATCCAGATTTGGGTTTTCCATGGTTTCCCAAATCACTCCAGGCAAATGCCGGGATGCTTCCTCAAAAAGGCCATGGCCGAATTCCTTCCCATTCCTTGCCCCCATCCTTTCCCGTCTCTAAAGACCTCGCTGTTGAGAGACGTAAAGCAGTTAAAAACAGTTGCTATTTGTTTATTTACGGGGATTAGTTGCAGAAATTCGTGTAAGGAAGAGATAATTCTATGTTTACGCTATAGGAGTTACCAGAACCTAAGAATGTTTTCACAGATGATAAGACGATGGAAAATTTATTAAAAACTAAAGTTTTCAAAAACGTAGATAACCGCGAAATACAACAATCAAATAAATAATAGTTATTCAATTTTAAAAACATTTTCATAACTATATAAATTTCTGTTATTTAAGGTCAAATGCCGTTGTTTAAAAACATCGTAGCAAAATACTCCAAGGATCCAATCAGAAAAATATCAGTAAAAATGACTGTTATTCGTTATTTCTTAGAAGCTTTTCCAGAACAAATTCCTATTTTTCTTTGGCAGCCAATACTGTCCTCTAGGGAATTAACTATTGGAGTAGTCTGATTGATTTTCCATGACTGCTTTCTGGGAAATGCATACTCTCTTAGCCTGTGTTAATTTAATAACGGGCAGCAACTGTCGAACATCGAGGAAGGTAGTTGTAAAAATCTCAGGAAATCAATGAAAGTAATCACTCGTGAGTTCCAAAGTGCTACCCGCAGCCCAGCCAGCATAATGACTGTACATTGAGAGTTAAAAATAATGGGTTACAAAGGTCGATTTGCTGCGCATAAGCCAAATATTTTTGTATTCGATGCTAAGCTACGGTTGAGTTGGCTTGAAAAGTGACGGCTGTGGACAGTGGATGACTGGAAACGAGTGATTTGGAGTTATGAATCATGCTATTGTTGCATAACCGTTTATTTATTTGTCGTATAATCTTTATGGTTATTATAAAGGACCGTATTGTATATAAGCTATGATATTTACGGCCGCCAAGGGATAAGTCCGGTTTAATTTGTTTTAATCCTTACTGTCCTCCAATAAAGAATATAGTCTTTTCTATTTTTCAACAGTTACAAACTTTACTGCCGTCATTTTGTCTATCTCCCCACTGAACTACACTTGAGAGATCAAGAATCCGAAAATGCCAGGTTTTTTTTCCTGCAGTGACTAATTTTCGTAAATAGCAACTCACACTCAATCTACGCTGTATTCTCTCTTCACCATGGTAACCAAAACTTTCTTTTTTATTGCTTTACGCCTCGTCGACGGCTAGGATCATTAGAGGCGGGATGGGACTGGGGACAAGGAACGGGAAGGAATTCGGCCATGAAATTTTTGAAGGAAGCATCCCGGCATTCGCCTGAAGTGATCTGGGGAAACCACGGAAAACCCAAATCTGGATGCCCGGATGGGGTTTCGAACCCGCGTCCTCCCGAATGCGAGGCCAGAACGTTAACCGTTCACCCACCACGCTCGGTGTTACCTGCTATCATGTGAATTGGTGTTATGGTATGAGGGTGTTTTTCGTGATTAGTGTGTGGTTCCTTTAATACGCTTTGGAAAAGCTCTAAATGCGGAAGAAATCAAACACATTTTAAACCGTTGTTTAGTGCGATCGGTAGAGGATCAGTCTGGAGACGATGATTTTTTTTTTATATAAGTTTAATAATCACCCTGTCATAAAGCTGCATGTGTGAGGGGACGGTTTGTGTACAATAACATTCCTGAAATGGGCTGGTCTACACAAAGTCCCAACGTTTGAGATGACGTGGAACGTCGGCTTCGTTCCAGACTCAAGATTCAAACAATCACTACTTCCCCCAAAGTGTGATATATTGTAAGTGCATTTTCAGATAGGTGCCTAGATAGTTTTGATCGGATAGTGTATAGACCTATATTTGAAATTTATCTCTGTAGCTTGTATGTGTTGCTGGGAGTTTTAAATAAACTGAACAGAACAGAAAAATTTTCGTTTACCAACAACGATCCAGCGGTCGAACTCATTTTTATAGGGGTTAGATACAAATGAATACTTTTTATGTTTGGTAATTTTGTATTTGTAATCACTGCAAACTATTTTACCACTTGTTTTTTCTATGGTATGTCGTTTGATTACAAAGGAGTAAGGAATTTCCCTCCTATTTTGGTACCGAAAAAACTTTTAGTATTGATTTGAACAATAAAAAGACATATTGCTTGCGGTGCTTAAATGTCTGATCTATTTTAAAGTAATCGCGACCATAAATCTCATATCATCTACCCATCCAGTGGAATTTCAATTACTTCAACTGTTGAGATTAAATGTTAAGATAGATGATGGTTTAATTTGTTTCAGGTCTTCTTTGTACGTTTGCGGTGTTACCTTCAATAATAACTTCACTGCATTCTGTTAATGGGCCGCTCATAAAGTATCAAGGCATGATGAAATCTTTAGTAAATTTCATGAAGAAACATCGCATAAACTCTGATTTGCAGATGTAAGTATTGATCGGTGATATGAATCTACTGATTTTAAGATTTGACACTAACATTCATCGTTTGAAAATAAGATAGAAGTGTAGTTTCAGACACTCACCATTCTCCCTTTCTGCTTTTAAATCATGAAAATGATAACATGCACAGTGTAATTTCCACTAAGGAGAGTATTATTAACCTTTACCTGAATTCATAACTAAACAGTAACTCCTTCAAACAATAATAATGTACTGGTAGTTGCGTATCAATGATGATTACTACAGGACTATGAATTACTAGCTGTACCCAGGCTCGCGTTGCTGTCGCTCGGTCTGGTTAAATGGAAAAGAAAGAAAGAGAAACCACAAGACATTCATTTTAAGGCCAAATCAACCGGCACCTTTTCAGTTTCTAGCAAAAAAAGAAAAAACCAAAAGAATAAAAAATACAAATTAAATCGAAATGAAAATAAGAAACAACTTCACACCAAATCACTGAAACAAAATCAAACTAAAAAAATTAAAGATAAAAACAGTTCATAGACGTCTTTGTTCATGGCGGCAAGAATAGCTTATTCATTCAGCCCATCTTGATTCTTATATTTGGTTAATGCTTTTCAACAATTTCTTCTTTTGTCGTTACTAAATTGCAGAAGTTATGAGGCAGTAAAATTCATCCTGAGGTCAGATCAATCGGCACCTTAACATTTCCAATTTTCAACAAAACAAAACAAAATAAAAGATACTAATTAAATCAAAATGAAAATAAGAAAAAGTCACACCAAATTAATGAAACAAAAACGGACAAACGAAAAAAAAATTGAAGAAATGAAAATATAAAAATACTAACGAAATAATTGACATAGGTATATAATGCAACGTTGTGTTAAAATTTTAAAGCAATCGGTGAAAATCTTTCGGAGCTTTGCGATAAGTAACAAACTAACATTTAAATTTTAGACTAGCGTCAAAACCCGTCGAAAAAGACGGGTTTAACGGATTCTGGCAGTTAAGTTCTTTGAAGTTGCTTACCTAAATATAATTGTTGTAATTTCTCGTCCGTTCTGCTATAGCAAAAGGTTTCCGTTGTCTACTTGGTCCAGGTTGCATTTCAGCCTAACCACAATCTCCGCTAATATGCCGCTGAAAAGTCAAAGCTTCAATCACTCGTGCATTAATACAAACCTTGAATTGTGTTTCAATGTCATCATGCATCGCGATATAAACTTGGTCCAAAATCTTCACGGGTTCTAACTTCTTTCTTTCTTATTGTCTGCGATGAAAATCGATGTTTTAACGGCTGACACAGCTTACTTGCGGCTGAAATAATGACCCCAATGAAAATTAAGGATGCTAAAAATAAATCTTAACAACTTACATTATACCACGTAATATTAGTTTTAATTGCAGTTTAGGCCGCATAGATCGCAATCAATTTGGAACTTCTTTCATTCGAACCAAGTAATGATTCAGTAAAAGAAAAGCAACTGATAATTATTATGTCAATTTTAACGAAATCAATAATATTCTTTCAGTGTTCTGGCAATTTATTTCTTAGCAATTTCTTAACTAAATAAAATTGTTATAAAATAAATCTCAATGTAATTCCTACTGCTTTGGGCTATATCAAATGCTTTCCGTTGCCATCCTGTTCCAGGTTGTTAACCACATACTACGTTAGTCTTGCCGCCAGAGGAACAATACTTCATGTGCTATTTCGCATTTTAGTAGTAATGAATCGCGATATAAACTTAATCAAAATTCTTCACGGGTTTTTACATCCTCCTTTCTGGTTATCCGTTATTCAGATTGATATTACAACGTTTGAATGACTAATGCAGTTACATACAGTTGAAATATGTCATCTGTGAAAGCAAAGGAAATAAAAAAAAAATCTTAACAACTTACGTCATGCCAGATAATATTAGATTTAACTGTAGCCTAGGCTGTATAGATTTCAATCGGTTTCGTTCAAACGAAGTAATGATTTAAGTAACTGAACATTCATGAAAACAATTTAAATTATTTTTTTTTAAATTTTTAAATTTGCTCATGCCCTCTGCTGTAACGTCAAGTGCCGGTTATAATAACAATCTAATCAAAATTGCCGTTAACATTGCTAATCGAAAATTAAAGGTTTTTCTTGCATATCTATTTTCAAATATTTTAACGAATACTTTTATTTCGAACGAATATTAAATACATATAAGCAACTAAAAAAAGTTATGTCGATTTAAACGGGATACATACTTTTCTTTTAGAGTTCTGACAGTTAATTTATACGCGGATTCATAGGAAGATAGAACTGTTATTAAATAACGGACATTAAGCAGAACAACGTCTCTTGTAAGTTGCATATCAAAGGCTTAAAGCGTGACGTCATGGCGCGACGTCATAGTGTGACGTCACCGCGTGGCAAAACAACATGACCAAATAAGCGTCTTATAAGAATAGATAGATTGTCAACAACTTTAGTTGCCATCAGAATATTCAGAGGAATAATTTTCCACTAAATGAGTAATCATTGTGAATTTATTTAAAAAAAATTAAAATAGAATGACTCATTTTGTTGAGAGCTAAAACGAATTGACTCCTTGACATAGCACAGTATGTGATACAAAATGAAAATGAGACAAAGATTTTATTAAGTGAGATCATTAAGGCACATCAAATATAACAGGCGGTACGGTTATCAATCAGTGTCGCGTCGGTTAAAGAGAACACTTGGATTGTTGCGAAAAATGATCTTTCGACGTATATTTTGTCGTTTCATAATGTGACTTACTATATCTATACTATAACTAACTTACGGTAGATGTCAGGTGTAACGTCATCAACAGTGAATAAGTTGCATCCCTTGATATTTCATAGTCCTTGTGCTTATTTTGCTAATATCGATATAACTATTACCGATGCACAACTGTCCATATGTTTTAATGTGATTGAGTGTGTGATGCTTTCGGATCACCATAACATAACAAACAGAAAATTTCGGTTATATTCATCGGCAAACCATTTTATAAAGTGTTGATCAGCTTTGGAAATACTCTGATATGTACAATACTCGGATTCTATGTTGAACAAAACTAGCTAGAAAGATCGAACAATTCCACACTGTTCTGATGAAAGTAAATAATAAATATTTCAAATATAACAGGTAACTCAGTTTTTATTTATTTTAGCCCACTAAGGAGCGTGTGGAACAATTAATTTGCATTGTCCTTCTTATTCTTCTTGTTGCTCTTCCTATCTTCCCAAAACCTCCTCATCCTTTCGCTGTGGGCCTGACGTCTCTCTTGTGTCCATTTCTGAGTTTTAGATTTTTTGCTGCTGGGATCTTAGGGGCAAATTTATATGAAGTGATTAATTGTCTAAATATGCTGCGTGTAGATGTCAGTGGTTCTAGGCAGTCGTGAATCATCCATTGGTGCCATCCATATGTCCGTAGCGTCTTTTCCGAGGGAGTGAGGTGAATCGCTCGGTAAGTAAATACAGTTCTTCTGAGCTTTGGCGCATCCAGATGCCATCTTGGATCTTGGGGCCGATATTTTTCTCAGTATCTGTCTTTCTATTTTTTCTATTCCTTTAACATTTACAGTTAATGATGATGTCTCCGTCACGTACACTGCTCCTGGAAGAACGATGGTGTGGTAGTGATGGAGTTTGGCTTTGGTGGAAGGTGATTTCTTATTGTAAGTATTCCAAGTAATTGCAAAATTATGCTTTTCGCAGTTTTTCAGCGCGGTTTTTGTGGGCTTCTTTTTCAGTTCCAGTATTCCCAATAATTTCTTCTAAGTACTTAAAATGTTTAACTTGTTTTACAGTGTCATATTTGCTCACGAGTGGCTTCAGGTTGTGTTTTCTCATAAGAGATTTGGAGGCCGGTTTTGATGGCTATCTCATGAAGCTTCTCAACAGCATGTTTGGCTTCCTCAGGAGTTACTCTTAGATCAGTCGCGAAAGCAAGGCATTTTATGTTTATCCGTTTATCCTTTGTTCCCATATATATTCCAGATATTTCTTTTTTCCATATGATAACGATCTTGTCTAGTACAAGGTTGAAAAGGGGTTGTGATAACACATCCCCTTGTCTTACACCAGTTTTCATTTCAAATGATTCAGAAATTACGCCCATAAATTTCACTTTTGAAGTTGTATTTGTCAAAGTTTGTTGAATTAAAATATTGGTTTTATTATCTACTCCGTATTCACTTAGTAAATTGAACAGCGTAGAGCGGTCAATCGAATCATATGCTTTCTTAAAGTGTACAAAAGTTACCACTGTGCGGTTTGACTGACGATGTTGGAGCAGGGCCCGCTCTAGTGGTTTCGCCGCCCCGGACAAATAGACAATTTGCCGCCCCTTCCAAGATTATGTAGAATTATATATTTTATTAAAAATAATTAATTTTAATCGAATAAAATATTTTATTTTAATTTTAATAAAATCGTATATTCATAAATAAAGTTACTCAATTTTTATCTAGCTGCTCAAAACAGAGAAATTAATTATGAAATATCTGTACATAGCCACAAATTAACCATATTTTTTTAAATTTTTAAATGCTATTACAGATGGATATTATCACACAAACAATCTAAATGCCAATATTTTGAAAATAAAACGAGATTACATCAAATACACTAAAATCGCAAAAAAAACTTTTTCTTACTTTCAGTTTGCGAATTTTTTATTACATCTTTAAATTTAGTTCATTAGCAATTTCATATTCAATTGCCAAAATGGCTAAATCATTAAATTATCAATTTCTTGGTTTTCGTAAATGCTTAGCAAGGCGTCGTATACATCTCCCAAATGAAATTTTAAAGGGTTTAATGCCTCTATCCATCTCTCCCAACTAGTGTCACTCCATGTTTTCAAAGTTGAACCCTGAACATGCTTTAAAAGTATTGCCCATCGAAAAGTAGATGCCGAAATGAATAAATATATTTTTTGAACCATGTTGAAGAAATTAGCGGCTTCCAAGGATGCTCTTGCCATTAATAACAAGATTGAGAGAATGGCTACTACACCAAACATTGAATGCTCGCGAATTATATTGTTTAATTCTAGATTGCACTCCTGCTTTATTGCCCCTCATATTATACCCGTTGTCAGTCACTGGCCTCTGATATCCTGCAAATTTAAACCCAAGTCATTAAGATCTCCAACTATAGTATCAGGCATTTGTTTTCCTGTGGATTTTTCGACTGGTAAGAAGCCTTAAAAGCTTTCATTAATTTTAATTTCAACATCAGGATTAAATTTATTGGTTGAAACATATCGGATTACAAGAGTAATTTGCTGTATCTGACTAAAGTCAGGAGTACAGTTTAAAATTATGAAAAATATTTTAATTTTTTTATTTCATTAATAACATGAGACTTTGATGCAGCAGATGCTTTGATGCAGCAGATCTACTATCCCGGTTTGTATACTTTTCCCAAGATATTGAGCTTTAGTCTCTACTTTTTAGAGCACTCAAGCACGTGCTCTTCCATAATGGGATCGTATTCAGACAGTAACTCAACTATTTTTAAGAAATTACCGTTATTATGCTCAAACAACTTGTCGCTTGTACCTTGAAAAACCAGACAACTTTTACCAAGCATTTTGGTAATTGCAACGATTCTTAGAAGCACCTCACTCCAATGATTTATTTCGGCATTACGTAATAACTCTTTGAGTGGCAGCATCTACAGTTTTACAACAATTTAATCTTTCGTTCATTTATAGCCATGATTTTTGTGCCTGAATATGATTTTTAGAAATTTCATGCTCTCTTAAAGTTTCGCCGAGGTGCTTCCAATTTTTGAAACCCTCCTTTGAGAGAGAACGAACTAAACAGCCGAAAATTTTGCAACAGAAGCAGTAAACGCAGTTTTGTGAAAGATATTAGCTAATCTCGCAATATTTGCTCTCCGTTGCTTAAAATTCGTGCTCAATATTTTGCGCTAAAATGTCGACCTGTGTCATTGGAAGGAAATTTGTAACTATGTAATAGTTTAGGTGGACCTTGCCTTACTAAAAAGCTTCTTACGGCGTCTCGTAAAATTCTTGGCCACAAGTTTTAGAACGCCTTCTGTGAGTCTCACGTTGGTGTCAGTTCCAATTGGTTTAGAAACTTCGTTCATTTGTATGCTATTATTCTCTGACGATTATGTACGTCTTTTGTATCCCGACCTGATATTGGATTCTAAGATTTGTTTTGCTAAACCCTGAATACAGTATATTTTTTAACGCCCCGGATTGATTCTGCCTTTCCGCTTCCTTTCCCAACCTTCTTTTTTTGTACTGGTAACCAGATAGTTTTCTTTGACCATCAGACATTTTGGAAGAGGCACGCACGTAACTCAAACAATGTACACTATAAAATAATATAAAAAGTAAATATTTATTCTTGTTCTAGATAAGCTAAAACCATATTCTCAGTCGATATAAAAAATATTTATGCACAACACAAAATATTTTCCATACCCTGTGAATATAAAGAAAGTCTATTGTTACTATACAGTCAAAGCTTATTCGCGCAGGATACGATCCGTAAATTTGCTGCAAATGCAGAAACCGTGTATACAGAATGGCAATTTCTATAGGCTTAAACGGAATACGTTCCAAGTTCATAAAAAATATATATATATATTTTAAATGATGTTGTGGAGTAATTGTCGCGCATTGCGCTTATTAAACCAACTGACAAAGTTATTCACATTCACTAAAATAGTTAATGAATTTCTTTTTGTTGAAACGGCAAATGCAGCAATTAGAGTATCTAGAAACCGCATTCGTATATATAATAAGCATCATGGGTTATTATATATTAACAGTTAACATTCGAAATTGAATATGCTAATGGTATGTGAAGTAACTAATCGGTAATCAGTAGCTGTTAATATTATTTATTTATTAATGATTAGAAGTACTGTCCCACACCCACTAAACTACAGTATTTTCACAAGCGATCAAAGATAGCGTATGTAATTTAACCCAACCATAACACTTTCAATGCCTATATCTATTTTTTACAACAAATCTGTGAGGCTCGGATTACGAGAAGAAATTATTATGCAAAATATTCCACTTCGATTTCCAATAACTAAGATCCATATTGATTTGGTTCATCAATTCAATAAAATAAATACTCAGCATCTCCCGTCAAGCACTATCGATTCCGTGTTTTAGAGCCTAACTGCAATTGTTAAAAACACTCCTTTTCACCGTGTCTAGTAACTTGTGGGCAGTATAACGTCAGAATCAGGGCAGGTAACAAAGGTAAAGTATAACAGCCCCCCCCCGTACCACGCATCTGTTGTGCCCTTTTGTCGTTGTGCGCTTATGTCGTTGTGCTATTATGTCGTTGTGCGCTTATGTTGTATATCCAACTAAATAACAGTTTAATCATAGATGTACTTACCTTTAGAAATTATAAAATCGTGAAGTAAATTTTATGAACTTCCATTTATCACTAATAACGTATAAGACTAATGCTGTTGTGTAATGAAACCACTTTTATAATTAGAAATAATAATTAAGTTGAGATAACAAAAATCGAAACAGCGTTCTACTCGCGTGCCAAGGCCCAATTCACACAGAAGAGACGTGGCGCGGACGTGGCGCATTTTGAAGTTACTCCTATGGCGCAATTCACACCGAGGTGGCAGGACAACGGCGCACCCCTATGAGGACCGCGCCCCATCTCTTCGAAGTCTCTAGGGGCGCACCCAAACAGCTAAGAACTGTAAGTTTTAACGAACGAAAAAATCGGTATGTGGATTTTTTATTAATTGGATATTTAACACATTAATATCATTAATATTTTTCTCACACTTACAGCCGAAATGGCGCCCCTAAATTTTAGCGCCCCGGGCAAATGCCCGGTTTGCCCCCCCCCCCCCCCCCACCCTAGAGCGGGCCCTGGTTGGAGTATCATCTTTAGGTTCCAGATCTGTTCTATGCATGATCTGTGTTGTCGGAATCCTGCTTGGTATTCAACGAACTTAACCTTTGGATAGCGCAGTCCATTTATACCGAGTATTTACTTATTATGTTTTGTAAATATTGTTTATAATCTGCCAGTTTTTGTGACGTGTCAAATCGGCTAGCGTGTTTATACTTCTAAACGTTCACAAAAGGCAGCCCTGTACCTTGAAGACGAAGTAAAAACGACGAGATGTCGTGCAGCGATCACCTCTCACTCTAACTTGTTTATTTCATTCCGTAGTTCTCATATTCTGTGTCTACAGTTATATAACCAAATTTCAAAAACAAAGATATACAGACATGTCATGTATTACCAAATACTGTGAGCGTAATACAGAATGAAGAGAAACTACGAACTGGTTAAACTAATTACTTGATGATAAACATTGATACAATTGGTTGACTAACTGTTTTCTTATTTCAGTGAAGTCATTAATTATTTTGAACTGATATGGAAGAAAAGACAAGGGAGAGATGTTCACAATTCTATCTATTCTTTCAACAGCGCGCTCAAGGAAGACATCCTATACAAAATTTTCAGCCAGTCTCTACTGGAGGTAATTTCATACAAAAAGAGTGGCTTGTAAGTTCTCAGCTTCGACTACAGATATCGATACAATCGACAAGGTCGAAACATTAAACGTCACGATAATTTGATGGCAATTACTGTTTAGAAGCAAGTATGCTTTCTTACGATAATCTGTATATCTCAAATTCCTGTAGCCCAAACCGAGAGCTTGCAGGACCACTATTACACCATGCGATAGTAAAATCCATGTAATAATTAATAAATTCTCAGGATTTATAGTATTTCATCCATTGGCAAAAGCATTAATTCTTGTAACAGAAGTGAAATGCTTTTGACCTTGTTTCTTGTTCCTCTCATTAGTAGAAATAGAGATAGTAGCAGAAGAATGTTGTTTATTTAATTTAATTTAATTGCGATGGAGCGCACGCTCTTGTCGCAATTTCGCTACACACTCATTTTTGCCCTTTGCTGTACCCACCTACTTTTGCCCTCTACAAATTTCAGTTTTAAATTGTTTAAACTTTTTTGCTCAATTATTCATTATTAATTCTCTTGGTAACTTATTCCAAACCCTGGCCCCCTTACTTATGAAAGAATATCTTCCCACACCCTTGTGCCTAAAATCTGGTGCCAGCTTGTGGTCATGGTCATCTTTTCCCTTCCATGCATTACTTTTAATTCTTACACAAACATCTTTCCACGCGTCATCACCAATATATGCCTTGTACACTACTATGACCCTCTTCACCCTCCCCTTGTCTTCGAATGAATCCCATTCCAGCACTTTTATCGTATAGGTTACTGATTCTGTTCTGCAGTAATTTCCAGAGACAAATCTAGCAGCCCTTCTATGCACCCCTATCAGTTCCTGATACCCAATATGTGGGTCCCATACTAAATCAACATATTCAAGCAATGGTCTGTCCAATGTGTGCTGCCCAGTTGAGCTTGTTATCAAATGTTATATCAAGGTATTTACATTTTAAGTCTTCAACAAGCAATTCTTTCCCCACCTTACGATCATAACCAACCTTTAGTTTATCTGTGTATCTAATAAACTGACTCTTGTTTGCATTTATCTTCATCCCATGTTTATCAACCCAGCTAGATATCCTTCCCAGATCGCCCTGCAGCTATTCACAGTCTTCTAGAGTTTTGAACCTTTTATGAAGCATTTCACTGCATATTCAGATATGAAATAATGCCACTACAGGAGTGTTGCCCAAATGCAAGAACAAGACGAGACTTGGCCAGTCTTGGTCTTGGTCTTGCATCAATACACCTGGTCTTGGTCTTGGTCTTGCAAAAATGCAAGACCAAGACCAAGACTGCAAGACCAAGACCGATTTTGGGCAACACTAACTACAGGAGGGAAGGAACTATTATTTCCTACTAGGTATGTAACGGATCTCCGCATCCGCAAGTGCGGAACTTTAGCGTGAAATCCTACTTCCGCTTCCGCATTTTCTAGTGCGGATATATAGCGGATGTTTTGTTTACATTGCAATAATTATTATTCTTTTCTCTTTATATGAGATTAGGCCCATTTTCTCTAAGCTATCAACAACGTGGTGTTTTTTTTTTTTACGATCTATCAATAAAAACGACAATGAATTGAACGGTGTCATTATCTAACCGACGAATTACAAGTTTGAACCTGCACAAGTAAAGCGGTCTATTCACGGTCCAGCCGTATAAAACTCACCCAACCAGGCTACTAAAAGGAGTCCAACAAACTGTTCCAAGCAATCCTTTCCACTCATACTTACTCGCCGCACACCAGTTTATGCGAAGGAACATTTATGCGAGGGAACATACTATTTGTTTAATTACTAGCCAGTTCCTACTACTTCGTCCGTGTTTGTCGAGAATTTTGAATCTTAAATACTTCCAGGATAAAAGTAGCCCATGTTTCTCCCTGCTAAATCAGCAACCCGTTAATGAAAGTCCGTCAAAATCGGTCCACACTCTAATTATGTTGCATATAAATCATTCATATTTGCTTAGAGTTGAAAAAGCTGGAAAAATTTGTCATATTCTATAAAATTATTCAAGTACATTCTGGCAGATTTTAGTACATTCTGGAATATTACAAAAAATTTAGAAAACTTTTGTCGAAATATGAAACTGCCCTAGGTCGACCACTTTCAACAACCATATCTCCAACACCCCCACAACTACTGACATACAACCACGATAGTGCACGATGGGAGACCGAGGTTACTGCCACACACAAACACCAACATATATGAAAATGTCCTTTGAAAATCACAACTGATACCGGGATATCGATCTCCAGTCAGACGCCTTAATCACCGAGCTTCCAAGCCACTGTAATACTGATAGTATTTGAACCAGTTTGAAAAACGGGTTTGCAAAAAAGAAAGCATAATTTTATGGCCAAAATTTATTTACAAGATCAAAATAAAGTAATAATAAGTAAAAAATTAGCCTTGAATCCATTCCTTTTCTGTTTGGATGGTTTAAAACAGTTTTCCTTTTGAATTCGCTCCGTAGTTCAAGGGAAAAAATTGTTTCTTTATGAAGCATTTAGATCTCTTCAAGATGCAATATACAACATAAAAAGTTTTTTTTGTGAACGAAAGATGCCTCCTGCATAAGATTATGGGCAACGCAGTGAAAACTTTGGCTCCATCTTTGAAGCCTAATTGAGAACGCACTATGGATCTAACATCACAGTTCTATTTGACGCATACCGAAGTGATGTTGTCAGAGAGGAACAAAGTCATCTGAAATTATTCGACATTTGATAACATCAGATACTTCAACAGACATCATTTTAAGTGAGGAAACAAAGTCTGCAGGGACGCAACAAATGAGAATAGCAA
Source organism: Vandiemenella viatica (assembly GCA_031002005.1). Classification (NCBI taxonomy): domain Eukaryota; kingdom Metazoa; phylum Arthropoda; class Insecta; order Orthoptera; family Morabidae; genus Vandiemenella; species Vandiemenella viatica. The sequence continues at coordinate 116,448,244 of JARYHS010011408.1, forward strand.
AAAACGTGTAATTTTGATACTAATGCAAAAACTGAAAAAGGAGGAATGCAAGTTCAACAGCCAAAAGAAGATGCAGCAGGATTGATAGTTGACGCAGCTACTTCCCAAGCAGCAACATTCGACACGGTGAGAATCCTAAGTGAGTATATTGGATGCCTAGTTCTGTTAATGGGCGGCCTTGCTAACGAAAAGTTGTACTTCCATAAACCAGGGAAACGCAAGGAAGCAGGATTATGGTACTCATTCACTTCCTTTCTAGTTTTAACTCTCACATAGCCTCTTCATTTATGCATTAACAGGATGTGATACAATATCCCAACATTTTTCGGCTATTGGTAAGAAAACTTCTGCTGCCTCATTAAACATCAACCACATCTGAAAGTAAGATGTATGCTAAACTTTCAGAACTCCTAGCCTCCGGAAACTACGACCTAGAGAACACGCGGGGGAACAGTCATATCTTGGAACGGTACGGACAAATTGATTATGGAACATTGGAAATCTGCAGCAAAAATGCCTTCAACCTAGCACGGTTGCCACTAACATGAAATGCGGCAACGTTTCACTCAATACGCACGTACCACCTAGTGCAAACATGGATCGGTCGAGAAACTTACCCATTGCTCGGGAATGAAGGAAAGGCTCGTCCAGTCTTATTCCAATTACAATAATAACAGATGCTGCAACTGAGCTTATCCCGAAGGTTGTATCATGTTCCTGAAAGAAACCTGGTACTCCACGATGCAGTTGTCGCAAATCAGAATTGCACTGTGTAAGGGGTTTGTTGGTTGATTTTATGATTCCCCTTGGTGTTCCTCATGTTTTGGCCCAAACAAATTTAGCTATTCGGCCACGAACGGATAAAGAACATATTATTCAGTTATACAGGTTCATTTGTAGTACCTGTAGAAGGTTTCTGCATACTTTCACCAATATATATAAAATAAGAAAAAAAATCTACGTGATATACTGCAAGGTAAAATTACCCCGTTACTGGATTAATTCTAGAGTAGAGCACAACAGATCTTGTTTTTGGCAAACGGAGCCAGTTTTTTACTTACGAGTACTTTTTGCAGCAACTTGGAATCTATTTAAAAGCTTTTGCACTATATTTCGATATGTACCTTCTAACTGCATTCAAATAAATTCCTTCAAACCGATTCAAACTTTCTGCCAATGTCAGAGGTTATACAGACTAATAGTGGAATTACAAAAGTTGACAAATGCTATGAAAAATTTTAACTCAGTCCATTTGATTTTTTTAATATACTAAAAAATCCGGTTTCGATCATTAATCTTTTCCAACCACCGGGGTGATTTGAGGTCAAACTTCTCATTTTCTCCATAGCTTCAGATCATACCCCATACATGTGTAAAAATCAATGGAATCTGTGGAGAAATTTTTGTTCAGTATCTCGTGCAAAATAAAAAAATATATGAATACTCGATAACTTCCTCAAATGTATATTTTTTGTAATACATTTTTACTATCTATAGTTTGAATGCAGTTTTCAATAAAAATAACTGCTTTTGTATCTTTCAAAATATATCAATTGATTTTTGGCTATTTTAAATTATTTTGTACGGTGATAAGTTTATCTTAATGTTTATATATGCGTCTTACCAAGTAGGTGAAACATTACTTCACAGTGTCCAGTTCTCCGAAAAGCTGGAAGGACACTTTGTAATAGCATCCTAAAAAATGTGAAAGCAAAACTATACATGACTGGGGCCATAATTATACAAGTAAATGATGTGCATCCAAACCTGTACATAGTGAACAAAGGAAGAGTGGAGGTCCAAGGACCGGGAGGAATGAAACTGCAGGGTCTGAAGCAGGGCTCGTAAGTATTTAAGCTAAAAATCAAAGCTACCAATTTAAACGCTCTATGGAGTCATTAAAATCAACTTTTCTTCTGTTAAAATGGTGTATTTTATGTTAAGTGAGAGCTTTCTTGTTTCAGAATGTTTGGTAATGTCCACAATACTTCAATGGTACGGCAGGCAGTTACTATTGTAGCTAAAGGCCATGCTGAAGTATTAATAATTAATGCAACTCGGTTCTACAGTATAGTACAAAACTATCCCAAAATCTGGAAAATAATGGATTACACAACACAGTTTCACACAGTTAAGTAACGATTTATTCTGAATAATAGTGAAGGTGAAAACTTTTCGGTATCAACCACTGGTCATTCTGAATGTGCTATACTATATAACAGAACTATAGAAAAGGTGCGTCTGTCTATAGAACTTACGATGGATGTGCCTGTCTGTATGTACGAGGCGCGTCCAGAAAGTAAGTTCGTTTCAATTTATCTCCGCTGCAGCGCTGCAATTGCAGTTCCACACATGCGCTGTAGACGATGTGTATCAAGGGGAAGAACGTGCGCCATTTGGAGATCGCTGTCAGTTACGTACGCTTTGTTGTGCTTGTTTGAAATGTCGGAGTTGATTGAAAATCCCGCCGCCTGTGAAATCAGGTCTGTGATTCGGTTTCTGAATGCGAGGAAAGTGAAATTTACCGGCAAATTTGCGATGTTTACGGACCAAATGCGATGAGTGATTCGATGGTGAGAAGATGGGTCCGACAGTTCAATGGCGGGCGTAGTGATGTGCACGATGAAGAACGAAGTGGGCGTCCACCTTTGGTTACAGAAAAACTGGTTCACGCGATTGATGACAAGATCCAGGAAAACCGTAGGTTTACAATTAGTGCTCTCGCTATGGACTTCCCCCAAATTTCACGATCACTGATGCATGAAATTGTTACCAAACAACTGAAATTCCGTAAACTTTGCTCACGTTGGGTACCAAAGATTCTCACTGAGCAACACAAAACACAACGGATGGGTAGTGCACTTGAGTTTTTGACCCGTTATGTTGAAAGCGGCGAAGAATTTCTGAGACGGATAGTCACAGGAGATGAAACGTGGGTTTCTTACGACACCCCTGAGAGTAAGCGGCAATCAATGGAACGGAGGCACACTTCATCCCCACCAAAGGTTAAGCCGAAGCAAATCATGACACCTCGGAAAATGATGTGCACAGTGGTCTGGTACTGGAAAGGCATCCTACTCATTGACTTCTTACCGCGTGGTCAAACAATCAAAGCAGATGCTTATCGCGAGACACTTCGGAAATTGCGCCGTGCAATTCAGAATAAGTGCGGGGGACTGCTGTCAAAAGGTGTTGTTTTGCTTCACGACAACGCACGACCACACACTGCAAACGTGACGAAAAACCTCGTACAGGGATTTGGCTGGGACGTGGTGTTTCACCATCCTCCGTACAGCCCTGACCTCGCTCCTAGCGACTTTCATTTGTTCTTACATCTCAAGTCTTTCCTTGGCGGTCATCACTTCACCAATGACGACGAGCTGAAAGAAACTGTTTCCAACTGGTTGAAGACACAGGCGGCAGATTTCTATGAAGAATGTATACAAAACCTGGTGCCACGCTATGACAAATGCCTGCAAAATTTCGGCAGTTATGTGGAAAAGTAGTTTAAGAGTTGTAGAATTTTGTGCAATAAAAATTTCTTCTGTATCTGTGTACAATTTCATTTTATTACCAAACGGAACTTACTTTCTGGACGCGCCTCGTATGTATGTATGTATGTATTTATGAACATATGTGCGTATATGTATGTGTATGCATGTGTACATGTATACAGTTTTATCAATCCTTATTTCAGGATGTAGCCTCTTTAAGTCAAATGATCTATATATTTGAATTTAATTTATTTGTTGTAGTTCCTTCCAGGCTGATCGATTTAGAGCGACCCTCTTCCAGTTCACACCTGTAACTCGACCTATGTCTCTATCCCAGCGATCCGGTGGTCTTCCGCTTGGTCTTTTCAGGTTCCTTGGTATCCAATCCATTACTGCCGTAGTCCATCTGTCATCTCTTTTGCGAGCAATATGACAAGCCCATTGCCATTTTTGGGTCATGACTCTTTTTAAGATGTCTGTCACTTTAGTTATTGAACGAATGTGCACGGCCCTTTTCCTGTCTCTTCTTGTAAACCCTAGCATTGCTCTTTCCATATTTCGCTGGGCAGTTCTCAGTTTTTGTTTCATCTGACTATTTAGGGCCCAAGTATGGCAGGCATATGTAAGGAGCGGTAATACACATTGTTTAAATACCTGTTTTTTAAAATGTACTGGCATGTTAGATTTAAAAACTATAGAATTTCTTCCGTATGCTCTCCAGCCCAGCTTTATGCGTCAGTAGATCTCAGGTTTCGAGTCGCCATTCATGTCTATCAGTTGGCCAAGGTAGATGTACTATTCTACGGACTCAATATCAGCATCTTTCGTGTCTGCCTTGTCTTTTTCTGCCCATTTGTTTTGCATGATTTTGCTTTTTGACATATTTATTTTAAGGCTCACTTCACTGCACGCTGCCTCTCGTTCATTTATCTGTTCATTGAGTTCTTCCAGACTGTTTGAGAGTAAAACTATATCATCAGTGAATCTTAAGTTGTTGAGGCTTCTTCCATTTATTCTCAACCCTCCGCTTTGATTTTGACATTGCCAACTCCAGGACTGATGTGAATAGCTTGGGGATTATAGAGTCTCCTTGTTTTACCCCTCTTTCTACTGGGAACTCTTTGGTGGCTTCAGCGATGTTGACAAAGGCAGAGGAAGTGCTGTAGATGTTGTACAGTATGTCGATATAGCCTGGATTCACTCCTTGTTCTAGAAGGGAGAGATGTACGAATGAAAAGCTTTTTCAAAATCAATAAAGGTCAAATAGAGTGGCATCTGGTATTCATTTGCTCTACTTATTACTTCATGGATGAGTTGGATGTGATCTGCCATGCTGAATCCTGACTTAAAGCCAGCCTGTTCGATTGGTTGTACTGTGTCCAACGTAGAACTGATGCAGTTATGCATGACCTTCGTAAACACTTTGTGTGTGTGTTTGTGTGTGTGTATGTATGTGTATAGGTATGTATGTATGTAAGTTGTGCGCATTTATATGCATATGTGTGTGTGTGTGTCTCTGTTTGTCTGTCTGTATATATGTGTGTGTGTGTGTGTGTGTGTGTGTGTGTGTGTGTGTGTGTGTGTATGAGTGTGTGTGTGTGTGTTTGTGTGTATGTTTGTGTGTATGTGTGTATATGCTTGTAAGTATGTTTGTGTGTATGTGTGTATATGTTTGTGTGAATGTATGTTTCTATGTATGTATGTTTGCATATCACGTAACGGATTGGTGTTAAATATACTGCACATAGAGATAGTTGTGTCATTAATTACGATGTATGATACTTTGAATTCACGTTAGCAACATATTTACCGTTAATACAGAGGCCAGAACCGTAAAGTTCAGGTAATAACTAATGAATCGATCTTAACGAAGTTGCAAATAGTGACAGATAACGCCACTGACGTAAATTCGCATAGGAATGTTATCAGTTAGCATATAAGATACTTTCTTTTTGGATCAGTAACATATTTCTACATGGCACAGAGGCCAAAACTGTACATTTTGGAATCTTTGTGTGTTTCAATGGATGGATTTGGGCGAAACTGCACATAGTGATTAGCTTATGTAATAAGTTGACACATAGAATACTTTTTACCCATATTAGAATCATATTTCACACATGATACGTTGGCCAAAAGCGCAAATTTTGGAAGATGTGTACGGATCAAGCAAAAACCAACCATTTGATCGAAGGTGAGCGCTCATGTCACTTCGATGTGATAACTCCACGCTGGTTAATTTCATACTTTAAATTATATGTCTAAAAAACCTTTTTTCTGCCCACTATGCGCCAAACTAATCATTTTGGAAAATTAAGTGTAATTAACTCTTTTTCTGTTGATGTAGATTAATAAAGTTTGACTCTACAATCATTGTAAATAGTATTTAGCGTAATGTTCCCTTAATACTTTCATTTTTAATGGTTATGTTTTAGTGAATTCATGTCATAGTTTTTGCTTGGAATATTTAATCTAAATAACTAACTGAAATTCCGCAGGACTATATCCCAAACGACATCAAGAGCGAAGCCCGCCAAGAAAAAGAGCCTAAAGCAGAGGAAGGGGACTCGGCGTCAGGCAGTAGTGCATTTTTCTCAAGACTCGGCAGGTACGAGTTACGCCACATTCTAGTACTATTAATTCCAAAACGAGTTTTACCTTTCCTTCCTACAATTTCACTCAGTTACCATCACCAAGACGTCGCTTTTGACATGATCAAACTAAAGACCCATGTCATTCTCTGACTAGACTACTTCTAGTTTTCGACATACCTCAGTCGTCACCTAGCGCGCTTTGTGGTGTTAAGCCTACACTGCCAGAAACATTCGGATTCAGTTCCAAGATAATTTTCTTGGTGTCAAGATGTCTTGCGGGAGTGTCAGTAGCACTTACTTTGCTCATTAAAAATTGAAGCAGAAGAACAAATAAAGGTGCTCGTCAGCTATTTAAGAATGGAAATGTTCAAAGCTGAAGAAGGGATCGGTTTCAGAAATTACGTGTGGATGACTGAAACTGATTTTGAATGTCTTTTGAAAATGGCTGGGCACCGGATTTTCAAACGAGAGACAATCTTCACACAACCTGTTTCTCCTGGCTGCCACAATCCGATTCCTTGCAAGTAAAGATTCCTACACATTCATTCAAACTTGCGAAGGTAATGGCTGAGCTAGAATTTCGTGAGTTTGAGGAGTTTAGTAAAGGAAGAAGGATTTGGTATTGTGGTTACTGATCTGAAGGCGTCTGAATACAATGAATTACCGTAGAATCCTAGTGTGAACTAGGCCGTCAGTTTAAGTTTGTCTAAGGCATAGGTAGTGTTAGTGAATTTTAGTGTGTTTTCGATACTCCGGCTTCACATCAACTATATGAAAAAATTCTTACAACTGTGTGCCAAAATCAAAAACATTGGTTGGTAGTGGAATGGCCACTGAATGATAGTTTAAAAATAAAAATCTTTACACTCTCTCTCTCCTTATTTTTCACTACGCATCTCATTTCTCCAGTCTGCAGTTTAACATATTTTCTTACTTATTTAATTACAGGAATCCTTCTGACTATACTGTGTGAAAAATTCCCCCTTAACAAATGTTTAATACTTTAGGAACACCTTTCTTCGTTTTTACAACCTACCTGTCATTATTTTCCATTCTTCCACTTATCTTCAGTCAAACACTTAAATATATCTATAACATTTACTCATATTTCCATCTGCATGTTTTATACTTACAGGCATTATTGCACCATTTCTACTGCCCAGATCATCATATGATCTACAAATATCATTATATAAATTTCACCATTCAAGTTGTCCTTTATCTTATAGGCTAACAATACGATATTACAACGATGGACAGAATTGACATTTTATTGCCGGTATTAATTAATAATTTATGGCTTACGGTTTATGTATTTACTTTATTATATTTTACGCTTTACTGGAGTAAGAGAATTTTGTTAAAAAGTAATTATTCATTCTGTGTAAATATTCTTACAGAAGTAGCCATACAGCTGCACTACCTTCCCTCCAAGCCACCCTTTAGTAGTGGGGAACAGAGGCTAGTATAAACTTCAAACAATAAGATTCTTGAAAAAATGGCACGAGGCGTATTTTTCAAGAACAGTACGTTTCGTTACCGATTATAGCCGTTGTAGAGCTACGATTGTCGATGCGCGCATGTGCGGTCAGTCCTCCAGTACGAGGTGGCCATACACCAGGGATGGCCGCTTGTGGCCCGCGGTAGGTCATTTTGTGGCCCGCGGAGCTGTTTCATTATATAGGTAAGCTTTAATTTTCAGTGGTGATATCTACACTGAGTTAAGCTGATATTCAACCAAGATCATCGCTCGATTGATCTTGCGGGAGTACAACCGAACCTTACCATGGCTTATGTTCCTGTAACTTTCAGCGCGTTAGTGGTTCGCCTGTCATTCTTCGATCGCTTGCGTCGGTTATTGCAGTTAATGTTTCTACCCATAGGTGGAAGTACGCTCTTTGCTTTGATTGTTGTATTTGTTTCGAAATGCATTGTCTATATTCCATGTGTCTGCTGTACTGTTGTATTTGTGGGGTGTTGTCGTGATCGACTTTTAAGAACTTGTTTCTGTTTTGTATAAGTCGTGTGCATATAAGTATTACTATTGTAAAAATACGTGATATTTGTGCTGTTGCATCTTTACTGAATATGTTCCATTTATTATGATTATTAAGCGTTGCGGTTTAGTAGTTTCTGCAAAATAAAGCACGTGACTTTTATACATTTCTCTTTCTAGTTCACTGAAATAATGGCGTCAACTAGTAAAGACGTTGGTTCAAAGAAGCGAAAAGCTGCAGATGAATTGAGAAACTTCCAGAATAAGTGGACAATTAGCTATTTTTTTAGACTTTAAAACAAAGCGCATATGCTTAATATGCAAAGAATCTGTTTGTGTATTGAAAAACTATAACATGAAACGGCGTAATGAAACTAAACATCTAAATAAGTTTGATGAGTACCGAGGACAATAGACCAGGTAAAGATGAGTGGTAGGGGAAATGCCACCGGAGCGTGCGCTCCATTGCAATCTAATTATATATTATTATTATTATTAAAAAGAAAATTTTCTGCACAGCAACGGATATTCACAAGCACTGCTGCAGAGTCAACATGCCACGTAAAAGCGAGCTGTGCAGTAGCATCGATATTACCCAAGAAATCGAAGCCGTATTCAGATGGTGAAATGGCGAAGGAATGTTTGGAGAGCATCGTTGAAATTATGTACCCAGAAAAGAAAAAGGAATTTTCAAAAATAAACCTCTCTCGTCAAACTATTACCGGACGTGTGGAAGACATTGGGAAACATACTGAAGATAATTTGAAAAGTAGAGCTCCTGAATTCGTATATTATTCTCTTGCATTGGATGAAAGTACAGATCTAACAGATACTGTCTAAGTAGCGATTTTACATAACATAAGAATTAGCGGCTCTATATCCACTTAAGAACACTAAAACTACACGCGATTTGTTAGAGTCAGTTAAGCAACATTAAACCGTTTTTCGTTAAAACTTCACAACTTATCTGGCGTGACGACGGATGGAGCTCCAGCAATGGTGGGAAAACATGAAGGTTTAGTAAAACTGATTGAAAATGAAGCCTGCAAACTTGATAATACCTCATTATAAAATTTTCATTGCATTATTCACCAAGAGAATTTATGTGCCAAGTCTTTAAAAATGGATCAGATCATGAGCATGGTTATCAAAACTTCATTAGATTGAATTCCTCAAGCATTTGGATTCTGACTATAATGATCTTACATTTTATACTGAAGTAAGATGATTGTCCCGTGCAAAAATGTTTTAAAAAAATGTTTCATTTGAAGGAAGAGATACAATTATTCTATACAAGTAATTTAAAAAGTATCCAAGAGTTTGAAGACGTGGCTTGGGTTTGTGACTTCGCGTTTCTAGTCGACGTAACTAGCCATTCAAATAACGAACATTCGTCTGCAATGCAAAGACCAATTGGCCAATAATATGTTTGATGTTGTTGCCGCGTTTCAAATGAAACTTGGGCTTTGGGAACAACAGTTGAAAAATAAACATTTCACTAATTTTTCCAAGCTATCATTGCAAGCAGACGTGACACAGGCATTTGCGATTGAGTACAGTTCATTAATATCAAACTTGAACCTTTAGATTGAAAACCGATATCAAGATTTCAAGAAACATGATATTCTTTTATCTGCATTTTCAACGCCACTCTCCGTTGATATAAATTCACTGCCAGGAAATTTGCAAGTGGAATATTGTGAATTGTAGTGTGACGCACAACTTAAGGAGAAATTCCACCAGGTTGGTTTGGAAGAATATCAGGACAAGGAGAAATATCCTGCATTTTACAAACATGCTTTGCGTATGATTTCGCTACTTAGAAACACTTACGTGTGTGAACAGCTTTTCAGCCGGATGAACAGTATCAAGTCACAACACAGAACACGAATCAACGGCGTTCATTTGGAGAATTTTATGCGTGTAGCCACAACTTTTTTCGATATCAATATTGATGCCTTTAGTTCTGCCAAACAATGTCAAAAGTCGCATTAAGATAATTGTATATTTAATAATTCATTAAATATCCATATTTCATTTTAAATGTTTTTTTCCTTCGTAAAAATATTAAAGTATTTTTTCCAAGAAAGTAACGCATGCTGCTCGGCAGAGAGTTGAAGTTCCAAAATTTGGCCCGGCTGCTGAAAAGGTTGGCCACCTATGCCATACACGATCGCTCCATTTGGATATCATCCATATGGATGACATCCAAAAGCGTAGCACATACACCATCATTCCATCACTCCAGTCAGCCACGACAATGAAAAAAGCGGCAAAGCAAGCAACAATAGGTTGTCAATTTGCTATACAACAATCTAGTTATGCCAAGTGCTAAATAAAATGAGCCCGAATTAATTTTAAAGGATATTCGAACTATCGAATACTGATTAAAAATCCTGAGAATTAAATAAACGTCCAAAAAAGTGCGAAATTAAGAATAATAAGCTCTGTGATATTACGAAAACTTTTTAAAAAACTACAAAGTGATTATAAAACAGATTTATTAAATTGAAATAGTTTAGCTGGCTGAAAATAGTGACGTCAAATGTAGTAATACAACATATTTAAACAAGTAGGCTCATATAAAATTAATCTTATCATACTATGATCTTTTTAAAAAGAAAACCGAGAAGAATTAACTTTTTTTTTCCAACACGGTTTCTCCGTTGGCGTTTACGTCTTTATTTTTAAATAATTTTAGCGATTGATCTATTGCCATATTTATTTATATTTTGTCATTGTAGTCAGGACTAGAGATCCAAGAAGCATGGTAAGTCATTATCCTTCTCAATAATCTCCAGCACAAAGTCATATTGAGACGACATTATTATTACTTTTTAAAAAAAAAAAAAGTAAAAAAAAAAAAAGAAAATTATCGTTCTAATTGTTAATAATATTTAAAACTGTATTATTTTCAATTCTACATTCAAAATAATATTTAACTAGTAGCAAAACAAATATTTCTATAGCAGATTCAAAAAAAAAAGAAATGGTACATTGTTGCATAGTCCACTCAAGGCACTGATGTTGTCTGCTCGGTGGTCGGTGACAGAATGAGAAGAGTTTGGACCACGGTTTCGCCATACACGAGCCGACTGGAGTGATTGATGGCTTGGTGTCGCTCCACGTGGTTTTCCCCACACACCGTCAGTTGGCTTGATGGCATGATGGACGAAACTGATGGATATTGGACTGACCGGATATCCAAATAATCCGGTCATCCACATCAGTTTTCCCACACACGACGCGATAATGGAGTGACATCGCTCCATTTGGACGGATGGAGCGATCGTGTATGGCCACCTTAAATTCGCTAATCCTTGTGTATGATTCTTGGTGAGCGATTGACATGTTCAAGGTAATTCATTCATTAAATCTGGCATCGCGTAATGTTTGTTAATTGTGACGATGTTTTACCCAAAGCCTTTGGGCATATTTGAAACATATTTTATGTTTGTGACATAACCGAGATTCTTGAATTTTTCGTGTGTTTTCATTTTTATAAGTGTGCCATGTATCTATACTAATATTATAAATGTGAAAGTAACTCTGTCTATCTGTCTGACTTTTTGTTACGTTTCTTGGTCTAAACGGATAATCCGATCGTGATGAAATTTTTCATTAGGATGGACATAGCATACGTTTTTTCTGTATATGCTGTCAAATAATTTTGAAAAATTACTGAATGGTGATAGACAGACGCGTATGATGTGATATCAGTGTTGAAAGCGTTTGCTTACTGATGTTTGGAGCGTGGTATTCGGTTCCGATTCCAGTAGAAGCGAAGATATTTAAAAATTTATTTTTATCGTATGAGTCACGCCTGAACCGTCGGTTGATCGGATTGCATGTTAAACTGTATATGCCACAAATTTAGTGGTGCAATGCGAGGCAAATCGTAGGTGGTGTAGGAATGCAGGAGGTGTACACTTTTTACGTTATGTTGACCTCTCAGGGGTTGTTACTCTCGCAGTCAGTGGGTGTGTTACCTACACTAATCTATACTAATATTATAAATGCAGAAGTAACTTTGTTTCTTTGTTATGTTTCTTGGGCTAAATGGGTAATCCGATCGTGATGAAATTTGACGAAGTATTACGATGGACATAGCAAATTTTTTCTGTATAACTAACACATGTTGTCATTTAATTTTGAAAAATTACTGAACGGCGATAGACAGATACGTAGGATGTGTAAGTCTCTGTACTACCTGTGCAGATAGTGGTCTGGTAGCTCAGTGGGTAAACCGCTTGCTTACTGATGCTTGGAGCGTGGTTTCCGGTTCAAATCCCGGTGGAAGGAAATGCTTTTAAAAATTGTTTGTGATTTTATGAGTCATCATCGGTTGTGTGGACCATCGGTTGTCCGGATTGCATGTTAACACGTCGTCGCCCAGCGTGGTTCGGCCCAAATTCGACCTCCGGAGAGCCGGAACGTAAACATAGGGATAAGATTTCAGGCCTGCGATCTCACTGCAGTTATCCCAGATTCTTCATTTAGTCGAGAAGGATACTTCTTTTGAGACGCGCGTCAGTGACTGTTTTAGGCTCAAAATGCTCATTGGACGGGGTAATCGTATAATTGAAAGAGAGGAGAGCAGTGATGACGAAGTAGTGAGTTTTGGAAGAAGAGTAATAAATAGAATTTCATCGAGTTCAGACTTGACAACATTCTGGAAAAACTTCCTATGGATGAAGAAGAGAAACTGAGCTGTGTTGACAATTCAATGGACAATATGCAGGGAACAAATACGCCAACAGGTCAACAATCATTTCCATTCACCGGAAAATGTGGGCTTCTGATGGATTTGCCGTTTGATATCACATCACAGGTAGCAGGGATAAGGCTGCTTCTGAAGTAATTCTCGATTTGTTGTCAGATAATCATCTCGAGCAGCTAGTTAATGAACCTACGCGATGTCATAACGGTAGCGAAAACATTTTAGACTTGCTGGTTACCAACAGGCCAGAATTATTCACCGACATTTCAACGACCACAGGAATAAGCGATCACAAAGCGGTAATTGCGACTATCAAATTAATGACCGAGCGAAAAAGGAAAAAAGGGCGGATTGTATACAGATTCAGTAAGGCCTCAAAGGAGTGTTTTAGAACCTACCTGAGGAATAAGTACCATAACTTCAAGTCAACAAAGGACACCGTTGAAGAGATGTGGCATCGTTTTATACATATAGTCAGGGAAGGAATGGAAATACATATACCAAAGCGGACAATAAAGGGAGAGGATGATCCACCGTGGTACACATGCGAAGTCAAAAGATTACTCAAAAAACAAAGGAAAATACACGCACGCTCAAGAAGGAAGGGGTGTCGCAGCGATTTAGAAACCTTAGCTGATTTAAGAGGACGTATTAAGAATGTAATGCGCGAGACCTTTAACGATTTTCACGCCAACTCTCTCTCTAAGAGTCTCACAGAAAACCCAAAGAAATTTTGGTCGTATGTACGAAAAGTTAATTGTACCAACAGAAATATTCCATCACTAATTCGTGAAGGTTCAGAGGTTAATGAAAGCCGCGATAAAGCTAACGTACTAAATACCGTATTCAAAAATTCATTTACAAATGAACATAAGGATAGTATTCCCGTTTTCCCACGCCGTGGCGAGTCGGTGATGGAATCATTACGAATAGATACTGCAGGTATCGTTAAGCAATTAGAGCTCCTGAAGTGGGGGAAAGCACCGGGCCCGGATGGAATTCCAGTAAGAGTATTTTCAGAGTATGCTGCAGAAATCGGGCCATTTCTGTCTGATATATTCAGTAAATCATTAGAAGAGCGAAAAGTACCTTCAGACTGGAAAATCGCGCAAGTAACTCCGATTTTCAAAAAAGGTGATCGAAGTGATCCTGGGAACTATCGTCCCATATCTATAACATCTGTTTGTAGTAGAGTTATGGAGCATATTATATGCTCGAACATTATGAATTTTCTAGATTATAATAATTTGCTTACAACAAATCAACATGGATTTCGGAAGAAAAGATCATGTGAAACACAGCTGGCCCTATTTACACACGACGTAATGAAAGTTATCGATACAGGTTCACTAGTAGATGCAATTTTTTTAGATTTCCAGAAAGCCTTTGACTCTGTGCCACACAACCGCCTTTTAGCGAAGCTTCGAGCGTACGGTATATCGGATCAGCTTTGTGAATGGATAAAGGATTTTCTAACTGGTCGGTCGCAGTATGTTGTCGTTGAAGGAGAAAGTTCTTCTAATCTAGATGTTACATCGGGTGTACCTCAAGGAAGTGTAATAGGACCACTTCTTTTCTTAATTTTTATAAACGATCTCGGAGACAAAGTGAAAAGCCTTTTTAGATTGTTTGCTGATGATGCGGTTATTTATAGGGAAGTAAGAAATTTGGCCGATTGCTTAGAAATTCAGCGCGATCTGGATGTTATTTTGGCTTGGTGCGCTGAGTGGCAACTTACTCTAAATTGTAAAAAGTGCAAGACAATGAGCATAACTAACAAAAAGAATCCGATTGTTCAGAAATACGAGGTAAACAGTTCAGTTATTGATATGGTCGATTCTATGAAATATTTGGGAGTAACAGTACAAAGGAACATGAAATGGGACATACACATTAATTCGTTAGTAGGTAGAGCAAATTCTAGGCTGCAATTCATAGGTCGAATCTTGAAAAATTGTAATGAACAAACAAAGGAGATAGCGTACAAATCTCTTGTGCGTCCACATTTGGACTATTGTTGTGCCATTTGGGATCCGTTTCGTAAGGGATTGATCGAAAGTATAGAGAAAGTACAGAGAAGAGCCGCTCGATTCTTGACCGCTTGCTACAGTCCTTATGAAAGCGTCACAGAACTGATTAGTAGATTAGGTTGGGAGTCTCTGGTAGATAGACGACACACGTTTCGTTTAAACTTATTAGAAAACATGCGTACTCCCACTTTCACTTTTGAGTGTAGTGAAATACTTCTTCCACCAACCTATTTGAGTCGGAAGGACAGGAAAGATAAAATTAGAGAAATAAGGTGCCAGACTGATTCTTATATGAATTCTTTTGTCCCTCGTACCATTAGGGATTGGAATGCACAGCAAAGAGATTAGCTTTGGTGCTGAGCACCCTCTGCCACCTACAATTTTGTGAATTGCAGAGTATATATGTAGATATAGATGTAGATGATATTAGCGCAAGTGAAGTGATTTCGCTAGGCTTGTGGCTTTACGCCTCGTCGACGTCGAGGTCATTAGAGGCGGGATGGGACTGGCGACAAGGAACGGGAAGGAATTCGGCCATGCCCTTTTGTAGGAAGCATCCCGGCATTCGCATGGAGTGATTTGGGGAAGGCATGAAAAACCCAAATCTGGATGCCCGGACGGGGATTCGAACCGCGGTCCTCCCGAATGCGAGGCCAGAGCGTTATTTCGCTATTAGACGATAAATTGGAAAGCATATTACTCACAGAGACTAATAGATATGCAGAGCAAAACGTGCAACAACATGAAATGACTGATCATCCGCGACTGAACAGAGGGAAATCCTCCAATTCTGAAGAATTTATAAAATTTATCGGACTGATGATTTGGATGGGTCTAGTACAGACACAGCCCTTTAGACGTAGGTCAACGGAGCATATTTATAACTTTCAATTACGCGCAGCACGATGTCCCGTAATCGTTTTGAATTACTGTTAAAAACATCGTGTGCCAGAGAGAAACAAATAATAAAATTTCGGGAGCTTCTCATTAGCGAATGGTTGTCCTCGGAAAATGCTATGTCCGATAGTAATATAAATAAATCAAAGAACGTGTCGCACCATTTACACATTCGTTAGTATCAGCAGATTAAGCCTATAAGAAGCATATGCACCCTATGTTACCAGAAGAAGAGGCAAACTGCATAGTATAATGTCATATGTAATCCTAGTAGTAAGTTTTAGCTGTAAACACTTGTAGGTTATTTAGTTGTGGTTTCGTTAAGTTAACGAACAATCTGTCTTTAAATAACACTCTCAATCTCAGTAAAGTCAGCGAATAATAATTCGTCTTGTTTCATATAAGGACTTGACTTTTGACAGACACTTTTACATCTCGATTTTGAGTAACACTATGAAAACAACTATTAGCATTTGAAAAAAGACAGGCCTTGTATCAGGAGTATACGTACAATGCATTTATTATACAGAAATCAACTAGATACATATTAGTAGATGTAATACGTAGTAGATGATCGGGTGTGTTTGCATAACGTGGGGAGAATTCCTGTGTTTCCGCATGTACTCCCTTTCCTCGCAGAGCTGCGTTGCCAGTTTTGATGGAGTTAGGAAGGTGTAATTGTTATAATTATATTTAACGACTGTGCAGTGTCTGTCAGTTTAGCCCCGAGTAATGCGGCTTTTACAATGCATCACACTCACACATGCCCCGAGACTTGAAAAAACCTTCTACTTTTGCATTTATATCGTTCTTTTATTTATTTCCCCATAATGTATTTTCTACGTCCCGTTCTTCTTTTAACGTCATTTCATGTTTCTGTGTAACCTTCATTTCACCGAATACCGGTACTAGTTCTTCTGTATACGCATTATCAATTATTTCTGGCTGCAGGTATCTTAAACCTGATTTGGTTCCATCCATTTGTCCAGATACCACTTAATACAGCATTTATAACTGTCGTTAATGCAATTTTATTTTTATTGTTTTAACTCTTTTACAATTAATATACCCTGTTTGCATGTTAGTTTTCTAATTACTACCTTTTTGATAACTTATATTTGCCTAGTTCTTCACTTAAATACACCTTGTATTTTTTTTTTTTCTCGCTCTCTACTGGAGCATCTGTTAATTAAAATAGAGTGTCGTATCCCAAACATTTACTGCTAAACTACGCAAACATGCTATCCATTTTTTCTCATTTTATAACCATTCTGTCTCTGCTTTACTTTTACTTTTTTTCATTCGAAACTTTTCCAAAATTGAGATCTTAACCACTAACAGTTGATTTATCTAGGTTTTTTTTATTTTTGAGTTACTATGGATTTTCTTTTTCCATTTTTATTTTCCTGTTGGATCTTTCAAAAACTATATATTTTATGCTTCTGGACGCATTAAACAGCTAATTAATATATGCATACCAACTTGTTATTTCATCACTTGACTTACTGCAAATTGATTATGTGGTATTGCAAATGACAGCTCACCAATTTTGTTTAGATTACGGCAGCGCGTGGAGATCTACTAAGACCGGTATTGCTAGTACAACTAGTGCGCTTGCGTACTGCCGAGTGGCGCCTTCACCAGTGACGAGATGATTTAGAGTTGACTGTCCCGACCAGTTGCAATGACCACCGCTCGGAGCGATGGAGACGCTACAGTCGGTATGTCGACAGTTTGAGGGATTACTCCTTGTAAGTTGCTGACAACTTGAGAGACGCCACCAGCTGTTTCCAAAAATCATGAAATTTTGCTAATATTGCACAAATTAGGCAAAAATCGTAAAACTGGTAAAAATTATAAAAATCATGGACTAGCTCCACAAAGGTGGTAATCGTTATAAATTAATACGACAATCTTCAGAAGAACCTGTGAAGCTCAAACACCGATTATGAAAGAGGAGTTAGAGGTAGCACAAATGAAGACGACTACACAATTTTTTCATTCCTCACCTCATTGTTATCGAACAAAGGCGATGACAAAATATACGCCGAAGGATAATCCGAGTTTAAAAAATCGACAGAACATACGCCGAAGTACTAACTAACATTAACACCATAATACAGAAGGCAGACTGCATTTAAAGAGGACGACACCCATAACACTCGAGGCAGGCTGTCATAAAACAGAAACCTTTATTAACCATGGACAGCGAGCAAGGGACATACTAAGATTTCGTCATTCTGTCACCAGAAAGAGACATCTACAAAAATGTGGAATTTGGAAAATATCACTATACCTTATGTTCGAATGCCCGATAGCGGAATCGCATGTTGCTGGGTATCTGTAAGGAGGCCGCTCTACTCACAACGAGAGAGTGCTCCCACCACGTCATCCAGCTTGAGTGTGACCACTAGCTATAGCATTGCTGATTCAGCGTAGTTAAGATTTGGCATGCAAAACTTCGTGGATAGACACTTTATATTTTTGTGTTAGAACAGTTTAATCGCAAACCCAAAGTTACTTCTTACCCGGTCTGAAGGGGTTGGGAACATTTACCATGCCGTCCTCGGTAGCATATGGGCTAGGGTACTGGCCCCGCGTGCCGATGGTCGCCAGTTCGAGCCCAGCCGAGGGTATGGGTGTTTAAATGTTGTATGTGTGAATGTCGCGCACGTCCTGTGGTGTTCATACTTAGAAATTTACATACAGGAGAAACTGATTCACTGGAAGATATATGATATTCATATCGAGCTGGCTGTGTGGCCTTAGTCGCCGAATGCCATTTTTTTTTGTTTTTAATTACCATTGGGGACCGTAAGTGTAGCAAAGGTAGCTGTGCACTATCATGTATGGACAGATGGCAAGAGTGATAGTAAGGCCGCATCTTCCTCACATCACGATGAGATACACAACTACCACAGTAAAAAATACATGCACAAACTGTTGCTGTATCTTCCGCAATTTTATTACGAGTTTGCTCTTACTCATACTCTTGCACACTTAAAATGAATTCAAGAAGGCTGGAACCATGTTCTCCGAAGCCTACTTGTAACTTTAGGGCGTTGACACAGACCACAGCAATGTGTAAAAGTATCAGTCAAAAGGGAAGTGTTTTTTAGTACGTCATCCGGTGAGTGGACTAAGATTTGTCGAAATGAATACGTCAACTCGGTTGCGAATAGCACTTGTTGTTTATAGTGCTATTAGGGAAATTTCTGTTATCCCTAGGAAAGAAAGAGACCTTATATTAGAAGCAATATATTTTCAATGCTGTTCCCATATAGGAATGAACTACGTGCAATGGTCAGATAGGTTAGCCATAATAGATTATCAACCAATATAATACAATAACTATGTGTGAGCAGAAAATGAAGCAAGCACATTCAGGTCTTCAGTGTTGTAAATGCACGATTGACGCTGATTGGCCTACTAATTAACTTACAAACGGCGCTGCTACACCTCTCACAATTTACTGTAGGTACATAGGCCTACAATAATACCAATCAATGTCTTGCAATGTTTAAGGCTGTTATGTACGCTTAAAAGAAAGTACGGCCCATTTCAGTATAAGTACTCTTAACCCATTTCTTTCTGCTCTTAGATTAGATATGTTCATTTTGATTGTATCTGTGAACAGTCTCTGGGATGTGGAATAGTACGTGTAACTATTAACAACCCAGTAATATTACCGGTCAGTTACTTAAAAAGCCATTAGCATAATCTGTTTCCATTATTAACTACAAAAACATAGCTCCCATGTTAGTTACTATTAGTTGGAATCTAAATGCTATATTTGTAAATTATTTCAACGCCAAGAAAATGATACAGCAATTTAGTTATTGGGGATTACTTTATCGTCTTCCCTACAACAAACATTTAGTACTTTTTCAGTCATTTTAGTTATCAAATACCAAGAACAAAATTCTTTCACGTAGTAAAATGGGCTCTGAAGCAAAAAACTCTTTCAATCTGGATTTAAAGCTGTTAGGATTTTACAAATAACATTTTATGCGCTCGTATTTCGTGCGGTAGGGCAGTGAATAAAGAAGCCCAGTGTCTGTATAAACGAACCTGACTTGTAATCTTTTTGAATGTTGTATTTATTCCTAGTATTATAGCTATGTGTATCATCAGTAAGATAGAAAAATTCATGATTTTCCGTCACAAATGATAGTATGGATTATATGTATTGAGCTGGCATTGCAAGTACACCTAGATATCTAAACAGATTCCTGCATGATGTTCGTGGGCTTGTTCCGCAAATGATTTTTATAATACACGTTTTGTGACCTAACTACATTCCGTGCTTTGAAGAGTTTCCCCTAAATTCGATGCACAAGTGAGTAGGGAATGAAAATATGCATAATATACCAACTTCCTGGTTTCTGTATCGTGTCAAAATCTCAAGGATTTTTAAATAAGTAATTAAAAGGAAATTGATATATATTGTTCATTCATCACCTGCAGGAACACAAGTTTGAAATTAGTTACTAATATTTCTTTTTTTTGTAATAGTTATTAAAATTTTGTGCCTAATAATACCCAACGTATTTTTATTCCTTTTGTTACAGGTTCAATATAATTTTCAGTCCTCATAACACCGCTGTAGAAATTCTTGAAATTTTCGCAGACGCAATTTTTTCTAACATATCATACTTTTTGACCTTATATCAGGCTGCGGTGAAGGATTTTGGAGCCACTTTGTTCCTCGTGTCATATTTTTTGGATTTATTTTACCTGGTCAATATATACTTCAGATTTCACACTGGATACTTTGATGACTTTGGCAATGCTGTGAAACATAGGAAAGAAATTGCCAAAAGGTTTGTATGCCACACATTTATGCAGTATTGAGGTTTAAGTTGTATGTAAAATTTTGTAAAGGAACATTAAAATTATTCATTTACAACAAAGGCTACAGTTTAAAAAAAAGAATAAAAAATGTAATGCCTTATTCGTTTTCTATTTTGAGACGACCCATGCTTGAAAAACTAATCATCGTCGCTAGTACGACAAAAAAAAAAGGAACCTGGAAAGAAAGAAAGGTTAGTGTGAGTTCCAAGATAACTTCAAAGTGACGCATATTTTAAGTGTTTTACTCAACCATGCTCGATGAGAATATTCGCTCGTAGATTAATTAAACTGATCATAATATTGAATAATACTGAAAATCCTGTAGCTGAGTATAAAATGCTACTCCATGGGTGAGACAGTTCAGATTCGCCCAGTAGAATCCAAAAATTATATTTGATTACTACAATCAGGAGGACCCTCTGCAGGCAGTACAAGTTCATTATAATTTAGTAGTTCCCTGTTGGTTTCTTCATATAGTTTTGGATCTAGAACTTGTAACAAGACAGCTTAACGAGGCTGCTCGCACAATGTTCAAATAATAATGTTGATTATTCGAGGTAACGATTTACAGTTTGCGATGAATATGCAAGGGTTGGCGGACAGCATAATGGGGAAACAGCCGGCAGGGATTTACCTGGAACCACATAGTTACTTATTGTTGATATTCGATACGACTCCAGATGACTAGACAAAGTTCGACTTATGCGTGTGATCAACTCTTGGCCTTCAAGTGTCTTTCTGCCACTACTGTTTTCGTATTAGTAACTGTTCATTTCAACCATAACCCCGATTTTTTTCTGGTCTCCACAGGTACATTCGTTCTCCATTGGGTCTCTATTTTCATCTCGTAACATTGCTTCCCTTGGAAATATTTGCATTATTTGCACCAAGGGGAGAAAGAATACTGTATGTGTGCTACCTTAGACTGAACAGGGTACTCAGAATTGTAAGTATATGAGTATACATATTTAATAATTTCATAAACACAGTTTGACCTAAAACTAATTATCAAAGCAATTTTTAATTGATGTTACGATTTATAATGTCAAAGATGTTTGACACTTAATTTCGTAAGGTCATCCACTCACCTCGATAGCTATTGGTTGGAAAATGGTGACGTCATGGGCCAGCCTTCGCTAGCAAAACAGCGACCAGAGATATCATTACAAGAAATTCGACGTTATGTCCACAATTTAATACCTAAGCACCAAATCAAGTTTGTTTTTAATAGGATTTTATATTTAAAAAAACATGCCGATAAACTTGACTGTTAAAAAAACATGGAACTACTTTCCAGTAAGATGTCGACTTTATGACCAACGTTTATACGTACTAGCTATTAAATGAGCGCTAAGCTTACTATTTTATATAGATTTAAAGGATATTAACTACGTAACGCGATGTAAAACACATTAATTCACTTGATTTTTGCCTTTAGCCGCAGCATTTAGTATTTAAAACACGTGAATAAAATATTTTCTTCCTATTCTTATATCAAGAAAAGACAACGATATTCTTGCCGTTAATGAACAGCAAGCAGATATTTTAGAATATGCAGTGTTTAATACCAAAGTAACTGCTATGAAATTAATTAACATAATGCATTCATTAATTTTGCTTATCGTAGCATTTTATAAGTAACAAATATCGGAAGATTTAAAAAACGTGGGACTACTTTTCAGTAACATGTCGACTTGAAGAAACTTAAATTACTCACGATCTCTGTAAAAACAGCGAACGTGTTAGCTATGAAATAAGCAAGCATTAAGTTTAGCTTTTAATATACATTTAAATCATTGAGGATATGACTACATATACGCGAAGTGAAACTCTTTAATTCAGTTAATTTTTTAGCTTCTTAGCTACAGCATTTAGTATTAACAACACGTAAATATAATATTTTCTTCCTTTTCTTATTTGAAGAAAATACAGGACATACTTTATTTAACCAATTTAATACATAAAAAGCAGCTTTTCATTTATTTATCGTAATTTAACAACTATATTCTTGCCATTGGAATAATTATTCGTTGCATTTCATTCTTAAAAAATATTAAAAAACCTTATGGCTGAAAAAAAAAAAAAACGTGGAACTGCTTTTCAATAATATGTTGACTTTAAGAAACTTAAATTACTCATGTTCTAGGTTATTTAACATGGAAAAAAGACTTTAGGTATGTCACCTGAACAAGTATTTTGGCAATTCATTTTTCCGGCGTTGCTTAACTATTAAATATCACTTATAACCTGAGATCTGTAGTAAAATCTGTGTACAGAGTTTACATTACGCTATAATTGCTGATTTCATTAGTGTTCTTTCTTCGTGTATACTATACGCCGGTTATTAAATTATTTAAAAAGGACATCAGACTTCAGATATGCCTCCTAAACAACCAACTACATCCCTCGAGGAATTTGCTATAAAAAAGACCAAGAAAGCGAAATACAACAAGCAACATGCAACCAACCCTACTGAAGAACAACGAAAACAGAAAAAAAAACAATATGACAAGCGGCGTCAAGATAATGTTAGTGAACAACGTCAGCGGAAAGCAGAATACGACAAGCAACGTTGAGCAAGTCTTGCTGAAAAACGTCGTGAGCATGAAAATATATTGCAAGTACAAAACCAAAGATATGTAGGAAGAATAGGCATAAATAATGAAAAACAAATTCCAGAATCAAACTGTGGTAGTTTAACCGAGAAATATCAATTCTGTGGTTCAATGAAATTTCCTAAAGAGAAACTTCCTGGCAAATTCACTCACTTTTGTCACAAAGGAAAAGTAGTTTTGCCTGCCATTCGCTCATACGATCTGATTAATTGATTACTGACGAACCACCATGAACATTTAGAAAACTTTTAAAAAAACATAAGATCTTTTAATAGCGCCCTTGCTTTTGCATCAATGGGTGCAAACATAGCAGCTCCTCGAGCCTACTGACCTTATTGCTTCATGCTCAAATATAGAGCTTCAGGAGACATTAGAAAATATCGCTCATTTGCTGCAACAGTGACATAATTCAAAACCTTAAATTTTACAGGAGGATCAGATCAAATGTTTCATGTGTAATAACTTTATGCATTCACTAGAAAAAAACTTATATACATGTTTCAGAGAAATAACAAGCTGTAATAGAATGGAAAATGAACAATATCAGTTGTAGGTCACAGAGAGATCCTCACAATCATCCTCATTTTGAATTATGAGATTCTTGCTGTAATTATTGTTTTTATATCATGCCATAAGATAAGAAGTGTCGCTTTTGTAATAGAAATAAGTACAAGGCAGTAAATGTTTTTTTCAATTTATAATTATGTCACAAGTTCACAATACCTGAAAACAATAGAAATTTTGGTTTGCTAAACAACAATTTGATCAAAAGATGCTTTATTTTAATTTGCCAAATTTGGCAATAGAACTCAAGAAGAAAATACAATTTTTAAAGAAATGAAGAGATTGTTTAAAAGTAATAATAATAACGAGAGCTTGCTTAAGAAAAAACAATCCATTTTATAGAAAAAGTGAACAAAATTATTTTCCAACCAAGCAACATTGTGTAAAAAACGTAATGACTTAATCTTTTAATTCAGTCAGATTATAAAATTTTTATAAACATCATGAGCACTCAAGCTATTCAACTTCAGGAAATGTTAGTTCAGCCTCAAGCTTTATCACATACAGGTAATCTAGGTTCAGTCTTGTTACAATTAGGTAATTAACTCCACAAACCTTCAACGTTTCATAGAAAGATTTATAAAAGCTTCGCATAGCATTCTAAGGAATAAGCTTAGGAGATCATTCTTCTTCTTTTGAGAAATTCCCAGTCTTGAATTAAATGCTGGATTTAATTAGAACTTTTCTTCTTCCTTTTGATTATTATTGCCTCTTTAAAGTCATCCGCATACGATTATTTACATATATATATATAAAAAAAAAAACAGAATTCGGAGAATCACTTCCAACTTTCAGCATCTTTACTTGTGATAATTTGAATGCTGCCTTGTTCTGAGGACCTATGTCTCCGGTCAGAGCTTTACTGTCATAAAAATCCTTGTAACATAATTCTTTGACTTGGAAAGGTTCTCTGCTTTTTTTCGAATATCGAATTGCGGAGATCGAGGAATTAGGAGTATACAACGGTCCGCTTCTGATAATGCGCTTAACCATTCTCTCTATCAATGAGTGAATAGAGTCTCCCTCTTCTGAGAGTGGCCTTTAACAAAGAATTTGTGTGTAATTGATTTCAGGCCTAAATAACGTGTGGAGTATAAGTAAACATCAAAAATAAATTTATTTTTCTGCTGCCCTGCACAGTTGTCCGAGTAAAACATAACATCTGCATCTTGTTTTGTGGCAGCAATCTTTTTCAAATAATGAAGGACACATGTATTTAATTCATTTGCACCACGATGGCCGTTTCCTTCATCCCACAAAAAACAGTCACATATATTACTCTTCAAGTCATACATAATGAAATTGAAAACATTTAATTCGGATGTATAGTAGAACAGAGGGGCATCCCATTTAGGAAGTTGCATTACAACCTGTAGACCACCCCACCACAGCATTTTAATTTTCTTTGTCTGTTTTTTTCTCCTCTCTTGACAATTGTCTTTCGATAAGATGTTGATTAAATTTTTCTTGTAACCTCCGTTTTTCTTCTCTGTCTGCATTTTCAAAAGCTACGCAAGTTTCACATAAATCTTTCTTTGTAACGAAAAATGAAATATTATATTATTTTTTCATTATTCTATGAAATCTAGTTTAGTTGGCCAAAGGTACCTTATTTTCTTTGCAGATAGCCACATAGTCCTTGTGGATGTTGTAACGCTTTAGCGTCTCGTCGTTGATTTGATTGTAATTATAATTATGAATAACTCAATTCTTTAGATCCAAAATACAGTATATCGTTTATTTTATATCATTCGGATCTACTAGGAATTACAATGGAATTGGTTATTCTCAGAAGATGCAGGTTCGTTTTTAGGCAATGTTTTTCTCGAGCATTCAATCTACTCTCATAACTATCATCTCACAAGTCCTAATCTCCATAGCAACTTACAACTCATTGCTTTTTCTCTCTAAGAGTATATATATTATTAATTTTTATCTACTCTCAGAGATCAAAAGTATAATTTTCTTATGCAAATATTTCTGTTCTGTCACATGCCTCCTCTAGTTTATCATGGCTTTACTTAAAAATACATTGATAAACTTCTAAGAATAACCTTGCATATCAATCTTCTGAGATCCCCATCTCTCTTATTCCTAGTAGAATTGTTAACAAAACATTTTACAACACATTCTCTTCTTAATACTAATAAAATAATGAAATGAACCAAAAAACATTTCTGAATATTCACACAAATTCAAGTCCTGTCACGGTCGCCATGTAACGCTTTAGCGCCTCTTGTCGTTGATTTGATTGTAATTATAA
The DNA here is from genome assembly GCA_031002005.1 of Vandiemenella viatica. Lineage (NCBI taxonomy): Eukaryota > Metazoa > Arthropoda > Insecta > Orthoptera > Morabidae > Vandiemenella > Vandiemenella viatica. Next base: position 116,474,271 of record JARYHS010011408.1, read on the forward strand.
TTATGAATAACTCAATTCTTTAGATCCAAAATATATCGTTTATTTTATACCATTCGGATCTACTAGGAATTACAATGGAATTGGTTATTCTCAGAAGATGCAGGTTCGTTTTTAGGCAATATTTTTCTCGATCATTCAATCTACTCTCATAAATATCATCTCACAAGTCCTAATCTCCATAGCAACTTACAACTCATTGCTTTTTCTCTCTAAGAGTATATTATTAGTTTTTTATCTACTCTCAGAGATCAAAAATATAATTTTCTTATGCAAATATTTCTGTTCTGTCACAATGTCTGCAACTGATTTGCTTCCATCAATGAAGAGCCTCGTTGTATTTGTTCTTAGGTAATGGCTTTCAGTTTTCGGTATCGAATCTATGTACTGCCTCACACCTTCCCTTATCATTGGATCTAAAGATTTCTGGTTACCATGTTTACCTGTTCTATCAGGTTCCAATAGAACATTTGCAAGTTTATTTTGTTTTTCCAGCACAGTACGAATGGGGCGGTCATTTATATCTAAGGTTGTTTTGAAGAACAACTTACATACTCGAATCCTACGCATTATTGTTTTTACGTTAACTTCACATCACTCCCTCACGAATATATCGGTATCTGGGATTAACAGTTTGCCTCGAATTCGCTATAAATTGCCTCTGTTTCTCAATGTCAATGTAGGATATCAAGATGCAGCCAAAAGCAAAGTTTTTTTATATAATGTCGATGTTTATTGAGTCTTACTTTTTTTCAAGACAAAAATTAATTTCAAGAAAAAAAAAGTTAAAACGTTGTTATAATATGAATGAAATTGTCATGTCATTTCATTTTTATAGAAACATCTGTAACTTTCATAATATATTGCTTCTTTTCTTCTTTTTTTTTTTTTGGTTTTAACTTTTTATTTATACTAAAAGACCCAAAAAAAAGACGATACCTTGGCATTGAATTAGAAAACTTTGCTTTTTATTGTTGACTTCAACTTTCTATCCAATTTTTTTTCTTAAAATAAGTGTCCCATTTGGTGTTAATATCAAAATTTTAGTAACAAGAGTGACATAAGTGTCAATCATAGAAGACGTCACATCGTTTCAAACCACAAAGTGTAGACTAAGTTTATGCAATATAGTATTTTGTAATAAGGTCATAACTCAAAATAATCCAGCGACAAACAAGGTGGCTTCCACCAAGAGTGACACATTAAGGAATAAAACTAAAGGCATTTAAGTAGATTATTTCAAAAAGAATGTCACAATTTGATATAACACATTATTGAATAAATGTAAATCTAACGTGAATAATCTACCATTTAACCAATATAGTCATAAACAAAAATACGCCGCTCTTGAAGAAACTTGTTTTGTTACTTGACAACAGCTAAAACTCAACTGATATAATATGGTACTGTTATGAGTAAACTCGAGGGCGGTCTGTTGAGAAACAATAGTGACATAATCTGCTCTCTCTCGGCGAAAAATTGAAGCTCAAATATGTCGTTCTACAAACTAGAAGTATACACGAAAATGGATCATCCTTTGGTCATAACTCAATAAAGGTTATTTTTAGTTATGTCACTGTTGCAGCAAATGGGCGATATGCTCAATTACATATTCTAGATCCCGATGAAGCTGCCGAGGAGAGAATGGCTTCATTGGAAAATGCTTCATACCACTCATCTTTAATGAAGGAACTAGAAGAATTTATGAAATTGAACAAAACGTTAAGCAACATTGGTTAAATAACATGTTATCGTATAGTAACAAACTGGAAACGCATCATATAGTCAGGCCGCATCTGTCAGCACAAATCTTTCTTTACGCATCTAACACCTTTCACATTCAATAGACTTTCTTCAAATTTAGCAAAGTGAACTTTTTCAGTCAAATAAAACTGTATCTCAGCCAGTTCCAGTAAGGAGACCTCGACGTTTGAAACAATTACACGAAACCGCGATCGTCTTTGTCCATGTTTAATACGTCTCTTATTATACTTCTGAGTTCTTCACGCAAAATACATTTTATTCATTCTAACGGTGAAACACAGGTCAATTTGGTGTTTGGCCAGGTCAGGTAAACCTATCATAATCTTTGACCCTAAAAACTAGAACTATTCTAGACCCGTGACGATACGCAAAAAACAGTCACGGGCTTAGACTAGTTAAAGAAATATAACACAATGTAATAGGTAAAAATCTGTCCACGTGACTAAATGAAACATTACTTGGGTGCAGGCGTCATAGTATTAGGATCTGCTTGGATCCAATTTACATGTGTAGGCCAACTGTTAGGCAGTGTTTTTGATGTCAGTATTCGTCCTACCGACAACAGTGGATTTAATATTAATACACAGTCATATAATCAATTAAACTAGCATTTGCTCATTGATTCGCGCGCGCAGATCTTGTTGTGTGTAGAAATGCGTTACCCTTTTTTTAGTACCAAATATTATCATTATGGAATAAAAATATAAATATCTACGAAATTTCGTATAAATATTATCTTATGTTCAATTTTCTTACTGAAGTCCAAAAGTTTTATATATATGTATATTTCTGCGTACAAATCTAATATAAATTAAGGGGCTCGTAAACGAGTATACCAACGGTGGAGTTGTTTGTCGATTCCACGCCTGTAGAAATCACATGGTTTTGAGTTAAAGAAGTCATCCAGCCATGTTCAGTGCGCATTTTCACTTGGAAATAAAGTCCTCACAAAAAGTGGAAACGGTAAAACTCTGAGGACGCAAGATCACCTGAGTAAAGGGCCTTTGGGAAGAGATCTGGGATGGTTTCCCGTTGCTATTATTCTACGATTTATGTGACTCGTACAAAAGTTTGATATATTTATTTAGACTATCAACATATTGCCACAGCGGTAAACAAGAACTAAAGGAATAGGTACAGCTATAAGTTGCTCCAACTGTCTACAATCAGTGTTTGTAAATAGATGTTTCTACTTCCCACAACTTTGGGTGTAAGTGTTTCGTTGATGAAAGTTTCAGATTGACCAGATATTAATTTCTATACTATGAATTACTTCAATGATTTTATTACAAATAGGTAAAAAAGTACAATATGCCTAGTTACCGAATGAATGAAGATTAAAACGCATTATACTCGAACACACTGGTATTTTTATTTAAATGAATGACATTCGGCTACAACGTCGTATGTATATTTTCTGCTTATGTATGCGTATTTCTCACGTTAATGTAGGATTGGGTATGGAAGACACAAGATCAACACAACTTTTAATCAAAACCACCTGTGCCCGCAGTCAGAATCGAAACGGTGATCTTCGGTACGTGAAGCCACCGCTCTAGCCACTATGCTAGCGTGGCCGGCAACACGGGAAGTTGCCGTGAATGTACGGTCGGCAAGCGATGATGCGATCTCACCGGCAACAAGGCGGACATAACACCGGGCAACTCGGCATTATTGCCCGGTAACACTACCATATTGCCACAACATTGCGGCCACTCAGACGCAAGGTAATTCTCAGACGTAATACTTGCCGGCAACACATTACCGTAAAAATAATGCCCGTGTACAGGCCCCTTTAGGTGGATATGGAACGACTTCCGAAAACCACTCCTGAATATTGTTTCTTTGGCAGATTAGGAGAGTGCGGGCAGATGTAATATCACTTCACGCGTGCTGTATCTATGGACCCGATTTTTGAACGTTGACCATCGACTGCAAATGTTGCATAGTCGTGGAATTGCCACAGTTCTTCACATTTTCCAGTTCTCGAGTATATTTACGAGGATCATTGTGGAGTAATGTCTCTCAGGGCCGGCGTTAGGGGGAGAGGGGAGGGGGTAAGCGGGTCAAATGAACCCGGGCCCGCCCGGCTGACGGGGGCCCCCGATCACCGGCTGTAGGTACCCCCCCCCCCAATCGACAAGTTGTAGAGCTAAAAAAAGTTCGCCCATTTGGTCTGAGGGAGGGCCGTAACTGATGAATTCGCCAAGGGCCCCAAAACCCTAGCGCTGACCCTGATGTCACTGGACGGAGTTCATCGAACTACGAAGGTATTCCTGAACGCGAAATGTCGAAACGATCCTCCTTAGTACAAAAAAAAAACACATTTTCTTGCCTTTCTCTCTCTGATAAAGTTGTCCTCTCACACGGTTCCAATGTTTCTGATCTCCCTCCACTGCTTTCACGTCTATTGCGCGCACACATACACACATCTTCGCCAATCTCACCCTTAAAGCTAGCTGTTTTGGGGGTTGTTGTCCTGAGACATTTCCTCCCTCAGTCTTCTCTTAACTTTTGGTTGGTCATCTTGATGGCATATTCTTAGTTGTTCCTTAGCGTTCCGTCAGCACCAATGGTCTACTATGTTTGTCAGCGGTAGTTTCATATTCGCCGATACAACTGTCCAATGGATTGGCAGAGTGACGTGCTACACTGTAGAATTTATGGGCACATTGCCGGAATCTGTCAAGGAGCCTCGTCGACTGCGTCAGTGGGGAAACGGTCGGGCAGATGTAGTGCCCGCTTTAGTGCTCTGTTCTGCAGCATATGCAACTTTCTCTAGTGCCAATTAACAGTGTACCCCCAGAGAGGGCAAGCATACTCAATTACCGGCCTAATTAGGAACAGTAAATGGCAACTCCTAGATGTGATGCCAGTGAGTTTTCCCGATTAAGTATCGGGTAAAGAGCATGGATCCGAGCTCTTACCTTTTGCCTGATGTCCTCGATGTGAGTTCGCCTTGTCAACTTACAGTGGAATGTCACACCGAGGTAGCGAATCGTCTCTACTGAACTCAAACAGAAGAATATATCGGAAATGTCACACTTTCTCTATTCGACGCTCCATTTTCTGGCATCAGTAGCTCCATTCAGTATCAGCAACAATGAATTAATAAACCAATATGTAAACTCAAGCACCACTACATTTCAAAACAATACTGATACTCGATACATTAACCCATATCAACCAGAGTATCAACACGCCAAACAAAAACGCTATGAACTTACACACCAACTTAATATTTTGTGTAAGCTATCCATAAACTTGGCGAGCAGTAGTAATTTTCGTTGGAACTATTTAGCGCGGCACAGCCCTACTCATAGGTAATGCCCGCTCGCTATTGGTGTTAATGACCGTAATTCCTGGACACTGTAAAATCTAACATTTGATGACAAGCTTAACTGGGCAGGACACAATGGTCAGGTAGTAGTAAAAGGTTACAAAATTCTGCATTTATTGGAGAGAGTGATGAGGGTATGTAGGAGAGAAGTAAAGGAATTGGGTTACAAAACTTTGGTCAGACCATTGCTTGAATATGGTACTGTAGTATGGGACCCACATTTTGCGTATCAAATACAGGAGTTGCAGAGGGTGCAAAAAGGGCTGCTAGATTTGCTTCTGGAAATTATCACATAACTCAATCAGTAACAAATATGATAAAAGAGCTGGAATGGGATTAATTACAAGACAGGAGGATGGTGAAGAGGGTCATGGGAATGTACAAGTCGTATATTGGTGATGAGGCATGGAAGGATATTGGTGAGAGAATTTAAAAAATGCATGGAAGGAAAAGATGACCATGACCACAAGCTGACACTCGATTTCAGGCACGAGGGTAAGGGTGTTAGGGATTGGAATAAGTTACCAAGAGAAATGATGAATAATTTGCCAAAAACGTTGAAAGAATTTAAAGTTAAAATTTGTAAAGGATAAATGTAGGTGGATGCAGAAAAGGGGTGAGATGGGTGTTTAGGGAAATTGCCACCGGAGCATGCGCTCCATTGCAATTTAATTTTATTTCGTTTACCACGAAACGGAATATTGCCAGATGAAATGCAAATAATAGACATCGGTCCTTCTTTCGTCTCGAAAATATTATATGATCAAATTTATTGATTACACTAGTTTTTCCATTTTAGACTCGATTCAGATCGAAAAGTGTGAAAAAAGCTGACTTCGTTACGGCGAGGTAAAATGTTGTGTAGACAACTGAGATTTCCTTAACGTTGCCCTTTCTAACTCGTTCTTTTTATAATCGTATTAAACAATTACTCTCTAAACAGCGGAATACTTGTGCTATTTAAGGTTTCACTTACTCTAAGTATTGCCGACTTAATATCAAGGAATACTCGCGTCCCTATCTAACTAACTAACGATTGTTCTCGGTCTCACTAATACGGCAATATCACTTTGCCCCGACGAAACACAACTAACTTACCTTCAAATCCTCTTTTACTTTATTATTATTTTGCTTGTTGCTTTACTTGTAGTCGACTTCGACGTCGAGATCATTAGAGGCGGGTTCAGATCCTCAAAAATTCACACTTAGATAACTTCAGTAAACTAACGCACTTTCCCTCCTGTAAAAATTTAAATAGGCGAATACTTAGGTCACTTCATTGACAAGTAAACCGCCCACACACCCACGTACACTCCTCCACTGAAGTCTAATGAAAGGTTTCTATCTCAGCAGAGAGCGATGTTGCTGCCAGCGCCGGAGGTGTTGGCTGTACAAATGGAGGGACGCCTGTCGCCGTCAATGGAAACAACCGCCCCTACATCAGCTCCTACATTTTTGGTTGGAATGATGTCATAGCGTTGATTGTTGTCTTGTTGTTCAGCAGAATCTTGACGTGTGAAGGCCGTTTGTTCTGGAACCTTGGTGATTGCATCGGCCACTGCTTGCGATGCGTCTGCGGCGAGTGCAAGGTCTTTTCGCCTCGGAGTCTGCTGGATGAGTGGTGTGTGTGTGTGTGTATAGCGGCCTGTTTACATAGTCCCGTTGCCGGAGCACCTGTACTACTATGTGATACTTTGTTAGGTATTTTGGGAATCGCTTTATTAATACTCTTTAAGGTGAGAACTGACTATCGGTGTCGGGACACCCTTATTTTAAAACCCCCTTCTCGTTTCATATCTTTTTATTTGTCTTGTTGTATCAGCAGGGTTAGCAGTTTGACAATATGTCTAACCTGCAGGTCGCAGCTAATCCTTGTTACTTCTGTGCGATGAAGGTCGTTGGGTGCTTGTTCCTTGTTCCATTTCCCTTCTGCTGGTAGATTGGAGTTGGTCTTTGGGTGACTCCTGTGGGTGCTGCTTGCAATTTCTTCCTTACAGAGCAGCCTCCTTAATAGATAGCGTGTTTAGCACCGCAGTCTGCACACGTTAGCGTGGCTTCAAGGTGACTCGGGAAACCAAGTTGCTGTATGTACGCTGTGGTCCTTGGCCTCCAGAATCTTGATGGTCTTCAGTTTGGCAGCCTCCTCTGTAGTCTTGAAGATATACATAGCAATCTTCTCCTCTGTACCAGGTCCGTCGCATCTTGTACACATGGCTCGTCTCCACGCCTTGGCTGGCGACTTCTGTGGCCACGACTTCCTCCTCGTTGTCATCCGGGATGACATGCTTCTTTTTGAGACGGCATAGGTCTTCTACCTGGTAATCGACGTTCATAATCCCTCAAGAACTCCGCCACAGAGAAGTTGGTGGCGCAGGATAGGCTGACGCAGACTCCATTGTAGCTTGTACAATACATAACCAGCACCATAGTCTGACACGTTTCCGTCGCAGATAACGGCGAGCGACAGTGCAGGGTCTTACACGAGATCTTCTTCATCATCGCTGAAAGCGGCCTGTTTGCCGACCAACATCTCTTTGCTTTTCTTCGCCGTCCGGCGCCAGGGTTGTTGGTGAAGAAATTTTCATCTCATGAACTTCCGGCGTCAGCGGTGCAGATGGTGACTAACTTCCACGAGGACTGGACTAGCTGGAAGTTTGCTTGTACGTGCCTCCCTCTCCACAGGTACAGTCAGGATTGCTGTAGTTTATGCGCCACAAGTCTACATAGGAGTTAGTCTCGTGGCTAGACGGCTAGGTGTTTCCGGTTTCTTAAGGTACTACGGTTCCTAACATTTGCTCCGGTTTTTTTACCTTTAAATTTCTTCGTCAGGTGCAACTTTTCGGCGCGGCTATGCTATTCGGCTCTTGCGCGGAAGACGTCCGATGCAACATTTAACACTCCCTTTGATTTTAATAATGGGATAAGTGCTCAAATCATAGAAATTGCTATAAGTAGCCTAAAACTGATCCTTATTTCTCTTAATATAGAGCATAAAACTGATATTTGACCAAAAACGTATTGTGTACTCGCACTACAATCCGATAGAAGAACTCAGTAAAGGAGTAAAATACGTTGATAAAGAATCTCATAATCGGTTCTCAGACAACATTTAACATGGTACAACATAGTATGAACTGTTGAGAACGTTTTTGTTGTTGTAAGCAGATTTTTTTTAATGATTGTTGAATCGAGTAATGTAAACGTAAAGTAAAAGATTAAAAAGTAGAAATAAATTTCTCACCTATATTAGTACTGTCAGCATCAAATGTCGAAAAGTTTATTGCATAAAGCGTTTAAAGAATTTGACCAAAGATGAATATACTGATCTCTGGATTGTTTATAGTATATTTGGCTTTGGTTGTATTTTACAAGTTTTATGAATTAAACGGAATTCGTTATTCAAACAACTACGTAATATATTAAATCTTCAATAAGCGTAAAAGAATTGTAATATAGAATAAAATTTTGTGATATACACTCCTGGAAATTAAAATAAGAACACCGTGAATTCATTGTCCCAGGAATGGGAAACTTTATATACACATTCCTTGGGTCAGATACAACACATGATCACACAGACAGAACCATAGGCACATAGACACAGGCAACAGAGCATGCACAATGTCGGCACTAGTACCGTGTATATCCTCCTTTCGCAGCAATGCAGGCTGCAATTCTCCCGTGGAGACGATCGTAGAGGTGCTGGATGTAGTCCTGTGGAACGGCATGCCAAGCCATTTCCACCTGGCGCCTCAGCTGGACCAGCGTTCGTGCTGGACGTGCAGACCGCGTGAGACGACGTTTCATCCAGTCCCAAACATGCTCAATGGGGGACAGATCCGGAGATCTCGCTGGCCAGGGTAGTTGACTTACACATTCTAGAGCACGTTGGGTGGCACGGGATACATGTGGACGTGCATTGTCCTGTTGGAACAGCAAGTTTCCTTGCCGGTCTAGGAATGGTAGAACGATGGGTTCGATGACGGTTTGAATGTAACGTGCACTGTTCAGTGTCCCCTCGACGATCACCAGAGGTGTACGGCCAGTGTAGGAGATCGCTCCCCACACCATGATGCCGGGTGTTGGCCCTGTGTGCCTCGGTCGTATGCAGTCCTGATTGTGGCGCTCACCTGCACGGCGCCAAACACGCATACGACCATCATTGGCACCATGGCAGAAGCGACTCTCATCACTGAAGACGACACGTCTCCATTCGTCCCTCCATACACGCCTGTCGCGACACCACTGGAGGCGGGCTGCACGATGTTGGTTCGTGAGCGGAAGACGACCTAACGGTGCGCGGGACCATAGCCCAGCTTCATGGAGATGGTTGCGAATGGTCCTCTCTGATACCCCAGGAGCAACAGTGTCCCTAATTTGCCGGGAAGTGGCGGTGCGGTCCCCTACGGCACTGCGTAGGATGAGACGGTCTTGGCGTGCGTCCGTGCGTCGCTGCTGTCCGGACCCAGGTCGACGGGCACGTGCACCTTCCGCCGACCACTGGCGACAACATCGATGTACTGTGGAGACCTCGCGCCCCACATGTTGAGCAATTCGGCGGTACGTCCACCCGGCCTCCCGCATGCCCACTATACGCCCTCGCTCAAAGTCCGTCAACTGCACATACGTACACGCTGTCGCGGCATGCTACCAGTGTTAAAGACTGAGATGGAGCTCCGTATGCCACGGCAAACTGGCTGACACTGACTGCGGCGGTGCCCAACCGCTGCGCAGCTAGCGCCCTTCGACGGCCAACACTGCTGTTCCTGGTGTGTCCGCTGTGCCGTGCGTTTGATCATTGCTTGTACAGCCCTCTCGTAGTGTCCGGAGCAAGTATGGTGGGTCTTACACACCGGCGTCAATGTGTTCTTATTTCAATTTCCAGGAGTGTATTATTTACTGGCAGTTTTAGAGACATTGGAAGTAAAAAATCAGTGATATGTATAGTTCATTGTGCCTTTGGTGACGTTTCTGATCTGGTCCAGGCCACAGTTCAACCTAATCACAACCGTTAGGAAGAAAACAAGAATAAACTATCCATCGCGATACAGTTAATGTATTATTGTGCATGTTTTAGTTCTCTTGGTGTTCTATTATAAAATTAATTGCTACAATTTATGCTACGCGTACTTTCAATCTTAAATAGACAATGTTGTCATTACCAAAAATGTATTTAGTGATGCATTTCAGGTGTTTAGGTGTAACTGTATCCTTTGATTTTGAATCGACAATATCAGTACAGATTGTGGCAAGGTCGAAATACAGTCAGGACCAGAATGTTCTTGCAACAACATAAGGCATGAGGAATGTAATTATGTAATTATTGTTTTTTCTAGTAATTAATAAGCTGCTTTAATGAGTGTCATGTTAGTGACTCCCGAAAACAAAACATCGGTTGTGCATGTGTAGCCTATATTTAAGTGTGGCTATGGCGATAAGTTTTTTTTTTTGTTTTTTTTTTTTTGGTACAGGCCGCATTTCAGCCTAAAAACTTCAATTTTGATATTCGGTCGAAATATTGGATCGAAATTTGGGTAGATGCATAGAAGTTATTAAGCAAGAAGTACATGTGGCATAAAAATGTATATATATTGTAACAGCCCTCATACCTGAACTTTACATAGAATTGTATTTTATAAAGTATTTGTAGTGAGCTAAAGTTTGCTTGAATATGATCTGATATGTTTGTTTTGCAATTTCTTGTAAATCAGTGTATATAGGCTTTATTTTATGAAAAGAAATTATTTAAAGGCCATTTAATATGTTTAAGAACAGAATTGTGCAAGAGAATTGCTTAAATGTGTGTAATTCCAAGTATTAATGCAAATTGCGATGTCTACAGGACAATTTTCTACAGTTTAAAATGATTTCTGTAAATAATTTTGTGTTTAAGTATCTTTAATTTCCATTTCTGGCCATTTTGTAATGATGTTAAGTGATTATGTATTAATTCTGATTGTTTTTAATTTGTTTAATTGTTTGAGTAATTGTTAATGTTCGAGAAATATCTCGCGGAAGCTTTTGAAGTGTTCGGGAAATTTCGATAGAGCCTATATACAGTGGTGGAAATATTTATTGCATCACCATTTGTTACGTCTTAATTTTGTCTTTGGCAGCTGTTTGCTTGACGTTATACTAGTCCATTGTTGTTAAAGTGTTGGTGACGTATTCTTGCCTCTATAGTTTGACTTCCTATTGCATATTTCCCAACAATACACACATATTTGTTGTCATTGTCTTCACTTTACAAGTAAGCAGCGCTTATACAGTCATTCTTTGTTGAGACACTCCAGTGTAAAGATGGGCAGATCAGTGGAATTAACACCAAAGCAGAAAGCTGCAATACTTACTTATTCGTCAGTTGGTTTAGCACAAGAAAGATAGCCTCTAAGACTGGTTTCAATCAGTCTACGATTTCGAGGTTTCTGAAAAAGTACAGAGAGACAGGAAAAGTTGATCGTGAGAAAGGAAGAGCTAGAAAAAGGGCGTCTACTGCGAAACAGGATAGGATATTAAAAAGAATTTCTCTCGGTAATCGTCGCCCGTCATCAGCTGAACTAATGCGAGAGTGGGAAGAAATATGTGACGTTTCAGTAACCAGTAGAACTGTACGAAGCAGACTACTGGAAGCTGGACTCGCTGCCCGTTGTCCTAGAAAGAAGCCTTTATTGACCAAAAAAATGCGACAACAGCGGCTAAAGTGGGCAAAAGAATATGTAAAATGTACCCCGGTGATGTGGAACAGAGTAATCTTTTCAGAGGAGTCCAAATTTAATCTGCATGGAACGAGGGAAAAGTGTTCGTGCGTCGAAGAAAAGGTGAAGAATTTTTACCTTCGTGTATAACACAAACCGTCAAACATCCACAAGGACAAATGGTCTGGGGATGCATTTCCAGCTGTGGAGTAGGTCATGAAGTCCAGAAGACCTACTCCATAGCTGGAAATGCATCCCCAGACCATTTGTCCTTGTGGATGTTTGACGGTTAGTGTTATACACGAAGGTAAAAATTCTTCACCTTTTCTTCGACGCACGAACACTTTTCCCTTGGAACCATGCAGATTAAATTTGGACTCCTCTGAAAAGATTACTCTGTTCCACATCTCCGGGGTCCATTTTACATATTCTTTTGCCCACTTTAGCCGCTGTTGTCGCATTTTTTTGGTCAATAAAGGCTTCTTTCTAGGAAGACGGGCAGCGAGTCCAGCTTCCAGTAGTCTGCTTCGTACAGTTCTACTGGTTACTGAAACGTCACATATTTCTTCCCACTCTCGCATTAATTCAGCTGATGACGGGCGACGATTACCGAGAGAAATTCTTTTTAATATCATATCCTGTTTCGCAGTAGACGCCCTTTTTCTACCTCTTCCTTTCTCACAATCAACTTTTCCTGTCTCTCTGTACTTTTTCAGAAACCTCGAAATCGTTGAAACCAGTCTTAGAGGCTATCTTTCTTGTGCTTAAACCAATTGACGAATAAGTAAGTATTGCAGCTTTCTGCTTTGGTGTTAATTCCACTGATCTGCCCATCTTTACACTGGAGTGTCTCAACAAAGAATGACTGTATAAACGCTGCTTACTTGTAAAGTGAAGACAATGACAAACAAATATGTGTGTATTGTTGGGAAATATGCAATAGGAAGTCAAACTATAGAGGCAAGAATACGTCACCAACACTTTAACAACAATGGACTAGTATAACGTCAAGCAAACAGCTGTCAAAGACAAAATTAAGACGTAACAAATGGTGATGTAATAAATATTTCCACCACTGTAAAGAAATCAGCAGAAGGGCAGTTTTAGTTTTATACAGATTCACTTTGGAACTGCCAAAGATTGCGTCAGTAGTATCTCTTCATTGTATCTTTGCATGTAAACAATATCACTGACGTTGTTTTGAAAATAAACAAAAAAATGTTAAACTGAACTTTATGGTGGACTACTTAATTAATCACTATATTCATTAAACCACCAAAGACATTGACAATATGGTATTACGAAAACTTGCCAGTGATTTCAGATTCGTTGTTGCAAGATATTTTTAAATGGCTGAACTGTCAACACTATCGCAGATGGTGTTGCCTTATGTGTAACGTAAATTTCTTTTTGCTTGATATGCACTTTTTTCCTTAGGAAATTTTGTTCCAAATTTCTGACCAAAAGGACAACTAACTCTCGGTACGCCCTTATTGGACGGTTTGCGATAATTTTTCAAGTAGCTTTAATTTCTTATACATTAAACTGTGTTAAAATATAAGTATAACGAAAAAAACTTTTGAACAATAGTGTGAAATCGGAATATGAGGTAATAACTAAAAGAAAGGAAAATATCGAAATTAAATTTATATTTTTTTGCAAACCTGGTTGTAGGCCATCTTCCGCAGTTGTTGGTCGATAGATTATAAACTACCATATAAAATATCATCACCCTAGTTCCACTGACGATGCCCCACACCATAAGGGCGAAACGCGCCTGGGAATAAACTAATATTAACATCAACAGTTGTTTCCAGACGGAATTTTGATTTATAATTATATTTTTTTGTATCTCCAGGTTAATATTTGGTACTAAAACAAAAAATCGTAGATCCACGCATGCGAAGAAACGTATAAATGCTAGTGATCTGTATAACGGTTCAGTTTTGTTAATTTATTGAAAATAACATGAAGCGTATATATATATATGTCAATGAATATGAAACAGAAGTAGGCCCTATTGCAAACAAAAACATTACATTTGCAGTTACATTTTATCCACTGGTACGTCGATAGAAGGCGGTAGGTGTCAATTATTAGTAGATTTCGCTTCGATTCTCTTTAGGTAGTTTAACTCCTGATTTATCACATAATTTTAATCAAATATTAGTAAATTAATGATTATCAAAGTCACCGAAAAAATGACCTATCCACGTGGCCTAAGTTGCTTGCAGAAGCTAGTCTGTTATATTGTTATTCAACAACAAGCCAAATTTTGTGTCTGCTATTTTTATGTTTCCCCTCACGGTCTTATTATTAACTAAATTTAACATTCCACTTCAGATTACTGTTTCTTTAATACTTACTTCGCGAATAGTGAATGTGATATTAATTCCTTGTGTTTCTTCCAGCTGGCTACGCTTGAATTCTTCAAACAGAGAAGTAATAAACTCAATATAAATGTATTTTGGATGAGGTTAAATTTCATTGTTATCATTTCTTCGTCACTCATTCATTTCTGTGTGTGCACCGCAATATTTCTCGGTGAGGAAGAAGAGAGGCATATATGGACAGAGACAACTGGTGAGTTGCTAAATTCAAAATACCATATTGACCTCTTAGTGAAAAGTAAGTTAAATTTCGTTCGATGAATAGGTATCGAAAAAATAGTTCGAAATCAACTTTTACGGGTAGATAGGCCGGAATTAGTACAAGCTTTCATCCTAATTGCCCAAATAGATTGGTAAATTTGAAGTTGCTACTAACAAAGTGAAAATTTTTATACTCTATACTGGTTTCTGCAGGAAGTATTGTACCGTACATTGCGTGCGGACACCATTGGTATTTGGGGTTGCACTAGTCATGCCCTACATCTGAATAAAAGGGGGAAGGAGGTATTTTGTGAGTTTTTAACTAAAGTTTGTGGTTATGATGCAATCAGAACTCTGCATTTTTTAGGTTAGAAGCTGCTAAAGAGGGGATGAAATAGATGACTAACGGAATACTGAATGCAGATGGATGACGGGGAAACACACAAATTCGAAATAAACAGGAGATTAAACAATAAGAGACGAGATCGCAGCTGGGAAGGCGAAGGTTAATGCTGAAAATATTACAAAGCCAGTTATAAGACTGTTGCTAGTGAATTATTGGAGCAAAGTTAACAAAGTATTAGAGTTTGGCAACTGAATAGAGATACACAAATCTAAGTAGTTTTAGAGGAAAAGGCTTTGCAGGTTTTCCCAGGTGATTGATTATAAAGTGTACCACCGAGATAGAGATCCAATTGGTGGAGAGGTATTTATATTCGTTAGCAAAAACTACATTTCATTGATGTTCATAAATCATAGCCATTAGTTCCTTGGGGTAAATTTCTATGGTGATAAAAAAGATAAAAAAAAATCAGTGTGCTGCCTGCTTACCGTAGTAGAAGAATAGGACTCTTGGGGAGAAACTAAATTCATATTTAGAATTCCGGAGAGAGCGTAGAATGGTTAATATTGTTGGGGATTTAATTTTACTAGGTGTCAGCTAGATAAGCAATAAGATCAATAGCATAAGGGAACAGATATTTTCAAATACCTTAGAAAGGGAAGGGAGCTGTACACAAGTGGTAGAGCAAAGTAAGAAGGAACCAAAGATGTTGGATGCAATGCTAATAAAGCACGTTGATAACCACAGTTCAGAATACCTTGAATCCACCACCAACAGCCCCTCTAAAGATACAAAGTCGATCAGAAGGCCAGCCACCACACCAACAGAAACCAACGGTCAGAATAGAGAGCAAGGGTAAAGATCATAACTGGACACCTAGGGACACACAACGAACTACGCACAGAAATGCTTCCCAGGTACCGCCAGAACTTCTTATGAGGGCACCAAACCAACCAGCATTCCCAATTACTAATAATCCCTATAGCCAAAACGTCCAAACAGCAAACGAATATCTAGTAGAAAAGATACAAAACTTGATCACAGTGATCTTACAAATGGCATTCTCCGGTAACTTACCACATAACATCAGAGACCTTATTGCCACTACGTTAATGGACTTCCCTCAGGGCCCTCCAATATCTCAGGAACAACATATAATAGAAGCTCAATCCCATCCTGGAACATCTCAACCTAACAACTAAAACAAAAGGAGACCTTTAACATAATAATAAGAAAGTAACCAAAGAAGTAATAACAATGGATAAGAAAAATAACAACTCCACGGTATCCCAATATCTAAGTATCTTACAATGGAACGGAAGATCAGTTTGGGCGAACAGAGAAAGCCTAATTTCAGCACTCACTCAAAACAATATCGACATAGCCATATTGTCAGAAACATGGTTCAAACCAATAGGGAGGTCAGTTTCAAATCCTAAAAGGTGTACAGGAATGACAGACTGGATGGTAGAGGAGGAGTGGCGATATTGGTGCAACAGAATATTCCACACGAACCGATTAATCTCAATTTGAGCAAATTACCCTTTCAAGCAGTAGCAATACGGATACGAACCACCCAGTCAACAGTCAACATCATTTCCATTTACTGCTGCCCAAAAACAAAAATCACTCCAAACGACTGGACAAATCTTATTGGCCAAATAAACTCACCAATGATTCTGGCCGGCGATTTTAACGCACATAATCAGAGCTGGGGCTGTCACTACAACGACCTGAGAGGATCGACAATTAAGGATATGGCAGAAGACAACAATCTGGTAATAGTAAATGACGGCAGCCCAACAATGGTCCCATCACCAAGAAGACTCAACTCGGCAGTGGACCTAACTCTCTGCTCCCCCAACCTGGCAACCATAGCGACATGGAGAGTGCTCAATGATTCATTGGGATCGGACCACTATCCGATACTTTTAAATATCGGATGCCTACTAATCAAAGAAACTGCAGCTCATCCAACAATCAGATGGAACGTCAATATAGCCGACTGGTCCCAATACAGGGGACGAATTGAACAAAATTCCAAGGATATCACAGAACAATCTACGGGAAACGAGAGCTATAAAAAACTGACAAATGTGATTTCAGAGGCAGCAGACAAATCTATTCAACGAAAGGACTATCAAAACGCCAAGAAAAGTCGCCCACCAATATGGTGGAACCCAACATGTTCGAAAGCAATAGCCCAAAGAAGACTCGCTCTTAACTTATACAGAAAGAACCCCGACCTCCAACACTATATGTCTTATTTACAAATTAACGCACGAACAAAAAGAACGCTCAAAACGCAAAAGCGTCAGAATTGGATCCAATTCTGTGAAACATTGGGGAAGGATTCGAATATCTCTTCTGTTTGGTCTACGATTAGGAAGTTTAAAAATAATGGTTTCAACAGCGAAACCCCTAAAATTAGTACCACAACCCTTGAAGACATTGCAGACAAAATCGCTCCTTCCACAGTCCAGGAGGAGGACTCCAACTTCGCGCTAAACCCGCAAGAAGCATCGGACCACCAACTATGCAAGCCATTTACCATGACAGAACTACAACAAGCTTTAAAGCGATCCTCCTACTCTTCGCCTGGAATAGATGGAATCCATTACGCAATGTTAACAAACATGCCTCCAGCTGGCTTGCAGAGACTTCTAAACATCTTTAACAAGATTTGGATGAAAGAACCTATTCCAGCGGAATGGAGAACCCAGGTTATCATTCCAATATTAAAACAAGGAAAAGACCCCACCAAAGCGACTTCGTACAGACCGATATCATTAATGTCATGTGTAGGAAAAACACTAGAACGTCTCATCAAGAACAGATTAGAATGGTGGGTGGAGGCGAACAACCTGATTCCAAACTCACAATCCGGATTTCGTAAGGGAAAAAGCACACTAGACAACCTAGCGATCTTGACGTCGGACATTTACCTCTCATTCTGCAACAAGCAATATTTGGGTGCGGTTTTCCTAGACATCCAATCAGCTTACGACAACGTCAGAATCCCTCATTTGATGCACAAACTGGAGACATTAGGGGTACCGATGAAACTTGTGAAAGGACTCTACTCCCTATTATCGGAGAGGATAATCTATGTCAGCTCAAAGAAAAATCGAGTAGGGCCGCGTATTGTTAATCAAGGGTTACCACAAGGAGCAATCCTCAGCCCACTCCTATTTTTACTATACATAAGTGATATAATCCACTCCATCCAACGAAGATTATCTCACTCCAATTTGCAGACGACGTGGTTATATATGCCAACGATGTGTCACAACAGGAAGTCCATAACCTATTGAACAAGGCAATTACAGCTCTCATCAAATGGCTACACACCAATGGTTTTGAACTTTCACTGGAAAAATCATCAGTAGTCTACTTTTCAAAGAGAAAAATCACCCATGACTCGGACAGTATCCAAATAGGTCCTTATAAACTGGCACTTAAGAAACAAGCACGGTTCTTGGGAATGTTGCTGGACAGCCGCCTTAGCTGGTCCCAACATATCGATCAGCTGATAGCAAAATCGAATTCCCGACTAAATATAATAAGAATGGTGTCAGGTACTTGGTGGGGCTCCCACCCAAAAACGCTCCTACTACTTTACCGAACACTAATTAGATCGCTATTAGAGTACGGTTCCATGTTTTACCAATATGCTAGAAAGGACGCTCTCAAAAAACTAGATAGACTTCAAGCAGCTTGCCTAAGAGCTTGTGTCGGGGCAATACGCTCAACCCCAATTAACGCCCTATTAGTGGAGGCAGGAGAACCTCCCCTTCATATACGACGATCATATCTTGAGGAAAAATTCATAATGGAAAAATTGGTACTTAATACCCACCCGCTCCACCATCGATTTGAAAGGATGCAAGCATTAGCGAACAAAGGAAAAAGCCAACTCAAGCTCCCGCTTCTAAATGCTTACAAACTTTGGTCTAAATATAAAGATACGAACTCCGACTAGAAGAAATCCACATACACTTTCTGGAAGGAGACATAAATCCCACCTTAAACCAGAAACTAAATAGACTCCTCGCAGAGATAGGGAAAAACACAGTTAAAATATACACAGACGGCTCAAAGAATTCCGAGGAAAACAGAGTAGGAGCAGCTTTCTTCTGTCCCAACACTAATCATTCAGCTCAATTCTCGCTACATGAAGAAACATCTATTTTCACAGCTGAAGCGAAAGCCATACTGGAGGCGGTTAAGTATAGCCAAATGATCGAAGCGGACAAAAGCATCATATTAACGGACTCCATGAGTGTCTTAAAACGGCTACATAACAACACGTGGAATTATCACCTCCCGATGACGATCTTAGAAATTAGGAAACAAATAAAAAGCAGTAAAGAACGGGGAATCACTACCTACCTGCTATGGGTTCCAGCTCACAAAGGTATAAAATACAATGAACAAGTGGATACTTTAGCAAAACAGGCCATCCTCAACGGATTTAAAGATGGTATGAACCTTCCGACGTCAGATATAATTCACACAATCAAAAAACGAGCCAAAGAAAAATGGCAAGAAGAATGGAGAACATCTCTAACCACCAAAGCATCGCACTATGGAAGCATCCAACCAACTATTCCACCTCAACCTTGGTTTTATAAATGGATCACAAGCAGACGACTAACAACAATGATTTCCAGGCTGCGGTTCAACCACGGAAGATTCCCCAGCCACCTCTATCGACTAGGTCTGAGAGAATCTCCTCTCTGTGATTGTTCAGAACAGACTATAGGAGACACCAACCACATTATATTTTCCTGTAGAAAATTTAAACGGGCCCAGGATACCATGATCAAGGATTTAGTCAACATAGGAATCCCTCTTCCTACCAACCTAATCCTACTCCTAGTTAGCGATGACAAAGCAGTGTACAACAGCCTTATTAGATTCCTAAAAAATGGAAATATAGAAATCTAAGACCTCATCATCAAAAATAAAAATGTCAATAAGCATAAAATGAATTGTATAAACGACTACAACGATTCTGTTTTATTCCTTAAAGATTACGAGTAGAAAAGTATGACTTAAAATTGTCATCAGTATAATAAAAATTGTAAGTAGCCTAAGTACAACTATAATTAGCATAAGCAAGATTGTAAATAGTATAATCAAACCTGTCAATAATTAAGCATAATGAATTATCTTACAATTCACGGATGTATGGTCATATAACCGAATGTGAACAAAAGAAAATAATAATTTAGACGCATGAATACCAATGTCGGTATTGCCTCACGTATACCTGCAATATGACTTGAAAACGAATTGTATCAACTGCTACTGCGATTCGGCTTTATACCTGAAAGACTTTAATTACGTTTAGATAAATTCTATTTAAAATTGTTACCAATATAATCAAAATTGTAAGTAGCATAAGTATAACGATAATTAACAGATGCAATATAGTAATGAGTATAATCAAACATGTTATTAGTTAACGATAATGAATCATGTTACAAGTGATGGCTGTATGGTTACATAACCGAATGTCAATAAATAAATAAACAAACAAACAACCTTGTTGTGTTCCAAGTAACTGAAAGAATAAATGATCATCAAGTTGTTCTGATAAAAAGATTAAGTAAAGTGGTGGCCAAAATTGAATGTGATAATAAGTATGGTTAAAAAGGCATTTATTTCAGAACTGAGAAGATATTTTACGGGAACGTCCATTATGCTGAGGGAAGACATAAGTACAGTGGAGTCAAAGTGGGAAGAGTTAAAGGAAATAATAAGAAAGAGGAGAATTAAACGTTTGTTCCAAAACAGAAAAAAAGGAGGCGTATAGAATCTATATACTGTAACAAGGAGGTGACGAGATTAAAGAGATTGGTGAGAAGAGAACTCAGCATACTTATAAGGCAGCAGGGAAAACTTGAAACAGATAAACAAGGAATTAATAGTAGCAAAGCGGGAAGCTAAAGTTGGGATTATGAAGAATGTAGATTGGATCCAATGAATGACGAACCTAAAAAATTTTATGGCTAAGTGAGAAAACTTAGAGGAACAGAAGGTATTCAGACAATTGTAGACGGAGTAAGAAAAGAAGTTACAGGTGATTTTAAAATGGCTTTTGTCCAAATTACCTGTCTGTGAAAAGCAACTTCCATTAATTAGATTGTCAAAAATACAACAGATATTAATAAATGTCTTAATGATACCATTAAGGACTCTATCCTGGGATGAGAGGGTGTAAATCAAAGAAGGAGCATCTTCATATGACTGAAAATAAGGAAACTACATAATTTGAAATTGATTCTGAAGACATTATGAAGGAACTAAGAAAGCTGAAAAGGCATACAATAGCAGGTGAACATAAAATTAATACACATTTATTAAAGACAGAGGCATGGGTTATTGTACCTAACTTTTAAATATTATTTCGATTGACTCTGGAGTCTTGTTGTTTACCAGAGGACTGGAAAAGTGCTATATAGTAGCACCAGTCATAAAGGAGAGGCAATTACAGGCCGATTAGTTTCACTTAGTAGCAGGGAAAGTAATGGAGAGGTTGACATGCAACCACATCAGAAAGAAATTGGTTTGCGAATCGACAACAGCACTTTAGGCTAAGACTAGACGACCCGTGCGAAAATTTCGCGAATAAAACGAGATGAATACTGAGGTTGAATGCTTGTAATATAATTAAAAGTAGAACCGTACTTTTTTAGCAAATATTTTTTTTTTTAGTGTAACAGGAACGCATCAAAATACTTTCAACATGCTACGAAACAGTTAGGAAAATTTAAAACACTCTGTATTTACGACAAACTGTCACTGACCTTAACAGAATACAACCAACCTGAAAGAAATGCACACTACATATCAACATTTCTTTGATATTTGTTTCTGTGCGAATAAAATGTTTATATTGGAATTGTATAGCAAAACTAAAGTTTTTCCATAACAGAAAAAAATATCCGAAAAGCTACTTATTGAATTAAAAAAAGTTTATTGACATCTTTATGATATCTACTGCTGCAATCTAGGGACTTCCCTCTGAACTTTCTCTTACGCGCTACCACTTTAAGCACCAACTTCCGAAAAAGTCTTTCTTAATTTATGATTTTACCTAACTGGAGATCTTATTCCTTAAAACGATATGATATTTATCGATTTTGGCTAGGTATCGAAGAAGATAAATGGCTTGTAATTTTAAAAAAAAACGCTGTAGAAATAATAGTGATACTTTTGCCCTTTAAGGGTCGAATTCCAAAAAAAAATCTTTTATAAAATATGGTGTGACCAAGGCAGCCGCCTTCGTCTTTAAAATGATACCTCATTTATCGATTTCGGTTAGTTATCAAGCGAGGTAAAAAAAAAAAAAAAAAAAGTTTTAGAAATGATGATATTTTTGCCCCTTAAAGGTTGAATTGGGAGAAAGTTTTTTTCTTAAAATATGATGTGACCAAAGCGAATAATTTAATATTTAAAACGATACCTGAATTATTAATTTCGGTTAGATATCTAGGGAAATAAATATCTCGTGACAGAAAAACGCGTTGTAGAAATATTAATTCTTTTGCCCTCTAAGGTTAGAATTTTGAAAAATTTCTTTCTTAAAATGTGGTGTAATGGAACCTAAGACCTTACGAAGAACTCAGTCTTTAAAATGACTCCTCGTTTATCAATTTTGTTTAATTATCAAGGGAGATAAATGACTAGAGACACAAAAAATGCATTTTAGAAACACTGATATTTATGCCCCTTAAGAGTTCAAACCAGAAAAATTAATTTCTTAATATGTGATATTACCACAGCGGAAACCTTTATTTTTAGAATGATACCACATTTATCTATTTCGGTTTGATATTAATGGGCTTAAATGGCTCGTGACACAAACATTCGTTTTAGAACCATTTATACTTTTTCCCATAAAGGGTTAAATTTAAAAAAATTCTTAATATATGATGTCAACAAAGCCGAGTCATTACTCTTCATACTCTTACTTCATTAATCGATTTTGGATAGATATCCATGGAGATAAAAGGCTCGAAACAAAAAATGCATTTTTTTAAATATTGGTATTTTTGCCCTTTAAGGGTCGAATGACGAAAAATTCCTTTCTTGAAATATAATGTTACCACGGCGGAGACCTTAATCTTTAATATGAGACCTCATTTATCTATATCGGTTAGATATAAAGGGAGATAAATGGGTCGTGACACAAAAATGCGTTGTAGAGAAATTTACACTTTTTCCCTTTAAGGGTTGAATTTCAAAAACATTCTTTCTTAAAATATGATGTCACAATTCTGAGACATTACTCCTCATAATTCTACTTCATTTATCGAATTTGGTTAGGTATCCATGGAGATAAATGATTCGATATACAAAAAACGCATTTTAAAAAAATTGACATTTTTTAAGGGTCGAATTACGAAACATTCCTTTCTTAAAATATAATGTAACCACGGCGGAGACCATAGTCTTTAATATGATACCTCACTTATCTGTATCGGTTAGATATGAAGTGAGATTGGTAAATCGCTCGTGACACAAAAACGTATTGCAAAAATATTGATGCTTTTGCCCTTTAAGGGTCGAATTCCGAAAAAATTTTGTCTTAGTATATGACGTCACTAAAGCGGAGATCTTAATCTTTAAAATGATACTTCATTGAATGATTTCAGATAGTTATCCAGGGAGATAGACATATTGACATTTTTGCCCTTTAAGCGTCAAATTCCGAAAACTTTCTTTCATAAAATATAATTTTACCAAAGTGGAGACAATAAGCTTTAAATTTACACCTCATTCATTGGTTTCGGTTAAGTATGTAGGGAGATAAAGGCTTGCGGAAAAAAAATACCTTATAGAAATAATGTATATGATATTCAGAAGAAATTCAGTTGGTAGACTGTGTGTAAGGTATTTCAGATGAAGTTTGTTTATTGCCAATATACTTGTGTACACAATTTTCTAACAAGGAGCAATACATCTTATACAACAAAAATACCTTACAGTATAATGAATTACAATATAAATGAATTCCGTAACAAAGGCCAGGAACTTTGAGCAAGTAAAATAACATTAAGTTACAATAATTCAATACAGAAATACTTTTTGAATCAACTCTGGTTTCTTACTCGCGGAAGTTGTGAATTGATACCAGCTCTTTTAAATTACTTTTAATATTAAATAACGTGTCGAAATATTTGTCTGGTGGTGTGTTTAGCGAATTTGAGTGTAGTAACCCTGTGTAGTAAAAGTATCATAGTTTAAATAGTTCAAAAAGGTGTTGGTTCGACAAGTTTGAAATACGTGTGTTTTGTTTACATTGTACTAATACCTGTTAAAGGGAATTAATCTTTTATCAGTGAAGGAAACAAGAATTTACTAACAGGTTTAGTGTTAAAATTGTTTTGCTTGCGTGATAAACTGAGAAACATGTGCCTTGTGCAAATTATATTGCAAAATGAGGAAATGTATTTAAAGTTTAGGTTAAAACTCTCTTCAAGGGCTCATATTTTGTTTTATATAATATCTCAATGAGCATGAAGTGTGGTGGCTGTCGTAGGGTTGTAAAGCAAGGAAAAAGCTGTAATGATTGTGGAGTTCGTTTTCATCCGAAATGTGGCTACATGGAAGCTGAAAATGCGGTTCACTCTCCTTGGAGTTGTTTGACTTGCAAAAGTATCAAGGAAAAGAGGGAACTAGCAAGTAGGATCTCTTGTCTCAAATCCACAGTGTCTGGATTAACTAAAGAACTCAATGTTTTGAAGGCTGAAAAAGCAGCATTAAATGTTAAAGAATTCCAGTGGATTGCAGCCAAAACTGGAGGGAAACAACAGGACCTGTATTCTACAAATTTTCAGTTGGAAGTTTCCAATACTTTTGGGGTGTTGGAGAATCTAACTGAGGATGTATCAGATACCACAGCAGTGCTGTCTCATTGCAACAAGGCTGTAAAAAAAGCACACATTGTGCAAAGCTCGTAAAAAGAAATCCAAGAAGGTATTATTGCTTGGAAGTACTCACGGTAGAGGATTAAGTGCAATGTTACACTCAAGCCTGGGCTCTGATGTTGAGGTGTGTAGTATATTTAAGCCTAATGCAGAACTTGGCAATGTTGTGGATGAAATTACAAACCTGGGGAAAGATCTTACTAAAGAGGATCATATAATTATAGTTGGGGGTCCTGGAAATAATCTGTCCAGAAATCTCAATTATTGTGTTGAAACAGACGTTGACAACATTGCTAAAAACACCATTCACACCCGTATTGGTTTTGTTGACCTCTTCAAGCGTTATGATCAACCCTGGATGCATAGTCATGTACAGCGTACACAGGCAGATCTGAAGCGTGCATTGTGTCAGGCTGACCGAACACACAATGGTCTGATAGATGTTTCTTGCATTACACGGAGTGACCATACCTCCCACGGACTCCACCTGAATGTTCGGGGCAAGCAGAAGCTAACGCAACTGATTGCCAGTAGCATCAGGAGAGGCAGGTTGGATGTCCACCCCATCCCAGTGGTAATTGGTGGTAGAACTCAGTCTTTTTTAGGCCAAACGTCAAGAGTAGGAAGAGTTATTTAAGAAATGTACATAATGATATTACAGTAAAAAATAAAGAATTTTAGTCTAAAATAGCTTTGTTCCATTAGAACATTAGGAGTATCTTAAGCAAACTTGATGAGTTGATAATATCTATAGAAGAAACCCAAAAATCATTGAATCGTATGTCTAACAGAACACCATCTGAAGAATATGAAAGATAAGTCTTTCCCGGCGTGTTATTGATACATATTCTTTCGCGGGTTTGCCGCCGGATCACATTTTCTAACCACAAGCTTTCGGCGACTTGCACCGCCGCCATCACCAGGTCTGTTGTAACTGAAGGAACAACGAGAACTCGACTGAATAGTTCTCGTTGTTCCTTCAGTTACAACAGACCTGGTGATGGCGGCGGTGCAAGTCACCGAAAGCTTGTGGTTAGAAAATGTGATCCGGCGGCAAACCCGCGAAGAATATGTACCATCTGAAGAATTCTGAAATATGTCTCCTCCCTTTTATTTGATATAACTTAGCTTCATGTTATTGCAGGTCAGGGATGAGAATGGGTGGTGCAGCAATATATGTAAGAGAAAATACTAAGACAAAATCATTAGATCTAAGTAAATACCATATAGAACAAGATTTTGAATGTTGTGCAATACAGTTAGAATTAGATAACAAATGTTTTATAGTGCTGACAGTTTATAGGGCTCCCACAGGAGACTTCAGTAAATTTTGTAATAAACTTGAAGCGGTTCTATATATTTACGATGATATTCATTATTCTAATTAATGATTTTGATGATGGTTTACAGTTCTGAAGCTTGGTTAGTTGCTGATAACGTAATGGTAGGGTAAGGTCGGGTAGCCTCGGACGCCAGGTAACCCCGAACGTTTAAATTTCTAAGAAGCCAACGACGTTACGTCGGTAAAACTTTATTGTAGCAGAGTTCCCGGTGTTGCCCGGTCTAGTTGACGCGTATTTACCCGTACACTATTTTTATTCATGCAAAGAGAAACGTGTACCTAGTTTCATACAATTCGCGCCATCCATTTCCGGAATTAAAGCAAACCTAGATTCACCTGTACCCTGCCAAGAAAGGAGAGGGTTGAAATTGTTTTACCTGTACACTATTTTTATTCTTCCGAGAAATTCACGCATATCAAGCTTCATTGATTTCCAGTACTAAACTAAACGGTGATTTAAGAGCAAAGTTCTAAGAATGGAGAAGTTTGGATACTTTGCGACGGAAATTGGGGATTGTACAATAACCGTGGCGACCCAATTTGATGGATTCTTATGCAATTCGGCGAGTAAAATTCGAATTAAAGAATAAAAAAAATTATATCTCACATAGTTCTCGAGATATCGTATCTCAAATTTGACGTGTTTAGGTTGAAATCCGGACTTGGCCAGAAGAAAAATTTCGCCATAGCCAATTTTGATGATGAATTCGTATGTAACTCGACGAGACAAAACGAAAATAATGAATATATATATATATATATTGGTATCTCGCTTAGTTCTCGAGATATTATATCTCGAAAGTGAGGAGGTTAGGATGAGATCTGGCCTGGAACAGAAGAAAGGTCACCAAAAGCACAAGTAACTATACATATAACTGATTTTTGACATGCTATATCTCGAAAACTAAGGGAGATATAAAAAAAAATCTTTGTTTTCGATTTGTTTTGGCAAGTTCTACAAGAAATCATCATCAGATTATGGCGCCAGCGTAATAATAGAACTGCCCGGAATGTCAGTTTTTATTTTAGTCCAGTTATATTTCAACTTAAATACATCTGCTAATGTTGCTGCTCCAAAATCGAAACATTGACCGCATTAATACATACCACATACGAGTACATAAAAATGTACCTGGAATGTGTCTGTTTATTCCAGCATTGCTCAAAAAATACAGATTTTGAATAAATTTTCAGAATTTGTAAAGCTTGAGGTCAACATTCTAATTTAACGTATATCTTAAGACATTACGACACACTATTGAATCGATTTAGCCAGAGTTTTCACAGTATCAAACATTGATGTGTCTCATTATGCTGACTCATATGCTGCTGGGAGCTAAGGATTTTATTATTATGTTACATCAACTGGCACTGGAGCACATAATTAAAATATATTCGGTACCTGTACAATTGAATATCAGGTATTCAGAATTGTATATCAAGTATTCAGAACTAAGCGAGATATGAAAAAAATTCTTTACTTTCGATTTGTTTCAGGGAGCTACCAACTGAGGCGTCATTTTATTGTGGACAGAATACCAAAAACGATAGCCAGGGACATTGGAGTTGTGCTGTCAGAGCTTGTGATCAAAGAAAATCTCTGTTGTTTTTTCGTTATTTGTTTCTCGCATTCATTACGGCCCACTATTAGAGGTGTGCAAAGTGACTCACTAAAAAGAGCGGTGTTCATTTGATGGCTCTACGAAAAGAACTAGTTCTTTTCAACGGTTCACTAGTTCACTGGCTAAGTTTAAAGAAAATGAGCAGTTATATCCATTTTGAGTGTAGTATCTGTTCGTTTTATATACATTTATACTGATTCCTTAGGTTAATCTCATATTGGTTATTTTCATTTATTTTTTCTTTATTCTTAAACATTTTTGTTTCTTAATACTACCGGATTACTTTCACGCATAAAAGGCCATATCAAAGAGTCAATGAAATATTGTTTGGCTTACTTGGAATATTTGATATTTAAGCATAGATAATTTTAAATTAATTTATTTACAAACACAAAGTACAATCAAATTTAAAGAACTTTTTGTTTTAAATTAAATGAAGGTTACTGTTCACAAGTAAAATTTTACTTATTTTGCCATTCAGAAACCTACTTCTTTTTTCATTGCAAATTTAACCTGCTTATGAAAGTATTCTTTCACAAGGCACGCTTGTAGTCGGAATACACAAAGAGAAGCAGAAAGAGAAGCGGAGCGGGACGTCATATTCGAAAGAACTAGCTCCCCATTGGCACTGCTCCGCGCTGTGCTGAGCGATGGAATCGGAGAACGTCGCGAACGAACTAGCCCTTTTCGGTGCTGAGCGATGGAATCAGAGAACGTCGCGATCAACCTATCTCATTCCGTGCTGAGCCATGGGATCAAAGAACATTGCGTACGAACTAGCTCTTCTCGATATTCGGGATTGCTTATTCTTTCAGAGCGGAGTGGATAAACATTGAACGGCGGGAACAGGGAACAAACATGAGTCGGGCCGCGGGCGACAGTGGCAAAGCCGAAACCATCTCTACCATCAATGGCATTTAAAAACTGAATATTCTGAATTAAAGGAAAGAAGAAACTGTCAGTATTCGCATCTGCCTGTGTGCTTCTCGGGGCACACTAGTATATGCGCGTTCTGTTACGATCACAAAGCGAAGGGAATAGTGGATTGCTTGCTCCTTCTTCTTTGGGGACGCCTTGGTCTCTCCTCACTGTCCTACCATCACACGGCCCACTCCCAGGTGGAGTGGGACATCCTGGCGTGAGCGTTAGGATTGTGTCTGACTTCAGGAACTTCAGCACAACACACCCGTCACTTTGGCCTCAGCATTAGGGCACAGCGATGCGGGCGAAAATCAAGATTCAATCCATGATTGGAACATGGATAATATTAGTGACTCCAGTTCCGACGAGGAAGCAAATTTGGTTGTGGCCAGTACCAAACTGCTGTCTCCAGGAAAAGAACTGCAACTACTAGCTGTAATGAAGAACAGTCCAAGAAACGGGTTGCATTCCCTTACCTCAAGGCCACTCGTCAGAAGACGGTCGTCGATAAGGATGGCTTCGCCAAGCCTCGACGCACCGCACCTGCAGCAAGCGGCTCCTGCTCCTGCCACCACCAACCAGTTCGCACCTCTACGAGCCAATGAATAACCTCAAGTCAGTGGAAGCAAAGTACCCAAACCTGTTCCATTAATCCTCAATTTCAAGGACAAATACATGAAGTTGTATCTCCAGCTAAAGAATCTATGTGGTGATAGATTCACCATCAAGACAGCAGATAGGGACCTCTACAAAGTCCATCCTAAGTCCCTGATGAGTATAATGTTGTCGCTCGGTTCGCAGTCCTGAACCTGATAGCGTACTACTTCTTCCCATCGCCGGACTAAAAGTTCCTGAAAGTGCTCTTCAGGGGGATGCCCATCATAATCCAGCCAGAGGAAGTAAAGACAGAATATGCATAGTGAGGTTGTGCTTCCTGATTCAGTAGAAAACAGGGGTATTTTCAAGATGACGACACTCTGCGCGCTCAGGGTAACACCGATAACGAAGCAAACAGGCGGTACCCCAATACTACAACTGCCAAGGGATAGGTCACTGCTCAATGCCAGCCAAATGTGTTAAATGCACAGGCGAACACGCCTCCAGGAATGTACCATCAGGAAGGGTGACGTCCCACCAAAGTGTATCAACTGTGGTGGAGAGCACGTGGCTAGCTTCAGGAAGTGTGCAGCCTTCTCTAGATTTGATGAACGGCAGAAGGCCAATAACAACTCTTAAATGTGTGAGGGGGGAGGGGGGTGGACAGGGGCGTAGCTACTATGGGACTAGGCGGTGCAGTGCACCGGGGCCCTCACGCTCAGGGGGCCCCCAAGCATACCTCAAGGGGCCCCTAAGCGCACCTCTAGGGGCCCTCAAGCGCAGTTTAGAGGGCCCACGAGCCTTCACGGCAAACTGGCGACCTTTTTTTTTGGCTCTGCCGTCGTCTAAGGGGCCTCTGAGAACACAGGAGCCCCTCACTCCCTCGCTGTGCTCAGGGGGGCCCCAATCACTGCTCAGGGGCCCCTAAAGAATAATTCAAGGGCCCTCATCCTCAGTTCAGGGGGCCCCTACCAGCACACAAAGCAAAAAAAAGGTCGCCCGTCTGTCCTGAGGGCCCAAAATAAATTTTTTGCACCGGGGCCCTTGTTGACCTAGCTACGCCACTGGGGGTGGAAGGGAAGTTATTGCTTGTTAAAGGTCTAAACTGTAAATATCGTGACCTAACACATTGGGCAGAAGATGGAAAAAGGTTACAGAGTGTGATGAGAGGATGTATCAGAGAATGGGGAAATTGGGTTACAAAACTTTGGTCAAACCATTCAAAGGAAAGCAGCTCAACTTGTCTGTGGAAATTACCGCGGAAAACATCCTAAACGGTGTAGTAAAAGAAACTAAATTGGAATTCGTTGGAAGATCCGAGAATGGTCAAGGGAATCACGTTGGTGATGAGGCGTAGAAAGATATTGGTGGAAGAATTAGGAGTAGAGCATGGACGTGAAAAGTTGACGGTGACTACAAGCTGGCATTCGATTTCATGTGTAAGGGAGCGTGCATAAAGCACGTAGCTCCATTTTAGCTTCCTGTGAACCTTCTCCCCCCACGTAGCCCGACGTGGTTTTGTCTCTACCCCCATCCCCCCACGTAGCACATAGCTTTTTCCATATTGATTCCAGAAGACATTTTGTACTGTTTTCTCTTATCAGACTATCCTGGGATAATTAAATGACGGAAATAAATATTTACATGCTTCTCCGTGTTCTATATCTCATTTTAACTGTGACAAATAATATGAAAAGAAGCTACGTGGCCTGTCTCGGACCCCCCCCCCCCCCCCCCACGTAGCTCAACGTAGCTTTCCAGCCAACCGCTCCCCCCCCCCCCCTAGACCGAACCACGTAGGTTATGCACAATCCCTAAGGGAATAGGAAATTTTTCTTTATTGGTAAAGGCGTCAGGGAATTGTTAAAGTAGAAGAAAGAGGATAAATGGGTGTGTAGAGAAATTGCTACCGGAGCTTATGATTAAATTAAGTTACAATTAGACCGGATTTGTGAATGAAACACTGTTTTTACAATACAATTTTAATGCTTTAGTGTGTGTTCTACTCCGCATTGAAAAAAAGAAAATGTTTGAGGCTGATGGTTGTGAATGTTGGTAAGCTCAATTAACTTTAAATTTAAATTATTACAATTATTTTATATAACTGTAATGTCTCGCACTTAAAAAATATTTAATTACTTTTGTGTTTCCTAATGTTTAAGCCAGTTTTTTATATGTTTAGTTCAATTTGTTGGTAGATTCGTACCGATCTACCTATTCTTTAACCTTCAACAGCTGAAACTTGTGCCAGTTGTTGCATTTATACAGTTAAATTAACGAATTATTGATTTTCTCAATCGCATTTACTTATCTTCGGCATGCAAAATAGCGCGAATACCTATTATCCCAGCTCGATATTTACATCGCAGGACGATTGTTTTTTCCTATTTTTACATTATTCGTACAATTTTGAACTGTTTGAGTCAATGCTATAATTTTTTAATCCCTTGGCTAGACATAATAACGCTTAATACAAAAAATAATTGAAATAATTTTGCTGCAGCTTCGCTACCTTTTGATTATTTTTTTTGAACTCATGTCTAATAATAACATCATTTTCAGGTTTCATTTTATTCCAGACATATTGTTGATCAACCACTTATCCAGAAGTACAGAAAATGCCACTTACAAAAACAATACTTGTTAAGACTTAATCAGTTTATTTTCTAGTAACAATCTGCCACTGAACTTTGTTCGCGTGGATCATTAATCAACGAACCGTTCTCTTAGTCAAAAGAATGCAAAGACTGGTGCATCAAGCTTAAGTCACGGAACTCCGATAAAAGAACAATAAGTTATACTTTTTGCGGTTGGAGAAAAAATTACAAAAATTTTTACTAAGCAATGTTTGCAACTATTTTGCTATTAACGAAAACACGAAGATTTTCAGGCTGATAACTCTAGGGGAGACGACATACAAGTGGTGTTGAAAAACGAATCTGGTTTTGAGCTCAAGGACTTCGGAGCCAAAATTCAGTCTGATCCTAGGGGCTGGAAGTCTGACTGTCCTCAGAGAATTTAGAAACTCTACCGCGTGATGACTGGCGTCGTTATAATGATTCACGGTGTTTACCGATGTAGTATATACTTCTGCATTTTCATCATTCTCGGATAAATATTCTTCTTGGCGACCACTTCTTTCGGCGCTAAAGTTATTCGTAGACGCAAGCATTCCATCAGTGTGTTATTTGTGAAATCTCTCCCAACAGAGATAAAGGCAGTTCGTCAACCCAAGTCATATGAACGTTTAACTAGTCTTTTATTATGTCTATCTAATCCGTCTGGCGCTAAACGTAAATTGCTTCTTACAATGACGTTCTTCTTCTTTTACAGGTGGTAAAGTGCATTTGTACTTCCGTAATCTGCAAATCGTTACAAACACGTTCACTTGTGCACGATGCTCATCTTTTGTTCCTGCTTCAGCAGCAACAACACTCTATATGTCTTTCTTTATATTGTTCAGTAAAATATTGGTTACTGTTTTTATTGGTGAGATATGCAACATGGTAGTAATGGTAGATTTCGTCTTGCACCGGTACATAAGGACAATAAGTAGTCTCCAGGTGCGTATTCATATACAAATAAGGAATCTTTAGATTTTGAGACGATTAATGCCAAGTCTGGTACATGCAGTCTATCTATTCTAAAATTCATTATATTTATAGCAACTTTTTTTTATTTCCTTTGTTAAATGCTATTGAAAATAATGGATGAGTCCGACGTCCACAAGCAAACAACTAATTTGCCCAACCCACCTGGAAACAAAGTACTCATAACATGGGAAGGAGGTGAAGTGTTTGTGTATAAATATAAGTCTCAGGAGTGGATATATACCATAAGGTAGTGCCGGATCTAGGGGAGAGGGGCTGGGCAAACCGGAACACTTGCCCCGGGTTGCAACTTCAAAGGGGGAAGGGCGTCAAAATTATATTTGAAGTTGCAGCTAATGGAAAACTCTTGTGGCGGTGACCTTCTTTTTAAACTTTTCTAGTTTCCCGGGGGTTTAAAGAGGTGTCAATCTAAAAGTTTCTACTGGGCTTGGAAAATTCGTAGATACGCACTGCAATAAGGATTTCCTAGAAGTTATTAGTAAACTGGACCTAAGAAGTAAATTCTGATACAGTGACAAATTACCTTTACCTGCTATAATGATGTTCCTTCCACTGAACTGTATACGCCACTTTGATACGAAAAACAGTTATAATATCTCTGCATATATACATCTGTAAGGGGGCTGTCTCTTTGTTACCACAACACGCAAAATCATATGATATTGCTTAAAATCTGAAATGTATCTCGTAACGGGGGCCAGAGCAAGAAATGGTAATATGTTCGTAGCCAGAAGAGATAGGCGCCCCAGATCATGCTGCATCTGACAAACACTTCTTTCTTAACCGCAAAAGATACCACCCAAAGATTACACTACATCACAAACAAAAACTCCACTCTTTGGATTCTGTTAATATTGTTTTTTGAAATGTAACTTTGCTTATTTACGTCATCATTTCTTTTAAATATAATATGTTAGAATACACAGTAAACGAAAATAAACCACTATATCAAAGATTAACACCAAAATAAATTTTGGCATTTGCTTTACAGTAAAGGTTACAATGACAATACATTACAAGACTCAGATAGAATCCAAAGTTCCTGTCTAGTATCGATACTAAAATTTGATCGTATATATGTAAAATATTTCCACTTCGCGTTAAAATTCCTCTTTTTAACGAAGTTTTATCAATATTTGGTTAATTAATATCTTAAATTTTCTAAATTACATTAAAATGTACAGAAAATCGAAAACAGAACTATAGGTAACTGCATTACTCCAACAACAGGTCAACGGAGGAGAAGCAGCAGCAGGCAAACGTAAGTTGAATTATTTAATCACAAAGAATTATTAGGTTATAGCTTCTATTCACTGCGTTTGTTCAAAGATCCATTATGCTCCATTAGTAGCCAATAAAATCGTTTGCTTACAATTCCTCAACTTAGTTAAAAACTACTTATCACTACATTATGTTATTTCCATGTATTTGTATTACATACAAAGTGAACATATGAGATTAAAATCGCACGCTTAAAAACAAAACTAAATAGAAAATTGCAGTTAAGATAGAGTGTATACATCAGTGTTTCCCAACGTGGGGCCCACGCCCCACTGGGGGGCAATTTGGTTTCTTTAGGGGGGCAATTTAGAAATTGACTTGATACGACTTTACCGCTTTTTCTTTGGGTTATTTAAACGCGATGCCAGATATGGTTACAAAATATAGCAAAAAAGCAAATTCTTAAAAGGATCACACTAAATTGCCATAGTAAATGTTTATTATAAATCTTTTGAATTTGAATTTTAGTATTTCATTATATGTTTCTTAAATTTACGTACTGTGTTTTATGATAATATTAAAGTGTTTTCTTTCAAAAACCATCCTATATCAGTTTCTTTAATAACAAATAATTTTTTTATTAAAAATTATGTATGGGGGGCAAAAAAATGTTGAAAGTGGGACATGACCCAAAAAAGGTTGGGAAACACTGGTATACATAAACATCAATAAGATCTCTCGACACTTTTAAAGTTGATAGGAGCTGCATAGATTCTCTGGCAACCTGCATTATAGGACGGACATTTATATACACTATGGACTCCACCTGAATTTCAGAGGCAAAAGGAAGCTTTCGCTTCTCTTTGCTGATGAGATCAGAGGATGTCAGGTGAATGAAAGACCCCTGTTATAAGTGGTGTTAGTTCATGACCTTTTTTTAGGGTAAATAAAATGAATATATCATGATGTCTAAAGGAAATTAAACTCTCTTCTAATCAAAATTTATCGAACTTAGACATTCTAATTGACATGTCAGTATAAACTGATAAAGTAAACAATTCCAAGTCACTGAATCAAAGTTTTCAGATCACTAATCTCCATCAAAATGTAAGAAGAATATTTATTAAAATTGATAAAATTATCTTATGCCTAGAGGGGATTCCAAATTCAAGAAATTTCGATGTTGATTTTTTTGGGCATATCTGAACATCATTTCTCTGACACAGGAATAGCCCAATTGTCCGTCCTAAACATAAATTAAGCACTCGTTACTGTAGATCTAAAATTTAGAATGGGGAGGTTGCCATTTTTGTTAGAAATAGTATTCACTGTGGCAGTGTAGTTGTAAAAAAGTATTGTAAAGAACAACTCTTTAAAAGCTGTGTTACAAAATCGGAATATGGTAAAGGACGGCTCATTGTTGTAGCAATCTCGTGAAATTTCAGTATGTTTTTATTGCAGTCATTGCTACTATGTTTCACAAATAAATAGTTTTATGTGGAGATTTTAATGTTGACTTTATCAATCATAGAAATGAGAGACTAGATATGGAAGCCTTGATGTCTTTTAACTTAGGTGAGGCGGTTAAAGAAGTTGGTGAAAAGAGAACATAACAGTTAAGAGACAGCAGGCCAGTCGGCAATATTTAAAACAAGGACATAATAATAGCTAAGGAGGTGGCTAAATATGGATTTATGAATAGTATTGTCATTACAGGAGGACCATTGACTGATTCATCTAGAAACTTCTATAACTATGTTAGAAAAGAGATGGATGGCTGAAAGGGGTGGAGGAGAATGTACGGAAGAGAGGAGAGGACTGGAACAAAGTGGTGACAGAGAGGTGGTTGGATGAAAGAAGCAAATGGAGAAGCTTGTGCATAAAGCTACCCGGCCAGACGCTGGAAACTGTTGAGGATGATGATGATGATGTTAGAAAACTGAGAGGAAGGGAGGGTGTTGAGACACTTTTAGATAAGGATGGAAAAGAAGTTACTGAGGATTTGAAAAAGGCAGAGATTTTAATTAATTGGTTTAGTGAGAGCATTAGAGACAATGAATCAGAAACAGATGGTTCTGAATCGGATAACGAGCTTAACAAAACAATTAGAAATGAGCAGACCATAAAATTTGAAATTCATCCTGAGGATATCATGTAGGAACTAAGAAAGCTGAAAAACATAAATGGGCGGGTGTAGATAATATTACTACAGGTATCTTAAAAAATAGCAGGATGTGACATTGTACCTTATCTTGAAATATTATTTAAATTGAGCCTTGATACTTGCTGCTTACCAGAGGATTGGAAAAAGTGCGATAGTAGTGCCGGTATATAAACGAGGGGTGAGAAATACAGTCGAAAATTATAGACCAATTAGCTTGACGTCGGTAGTAGGTAAATTAATGGAGAGATTGATATGCAACCACATCAGAAATATATGTGAGGAACATAAGTGGTTTTCAAGTAGGCAACATTGCTTTAGGCAAGGCTACTCATGTGAATCTCAGTTGGTGGGAAATATGCAAGATATTTCGGACGAAATGTACAAGGGAGGACTAATTGATAGTATAGCACTAGATCTTTCAAAGGCTTTTGACATAGTGAGACATAAAATAGTAGTATAAGGTAAAATCTATTGGAATGGATCAGAAAGTGATTTGCTAGATAGAAGAATTTTTAAAGGTAGAAAACAGAAAGTTAGTGTAGGAAATGCGGTATCAAAAGAAGTGGAAGTAAAAATGGGAGTGCTACAGGGTAGCGTATTGGGACCATTGCTATTTATTATTCTAATGAATAATTGTGTTGATTGTTTAATATCAGAAATTAGCTTGTTTGCAGATGACATAATGCTATATAAAAGGATCAAAACGATTGAGGATTGTAAACAGTTGCATCGTGATCTGGACAGGATATCTAGTTGGGTTGGTAAACATGGGATGAAGATAAATGCAAAGAAGCGTCAGCTTATTAGATACACAAATAAAAAACTAAAGGTTTATTATGATTATAAGGTGGGGAAAGAATTGCTTATTTAAGACTTGAAATGTAAATATCTTGGCATTACACCTGATAACAAGCTTAACTGGGCAGATCATATTGGACAGGTAGTAGGAAAAGGTTTCAAAATTCTGCATTTGTTGGAGACGGTGATGAGGGGATGTACGAGAGAAGTAAAGGAATTGGGTTACAAAACATTGGTCAGACCATTGCTTGAATGTGGTAGTGTAGTATGGGACCCACATTTAGAGTATCAAATACAGGAGTTGGAGAGTGTGCAAAAAAGGGCTGCTAGATTTGTTTCTGGAAATTATTGCAGAACGCAATCAGTAACACATATGATAAAATAGCTGGAATGGGACTCATTGGAAGACAGAAGGAAGGTGAAGAGGGTCATGGCAGTGTACGAGGCGTATATTGGTGATGAGGCATGGAAAGATATTGGTGTAAGAATTGAAACTAATGCATGGGAGGGAAAAGATGACCATGACCAAAAGCTGGTACTCGATTTCAGGCACAAGTGTGTAGGAAGATTCTCTTTTTTTATGTAAGGGTATCAGGGATTGGAATAAGTTACCAAGAGAAAATATGAATAATTTGCCAAAAACGTTGAAAGAATTTAAAGTTAAAATTTGTAAAGGGTAAATGTAGGTGAAAAGTGGGATGATGGGAGTTTCGGGAAATTGCCACCGGAGAATGCGCTCCACTGCAATTTAATTTAATTTAATTTAAAGGCACTTGTAAATTTACCAAAACAATGCAACATAATAACAGGACAGCAATTGATAATTTTTATGGATATTTAATTACAGAATACTTCTGGTAATAAATGGTATCTCCTATCATGATGGCCAGCTATTTTTTAACAGGTTCAGAAGCTGTGTAAAGCAAGAAGAAACAGAAGAAGAAAAAATCTGGGATGTATGAAGGTGGACAGAATGTGAAAAAAAGAAGAAAGAGCCATTGACAGGATTGAGAAGTAAACAATGAAAGGATTTATTCAACGAAAGAAAAAATGTAATAAAGGTTAAAGTATTACCAATCAATTAATGCACAGAACATATTGGAACAAAAATTACCAAATTATGACGGAAGTTCTGAGATGACGGGAAATGCAACGGAGTACTATTGGATCCATAATGCATGTCTATAATGGGGTGAGGAGATTTTTGAAAGTAATTAAGAGATAAATGGGAGTGAATTTGAAAAAAAAAAAAAAAAAAACAATCAAAAAGTAGAAGTTTTCCGAGAAAATGTAGTAGAGAGAAATGGCGGGGGAAATGTACTTATAAATGACAGTGTTTCATAGAAATTAATTTGAGAGAGTAAAGAATGAAGCTACAGAAAATATGATGGATAAATGGAACTAACTTAATACCGAAGAAGATCAGCAACGAATAAGTAATAAGTAGCAACATCTATGAAGGAGCACAGAATATTTTTAGGAATAACGGCGACAAAGATTTTGAAGAATTGAAGTTTATATAAGCTACAAAATGAAACAACGAGTATTATGAAGAATAAAGGATAATATGTATAATTTAAAAGGAAAATGTTCAAAAAAGCGACGATAGAAGATTGATTGAAGCCATGGGGGGCACGGCTATATTAAATAAGATGAAACACGGTCAGATGGAACTTACATAGAATCTGTGTCTTAATCACACGAATTTGAAAACGAAAAAGCAATACCGAATAAGGAGATGTGAAGAATACAGAAGATGATTTTTATATTTGCTAAGGAGAAATGAGGTCATCGTGAAGGAATCGATTGTGCCAGCCAGCTAAGGGAACATATGTAGCCGGCACCAGTATAATGTATGCGGTGTCTACAATGAAACAATCCTTCTTGTTACCTGTAATCTGGAAAGCAAAGGGATATAATTTTGAAAAGTGATGAGAAATATCTGGATGATTAATATAATCAGAATAAATAAATAATGAAAAAAGGCTGACGAAAGAAAAAGAAGATACGACAAAAGGGTAAAAACCGACTGAGTGTGTTTTGGGAGATATAGTTTTGGTGAAAACTAAACAAAATTCTTGCGAAATAAATTCGAAAGTCAAAGAATTCTTTAAAATTTATCAGGGGTGTCTTAAAATTATTGCTAAGCCAAATGCAAACACCTACTTGCTTGCTTATCCCAAACAAAATTAAAAAAATTAGACTTGAGTAATGTGGTTGATTTGAAATTGTAAAGAACAAAGGACTAAAATGGTGAAAGGTTAAATATTTAATAAAGTAATGTTGTACTGATCCTAGAACAGAATAGGTTCATTAAGAAATGTAATAAGAAATCCAGTGGTTCATAATACGATGTGTTGTAACTATTGATGTCATGTTGATAATTGATATTGTTAATAGGTGTGTGTACTGTTCCACATAAATAGCAACTAACATGATATAATATGTAGTCGCAAATTACAGTGAAACTTATCATGGTAACTGGTTGGTAAGAAAATAACTGGTTATTAGATGCTGG
Source organism: Vandiemenella viatica (assembly GCA_031002005.1). Lineage (NCBI taxonomy): Eukaryota > Metazoa > Arthropoda > Insecta > Orthoptera > Morabidae > Vandiemenella > Vandiemenella viatica. The sequence goes on from JARYHS010011408.1 coordinate 116,513,736, forward strand.
TAACAAGTGTATACACTGTTCCACATAATAAGTATTAATTAAATCGGGATTGTATTTGTAGACTACAGGAGATATTGGTTATACTAATGGGTTGTAGCTAACTTGTCGTGGCGGGGCATTGTTTCATACCTAGCTTATTACACTGGGCTGCCCCACTTTTAGACGAAATACCCCCCTAAAATCGACTTTCGTGCAATTTGTAGACTTTTTTTTTTTAACTCTACAGTCCAAAAATTTTTTCAGAAAACCTCAAGTGAGATTTCCGTAAACCCCCCCCCCCCCAATTTCACCTCACGTAATTTATAGATGCCCCCTAACAAGCGTACACATATGCTCCTTCTTGGAAATAGAAGGCGAAGGGAGAGAAAGATGCAGGTACACCCTATTCTATCGTTAAGAGACCCTAAAGGATTGTACTATACTATTTTTGATGACCTGTTTAACTAGATATGAATGTCTCTAAATCGTCTTTCTTTGAATTATTGTCGTTAATAAAGGTTGATATTACCGGGAAACTAAATGTTGATTCGATTATACGGTGGGGAAAGAATTGCTTGTTGAAGACTTGAAATGTAACTATCTTGGCATTACATTTGATAAAAAGCTTAACTGGGCATGACACATTGGTCAGATAGTAGGAAAAGGGTTCAAAATTCTGCGGTTTTTGGAGAGAGTGATGAGGGGAAAAAGGGTTGCTACATTTGATTCTGAAAATTACAGCAGGTCGTATATTGGTGATGACTGATGAGGCATGGAAAGATATTGGTGTAAGAATTAAAAGTAATGCATGGAAGGGAAAAGATGACCATGACCACAGGCTGGCACTCGATTTCAGGCACAAAGTTGTAGGAAGATTCTCTTTTTTGGGTAAGGGTGTCAGGGATTGGAATAAGTTATTAAGAGAAATGATGAATAATTTACCAAAAACATTGAAAGAATTTACAGCTAAAATTTGCAGAGGGCAAATGTAGGAGGGTGCAGGAAAGAGGGGAAATGGGTGTGTAGGGAAATTTCCACCGGAGCGTGCGCTCCATATCAGTTTAATTTTTAAGAAATTAAATTAAAAAAAGATACGAAAATGAGAAAGTGCATCACACCAGAAGAAAAACTCGTCGTCACTTTAAGATAAGTAAACCAATAAATTGTATTTTAATTTATTAATTTTATTGCATTAGAAATCAGTAACTTTAAAATATGAATCAAACTGTTTATCAAGAAATATTGATGTTATTTCCAAACTTATCCTATTGTTTCACAAGGAAATTAATACAAAGTTTCAAAAAAAGTTTTAAAAAATTACTAATTGTTTTACATCTATTGTGTATCTGTATGTATGTATGCTACATATTGAACAGTAATGGTTCTCTCATTTGTGTGTCATTTGATGTGACTGAAATGTCTGCAGATAGAGGAATTGTAAGGAACTGTTTGCATCGTGATGTTGCTGAAATTTAGTCTGGAAAAAATGAATTTGTGGTTGTTGATTCACTTGTCCTGGCTGAGGCATTGTCTGCTGCTCCATAGGATGTTGTTCAATCGAACGATGTTGCAAACACTGTTGCTGCATGCTCTAGGCTGAGGTTGCAGAGGATACGGTAGCATTAATGGTGGTGGCATAGGATTGCAGGTTCCAGTATAACCCACATGCTACCATCCTTTGCTGTACAGGTGTTTGGGCAGTAACTACGAGAGAAATCATGTCTGCCCGGAGTTTTAATTTTTATCTAGCAGGTACTTTATGAATCGCGGTTAATATAGAGAGGAGAAACAACACATCCTCATCTGTTTCATCGAAAGTCCCAGATTTCTCTTCCGACGCAATCTTTCCCCAATAACTTCTGGCACTCTTTCAGGGCTTCTTCCTGCTTTTTGCTTTTCTCTTTTGTCTTATCTACATTTTTACTTCCACTCATTTCCAGTAATATTCTGTAGTTCACTGGACATACTGAACTACACATTTCACGTACAATGCGAAGATAATAGTAAACAGACTGCTCGGCTGTGCGAGAATGGAAACGAGTGGCTGGCTGGCTGTGCCACCAGTTTCCTGCACGCGTCGCCAACAGTCACCGGCGGCGTTGCTGGCTGCGCCGCCAGGTGGCCTAGTGTATTAGGCCTAACACTAGGCCGCCTGGCAGCGAAGCCGGCCGCGCTACGAGTGGCGCTACTCGTCATTGGACATTGACTGTTAAGGAGCTTATTACATTAAATGTTCGGACGAAATAGTTAATTTATTCAGTGAAAAAGACGAAGGAAGGGAAGAAAACAATTAAATAAGTGTAAATTTAATTGTAATTAGCATCACACAGAGCCAGTAAAAAAAATTGAATATTAAATTTTGTAATTAAAGTATCCTGTATGCATAAGCTGACTAACTCTCATTAGTTTGTCATCAATGGCAACTGTGCAGTGGAGGAAGTTGACGCTGACTGGATTGGCACTTGACAGTAGTGAGTTAGTTACTCTGTGGCTACTCTGTTTGGCGACCTTTTGTTGCCAGAGGTAGCCAAAACTAAACTGCGGCCACGTTGCCATGGCGTCCCAGTGAGGTATGGCCCTTAGAGACGAGATAACATGTCTGATAACAAGCTTACACAAATGCTCCTTCTTGTAATAAACTTCCTGAAAAAATTAAAATGGCTTGTAGATAATAATGACATTTTAAAAGAAAAAATTAAAGTTTATCTTACTGGCGATTCCTTCTACTCCATTCAAGAATTTATAGAAAAGAATTTATTGTATCTAACTTGACTTAATCAAAATTCAGTTGTAAAGATTAATATTAATTTTTATTTCAAATTATTTTTCTTTGTAATATAAAATAATTTGTTTCAATATAATTATTATTTATATTGTATGTATATTATTAGACTCCGTCCGTTTGCCAATAATTTATATTATTAATTTACTAGCTGGTACCCACGACTTCGTTCGTGATTGTAAAGAATTCATATTGACAGCTATAGACATCTAACCACCATAGTGCACGATGGGAGACTCGATACTATTACCACACACAAATACCAGTCTTCTGCGCTATGTAGTTCCGGCAGCAAAGTAAAATTTACGGATACACACAAGTCTTTGGATGAAATACGAAAATATTCATGATCGACCAATTTCAAACACCATATCTCACACACTCCCACAGTTACCGAATTTCGGCCAACGTTGTGATCGATGGGGGACTCGGTGTTACTACCACACACAAACGCCAGTGATCTGCGATTGATAGTTTTCACTTAAAAGTGATACACCGTGACACATGCGTCTTTGGCAGAAATATGAAATTGCCGCAGGTCGACCATTTTCATCCCCCATATCTTCCACACCCCCATAGCTACTGACATCTAACAACCATAGTGCACTACATGAGATACGATTCTACTACCAAACACAAACACAAATGCTCTATGCTACGTAGTTGTGGCAGAAAAGTGACATATGCGGAGACAGTCGAAATACGAAAATATCTTTGGTCGGCCAATTACAACCACCATATCTACCACAGTACCACAGTTTCTGAAATTCGGCCGCTGTTGTGATCGAAAGGTGACACTGTGCGACTACTACACACAAACGCCAGTTATCTGTGATCTATAGTTTTCGCTGAAAAGTGATACACCATGACACTTTTGTCTTTGACAGAAGTATGAAATTGCCACAGGTCGACCACTTTCAACCCCCATATCTCCCACACCCCCATAGCTACCGACATCTAACAATCATAGTGCACTACATGAGATACGATTCTACTACCAAACACAAACACCAATGCTCTATGCTATGTAGTTGTGGCAGAAAAGTGACACATGCGGAGAAAGTCGAAATACGAAAATATCCTTGGTCGGCCACTTACAACCACCCTATCTACCACAGTACCACAGTTTCTGAAATTCGGCCGCTGTTGTGATTGAAAGGTGACTCTGTGCTACTACTACACACAAACGCCAGTTATCTGTGATCTATAGTTTTCGCTGAAAAGTGATACACCATGATACTTTTGTCTTCGGCAGAAGTATGAAATTGCCACAGGTCGACCAATTTCAACCCCCATATCTTCTACACCCCCATAGCTACAGACATCTAACAACCATAGTGCACTACATGAGATACGATTCTACTACCAAACACAAACACCAATGCTCTATGCTATGTAGTTGTGGCAGAAAAGTGACATATGCGGAGACAGTCGAAATACGAAAATATCTTTGGTCGGCCAATTACAACCACCATATCTACCACAGTACCACAGTTTCTGAAATTCGGCCGCTGTTGTGATCGAAAGGTGACACTGTGCGACTACTACACACAAACGCCAGTTATCTGTGATCTATAGTTTTCGCTGAAAAGTGATACACCATGACAATTTTGTCTTTGACAGAAGTATGAAATTGCCACAGGTCGACCACTTTCAACCCCCATATCTCCCACACCCCCATAGCTACCGACATCTAACAATCATAGTGCACTACATGAGATACGATTCTACTACCAAACACAAACACCAATGCTCTATGCTATGTAGTTGTGGCAGAAAAGTTACATATGCGGAGACAGTCGAAATACGAAAATATCCTTGGTCGGCCAATTACAACCACCATATCTACCACAGTACCACAGTTTCTGAAAATCGGCCGCTGTTGTGATCGAAAGGTGACTCTGTGCTACTACTACACACAAACGCCTGTTATCTGTGATCTATAGTTTTCGCTGAAAAGTGATACACCATGACACTTTTGTCTTTGACAGAAGTATGAAATTGCCACAGGTCGATCACTTTCAACCCCCATTTCTCCCACACCCCCATAGCTACCAACATCTAACAACCATAGTGCACTACATGAGATACGATTCTACTACCAAACACAAACACCAATGCTGTATGCTATGTAGTTGTGGTAGAAATGTGACACATGCGGAGAAAGTCGAAATACGAAAATTTCCTTGGTCGGCCACTTACAACCACCCTATCTACCACAGTACCACAGTTTCTGAAATTCGGCCGCTGTTGTGATCGAAAGGTGACTCTGTGCTACTACTACACACAAACGCCAGTTATCTGTGATCTATAGTTTTCGCTGAAAAGTGATACACCATGACACTTTTGTCTTTGGCAGAAGTATGAAATTGCCACAGGTCGACCAATTTCAACCCCCATATCTTCCACACCCCCATAGCTACAGACATCTAACAACCATAGTGCACTACATGAGATACGATTCTACTACCAAACACAAACACCAATGCTCTATGCTATGTAGTTGTGGCAGAAAAGTGACATATGCGGAGACAGTCGAAATACGAAAATATCCTTGGTCGGCCAATTACAACCACCATATCTACCACAGTACCACAGTTTCTGAAATTCGGCCGCTGTTGTGATCGAAAGGTGAAACTGTGCGACTACTACACACAAACGCCAGTTATCTGTGATCTATAGTTTTCGCTGAAAAGTGATACACCATGACACTTTTGTCTTTGACAGAAGTATGAAATTGCCACAGGTCGACCACTTTCAACCCCCATATCTCCCACACCCCCATAGCTACCGACATCTAACAATCATAGTGCACTACATGAGATACGATTCTACTACCAAACACAAACACCAATGCTCTATGCTATGTAGTTGTGGCAGAAAAGTGACACATGCGGAGAAAGTCGAAATACGAAAATATCCTTGGTCGGCCACTTACAACCACCCTATCTACCACAGTACCACAGTTTCTGAAATTCGGCCGCTGTTGTGATTGAAAGGTGACTCTGTGCTACTACTACACACAAACGCCAGTTATCTGTGATCTATAGTTTTCGCTGAAAAGTGATACACCATGATACTTTTGTCTTCGGCAGAAGTATGAAATTGCCACAGGTCGACCAATTTCAACCCCCATATCTTCCTACACCCCCATAGCTACAGACATCTAACAACCATAGTGCACTACATGAGATACGATTCTACTACCAAACACAAACACCAATGCTCTATGCTATGTAGTTGTGGCAGAAAAGTGACATATGCGGAGACAGTCGAAATACGAAAATATCTTTGGTCGGCCAATTACAACCACCATATCTACCACAGTACCACAGTTTCTGAAATTCGGCCGCTGTTGTGATCGAAAGGTGACACTGTGCGACTACTACACACAAACGCCAGTTATCTGTGATCTATAGTTTTCGCTGAAAAGTGATACACCATGACAATTTTGTCTTTGACAGAAGTATGAAATTGCCACAGGTCGACCACTTTCAACCCCCATATCTCCCACACCCCCATAGCTACCGACATCTAACAATCATAGTGCACTACATGAGATACGATTCTACTACCAAACACAAACACCAATGCTCTATGCTATGTAGTTGTGGCAGAAAAGTTACATATGCGGAGACAGTCGAAATACGAAAATATCCTTGGTCGGCCAATTACAACCACCATATCTACCACAGTACCACAGTTTCTGAAAATCGGCCGCTGTTGTGATCGAAAGGTGACTCTGTGCTACTACTACACACAAACGCCTGTTATCTGTGATCTATAGTTTTCGCTGAAAAGTGATACACCATGACACTTTTGTCTTTGACAGAAGTATGAAATTGCCACAGGTCGATCACTTTCAACCCCCATTTCTCCCACACCCCCATAGCTACCAACATCTAACAACCATAGTGCACTACATGAGATACGATTCTACTACCAAACACAAACACCAATGCTGTATGCTATGTAGTTGTGGTAGAAATGTGACACATGCGGAGAAAGTCGAAATACGAAAATTTCCTTGGTCGGCCACTTACAACCACCCTATCTACCACAGTACCACAGTTTCTGAAATTCGGCCGCTGTTGTGATCGAAAGGTGACTCTGTGCTACTACTACACACAAACGCCAGTTATCTGTGATCTATAGTTTTCGCTGAAAAGTGATACACCATGACACTTTTGTCTTTGGCAGAAGTATGAAATTGCCACAGGTCGACCAATTTCAACCCCCATATCTTCCACACCCCCATAGCTACAGACATCTAACAACCATAGTGCACTACATGAGATACGATTCTACTACCAAACACAAACACCAATGCTCTATGCTATGTAGTTGTGGCAGAAAAGTGACATATGCGGAGACAGTCGAAATACGAAAATATCCTTGGTCGGCCAATTACAACCACCATATCTACCACAGTACCACAGTTTCTGAAATTCGGCCGCTGTTGTGATCGAAAGGTGACACTGTGCGACTACTACACACAAACGCCAGTTATCTGTGATCTATAGTTTTCGCTGAAAAGTGATACACCATGACACTTTTGTCTTTGGCAGAAGTATGAAATTGCCACAGGTCGACCACTTTCAACCCTCATATCTCCCACACCCCCATAGCTACCGACATCTAACAACCATAGTGCACTACATGAGATATGATTCTACTACCAAACACAAACACCAATGCTCTATGCTATGTAGTTGTGTCAGAAAAGTGACATATGCGGAGACAGTCGAAATACGAAAATATCCTTGGTCGGCCAATTACAACCACCATATCTACCACAGTACCACAGTTTCTGAAAATCAGCCGCTGTTGTGATCGAAAGTTGACTCTGTGCTACTACTACACACAAACGCCAGTTATCTGTGATCTATAGTTTTCGCTGAAAAGTGATACACCATGACACTTTTGTCTTTGACAGAAGTATGAAATTGCCACAGGTCGACCACTTTCAACCCCCATTTCTCCCACACCCCCATAGTTACCGACATCTAACAACCATAGTGCTCGATAGGAAAGACGATTCTATTACCACACACAAACACCAAAGGTCTATGTTATGTAGTTGTGGCAGGAAAGAGAAGTATACGGAGATACGAATTTTTGGTCGAAATATGAAAACGCCCTGCACTGACCAACTTTAATCATTATATCTCCCACACCCCCACAGCTATCGGCATTCGGTCTACGTTGTGCACGACAGGAAACTCCATGCTACTTCCACCCACAAACATCAGTGATCTGTGCTAGGTAGTGGTGGCTGAAAAGTGAAATATAGGAAAAAACACGTCTATTTTTATATATATATAAGATTACCCAAGACATTTTTCACATCCTAGAGTTCCTTCCTTAGGAACAAGATTAATTAACAAATAAAATATATAAAGAACTGACAGAAATTATAACGCTGATCGGAATCACTATGGCCATTGCTTTTAAAATATAATGTTCTTTATTTGCTATGTAACAAATTTACAACTCAAGAACATTCATAAAATATCAGCATAAACGTAAGTTGTTTGCTAGTAATTTTTTCCCTACCATTCAGTAAATAACTAAACAATTCATTAAGAATTGGTCGTGATGTCAGATATTAATATTTTGAACTTATGCAGTACTAGTGTTCGTGCTCTGCTTTCCACAGGTTTGAACCCTATAGAAAGAAATAGTCTTACGCCGCTTTACTGTGTAGGTAATCATTTCATGGGATAAAAGTAGTTTAATATTTACATTTACTTTTGTTTTGATTACAGAACCAGTATATGTCATTTAATCCGTAAGTTATTTTGTTCTAGGCGTTCCTGAAAGCTAATAACGTACACATTGCTGTAATAAACGAATTCTGGGACTACTTAAAATATCTGTGGTTCACTAATCGAGGAACACAGTTCCCTGCATTACTGGAGGAAGCGCCTTATTACCTTGTGGAAGGTATAAAGAATAACGCATTTGCACACCACATTACAACAGTAAGTATATCCATGTTTAGTGAATATTTACATTCTTAATGCTTGGGTGACAATCAAAATGAATGGAGAGAGAATGGAAGCTGCAGAAATGAGGTTACTATTATTATTACTATTATTTTAATTGTTATGGAGCACATGCTCCGGTGGCAATTCCCCTAGTCATCTAACTACCACCTTCTTATTATTTTTTTAATTGTTTCGTATACTTTGTGTGTTAAATGTCACCCCCGATCTACATATGCGATTTACAAATATTATTATTAAATTCTTTCAGCGTTTTTGGTAAATTAGTCATCACTTGGTAATTCATTCCAATCCCTGACAGCCTTACCCACAAAAGAAAATTTTCCCATTCTCTTAAGCATGAAATCGAATGTTTCCTTTCGGCCATGGTTACCTCTTCCATACAACATTCTAAATCTTCGACCAATATTCTTCCAAGCCCCATCACCAACATATGTCTTGTAAACTCCCTGCACTTTCTTCACCCTTCTCATTTTTTCCAATGATTCCCAATCCAGCTCCTTTATCATATCAGTTGTTGACTGGGCCCCGCGATAATTTCCACAAACAAATATAGTTGCTCTTCTTTGCACGCCATACAACTCCTGCACTTAATATTAAAAATGAGGTTCCCATACTACGCTACCACATTCTAGTAATGGTGTGAACAATATGCCGAATCTGTTGGTGTCTAGATGTGGATAAGTGTTCCTTGTCGCTGCTTCTCTGTCGTTTGTAAGCTGGATAACCGCGGAAATAGGCGGCTTGGTGTCCACTGCAGTTGGAACATGTTTCTTCCTCTTTATGTCTTGGGCAGCTCAATAAAAAGTTGTTTTCCCCGCATCGAATGCATCTCAGGATGTAAGTTCATTATTACGCACAGTGTTGAAATCGCTGGCAACTGAAGAACTGGACCGTCCTGGGCAAAGGCTTCTTTGCCTTGTTGGTCGTTGACTTCAATCTTGTGTTTGGAACTGCAAGAAAAATTTCTTTGAAAGCAACTTCTTCTTCTACAGCGCGAAAGTCAGACAAGCAGGAAAGGATGATTTTGAGCGCGTCTGGCCAGGCAAATAGGGGCAGCACTCTATAGTACTGCAGCAGGCCGAGCAGGCGAACGCAGTCGCTGTTGAGTGGCTCTAATGGTGCCTCTTCCATGGCCGGGTCAACGATGTCCATAGGGCTGCACGGAATCAACGCATCTTGAGACATGTGATCGGGGGACGCCGGAGATTCTGGGACTGTAGCTGCCGGTAGGATCTTCAGGAGTTTTGCAGAAGGCATGGATAATGCAGCCAAAAGTGTTCATGCCACATACTTATGCATGGATGATGATCTACGGTCAGCCTTTTCATGGAGTGTGAAGCTGGAAAGTACGACGACTTGTTTTTGGACCCTGGACTCCTTCTGTTCGCCCTTAGGCTAAGAGATTCTGTTGAGGAAGTACTTGCCTATTTGGCATCACTTTCCTAATTGCTGTTTGGTTATTTGGTATTTTTGCTTTTTTTACTATTACTGGCACCGCTAGGTTGGACAGTAGCCAATAGGAGCTAGGCATAAAGGCACTGCAACTAGGGCAGCCGGCCGGCGCGAGGGAGTGTTTGGAGGGGAGGGGTAGGATCGCCAGGTTTTGACAAGGAACATGTCGCCTGTAATTAATAACGGTAATATTTACAATAATCACTATATTATAGTTTGGGCGAAACTGCAGAAACGTTATTAAAATTATACTTTAGCCAGATAGATATAGCACAAGTTGAGGACATTATAAATCAATTAACATAGCATATGTTATTAATATGTTTTATGAATAAATTGTTATTGTTGGTGACTAGTGCACTTTTTGATTGGATATGATAAACAATGAAGGAAATGAGTATAAATTTCGTTTTATCTATGTTCATTTAGATAGACACGTGCCGGGAAGGGAACTAATTACTATCCAAGTTAATTGGATACAGGTTACATTTGTGTTGCATATCGAATTACTACGCCTAAGTAATATTTAAGAAAAATGTTAATGAGTGATTAGGTGGCGTCTGATGCCCAACGTCGCACTACTCCCCTTATGCTCAAATTCCAGTGATGTCATTTACTTATTTACTTTCCTTTCTCTCTTTATTAAGATTATCATTCTTTAATTGATTTTCGCCATACCTAATCTCCTATTAAACTTTGCAGACATTCTCATTTTTACCAACAGCTCAATTAGCATATTCAAATAATTTAGTTATTTTAAACTTACTCATTGTAAACCACATGGTATCGCACCTTGTGACTTTAACACTTTTTAAAAAACTTTATATACTGTATTCTTAGAGAAGCTGCTGCAATTAGGTTTTTATTATTGATTTCAGATGAAAGCATTAATATAATTAAATTGTTTTGAATACTCCCTAATTCAATATAAGGACACCTAAATATTTACATCATTCCCAAAAGCTATACATGAAAATGTACATTATGACTTTGCAATCTCTCTGTCATAAACGCAAATTAAAATGTAAAACAACAGATCACGCAATAAAAGTAATAAGAGTCTGAAATGTTGAGCGCCAACAAATATTAATTCGGAGCCTCTAGTAATCTTTAAAAGCCAGTAAACTCGTCGCCAATTGAGATCACTACTCAGATCCATTATTGCATCATTCAGAAATATGTAGAATTTATCGTTAATAAAATCGCAACTACACTGGCGGAAATGGAAAGTGTAACATCCAGAGAGAAATTATAGAAATTTAGAAAACTGTAAATATATCCATGGTTATATTCAGAAGAAATGTTAACAAATTGAAATCGGTCATGTCAGTTCATGGTATTAGCTTATTGCAAGGCTTGTATTATGATGGCTTTATCCTGTAGGAAGATACGTTTTGTATAAAAAGCAAAATTTTGGCTGTAGTGGGTTTATACAGAGCACCGGCAGGAAACATTGAAATATTTTATAAAAACCTATACAAGGTGCTAGAGTCATTGTGTAGTAGTTATGACCATGTAATTCTAATGGGAGATTTTAATGTTGATTTATTAAAGTGCAATAAGATGTCAAAAGAACTTGAAGAAATTTGTAGCTGTTTAGGACTTAAGATCTGTATAAAAAGCCCTACAAGGGAAACTGCAACTTCAAAAACAGCAGTAGATAATGTAATAACTAACTACCCAGAGGATGAATATGCAACAAAAGTAATACACACATCAATATCAGATCACTATTGGCAAGAAATTAGTATAAACAAGAAGCAGAAAATGAGGAAACATGGCTCCGTGAAGAATATCGACCCTATACTAAACAAAGTATTGAATTGTTTAAAACCTTTTAATGAGATAAACATGGACTGAAACAGTCAATTCTTACACAACAGATGAAAAATATGACTCATTCATAAACTTAGTTAATTATTACAAAGACATAGCTTTCCCGGTAAAAAACAAAAAAGCAATCAAAGAATAAAACAACACACAATAAATGGGATACATAAGACATTATACAACACAAGGACCATATAAAATGGGTTAGTAGATTGTGCAGGGAAGGGTATCCATCACTGAAAAAATATCTGAAAAAGTGTAAAAATGAATTAAGAAATATGATTAACAAGGAAAAAATCAGATAATATTCAAAACATACTACACAGAAGTAGCAATAAGCAAAGAGCATTATGGAAAATTATTACTAGGGATAGGGGGAAAAATCAGATTATGAACCAGAATAAAAGCATTGAACAGATTGTGTACAATGAGGCTGTAGTACATGATTCTAGGCAAATTGCATGTACATTAAATTAACATTATATAAATATAGCAGAAAAACTAACTAACAGTCACAGTAGCAAGTCAAAAGACAATGATTTAGCAGGCATTAAGGTGAACACAGATTCAGTATTCCTTAGACCAACAACAGAAAAAGAAATAAGTAAAATTATAAAGTCCTTAAAGACTAAAACGTCCATGGGAACTGATGAGATATCTAATATGCTTATAAAAGAATGTAATAGCTATCTCTTAAAACCATTAGTACAAATAATAAATCATTCATTTGAAAGTGGAACATTTCCAGATTCCTTAAAGATTTCTGAAGTTATACCTGTTTTCAAGAAAGGGGAAAGGTCAGATGTAAACAATTATAGACCGTTGTCACTAATATCTAGTATATCAAAATTTTTTGAGAAAGCAATGGAACAGAGGCTTATTGACTTCCTAAACAAGCACAACATAATTACTGATTCTCAACATGGTTATAGGAAATACAGGTCTACAGAAACAGCAGTCACAATGTTTGTAGATTCGGTAAAGAAATCCCTGGATGATGGAGAGTATACAACAGCAGTACTTATAGATCTATCAAAAGCCTTTGACACAGTCAATCATCAGAGGTTACTTAAAAAACTAGAAAAATGGGGAATAAGGGGTAAGGCCTATAAATTGATAGAATCATATCTGTCAAATAGAAAACAATTTACGATCATAAAAAGCAACACAGACTTTAAAAATGTAACATCAAACACCCTCACTATAAAAGCAGGAGTACCACAGGGCTCGGTTCTGGGGCCTCTGTTGTTCATCCTATACATAAATGATATCCCAAGACCAATAGGGGAGAATGATTCAATGCTTCTTTATGTAGATGATGCAACTGTGAAGATGTCAAACATCAAACTATGTAATCTAGAAACAATCCTTAATCTTTACTTCCAGAGACTAGCAAAATGGTTAGAAGATAATTATCTTGTAATCAACTTAAACAAAACCCAAATGATATCATTTCAGTCGAAAAGAACAAGGTACTCTGTAAATTTAAACATAACCAGTGAGCAAATAAAGGAGACAGAATCAGCTAACTTGCTAGGGATTCAAATAGATAAATTCATGAATTGGGAAAAACAGGTGGATCAATGCTGTAAGAAACTAACCCCTATTGTATTTATAGTTAACTTAAGGAATAAAATTGTTAATTAAGATAAGAATAATATTGAATATACTGTACCTTGACTTGTCCTAATTCATTATACAAGTTGTATGTAAATGATGTATAGGACCAAATAAAATGAATGAATGAATGATGGACATGAAGGGTATCACAGCAGGGTGTACCTAGCACACTGTCCACATACTGGCGGGCTGTCATTGCGCTTGCAACAAGAACCAACCCAGTCCTGCTAACGTAACTGGTTGCCCCCCAAACTATGATACCAGGGATTGAACGTGTTTAACATTCTCGAATGTTTCGAAATCACAGCATAGTGGGTTCTTTCTCCGCTACTCCTGATTTTGTTGATTATCACTTTGCCACAAACAGAATCGGGATTCGTCACTAAACACACGTGTCCAGTTGCGTTTTGCAGTACACCCCATGTTAAACGTTGCTGGCATTGAAATCAGGTTAATGGAACACAATGCATAAAGGTCTGAGAAGTAACGCGGCTTCAAGTAATCGGTTTAAAATTTTCCATGTTGTTAGCTTCTCTGTAATTACTGCTCTGATCTGGGTTGCAGTCACCCGTCTGTCGGCAATAGCCATGCGAACAATTTGGCAGCCTTCACGTTCTATTGTCCTTCTGTATGGGCCTGTGCCTGCTCTACGAGTCCTATAACCTTCTTGCATCCACTGTGCAACATCTCTATACTGATATTGCACTACGGCCAATCCTTCCGGAGATTTCAACATATGATACACCCATTTCAAATATGACAACTATCCCACGTCTCTCAAAGTCAAACATTTGGGTTTATAGGGTCGTCACTCTTCGCCTTGACATGCTTTGTAACCCTTGTGAATAAAAAAGTGTTATGTTACACAATACTGTTCGCCTCTTATACGAAAACAGCATAGAAATTTTGCTGCCCCCTAATTCTCATACTATTACATGTAAATTTTCAGTTTTTAATCATTTAATACTCTTCATACTAGGAGACTTAGGGCCAAATTTCATACATTTATGATAACTCTGCTTAGGGGTAACATTTTTAATTTCATCCAGTGTTTACATACCAGTTCTATCGACGCGTAGTTCATCTTCCACTGATTCTGTGGGAAAAATAATTTGTACTTCACTGAGAAACTTTACATTTTGCAGAAGTATCACTAGTATTTGTTTCTAGTAACGTTCAGACCAGTTAGTTTCATCTTAAAGAATCTTAACAGTTACTCGTAAACTCGTGCTTCTCCATCTGATCAGCTCTCGCGAATGCCCTAGACGATTGCCCTCCCAGTATCTCTCATTCGGCGCATACATGAAATACTACATAAACATCAGTAGTGGCTCGTCGTTAAATGCTCTGAGGCGGAGCCACCCCAAAAGATATATTAAAATATGTTTTTAAATAGAGTAATACAGAATTTAAATTAACAGAAAGCTTTTCGAGAATTTTCCACACACGTTTAAACACTGACAGTCAATATTTTTATAACTGTTGATATAAAAGAATGTTTCTCAAAACTGGTAGTATTTTTAATGCTGCACCTTAGGAACGATGTTAAATTGCATGTAGCAGAGGATAGGGGGTGTGGCTTTTACGGAATATAGCTCTTATGGGCTTGTAGTAGGCGCACCTTGAAGAGCCTACGGCAGTTGTACCAGCCCCATCATCATTTTCTTGTAACGCTAGTTAATTACAACGTAGGAAAATCAGCAGAGTGGTTGAGCTTCCACCGTCGGATCCCTGTCTCTGTATCTCCAGTTTATGCTTTCATGCGTCACTAACCGACGTTAAATACTATGTTTTGACAATATAAAAGATACCTTTATGTTTCGAGCGTTGGCCATTGTATCAACCATAGTATAGGCACACTAAGTTTGTAAACATTCTGCTAGAGTGAACTAGAATACGGTGATATAAGTTTCACCATTTAGTGAGAATTTGACGAGCGATTGATGAAATAAGCGCGCGAAACGTATCATTATCTAAGTTGCTAAAGTGTGTTATTTGGAAGTTTCTTTTTGTGAGTATGTTGTGCGGTTGAGCCTGAACTCTTGTGAGTTGTATTTTCGTTTTTGAAAATAGCTGCAGGTTTCCGACACTCTGAAAGTGCAATATGAATTCGGTTTGCAATTTACTGGGAAAAAAAATTGGAACACGAGCTTAGAGTTAAAGTGAAGAATCTTGGTGCGCCCAGACCCGATCTTAACCTCAGTCAAGAACAAAAGCATTGCAAATCCAGGTAAATGTTCGCAATTTCAGCAGAGCAATGTATGATGCAGCTGAGCGGTTGTGAAGAGAAAAATGTATTTTTCTGTTTCTCATGTCTTGTTACGTATTGTAATGACAACTCTTGGACAGAGAATGGTATTACAGACAAAGAATTTTCACGTAAAGGTGAAAATACATAATTCCAGTGAAAAACATTTGAATCTTTTCGCTGATTTTTTTTTTTTTTTGGTATGTGCCAGCTAGATAGTACTTCTCGCCTTAGCATAAAGACAGGCATACAATGTATCAAAGAATCGATACATACTGAGTAAATTGATGTACTGCATAAAATTTTGGGACAAATTCGAGCTTGCTCTATTACATACAACACACTACTTTATTGCAATAAATACTCTTTCATGTAATACTAATTATTTCTTTCCAGAATTTTATTTTTTCCAATTGTCATCAAGATTTCCTGCGCCAGCTTATTACGCACTTGCAATTATATACATTTTATCCAGGAAATTATATTGCTTTTCATGGTGATATAGACAACTGTATATATTTCATACATTCTGGGGAAATTCACGTAAAAGCCGATGAGAGAAATGAAGCTGAAAGATCTGCACATGTTCTAAACACTGGAGATGTGTTTGGCATGGTAAGCTTAAAATTAATATATCAATATTACTATATTACATCAAATTCTTCTTGTAGACACTATTCGTTATATAAACCGTTAGGAGCTTGTGATCACTAGATCCACTCAACACCTTACTTAAATTTATTCAAGGGATAAAAGTATTATATAATGTAAGGTTTTGTGAGAGCTTATAATAGCTTTTTCCAACAAAATATCCTTCAAGTTGTACACCGTGTTTATATAGACTTGGCTCTGACGGTTGAATGAATCCAGTAGCGAGCCAGTCATTGCTTGCCAACGCCCTTCTGTAATGAAGCGGCGAGTATTCCAAGCTATCCTTCTTGCCCTTGGGGTCGAAAACTGACTCCAAAAGTGGGTGAATCAGAAATCAACAATGGTACGGTGATGCAGAAAGTCCAAAGAGAATACCGAGGTCACGTAATCCTCTAAAAACACATACGAAATGCTGGCTTCTTCTTAAGTAAAATATTCCGGAGGTAAATTAGACCTCTATTACGGTCTTCGTGTTGGTGCTGCTTTCAGATGCGTCATCAGAGTACCTAGAAACATTATACAAGTGGAGCGTGGTTTGTTGGAAGTTTGCATGGAGCATGAATATTAAACAGTATAAAGAGAAAAATGGAACGACATAAGATAGGTATTGTTGGGATTAATGAGATTAAGTGGAAGGATGCATAGGATTTCTGTTTCGTGTAGTTGCTGCTGTGGGATCTGTATTGAACAAGAGAGTGGAAAAACTAATGAGTTATTATAACTAGTTTAGTGACAGGTTTATTTTGAAGAGGATAAACACCAAGTCTGGACCACATTAGTACATGTATATACGCCAACGCCATAAGAGGATAATGACGAAGTAGAGAAAGTATCCAATGAAATTGAAGAATGGGAGTGATGTTTCAGTGAGGAATCTTCCTGTGAAAGGGAGTCAAATTATGAGAGGTATGAGGTATGAGGTTTTGGTGTGTAAACACTTACTCCTACTGAGTCAAAAATTATTTTGTACTTAATTGACCTCCTGTTGCATTTAAAACGGAAGTCAATTGTTGGTTGCAATTTTAAGTCAACATGCCTTAGACTCATTTCGGAGAGAAGTATTGAATAACTGCTAAAGCTTACTACGCACCAAATAAAAATGTTACTCAACTTGATGTTATATTTATTAAACGATATCCGTCAGTATAAACTGTAACATATCACATAAATGCCGTAAGCCTGGGCGTAGTGTCGTTAAGGCTTTTGCAATATGCCCTCAAAGACATTGCAATAGGTATGAAAAGTAGTACATTGAAGTGAAAAGATGACCATGACCACAAGCTGGCACTCGATTTCAGGCACAAGGGAGTGGGAAGATTCTATTTTTTAGGTAAGGGTGTCAGGGATTGGAATGAGTTACCAAGAGAAATGATGAATAATTTACCGAAAACTTTGAAAGAATTTAAAGAAAAAATTTGTAGAGGGCAAATATAGGTGGGTGCAGGATGGGGGGAAGATGGGTGTGTAGGGAAATTGCCACCGGAGCCTGTGCTCCATTGCAATTAAATTAAATTAAAGACAAACAACCATCCACTGCCTGGTCCACACATAGAAGTTCTTTCAGTATCTGCACTCCCCAAACTAGAAAACAATTATCAGCTAGAGAAACCTTGTACCTTCCTTGGTTAAGTGTAATAGCGCAGCCAAGTTTGCGGATACTTATTTACCATTAAATACGCACAGATCTTGAGACGACACTTCACTCAAATCGTATTACTAAGAGTCTCTTGTAAGGTTATGCCCTCACTGATTAAGGAAAATGGGGAATTATCCGAAACTAGCGTAGAGAAATCAGAAATCTTGAATAATATATTTAAAAAAGCTTACACGACAGAAAACTCAGAGGAGATTCCGACATTTGCCAATCGTTCTTGATGTCGAGGGAATAACTAAAAAGCTTATGAATTTAAAAACCAATAAGGCTCCCGGACCAGACGGTATTCCTACAAGATTCTACTCCAGGTACGCAAAGGAAATTGCACCGTCTTTGACGAAGGATAAGATGTAAATACCCCAAGAAATGTTATTTCTTTTTATTAGTATTCGGGAGATGAAGAGGCCAACGTAGTAATCAGACACTAGCCGAAAAATTATAGGAAATTTATATCTCTGTGTTTCCTAGAATGTGAAACCAAGGCGATTACCAGTCTGCTGCTTCTCTCACTGCGATATTTATTAAGCGCCTATGAGTAGATTCAATATACTTACTTCGGTTTACTGAACACTTCAGAGTTCATGCTTCTATTTTTAAACATTTTTAATCAAAATCTCAACAAGTTTGAATTCAATGAAGGCTTGTGTTTCGTCACTTTTAACCAAGAATTTCTATGGCCCCTTTAAATACAAGATATTAACAAACTTTTATTCCGATAAGGAGCTTGATTATGCAGTGACACATAAAAGCATTTTCGTCATTCAGTTAAAATGTATAATGATATAGATACCCTTAAGAAATTGTATTTGAACACTGTCAGTAATTGAAACAATTCTTTTTTTACACGCCTCATGTTTCTAAAGATGAATTACCTAAATTTTTCTGCAGTTATATAATTAATTAGATAAGATCAAAAACTTAACATCTTAAAACTGAGATACATAATGCTGTAAAGATTATGGTTGATTTTTACTGCCGTCATTTTAAGAAAATGTATTAGGTGTAATATTGCCATGATTGATTCTAACAATTCAGTCAGAAATAATAAAATTAAAAAAATTCATTATATGTCTGAACCTATCATCAAGTCTTTCAGGAATTTGTTTCTCACCTGATTATAACACTGACGAAACAGACAGCCTTGAAGTAGTCTTAGTTTCTCAAAATATAAAGTTACTTAACATTCTAAGATTTAATCTCTTAAATTTTAAATTATTTCCAGGAAGAGGGTCTACATGAGAACAGGCCACATAAAAACAGTTACCAAGCTATTACCGTTTGTGAAGTTTTGTCGCTTAATTACAAGGAATGGAATTATCTTCTGTCGTTTTTCCACACATCAAGACGTGAAATCTACAGCAGAGCAGCAAGCATGAACTATGTATAAAACTCTGAGATATTTCATGATATGCATAAGTACTTTTTTTTAATAAATTAGGTTTACATTGTATTAGCTTTCATCGTTGTACAGTAAACGAAAATTATTACTTTTTACTTGATGCTTTGTTATAGTTCAGTATAATTGCTAAAGAGAAAACAAACATCTCATAAGGAATATTACCAAATGGCAGGTTTAAACCACTAACGAATGCATTTAAGTCAACCATCTACGTATTGTTCTGAGGAAACGTGCTGTTATAGCAAAAAATAGTTAATGAACTTTAAACACAACAGAAGAAAAATAAAAAATAAGATTTCCTGAGCTTTTCTCCCGGAAACATACTGCAGGATGTGTTTTATGGATTTAATCAACACGATAACTACTGGTTAGTTTTGTATTGCACTATCACACTAGTAGGAAGACCTATGGTCATTAAATACTGTTCTAATGATCTTAGGTCCTTGAAGCACATTTCAACAACTAAATGAAGCATCGAAGATTCGTATTCGTAGCAAAAAATTTAGGAGTAGAATTGGTCTATTTGATTCTTTCTATGCAACATTCTTTCACTGTTCTTAATTATCACAAGAGAAATATAGCTACATGAGCAAAGTTTTCTGTCCTAAAGAATGGCGAATAGGCGTTAGAATTCTTTCAGTCAATAAGCAGTGGTTTTCACTCCCTAAAGACAGAAACAATAGTGTTTGTTGCTTGGAACATTAATGTTCAACAACATCGTGAACTGAAAAACTGCCGTAATTATTGTTGAAAACCTGGCTCTCTGGTGCTTATAAAGAGATCGTTATTAACGTAACTGCAACTATGTTATTTCCTCCAAACGTATGACAACACTGTAAATCAAGTAAGTATAAGTTCAAAAACATGAGGAAAGTACTTCTCAGTGCCAATCTCAGATGAGGCCACATAGTAACAACTACCGGCAAGCAAAAGCAAAATTTATGTTCAGTAATATCATTTACTGCAGTAAAATTTGCAAAATTAACACATTAATTTATATTACCAGCAACGAAAAATATAGACACTTAGCGGCCTTGAAAGTAATTGGCCAGGTTATACGCTACTCTTTGCCGAGATAAAGACGATAAATATCATCAGCTATGTAGCGTGAACTGGATGTCGTGTCCGCAAGCGGCTACGGACCCAACATAGTGTAGGTTCATCTCAGAAATCATTTGAAAAATAGATTTCTAGTATTTATCACTGCTCACTGTGAAATCTTATATATATATAAAAATAGACGTGTTTTTTCCTATATTTCACTTTTCAGCCACCACTACCTAGCACAGATCACTGATGTTTGTGGGTGGAAGTAGCATGGAGTTTCCTGTCGTGCACAACGTTGGCCGAATGCCGAAAGCTGTGGGGATGTGGGAGATATAATGATTAAAGTTGGTCAGTGCAGGGCGTTTTCATATTTCGACCAAAAATTCGAATCTCCGTATACTTCTCTTTCCTGCCACAACTACATAACATAGAGCTTTGGTGTTTGTGTGTGGTAGTAGAATCGTCTTTCCTGTCGTGCACTATGGTTGTTAGATGTCGGTAGCTATGGGGGTGTGGGAGATATGGGGGTTGAAAGTGGTCGACCTGTGGCAATTTCATACTTCTGCCAAAGACAAAAGTGTCATGGTGTATCACTTTTCAGCGAAAACTATAGATCACAGATAACTGGCGTTTGTGTGTAGTAGTAGCAGAAAGTCACCTTTCGATCACAACAGCGGCCGATTTTCAGAAACTGTGGTACTGTGGTAGATATGGTGGTTGCAAGTGGCCGACCAAGGATATTTCGTATTTCGACTGTTTCCGCATATGTCACTTTTCTGCCACAACTACATAGCATAGAGCATTGGTGTTTGTGTTTGGTAGTAGAATCGTATCTCATGTAGTGCACTATGGTTGTTAGATGTCGGTAGCTATGGGGGTGTGGGAGATATGGGGGTTGAAAGTGGTCGACCTGTGGCAATTTCATACTTCTGCTAAAGACAAAAGTGTCATGGTGTATCACTTTTCAGCGAAAACTATAGATCACAGATAACTGGCGTTTGTGTGTAGTAGTAGCACAGAGTCACCTTTCGATCACAACAGCGGCTGATTTTCAGAAACTGTGGTACTGTGGTAGATATGGTGGTTGCAAGTGGCCGACCAAGGATATTTTCGTATTTCGACTGTTTCCGCATATGTCACTTTTCTGCCACAACTACATAGCATAGAGCATTGGTGTTTGTGTTTGGTAGTAGAATCGTATCTCATGTAGTGCACTATGGTTGTTAGATGTCGGTAGCTATGGGGGTGTGGGAGATATGGGGGTTGAAAGTGGTCGACCTGTGGCAATTTCATACTTCTGCTAAAGACAAAAGTGTCATGGTGTATCACTTTTCAGCGAAAACTATAGATCACAGATAACTGGCGTTTGTGTGTAGTAGTAGCACAGAGTCACCTTTCGATCACAACAGCGGCCTGATTTTCAGAAACTGTGGTACTGTGGTAGATATGGTGGTTGTAAGTGGCCGACCAAGGATATTTTCGTATTTCGACTGTTTCCGCATATGTCACTTTTCTGCCACAACTACATAGCATAGAGCATTGGTGTTTGTGTTTGGTAGTAGAATCGTATCTCATGTAGTGCACTATGGTTGTTAGATGTCGGTAGCTATGGGGGTGTGGGAGATATGGGGGTTGAAAGTGGATCGACCTGTGGCAATTTCATACTTCTGCCAAAGACAAAAGTGTCATGGTGTATCACTTTTCAGCGAAAACTATAGATCACAGATAACTGGCGTTTGTGTGTAGTAGTAGCACAGAGTCACCTTTCGATCACAACAGCGGCCGATTTCAGAAACTGTGGTACTGTGGTAGATATGGTGGTTGTAAGTGGCCGACCAAGGATATTTTCGTATTTCGACTGTTTCCGCATATGTCACTTTTCTGCCACAACTACATAGCATAGAGCATTGGTGTTTGTGTTTGGTAGTAGAATCGTATCTCATGTAGTGCACTATGGTTGCTTAGATGTCGGTAGCTATGGGGGTGTGGGAGATATGGGGGTTGAAAGTGGTCGACCTGTGGCAATTTCATACTTCTGCCAAAGACAAAAGTGTCATGGTGTATCACTTTTCAGCGAAAACTATAGATCACAGATAACTGGCGTTTGTGTGTAGTAGTAGCACAGAAGTCACCTTTCGATCACAACAGCGGCCGATTTTCAGAAACTGTGGTACTGTGGTAGATATGGTGGTTGTAAGTGGCCGACCAAGGATATTTTCGTATTTCGACTGTTTCCGCATATGTCACTTTTCTGCCACAACTACATAGCATAGAGCATTGGTGTTTGTGTTTGGTAGTAGAATCGTATCTCATGTAGTGCACTATGGTTGTTAGATGTCGGTAGCTATGGGGGTGTGGGAGATATGGGGGTTGAAAGTGGTCGACCTGTGGCAATTTCATACTTCTGCCTAAAGACAAAAGTGTCATGGTGTATCACTTTTCAGCGAAAACTATAGATCACAGATAACTGGCGTTTGTGTGTAGTAGTAGCACAGAGTCACCTTTCGATCACAACAGCGGCCGATTTTCAGAAACTGTGGTACTGTGGTAGATATGGTGGTTGTAAGTGGCCGACCAAGGATATTTTCGTATTTCGACTGTTTCCGCATATGTCACTTTTCTGCCACAACTACATAGCATAGAGCATTGGTGTTTGTGTTTGGTAGTAGAATCGTATCTCATGTAGTGCACTATGGTTGTTAGATGTCGGTAGCTATGGGGGTGTGGGAGATATGGGGGTTGAAAGTGATCAACCTGTGGCAATTTCATACTTCTGCCAAAGACAAAAGTGTCATGGTGTATCACTTTTCAGCGAAAACTATAGATCACAGATAACTGGCGTTTGTGTGTAGTAGTAGCAGAAAGTCACCTTTCTATCACAACAGCGGCCGATTTTCAGAAACTGTGGTACTGTGGTAGATATGGTGGTTGTAAGTGGCCGACCAAGGATATTTTCGTATTTCGACTGTTTCCGCATATGTCACTTTTCTGCCACAACTACATAGCATAGAACATTGGTGTTTGTGTTTGGTAGTAGAATCGTATCTCATGTAGTGCACTATGGTTGTTAGATGTCGGTAGCTATGGGGGTGTGGGAGATATGGGGGTTGAAAGTGGTCGACCTGTGGCAATTTCATACTTCTGCCAAAGACAAAAGTGTCATGGTGTATCACTTTTCAGCGAAAACTATAGATCACAGATAACTGGCGTTTGTGTGTAGTAGTAGCACAGAGTCACCTTTCGATCACAACAGCGGCCGCATTTCAGAAACTTTGGTACTGTGTTAGATATGGTGGTTGTAAGTGGCCGACCAAGGATATTTTCGTATTTCGACGAAAGGCATGTGTCTCTGCAGATTTATCGTTTCTGCCACGACTACATAGCATAGAGCATTGGTGTTTATGTGTGGTGGTAGAATCGTGTCTGTTGTCGTGCACTATGGTTGTTAGATGTCTGTAGCTATGGGGGTGTGGAAGACATGGGGGATGAAAATGGTCGACCTGCGGCAATTTCATATTTCAGCCAAAGACGCATGTGTCTCGGTGTATCACTTTTGAGTGAAAACTATCACCGGCGTTTTTGTGTGGTAGTAACACAGAGTCACCCATCGATCTCAACGTTGGCCGAAATTCGGTAACTGTGGGAGCGTGTGTAGATATGGTGTTTGAAATTGGTCGATCATGAATATTTTCGTATTTCATCCAAAGACTTGTGTGTATCCGTAAATTTTACTTTGCTGCCGGAACTATATAGCGCAGAAGACTGGTATTTGTGTGTGGTAATAGTATCGAGTCTCCCATTGTGCACTATGGTGGTTAGATGTCTACAGCTGTCAATATGAATACTTTACAATCACGAACGAATTTGTGGGTACCAGCTATTATATTATAATTGTGGAAGTAAGTTTCTGTCTTTTTGTTACGTTTTGACGACTAAATGGCTATATCAATATTGATGGAATTTAACAATGAAATAGTGTAGGAAGGACACAGGACATTTTTTCGGTATGAATAACAGTTTTAGTCACGAAATTTTAAGAACTTATCGAATGATGAAAGACAGACAGATTCGTGTGTTAGTCTGTAATGTTACGTTGGTTGCTCAGTCGCGCAGTCTGTTAGTGTTTGATTTGTTAATAAATTTCGATAAGAAACAAAACTTATTATTTAGTATAGAAGTCAATTTGCTCTGCACTGTACTATTCATTTGTGTCTGTATAAAAGTTTCTGGCACCAATTTGTCTTCCTTTTTGACATGTCTTGCGGACGTAAACCTGGCCTAAGGTGCAGGTCTAGAAGACAATGTGCTGCTATTAGATTATAAGATTCAGATGCTCATGTTGAATAAAGAAGAAAAAACCAAGCTGAAATAAAGCTGCCATCAGTTAACCCCCCCCCCCCCCCCCCACACACACACACACACATCCCCGCACCTTCGCTTACTTTTCTGTTTTTAAATATGTTGTAAATTGATTCTCTTCATGAGACATATTAGACGATAGGATGATATAATGATGGCTTTCCATCATATTATGTCGACTCGGTGTTGTTTGGGACAAATCTTACTAACAGTTTTCTATATCCAATTCTGGGAATGAAACTCCAAGTCCACGCGTACGAAGTCGCGGGTAACAGCTAGTCTTAAAAACAAACTATTGAAGTCGCTGAACTCTCCTACTTCACTACGCCATTGCCCAGACGAATCATTTGAAGGTAGGTAATAGACAGACACTACTGTAATACACTGTTAGTGATGTAAATTCGTATATGCAACACAGTTTACTTACTTTATTAATGAATCATATGAAGACAATGTTACTCATACAGCTGACTATAGATGTGGATTATTTGAAACACATGTATTTATAATTCAAATACAAAATACATATTATTATTTTCTATTTAAAATACGCTGATATAAAAAGCCTTTTGTATTTATTCTCGGGTGTCCCGCCGGATGGTGGTGTAAAAACACAACGTTTCGACAGCTGACTCTGCTTCTTCATCAGGTATCTGGCAGTTGTTCTCAGCTGACTGTCTCTGCCTCGACTGGCTTGTCCGCCCATCAAACCTCCTATATACCTTCAGCTGGAAGGCCCGCTCTTTTTTTATTATTATTATTACTGCCTCAACGGCGTTATACAACCCCGCTACGATTTGTAGCTTTACCTGTGGTTTCACTGATGGTGATGGATTTTATTTTCGCGAACTGTTCACTTTGGGGGAAACCGGCTTTGACCGTAGTGATTACGGCCAGTGTGGAAACCTTTTGATATTCTTCGAAAGCTAACTGGTTTTATGTGGTCAGTTGGGGATCATTGCCGCAATCAGTTGTGTTAACAACTCGACGATTTTCCCTAGCTGATTTGCTCGTCTTGGCTCTTTATTACAGCATTGGTGCCCATGTTGGTCATTTGAGTTGGTCGGCGGATGATTATTGAAGTGGCTTGATGACCATCTCTGAGGTCCTTCCGGTCTTCCCACTCTATGGGAGTGACTGGGTTGGCGCTGGCGTTGACGGCTTCTGATGGCTGCTTGAAGCTTTCTTCTTATGGGGCATCCCCCATAACTGGCGGCATGGTCAGATCCACAGTTTGCAAACGTCGGCGTTGCGTCACGCGGATGTGTGCAAACTAGGTTGTTATGACTCCCTCCACAGCGAACGCAGCGCACTTGCTTGAGACAGTCAGAAGCTTAATGCCCGAAGCCTTGGCAGCGGTAGCACTGATGTAACGTTGCCATCGGTCTCCGCATCTATGGCCTCTTGTTGGAATTCAATATACTCCTTTTCACGACTTGGCTGCTGGCTGAGGTGGAGGACTTGGTTGCCTCAAGCTCCCTCCTGTCTGGTGCAAGGCGTGAGGAGGAATTGTTTTCTTTAAGTGTTCCCTCATCCAAGTTGCAGGAGTCTCTTAGAGCTGCTTCTTTTTGATGAACACCCGTTATTGAATACCGATTGTTTTCTTATAAGTCCATTCTGTATCTTATGTTCCTAGTTTCTAGGAATTGCTTGATTGCTTGAAGGTCCTTATGGCTCATACAGGTGACCAGCTGCTGGGTTGGTAATGAGCATGTATGGGCCAATGAGGACTCATTCTGATGGGCTTCTCTTGATGGAGGACGATCTTGGTGATGTCTGATGCTCACCTGGTGCACGAAGTCCCCGCGGTTTGACGTCAACGAGGCCTCTTGCTCCATTGCTTCCTCTACATTGATGCTTGGGTTTCGGGGGCTGTGGAGCATTCGAAGGAGGTCTGTAAAGTACTCCTCCTCCTTGAAGTTCTTGGAAAGGACAAGTGGTAGTTTAACATGGCAAGACCAGTCTTTCTTGTTTGAGATGATGGGCTTGGCGTTTAGTGCTCGTGCCGGATCCGAGAGAGTTTGATTGAGTTTCTTGAAGCTCTTGCTAGGTATATCCCACGCAAACAGAATTTCCCCGGCTTTGACTCGGAGCTGCACTTGGAGCGGAGATTCGTCGGCGTAATAGAAATTCTCGAACTTTCTCGGTGTGAAGGACATGAACTTGTACTTATTGCCTGCACTGTCGCAGTAGAAGTAAATGACGTTCTCCTCTTTCTTGAAATCGTCGTGGTCGATAAGAGCGGGTTTTGGTGACGACCATGATATCCACTATGACTCGTCCGCTGCAGACACTTCCGACCAGGAATCCTCTTGGCAATGCGAAGCAGGGGTGTCGTACTGGGCGGGACTCTCACCGGCGTTGACTTCTGCCAAATGCCGTGGCGTACTTGTAGTCGGAGGCGAGGGTTGCTTCGGTGATGCAACCTCTTGAAACGATATCGACTCAGGTCGGCGCGAAGGGCTAGACTGCGGCGATGCAGAACGTTGCTTCCGTACCATACTTGATGCAGTCGTTTCCGCTGGCGGCGAGAGCTGACCTTGCTTGATAACGACGCAGCACGATCTGTCGTGGTCCCGGCTCAAACCGGGTCCGCGATGGCCGAATGAAACGAGTAATAGTTACAATTTGCTCTGGTTGGTCGAGAGCGTTGGCTTTATACGCGCCCACCACTGGCGCCAATCGACGCAGAGACAGTCAGCTGAGAACAACTGCCAGATACCTGATGAAGACAGCAGAGTCAGCTGTCGAAACGTCGTGTTTTTACACCACCATCCGGCGGGACACCCGAGAAGATTTTGTTGCATCGATACGCCGGGAAAGTCTCCACTTACACACCTTTTGTATTTGATTTGAAATACTTTTTGAATCATAGTCACTATTTAAAAATGTAAAATACTTTTCTCAGTTTTTCGAGCTTTTTATTTCATACTATTTTATTTCATATCTCATTCATATTTATTTATGAACGCATTCAAACTATTGGCAACACTGTCAATCTAATATAATATGACGTACGAACCACCTCTTTTTCGAATGTAGAAAATTCATGGAAGAATCAGACACGCTCTGGAAAGATTTAAAACAATGGGATATAAGCTACCCATTCAATATAAGTCTTCTCCTTGCCCTAGGAAACGTCTCAGAATATCAGAAGATGGTGCGCTTCGTTACAAGGAACAATATTGAAATATAACTGGATATAACCCATTTTATTTCTCAATATTGTTAATAATTATCATTTACAGAACACTAAGTTTTTACTATTTTATTGTTAAAATTTCATTGAAATAATTTATTCAAAGTACTGGATTATAATATTTTTACTGTTAAATCACTGAATTCATTCTTTTGCAATATTTTTTGAACTTTTAATGTTCCAATAACTATGAAGTTAATTGGTAATATGAATAGTGACTTATATATATGCATATTAGGTAAGCTTTTATGTATATGTGTGTATGTATTAATATATATAAGGAAGTAACACGAAGTGTAAAGTCCCCTGACTGTATGGCCAAAAGACCAAGTGTCGATAAAATAAAAAACTTAGACTATTGCATATACAACAATGACATTGATAATATTGACTCGTCTACTCTTGCCACCAACGATTGTTTTATTTGTTGTTTTGTTGATATTTTTGTTCGCTTGGTGGATGGAAGTAATCAAATCTGAATAAAACATCAACAAACAGTTTTTATTTACTACTTCACACAGAACAAAACACTTCAAACTTGTTCCTACATTAAAATTAAATCGCCACATTGTTCACCTTTGTTATTAGTTTAATTCTTGCCCATTTGTTCAACTATTATTTATAAAGTATTTATCACTACTAGACGACCCGTGCGAAAATTTCGCGAATAAAATGCGATGAATAGTGAGGTTGAATACTTGTAATATAATGAATAGTAGAACCGTACTTTTGTAGCAAATATTTCATTTAGTGTAATAGGTACGCAGCAAAATACTCACAACATATTACGAAACAGTTAGGAAAATTTAAAACACACTGTATTTATGACAAACTGTCACTGACCTTAGTAGAATAAAACCAACCTTAACAAAATGCACACAACATATCAAAATCTCTGAAATATTTGTTGCTGTGCGAATAAAATGTTTACATCGGAATTGTATAGCAAAACGACAGTGTTTCCGTAACAAAAAAAATATATCAGAAAAGCTACTTATTGAATAAAAAAAAGTTTATTGACATCTCTGTGATATCCGCTGCTCAAATCAGGGGACTTGGCTCTGAACAGTCTAATACGCGCTACCACTTTAAGCACCAAATTCGGAACATTTTTTTCTTAATTTATGATTTTACCTAATTGGAGACCTTAATTTCACAACGATATTTCATTTATCGATTTCGGATAGATATCGAAGAAGATAAATGGCTTGTATTAAAAAAAATTAAAAGAAACACGTTCTATAACTAATATTGATAATTTTGCCCTTTAAGGGTTGAATTCCAAAAAATTGCTTTTATAAAATATCAACCAAGGTAAAAAAAAAAAGTTTTGAGAAATGATGATATTTTTACCCCTTAAGGGTGTAATTTGGAGAAAGTTTTTTCTTAAAATATGATGTGACCGTAGCGGCTAATTTAATATTTAAATCGATACGTCATTTATTGATTTAGATTAGGTATCAAGGGAAATAAACAGCTCCTGACAGAAAAATGCATTGTAAAAATATTAATACTTTTGCCCTCTAAGGTTAGAATTTTTAAAAATTTCTGCTCAAAATGTGGTAACGGAACCGAAGACATTACGAAGACCTGAAGCTTTTAAATGATACCTCGTTTATCAATTTTGTTTAATTGTCAACGGAGATAAATGAATAAAGACACAAAAAACGCATTTTAGAAATACTGATATTTATGCTCTTTAAGGGTCGAATAACGAAAAATTCTTTCTAAAATATAATGTGACCATGGCGGAGACCTTAATCTTTAATATGATACCTCATTTATAAATATCGGTTATATATCAAGGGAGATAAATGGCTCGTGACACAAAAATGCATTATAGAAAAATTTATACTTTTTCCCTTAAATGGTTCAATTTCAAAAACATTCTTTCTTAAAATATCATGTCACAAAGCTGAGATATTATTCCTCATAATCCTACTTGATTTATCGATTTTGGTTAGATATCCATGGAGGTAAATGGCACGATATACAAAAAAAAAGCATTTTAGAAAAATCGACATTTTTACGCTTTAAGGTTCGAATTACGAAAAATTCCATTCTTAAAATATAATTTTACCACGGCGGAAACCTTATTCTTTAATATGATACCTTATTTATCTATATCGGTTTGATATTAAGTGAGATAAATCGCTCGTGACACAAAAATACGTTATTAAAAATTTTATACTTTTTCCGTTTAAGGGTTGAATTCCAAAAACATTCTTTCTTAAAATATTATGTCACAAAGCTGAGACATTACTCCTAATAATCCTACTTGGTTTATCGATTTTGGTTAGATATCCAGGGAGATAAATGGCTCGAGATACAAAAAACGCATTTTAGAAAAATCGACATATTTGCCCTTTATGGGTCGAAAAAACGAAAAATTCTTTTCTTGAAATATAATGTTACCATGGCGGAGACCTCAATCTTTAATATGATATCTCATTTATCTATATCGGTTAGATATTGAAGGAGATAAATCGCTCGTGACACAATTACGCATTGCAAAAATATTGATACTTTTGCCCTTTAAGGGTCGGATTCCGAAAAATATCTGTCTTAATATATGACGTTACTAAAGAGGAGATCTTAATCTTTAAAATGATACTTCATTAAACGATTTCAGATAGGTATCCAGTGAGATAAATGACTCGTAACACAGAAAACAGCTTTTTAGAAATATTGACATTTTTGCCCTTTAAGGGTCGAATTCCGAAAACTTCATTTCTTAAAATATGATGTGACCAAAGTGGAGACCATAAGCTTTAAAATGACACCTCATTCATTGATTTTGGTTAAGTATGAAGGAAGATACAGGCTTGTGACAAAAAAATACCTTATATAAATGATATATATGTTTAGTTAGTAAGTCGGTTTAGTAAATAGTTTAACAGTTCTAACTCTTAGGCCTACAGTGTATTGTGTAATGCAAAGGAACATTAATTTGGTTTAAAGTACAAAACGTTTCTAGTGATGGAAAATATTAAAAATTTTATTGTCAGAGGCAACAGCAAAAATGTTCCCTTTGTATTAAAGCAATGTTTCAAAGATGTCAAAAATAAGGCAGCAAGTGAATTCAATTTATCTGGAATTTTCAATAAATTTTTAAAAACATTGAAAAGATGTGTTAATGCTACAGACTTTTTAAATTATATAAAATGAAGTCAGTATGTTAGATTTATTTGCTGCTTATCGTGTAGCCAGGCTTGCTGGGGATTCAAACATTACTACCGAACTAGATCGTGTTGGTTCCTTTAAAAGGGTTCATTATTCTGGCGCCAAGCTACTGTAATTACCCCGAGTGGTTGAAGGGTTATTGAATAAAACAGTTCTTGCTTAGAGAAAGTTTATATTCTCGAATTCTGAGTAATACAAGTAATGGTTCCAGAGATTTAAGGCATTTATACTATCGTCTCCTTGAATTCAGATTGCAGGTTGACGTCACTCACATAATTTGAATGTCTTTTGCGAAAATAGTTTATAATCAATTTCAAAAGTATTTTATTGGTAAGAAAATGGTTATAAAAGTTCTTTACTATACAACTATACGAGATTGGCCCCCTTCTAAATGGTTTTAGCAAGATAATGGATGTATAAAAAGGTTATGAAGTACTATCAGAAATGATTATAAAAGTTATTTT
Organism: Vandiemenella viatica; assembly: GCA_031002005.1. Classification (NCBI taxonomy): domain Eukaryota; kingdom Metazoa; phylum Arthropoda; class Insecta; order Orthoptera; family Morabidae; genus Vandiemenella; species Vandiemenella viatica. Next base: position 116,545,614 of record JARYHS010011408.1, read on the forward strand.
CTATATGAATTACTAGCAGTTACCCGCGACTTCGTCCGCGTGGAAGAGTGTTGTAATATAAGATTTTCTTTAGAGGTCTGGACGCTCAGTGGTTAGGGTATCCAACTGGAGATGGAAAAGTTCCCAGCTTGAATCCCAGTCTCAGCAAGGATTTTCATAGGTTCTTAGCTCGACCGTCACCTCTGGCATAGGTTGTTGCAGCAGCAGCACACGAAATTACTGTCAACTCCACTGGAGTTGACGGGACTAGAGTAGGGGTGCCGGTCATTCTGTTGATGACATCTTCCCCTGCTTTTACAAATTGGTTATAATTATCATTACATTTTTAGGCATTGGCTTTGCTTTCGTGCAATTGATTAACAAATTGTCAGAGTTATATGTTTGCAAAATTATCTTATGGTTATTAGTACTTTAAAATTCTTATATACTAGGTCCACAGTTGTGGAACAGATTGTAGTCAAGGATCGTGGGATTCCACTCTTTGACTCACTGCACTAGATAGTTTCACACGGATTTCTGCCACAGGCGGAAGGGGGGGTGCACTTCTTTTCTTTGACTCACTGCACTAGATAGTTTCACACGGATTTCTGCCACTGGGGGGGGGGGGTGCACTTCTTCTTCGCTGTGTTGAGCACTAACCTGGATCGAAGATCGATTTTGGTCTCTTGTGCCTCAGCCCCTTGGTGTCGTACTCGCCCAACTCGTTGATCTGGTGGTTCCTGCATGACGCTGCTTTGGTGAAGAATTTCTCCGCCGTGGCTGCCATCCTCGCAGGGAGTGTAGGTACCTGCGCCAGCTGGTGCAGGTCCGCCGTTGGAAATCTCAGTGGGAGATGCAGTGCTCTCTTCAGAGCTCTGTTCTGGAGCACCTGCAGCTTCCGCATGTGGGTCTTGGTGGCGTAGGCCCACACTGGGCTGGCGTATTCGATTACTGGGCGAACGAGCGCCTGGTAGACTCGGACACCGCAGCATGGAGGCAACGATGAATTGTGGTTGAGAATTGGGTACAGGACCCCCAACCTTTGATTGACCCTGCTCCTGACTTCCTCGATGTGGTGCCGCCACGTCAGTCGCTGGTCCAGGGTGACGCCAAGGTAGCGTACGGCATTCTTTTGGGGGATCTGCTCCCCGAACAGTTGTAGGCCCAGCCGTGGTGGTAAGCCTCTTCTGCAGAACACGACCGCTTGGGATTTGGTGGTGTTAGTCTTCACCCGCCAAAGGGTCGCCCACTCCTCTAGCTCGTCCAGCGCTGCCTGTAGGCGTTGCCAAATGACCTGTATGCTCCTTGATGATGTGAAGTATGCAGTGTCGTCCGCATAGAAGGCTGACATGATGTATGTCGGTCTGGGGATATCCGATGTGAATATGATAAATAGCACCGGCCCCAGTACCGATCCCTGTGGCACACCTGCTCGGATTTTCCTCAACGTGTACAAATAGCGTTCGACCTTGACCCTAAATTTCCTGTTAGACAGGTAACTTCTTATGAGCATCATGAAGGGTTTTGGTATGCCGGCTGTTTTCAGTTTGTGTAGCAAACCTACATGCCACATTGTATCAAAGGCTTTAGCCACGTCGAGTAGTACCAAGCCGCAGTACCGGAGTCTGTTAAAGGCATCGGTCGCTTCTTCCACCACTCGCATCAGCTGGTGCGTTGTTGAGTGTTCTGGGCGGATGCCGAACTGCTCTGCGGGGATTAGTTGCAGCCTATCTACGTGGACCATCAGTCGCCTCAGGAGTAGCCGCTCGAATACCTTGGAGACAGCTGGCAGCAGCGACACGGGCCTGTAGTGTTGTGGGAAGGTGTGGTCCTTCCCAGCCTTGGGTATCGCCACAACTTCTGCCTCCTTCCAGCAGTCTGGGTACTTCTTCCGCCGGAGAATTTTGTTGAAGAAGTGTGCTAGGCTCTGGACTGCAGCTGGAGGCAGGTGCTGCAGAATGAGGTTGCTGATTTCGTCATTTCCCGGAGCTTTGTTGGGCTGCGACCTCCTCACCACCTCTATTATCTCCCTGGCGTCGACCTCACCTATCTGCTCGTCGTCCTCTTCGTCGCTGGCCAGGTATTGGCGCAGTTCGCGGTTACTACTACTACTACATATATACTCTGCAATTCACAAAATTGTGGGTGGCAGAGGGTGCTCAGCACCAAAGCTAATCTCTTTGCTCTCCTGGTGTGTTCGTCGTCGTATGGCTCAGCCACAGGACGGAAGTTTTCCTCGAAAACGTCAGCAAGGACATTTGCTTTCTCCTCAGAGGTGTAGACCAATCCTTGCGGTCCGTGGAGAACAGCAGTACGCCTTCTCCCCCTTATAAATCTCCTCGTCTGCTGCCACGCGGTACCGTCCTCCGTCCGAAGCTGAGCCACCCGGCAGTCCCACTGGTCGTTCCTGTACCTTTCCAGTTGGGCCTTGACCTCGCATTGCAAGCGATTTAGCAGCGCCTTGTACACTCGGTCCCGCGTCTGCTGCCAGCTCTTCCTTGTCCTATTCTTGTCCCTGATGAGGTCGAGTAGCTCTTGGGGAAGCTGGTTTCCCGGTTTTCTCTTCCTCATTGGGGCTTATCTCTCTGCTGCCCTCAGGGTGGCTTCCGTCCAGCTTTGCAAATGTTGGTCGATGTTTCCATTTTCGTTACCGCGCTGCAGCTGTTGCTCCATCACCGGTTGGAGTTCCTCCTGGAATTGGGTCGAGTTTGTTCTCCAGTAGTTCCGGCCGCTCGTCTCTTCGCTTTCCTGTCCCATATCCCAGTCCGCTAACACCGGGTTATGGTCTGAGGATAGCTGCGGGACTGACAGCAGCAGTGGCCTTGCGGGTATGCCGCGCGTGATGTACACGTCTAGAACGTCGGCTCTGTATCGTTCTTGTGGGGGGAAGTACGTAGGCTTCTCCGGCGCCCAGACCGCCAGCCCTCTCCGCTGTGCCTCCCTCTGCAGCACTTTGCCACTTGCGTTGGTCACCCGGCTATACCATTCGCGGTTCTTCGCATTTAGATCACCTCCAATGATGAAGTTCCCGGGTATGTTGCTAAGGGCGCCAAGTCGGCGGTGGAGATCGTTGCCCCCGGCGGGTGATAGGCCGCAATCATGGTGATTGGGCCCGTCGCACAGTGGTCTGAAATCCCGAAAAGCTGGCCAAAATAGAAATACTTGTTCAATCTTCATGAAAATTTGTATACATGATCTGTCTAGGTCGCTGATAACGAATATCTACGTCAATTATAAAAAAATAAATAAAAAATAAACAAAATGTCGGTTCCAAAATGGCAGAAAATATCTAAAATGGCATATTATCTAAAAAATAGTATAAATATGGGGTGATTTAATATCTGTTATAAAAAATCTGGACATTATTTGTTGAAAAAACAAAATGGCGGCTTCAAAATGGCGGATGCTAGTACAAAAACTTATGTTGAATGCATAAAATATCCTATAAGTATATGAAATCGGGGATAGTGAAAAAATTTAAACAATATGTCATACGATATTGAATATATCACGACTTTTGTTAATACTGATTAAAATTAGCTCTTATAATATAAAAATGGCAAAGCCATTGTGGTGGACATTTTTACAAACAGAAAAATAGTATCTTTTTCAAACAAAAAAAAATAATGAAACGGGACTTATGAGGACGTAAATCTATATTTCATTTTTAAGATAAAAAATTGCTTATTAATAATATTTTATTAAAAATGTCTAAAATTGTATTGTTGAAGAAAAAAGAAAAATAGTTTTATGCAATTTTACTTATAAAACATTTTTATTTCTATAAAAATTTGATTGCTTAATAAGATACAAGGTACATTTTATTCGCTATCGGAATCACAACAATCTGTCGGTGTAATCGTAGGCTTCCGTCGGTTTCAAGAAACATGACGCGGCGCCACCCGGACAGCCAAGAATCAATCTGTCGTTGATTCATCCGTCACAGAATCAGTTACATCAGAGCAATGTGTTGCGATATCTGGTGGATTGAGTAGCTCTAATGCGTTGTCGTATTTCTTTTAATAGTTCTCTTGGTATTATTTATTACGAAATACTTCACCGTGTTGTATTTAAGAATGTGCTTCTACTTATATTATTTCGGAAGATATCTTCTATGCAGCTTAATCAAATAATTAATCTTTTAGTTTTATTCTTCACAACATAAATCACAACTTTTATTTTAAATTAAATACATTCATTAAATACATTATCGGACTTCGTCATTAGCAAGCTCTCCTTAGCTGCTGCTCTAAGCAATCTCATAGTCTCTCTGTCTGTATCCCGTTGTTATGGAAACTCCTTAAGAGTACTAACTGGCCGGTGGCATGGAACGTCTACCTCAAAGATGTTATTGTAGTATCGGTAATGCTACAGCCCCCCCAAGTTTACCATACCATTTGACGTCCATACCATTATAAATGGTTATGGTAAACTTTCTGTAAATGTTACCTTTTAGGTAAGGAGAGCTTATATTCTACATTTGGCTAATAACACATTTTTACATATCACGAGGACTGATGCCTTGAGGTAACTTTCCCTGGTGGTTTTTCCATAAGCCGCTACTGGTTGGAACGGCATATAGTCTGTAACACACATTTCGACACAGAGTTACTGTCCTTATCACTTAAAAACCAAAATTACAGTAAGTATATTATACTCCAGTATTATTACTCAATATTATCATCTTTAGCCATGTCGTATTTCTTAAAATAATACAGTTACTTGATTATTCATTATTATCATCTTTAGCTGTCATGGCCTCCGCCTGTTTACCAAGCATACCATTCCAATAATTTAAAAATTCTATTACCTGCCCTTGGTACATTATATTCTTCATAAGACCGATCCTTTTGAACCATTTTACTGTTGTATAACCGGCAACATTATTTAAATCACATGTTTGGTCCCTGGACCAGTACAATCAACCCACGCTAATGCGACTGGGACACCATTGTTTCTTGCTAATCTAGCATCACCATCACAACTTCATTTTTATTTTATTTCTCAATACATTACATTATATTCTCCCCATAAGTAATAACTTTTCTCCACTCTACTTCATCTTGAATATATTCACATATAGGCTATGAGATGTAACAACAAAGTCATTTGAAGGTTCTACCTGGACCTCAGCTATGCCTGTGTGACCAAATCCCGAACCTTTCTGTATCATTTAAAGGCAATGCCTAGATAGTGGCCTTATTTACAGGAACTGAGTCTTGACTGTGCTGTTGTACCCTCTCTATATGATATTTTACTTTTTAATTCATTACACATTTATTCTATCATAGTAACACCTCGTTTCTTCTCCACTCATTCTATTCATTCTAATGCTCCGGTATACCTTACAAACTATATATTTACAAAAAGAAAGTCTTAATAGACAATAAACTTTTATGTAATGGTATGCTGTGGTAACAGCCGAAGACTGCACATCTGATCGAGATCCTCAATATCGGTAAGTGACAGCCTCCACTTAGTGATTATAAACTTTTACTATCATTACAGTTGAAGAATTGTGTGCAGCAACATCAATCAGTACTATCTACAAGTGTTTTGTGGCACTGAATAACAATAAAATGCCAACTATAAGTTAACAATAATAATAAGTTCCAATATGACAGAGTTTATCTTTACACACCTGTGCCTTGCACTAGTGTTAAATCTTTTCATTCATCTTAAACTAAGTGATCATTCAATGTCCTGATTGAATTTGTACACAGGATGAGGCAGTAAGCATAGCTTACCCCTCTACAAAAGAAAACCTTTTTTCTATATTTCCAGTTCACCTTTTCCCAGTTATTCATACAATACTACCTTCTGTTTACCATTAGTCTTACTTTGCCAGAACAGTAACATGGCAAACCAACTTCAAAAATATGTAAAGAACTCTGAAAATGTTCAACACCATTATTCTTTAACTGCTTTGATTCATAATCACAAACATAATTCTCCCCAACAATGGAAGAAATGTCACAGTTTACTTCCTTCAAAATCATCAAACTCCCTAATCTATCTACCTTCAAAGTCTCTTCCATCTCTTTTACCTGATCAAATCCACCTGTTCCTTTAATGTCTCTGATATCAAACATTTTTATAGACTTACAACCCTTTTCTACTGATTCATCTGTCTTCGTGTAAGTTTCCACCTGGTTACTTTCATGCTTAAACTCATCTTTTAAGTGAAACCCTTCTTTAACAATTTGTCTATCCTTGACATGATTTACATCACCATTAATTGTAACATTACTCATCTCATATTTTTCCCTTACAGTATTAGGCCTACTATCATTACTTTCAATTGTATTACTTAATGCCTGGAGGTCTGTTACTAACTTCTCTACCTGACCCCTCATTCTCGTATTGTTCTGTTCAATTGCCCAGATTTTCTCTTCTGAACTCTTCACCTTAAATGTCAACTCCTCAATGGCTAAATCAGTGTTGTCAGTTTGTGTCTTGATAATGTCAATTTTGTCATTCAATTCACCTATATATTTTTCACAAATCTTTTTGTTAGATGCAACCTCCTTTGTAATGCTGTCAAGTTGATTGCTAACAGTTTGGAACTGCAAACTGAAATTATTGTATAAGCCCTCATGAGATTTAGTAAAGTGTTCCGACAACTCTCTTTTCTGTTCAACCAGTGCATTTTGAAATTGTTCAACTAGTGCCTTTTGAGATTGTAAAACCAAACTGAACATAAACTGTTTTAAATCTGAAATTGTGTCTGAAGGTAGTTGAGTGTTTTTGTTAGTACCACTCAGTGTCTGTGGTTCATCATTAGTGATGCCTTCTATAAGTGTTGTCATATTTGAGTGCTTGGGAGAAACCATTTCGGGATCATCAAGTGTTGTCCGTTCAGTTACTTCTAAGGGAATGTGATCTAGTAAGTTTTCCGTGGCAGATAGTCCTATATTAGAAAAAGTAGCTTCACAATCGGACAGAGTAACATTGTTAAAACTTCTGTCATTAATCGGGGACTCAGTCTCAGGAAACCCATAGAAATCCGCCGATGTATCAGTAGTGGATGTAGTTCTATCGTTAGAGGAAGTTAATGGCCTTCCTTCACTACAACCAACAGGTTCTTGCATAATATTAAAATATATATATTTTTTTTCAAAAAAAATCCCCATTGGTAACAGAAAGTTCCAAAAAACAATCAAACTGTTCTTACGACAAATTAATATTATATAAAGATTCAGTCAAAATTGGACCAAAGTCGGCAACTTTTCAATTCGTAAAAATTATTCATCAATCTATCTATCTCTTCAAGAAATTGTTTGTTAACATAAATAGCTGGAAAGCTTGCGAAATTTATGCAATGTGTACAAGTTCTACTTTACGCAAAATAAAATCAAGTACACTTGAAATTACTAAAATCTAACTTTACAGGTAACGTCGTGTTCTTCGTGAAATTAATTTGCAAGTTAAAAGGTCAAGAAAATAATTTACACTCCGTAAGGTTATGAACAGTGAATTATTTGAAAATCTAAAGTGTATGGTAGACTATTACACTTTAGTGCTCTTTAGAAAAGTCACTTAGCTGTATATACGAGTGGTTCAGTCGCTGTAGCCGTCCAGAACACCTTCATATGCGACGCCGCAAATACCAGCACAGATAGAATAAATCCAAGATCAGCTGTTCCCGACTGCGATATTTCTTCTTAATAGTTCCTGATCGTCCGCTGTAGGCGCTGCCGTCAATTCGTTGTTAGTCCTTTCTAGGATCTTTTCTCGATGAATTCTTGTTGTCAAATTGTAACTTAGTTGTTATTTTGTATGTCTTATTTCTTTATTCTTTCCGTATTCTGCAGCATCTAAGTCCGCTGCACGATCGCCATGTCGTATTTCTTTTAATAGTTCTCTTGGTATTATTTATTACGAAATACTTCACCGTGTTGTATTTAAGAATGTGCTTCTACTTATATTATTTCGGAAGATATCTTCTATGCAGCTTTATCAAATAATTAATCATTTAGTTTTACTCTTCACAACATAAATCACAACTTTTATTTTAAATTAAATACATTCATTAAATACATTATCGGACTTCGTCATTAGCAAGCTCTCCTTAGCTGCTGCTCTAAGCAATCTCATAGTCTCTCTGTCTGTATCCCGTTGTTATGGAAACTCCTTAAGAGTACTAACTGGCCGGTGGCATGGAACGTCTACCTCAAAGATGTTATTGTAGTATCGGTAATGCTACAGCGTCTATTGACAGCGATCTCAACTTTTTTTTTGTGGCAATTTCCTGAGGCTCGTAATAAAGGGGTCTGAGGAAACCAAGTCACAAAAATACATCCTCCATCGTTTTTTGGCGGATGCATTTTCGCGAGAAATCTTCCCGAAACCTTTTTATATATTTATTGCACGATTCTTCCGCACTTTCAAACGCGTCTATGCCCTTCTGCATGAGTCACAAAGCGAAACCGACACGTGATTTACATAAAAGAAATACCGCTCTATGGAACTAGTAAAGTGAAAGTTCCTAAATAGTAACTTTTTTTTTTTACTTTTGGCCAGCTTTTCGGGATTTCAGACCACTGTGCGTCGTTGTGTAGATCTCGCTGGTCGGCTTATCGTTAAAAGTCATCATGGGAAGCCAGGTAGCATGGTGTTTCAGCGACCCTTCACATACACGGCAACTCCGCCTCCTGCGGTTGGTCTACATCTGCGGTACGATAAATAGTTGGGAACCGTGACGCGTACTCCTGGCTTAAGGTGCGTTTCACAGACCAGGCAGACGTCCACCCTTTCATCCCGCATAAAGTTCTGGAATTCGTTGTCTTGCTTCTTTAGTCCATTATCGGTCCAAGCGCCGGTTCTGACTCCTTCCAGTGGTCTAATGGTCATCTTCTGAGTGTTGACCTGCGGTGGAATGAGTAGCACTGTTCTGTCTCGCTGTCGTGTTGTTCTGTATCGCTGCCATGACGACTGTCTGCAAGGTGTTTGCAATGTCGCTCAACCCCTGCACAGCTTCAGTCAGCTGTTTCATGACCGCACTTAGCGCTGTGTCAGGTGCAGCTGCTGGGTCCGTTGCAGGCTTCTTGTGGTACTGCTTTGCTGTTCCTTCATCGGTGGCCACAGTCGTGATTCCTACTGGTTGGCTGCTCGTCGTTGCTAGAGGCCGTTGGTCGGAGAGTTGTGTAGGTACTTCCCGCCTATTTTTGTTGTCACCAGGCTTCCTAGATGCTCGCCGCTTTGCATCCTGATACCCGGGGCAGCCTCTGTAGGAGGCTACGTGTGGGCCTTGACAGTTCGCGCAGGTTGGCTGCCCTTCTCCTTTCTTGAGTGCGCAGTCCTTGGCGGTATGGCTGCCACCGCACCTGACACACGCCACTGGCAGTCGACAATGTCGGCTAACATGGCCGCACTTCTGACAGCGGTAGCACTGGAGAGGGCCTCTGTCTGTCCTCTTCTTTTCGAGGCTTACAGGTATTTTTAATAGGCTATCCAGCTCCATTATTGGCCTGTTTTCCAGTGTGTCCTTCAGGTTGACCATGAACAGAGGCATCGGTCGCTCCTGTAGATTTCTGGCCGGGTCGGCTGGGACTCTCAATTGCTCCACAGATTCAATTTTAAATCCGGCATTTGTGAACCCTGCCTGGACTTCTTCAGTCGGCAGCCACAGTGGGAGTCCTCGAATGACTAGCTTGGTTGTCTTGTCTGTGGCCAGTGGGAAGGAGTAGTACGGAATATTCTCCTCCTGCAGATATGCTGTAGCACGGTTGTAGTCGTCGACGGTTCTTAGTCGGATCTGCAGCCCGTACGCCCAGGGCTTGAAGTCGAACGCTTGCTGGCAGTGGGCCTCGAGCTCTTGCCCAAAGAACGCAATGTTCCCTTTTACTTGCGCGATGATGGGCGGGATGCGTCGACTGTATCCCTTTGGAGCTTCCAGATTTGTTGGTTCTTGTTGGCTCTCGTGCAGCCCAGCGTCCAGTACTTGAAAAGAGTTGGCTGTATCCGGGTCTGTCGATCGGATCAGTTGCTTAGGAGTAGAGGTCTTCCGTGGTATCCGCCAGCCTTCCTCCGCACCGCCTTCTAGAGTGTTGTCTTTAGGAGCGGCTTTGGTCTTGCTTGAGGCTATTGGCTCGCTTTTGCTACTGCATGGCTCTTTAGCTCGTATGGCTCTCTGTTGAGGACTTGAGCAATTGGCTAGTGGGCGGGGAACTACTGTCCTACCGACAGCTGGTTGCTGTGGTCTGCGACCGACAGTCGACTGCGCGCTTGGGGTCGCTAGCAGAACGAGGTGCCCCTCCAGCGCCTCACACCGTCTTTCCTGCGCCCCTTCCCCTGGTGCTGGTTGGGAGCCGGGAGACAGCTCCCGTTGCTTGCTGTCCGCCCTGCGGGCGAGCAGCGACTGACAGCTCACTGCCGGGGCAGCCACTGCGTGGCCTCCCCCTCCGCTCCCCGCCTCACCCCCACTCCGGGCTGGGATCTGAAAGTCAGCCTCGGATGCGACCGTCCCGGCCTGCTGCCGGGACTCTTCTGATTGCTCCTTGCGTGGGTCGGTCGCCATGTCGCCTTCCCCTCCACCGAGCTGCGCTACCTCCCCGCCGCCGGACTGGTTGGGCGCTGGTTATCCTCCTAAAGGCTCCACGTGCTTCGCTGCACGGGGTAGAGTGGCATCCCCTTCTGCAGGAACATGCACTGGTCCTCGGAATGTGGTGCCCGCCCTGGTCCCCGCTGTTGGCGAGGATGCAGGTACATTTACACGCGGCGCGGCCGGTGTAGTTTTCACTTTATCGCGCGACGCGGATGAATATTCGGCGATACTCTTGCTTTTCTTCAGCTCCTGCTTTTGGACAGGTGGGCTAATCGCCGAATCCGCTGCGCGTTTCGCGGTTTTAGCGTTAAAAATAACGGCACTCGACTTAATCGTGTCACGGGTTTCATCATCAGAGAACGTGAAAAGCGGTCTGGTGGGCTGTTCTCTCGCCTTTCCACACTCCCGACTTATGATACTTTTTACCAGAATTTCCACCGCTCTTCTCTTCCCTTTCTCTGTGTTAAAGAAAGTCCGAATTTCTACCTCACTCAAGGGTCTCGAACGCATTATATGGTCGAGAGACAGCGACCGCGTGTTGCGAGTTTCACTACGCGGTTCTATTTCCGAGAATAGCCGGGTTGTCGAATGCTGGTCAGATGTAATTTTAACGTTGTCCGCGACGGAATCCGAAATACATTGCAAGGTCGATACCGTTGCTGCATCATCCGCTGGCAAAGATGAGTGCAATGCAGCACTCAACCCACCTAGCACGGATGTGCAGCTATCTCTCTTCACGAAAAGGTCCGACATACGTCTTAACTGTACAGCGCTACTGCTCACTGAACCTCCCCGGTTGGGTGCTGCCGGGCGATTTCCCACAGGTTGTTGTGTGATGTGAAGTACGCTAGAATGCTCACGTGGTTCTGATTCGACGTTGAACTTTAGGTCCCCTATGCCCATTAGGAGTGCTGCGATCTTGTAACTCGTCGATGCGTTGTAACATCTCTCGTGTTGTCCTCGTGGCACACGGTCGAGATGGATCACACTACCTCACAGGTTACTTCGGGCAGGGCCGGCTCCAGGATTTTGGGACCCGGGGTAAGCAATTGGGGGCCCTTGGTGAATTCATCAGTTAGGGCCCTCCCTCAGACCAAATGGGCGACCTTTTTTTTAGCTCTACAATTTGTCGAGTGGGGAACCCCTACAGCCGGTGATTGGGCCCCCCATCAGCCTGGCGGGCCCGGGTACATTTGACCCGCTCCCCCCCTAACTCCGGCCCTAACGTCGGGCATGTTCTCCAAAGCCATTTTGAATTCCCTAACCAAGACACTGTTGTCGTGTAATACCCGTTGTATTTTTTGTATGGTCTCTCTCTCAGTCCCTTCAATAATTCTATAACGTATTCATCGCCCATGAAATATATCTGTAAAAACTGTGGTTTCCTATTCGACGAAGGAAGCATGGATCCAATTCGGTCATATACTTGCCCCTTGTTAGTAAATGTCGGTGAAAATCCTTGCTTTGCAATTCTATCGGTTCCAAAAGACGTCATATGGAAGCAGGAATGATACTTTCTGATAAGATTCAAAAATCACCGCGATTCATCTGTGTTGTTAGAAAACAGCTGTTTCAATGGTTCCATACCTGCCATGCTGATGTCGCCTAGCTCGCGATTGTTCCAAAGTTGCAGCAACTCGTGGTGATGCCGAATATGCGGCGTTCTGTCATCGATTTTTCATTTGCTCCGATGTTTCAGTAGCTCTTGATGGATGGGTTGTTCTTCTCGCCGAGCTCGCGTTTATTCTGGTGTTTCAGCAACTCGCCGCAAGGCTAAATATACGGCGTGTTGTTGTATCCACATTTTCGTTTCCTTTGGTGTTTCAACAGCTATTGAGATCGATTGCCGTTCGGCTTGCTCTTTGCACTGAGCTCACGTTTTTCTGGTGTCTCGGTAGATCGTCCCGACACCAAGTGTTGAGTTTGCTGTCACCCAACTTGCGATTGCTCCGGCAATTCATCAGCCGCAGAAGCCCCAAGACGTGCCAACTGCTCAATACTTTGCAGCTCTGCTTGAGGATTTGTCTCCTGGGATTTGATTATTTTCATAGCCCTAGTTTCTTTGAAAGATTTGCCTTTCTTTTACACGGCATCTCTCAAACTTACTAATTTCAAGTCTCTCGAATAAAATTAAATATAGATTTAATTAATGGAAACTCAAAACATTAGCAATAAATTTGTGGAATGAACTAAATATCTAAAGAAACACTAACATTGCAAGAGCAAATACATGCCATTAAAAAATTTCGAAACTAGAAATGAATATTTTTATTTTCACTGAATATCTGGCAATTACTGATTCTTTTAATTTATTTTTTTTAAAAAGAGAATTTATTTTGCACATTGAATATTGATTTTGTTTTGAGGATATATTGATTCCATCAATTAATTCTGATTTAAAATAGAAATGTTCGTATTATAGTAGTAATTGATTGTTTTATTCATAATGATCTATTAATTTTGGTTTCTCTATCTGTGGAAACAGTTAAATACCTTTAGACCAGTTTACTATAGTTCGTTCATTTCGAACCATTAATTCTGCGCTAAAATATGTTCCCATGTTAAAGTAGTAATTGATTGTTTCTTCAAAATTGGTTTCTCACTCTGCAAACAGAATTGAATGACTACTGGCGAATTACCACTCCGCTTGTCTGCCACTCCACTATCTGAATAAAACATTGATAAATTTCAAAAATTTACACCGGACAACGCCGCGTGGTTCTGCTAAATCGTCCAAGCTTACTATAGATCTTTTGATACAATATCGGTACAAAGCGATACATGATGTCACTAAAATGGCGCTCATGAAAGTAGCTTAAATAACTAATAATGTTTCAGTTTTCATTCTGGCAAAGGCAGCATTTTAAAATTACTGCTAGAAAAACAAAGCTTCTATCACTCGCACATTAATACATTCACTATATTGTATGTTAGTGTCGTCATGAATAGCAAAATAACCTTGACTTATTATTTCAGATCGCGATACTAAATTAACCCGAATAATGACGCTGGCAATAAGGCGCTTGTAAAAACGCAGTAAATTAAATACTGAATACATCTGAAACTACATTCAGCCGCATGAACTATGTCGTCAGCTTCATGACAATTATTGAAGTAACGTAATTAAAAAATTAATATTTAAATGCTTGTAACTTACAGTGCACAACAGAAAGTCCATAATTCTCTACAATTGCTGGTCAAGTTTACATCGCGATAAAGTGACTTTTATTGCTCGTGGTTTAGCAAGGTGTATAATTAAATTAATTGTGATAGTAATTTATGCAATACTAATTAGGAATCTTGATATAAAAAATTCTGTTACTACTCGAAATGTAGTTCCAGTGCATTTAATGTGTTGAGATGTGTTCGTATCGTTTGATTTTGTAGCGGAAATATTATCAGAAATAATGGTTTTGTTGAAATGCTGCCTGGACCAGAATGTTTTTGTTACAGATTAAGGCAGAAGGAATTTAGTTATTATTAGTAACCAATAAGCAGCTTTCATAAGCTCTGTGTAAATGAGGTGTATTCTGTTGTGAACGGCTTCCAGTGTTGCTTCATAAAACAATAAGTTTCTACATTAGCCCATTGAATACATTCGCTTTAAGTGTGGGATTTGATAGATATTTGCAGAATATTGAACAATAAGTAAAAAGCACTGTTTCGTGAATCACAGTCTCTACTATTTGTACAAAAATTTTGAACAAAACATGAAAATGGTTAGTTAAGTTTTAAATTTTGGCAAAAATAATTTGTAATACTGTATAGTAACAAAAAAGAAACAGGAAATAAACTAAACCGAGATAGAATGGAATCCTTTACATTTTTATAAATACAACATTTCAGGCACAATTATTTTGCACTTTTAGTGAACCGACTTTCGTGCTGGTATACTCATAGCATTTTATGTTGTTTTTTCCAAAGCTTTCATTTTTCAAATTTATTCGGACGCATATATTACGAACGAAATTATGGTGTAATATTTGATACGTCATACTATTTTATGTACGCAAATAAAAAAATCTCTTTGTGAACTTAACAACAGTACCTACCTTTTTTTAATTTAAGGTTAAGTACAGATTTATATTTCCTGCTTCCATACTATTATTTGTCAAGTGTGTCGATTTTATGGCTTTTAAACTAAACACAAACTTGTATATGCAAGAAGGTTTTTGCGATTTACGTAAAAAGCAAAGAGTAAACGTGGCACAGCTATCTACGAAGTAGGAAAATCTTTGTTGTTTGCGAATTGATATTAATGGCAATTTCTAAAAGAACTATGCGTTTTTGCGGGATAAAATCTATTCTATTTCACTTCGCACACAATTAACTGACTTCAAGCCAAATTTCATTTAAATATGTTGAGTTATTATGATGTGATTGATTCAAGAAGTACATCCAAACACACATCCAAACTTACTCATTTATATACATATAGATGTGTAATAAGCCTCCTGCTAAACAGTTTAGGCAAGATAATAGATA
This sequence comes from Vandiemenella viatica, assembly GCA_031002005.1. Classification (NCBI taxonomy): domain Eukaryota; kingdom Metazoa; phylum Arthropoda; class Insecta; order Orthoptera; family Morabidae; genus Vandiemenella; species Vandiemenella viatica. Next base: position 116,560,624 of record JARYHS010011408.1, read on the forward strand.
TATATCATGTTCTTATTTGTTAGTACCAGTACCGAGCGGGGATTTTCACCTCTCGCATAACATACTGTTTGAAGTGAAGTAAGCCAGAACGTTTCCATGGTAGGTCCCCTTTACACGGTAGGACTACCAGTTTAGGTTATGGGTAGCTACTACAGAGTATGTCGCATTTCTTAAAAGCAGTTGTCTGATTGTTCATTAAGAAATGTGCCGTTTTGCATTTACGATGTGATTTTCTTTATATCATTATCTTTATATTACGTGTCATAGTATGACTTTTGAGCGGCTAAACCAAATAATTAATCTTTTAGCTGTTTTTCTTCATAATATAAATCACATCTTTTATTATTTAAGTACATCGTTTTAAATACATTATCGGACTTCTTCAATATGCAAGCTCTCCTTAGCCGCTGCTCTAAGCAATCTCTTAGTATCCGTGTCTCTTCTCGTTGCTATGGAAACCTCCTCCAAAGAGTATTAACCGGCCCGTGACATGGAACTCCTACTTCAAGGATGTTATTATACTATCGGTTATGCTACAAGTACCATGAACGGCAAATGAAAACTCTTCCAAACCGTCGACCAAACTTACACCAAAAGTTATCCTGAACTGAAACCAAGGTGCCAAAAAATATTCAAAATAGGGGAAGTCTGTCGTTGATGCTATATTGAAAAATACGAAACCAACTACTCTTCCAAGTATTTTATCGAGATAAATTAATTTTGATAAGATAGTTGTGAATTTTGAAGTTGTCACCAATATCGATTGAAGGTGCTCAGCAATAACCAGGCCTACCAACACTTATGTGCTGTCGCACTTGCAATAAAGAAAAATCCTGAAAAATATATGGAATATAAGAAGAATACAAAACTAGCTTTAAAAGCGGAATACAGTACAGCAGATGTATGGTCTAGGTCCAAGAGATGCTACCTAGGTGTGTCGGTTCATTTAACTAATTGCAAACAATTTGAAAGATAACCAGATACACTTTTCGGAGGATATTTAAAGGTTCTCACTAATTTAATAAACTAGGTGAACTGTTTGTTAAAATCATCCTGAGTCTGATTTAAAATTATCAAAAACTATGACGGCAATTATTGACAATAATACAAAAGTCTTTCAAATATACAGAGAAACTGATGCAAAAACTCGCGCAAAATGTGTCAGAGAGTCAGCTGACATTGAAAATATTGAAGTTTTTGATATGGTTGATTATGATTGTTACTACTGAAAGATTTACCAGCTACAGCTGAATATTATCTAATCGTGAAAGATGTGCTACCCACACTTTCCATTAATTGCTTCTATAAAGAATGTTTTTGTCGTACAGCTGTGGTGTATAGTCTGTACTTGGTTAAATTGGTTTCTTCATGTTTCCTAAGACTTGCGAAGCATCTCTTCTTCTGCCAAACTGCTATTCTTCTTCAGTATCTGACACCTAAACTGTGGGCTGCTTGGAATCGGAGAATCATACGGGTTTTTATATTCTAGTCGAATAAAATACTGAAACCGCTATACTCGATGTTTATGGCAACATACTTGGTGATATTGTTGCAAGTGAAATGCGTCTGCGAACTTCAAGCGACGTAATGTGAGCAAGGCTAGGTTTCTGTAATAGAAATTATTCTACGACAGGTAGTTGAACGAGAATTGACGGGTACTAGCGGCAATCGATCGGTGGACGATCCAAGGCAGTGCCTGTCGCTTCCGAAGATCCGATACCAAAAGTTACCAGTAGTTCGCTGCAAGGTGAACATCGCCGCGTATGCGATTTCCGCCACGCGCGGCGTATTTTTGCTGAGCGGACGCCGTCAGTTTCCGTTAGGTGAAACCAGCGTTTCTTGAACGTACGCCACCGGTTCTCAGACTTAGTGAAGGTAAAATCTACAATGACCACCACACTTTACTGCATAATGTCAACTCTAGACTACAAAATAACTAATAAGAGGGAAATAGACACTAAAAAAAGGCAAAATGTGACAAGACTTTCACTAGCTTCCAAAAAAAAAATTAGAAATATTTTCTGGCGACTATCGTCAACTTTTGATATCCCTATAATCCGACTCATACTTTTTTGATATTTTGCGTTCTTGATGGATACAATTTTTGGTGAATAAATCGATTCTTTTAAAATAAGTAGATCCTCCTGCCTAATAAATTCAAGATGTATTTCGTTAAAAAAAAAATGGAAGAAACCATTAAAATTTGTGCGATACACTGATTATTTTAACACTTTAGATTGTTGAAAGGATATGCAATGGAGATTTTTAATCAGAAAATTTCAGAATTTCAAAAGCATAATGCGCATTGGTATATATTTTTGTTACTCTCTCAAAATCATTTCACTTTGTCACTCATGGATTAAATAGAAAATTTGGACTGTAATTACATGCAAATATGCATAAATTCTTTCGCGATAAAATATTGCTATTGAGTCCCTAGGCGGATAAAAATATATATACTTGACATCGAATTAAGCGTATTATGAGAAATGTTGTGAGAACGAAGGCTTTCACGGCGTATCTATGATATGAAGTTTTCGCGGGTTATCCGCCATATGGTGTCGAAGAAAAACAACAACGAGCTTTCGGCGGCTGGCTCTGCCGCCATCTTCAGGTCTGATGTATTGACATAAAATTGACTTATACCAAAAATTTATATGCAGAAAAAAGTATGGCAATTGCAATTTTTTTTATAAAAACCAACCATTATATAAGTAAGCAAAAATGTTATATCGAAATCATGAATATTATTAGAAAGCCAAATGTTTTCAAGCAAAATTAATAATATCCAAGAGTAATACAGTAACTTACTACCAACCATAAAACAAGTTAAATATGAGTTTGGGGTTTTAAATAACATCAACACAGTAAATGTTTAGCTTATTAAACTATTAAAGTACAAGATATTAAAGTTACACAGTAATTGATTATAAGTTTATTGCGTAATGTGTTAAATGTTCTTTAATATCTCACTTGTCATCATTCATCTCCATCAATGCCTTCTTCTTCTTCATCTTCCACTTCTTCACTGCTCTCGTCATCTGTCGTTGATTCTTCGTTGAGGTTGATTACAAGAGGTTCGATTACATTATCTCGGACCACTTTCTACTCGAAATCTTCTGTCTGAAGTTTTTCGGTGTGGTAAACACATTTCTGCCACTGTTCGACGGTTACGTTTTCCAAGGCTTTATGCAACATCGACATCGGTGATTTTAAAAGTGTTTTTCTCTGCCACTTCTCTTTTGACTTGGGCCTAAATGAGCTTTATCGGATTATACTGGCAATGATAAGGGGGTAAGCGGACTACTTCATGTCCTCTTTCATTTGCAAGTTCATCCAACTCATACACCGGTTTTTCTTTATTCTAGCGGACTTTCTTCAGCATCTCAGCTCTCGTCTCCGTAGGCAAATAGGAAATTTTCTTTTCTGTTAGCCAAGCAGCTATATCAGCTTTCGCTGTTTTGGTCGTTGCAGCTCAGTTTATCACTGCCGAGTGATATTTGGCGTTATAGAACCTTCCTCCAAAACATTCAAAAACCTGTTGAGCAACCAGTCTTTAAACATCGTTGTATTCATTTCTGAATGATAATCTTCAAATCTGTTGGTTTTACTGCATCTGTAGACCAACTTGCTTTCCTGGAGAAAGCCAGTCTTTGCTGACCCCGCATTCAAAACAATCAGCTTTGTCCTTTTCCGACATGTACCCTCAGGCCTCCACTTTGGCTTGAATTCTGCCAGATATCTTTTAAAGATTGATTCTGAGTTACCCAAGTTTCATCCAAGTAATAAATTGGTCGCGTGTCACCTAAGCTACGTAGGGAGCTCATTTTCCGAAAAAAAATTGATTCTAGAAGCCACTATGTAGTTTCGCTCAAGCAAAAATCGCCTACCATCATTCTGACGCCTGTATATAAACCCTATTTTGGGTGCCCAGACTTCCGCGGTCGTTGTCGATGTAATCTTGGTTGTCCGGGTTGAACGGCGTCAATTTGTCGAAGCCTAACGTTTCGGCAATCATTTTGTGGCCTTCTTCGACAAATTGACGCGGTTCAACCAGGACAACCACGATTACATATACCCTATATTCTTTAATATACGTCTTACAGATCGTGCAGATCCTGTAAAATTTATCTTCTCTATTACTCTTTTTCTTAATCTTTCTGATGTAGGGTACTCACCACGGTCGTAAAATTCGTGAACTGTCCTCCTTACAATGTCCCTGTCAAAGTCGCTAAGCTTTGTTAAAGTACTGTATTGTTTCATATGTTTTTTTTGGAGAAACAAACATAGGTGATTTTCCCTCACTACACACGCGCTGGACAGTTCTCAAACTGACACCACAAACTGCAGCTCAAGTTAATTTTTTTTTTTCTCAATATAGTTGTTTTTGCGATGAGAAATCACTACAGTTTTTTTTACTTCATCACTATCAAGTACGTACATATTTTTCAAGTCTTTTCTGACCAGCGTACATGTAGATGACAAAATTTCACCATCATTGTCCACAAGAAGTTTGAAATATTTATACACATTGTGCGTGATAGATTTACTCTGCCGGCGAAACTCTGTTGCCTTCTTCAGCCGCGGTGGTCCTGCTGTCGATCGCGTGGGTCTTGTTGGAGCCGTTAGTCCCAAAACACCTTGAGTATCCATTTTTAGTAGCACGATTCTCTTGCTGAACTACCCTAATTATAAATTACTCCACTTTTTGTTCGGCAAAATTATTATAATTAATAAATAACTAAAACGAATTATTTAAATCGCACGTAAAAATCGCAAATTAATAAAAATAAAAATATCATGTCTCGAGCACGCTCAACCTCACACTGACACACTCTCTAATTTCCATTCACAGGTTCACACATTTTTTTGTGTGTTGAAAGGGAGTTGGAAGGTTTGGGGGTGAGTAGCGAGCTGTTGCTAACCGCACTAGCCATCACAGGCCACTCAGCGTTGCAATTTTCAGGTGATAGAAAAAGTGTAGCGTCCCACTATTATAATTATGACCCGTTACTTATTCGTCAGGATGGATAAGTTGTATTTCGTCACTGTGGGCGTTTAGCCAGTTTTACTTACTTGGGGCGTGTCTGCTGCTGCTCCCGTAGATGGTACTCCCGTCTTGGCTTTGGCTATCTTACTAGTCTATGGACTTGAACCTGAATATCTCTGACTTGCGTCAATGAAAGAGACTAAGTGCATACATAGTTTTATTCTTTGCTAGGCGGGCTGTTACAGTCATCCAATGGCCACTAGCAGGATTCCAAGCACTTAGTTAATATAAAAGACTGATGGACTTACATTGGTTACGACGGCTGATCGGCTGACTAGCGGGCATGGCTGGCCTTCGATCCCCACTCGGTGTTTAACACAGCATAGTGGCTGCGTAGTTACTCAAACTTGACCGACTTCCCCCGAGCCTCGGTGAGCTCGCGCTTATATCTCATCAGTTGCGTAGCCTGTCCTCGTTCTAAGGGCAATCAACTGACAGCTAGCGTTTCTCGAACCTTCTTCAGAGCCCAGTTTCCATAGCTATTGCTCGCCGACCTGAATTTCTTGCTAAGCAATCTTGCGACATCCCACGCCAGGCGCTCACTGCCTGCGACTGTCGCCGCTCATACATTATCATTATACATATTTTCATATTTCCCAAAACATACTGCAATTATAAAAACGGTCTGCTACAAAAGAGCGCAATGCGAGATTGTTCCTAATTGCGGCAACAGCGCGTTCACACTGACCCGCCAATACACTTGGCCACATCTATAGTTTGTGCATCCTACAAAATCATGATATATGTTATTCCTATAAGATTTTTTTTTTCACAAGCCTGTATCTTCATACTTAACCGAAATCAATGAATGAGGTGTCATTTTAAAGCATATGGTCTCCACTATGGTCACGTCATATTTTAAGGAATGAAGTTTTCGGAATTCAACCCTAAAAGGGCAAAAATGTCAATTTATCTAAATGAGTTTTTTTGTATCTCGAGCCATTTATCTCCCTGGATATCTAACCAAAATTGATAAATGAAGTAGTATTATGAGGAGTAATGTCTCAGCTTAGTGGCATCATATTTTAAGAAAGAATGTTTTCGGAATTCAACCCTTAAAGGGAAGAAATTTAAATGGTTCAACAACGGATTTTTGGGTCACGAATGATTTATCTCCCTCAATATCTAACCAATATAGATAAATGAGGTATCATATTAAATAATATGGTCTCCGCCGTGGTAACATTATATTTTAAGAAAGGAATGTTTCGTAATTCAACCATTAAAGGGCAAAAATATCTATTTTTCTATAATGCGTTATTTGTATCTACAGCCAATTATCTCCCTGGATATCTAAGAAAAATCGATAAATCAGGTACGATTATGAGGAGTAATGTCTCAGATTTGTGACATCATATTTTAAGAAAGAATATTTTTGAAATTCATCCCTTAAAGGGAAAAAGTATAAATTTTTCTATAACGCATTTTTGTGTCACGAGCGATTTATCTCCCTTAATATCTAACCAATATAGATAAATGAAGTATCATATTAAAGAATAAGGTCTCTGCGGTGGTAACATTATATTTTAAGAAATGAATGTTTCGTAATTCGAACCTTAAAGAGCAAAAAGTACAATTTTTCTAAAATGCGTTTTTTGTATCTCCAGCCATTTATCTCCCTGGATATCTATCCTTAATCTATAAATCAAGTAAGATTATGAGTAATATTGTCTCAGCTTTGGTGAAATCATATTTTAGGAAAGAAGTTTTTGGAATTCAACCCTTAAAGGGAAGAAGTTTAAATGGTTCAACAACGGATTTTTGTGTCACGAACGATTTATCTCCCTTAACATCTAACCAATATAGATAATGAGGTATCATATTAAAGAATAAGGTCTCCGCCGTGGTAAAATTATATTTTAAGAAAGGAATGTTTCGTAATTTGACCCTTAAAGAGCAAAAATGTCCATTTTCTAAAATGCGTTTTTTGCATCTCCAGCCATTTGTCTCCCTGGATATCTAACCAAAATCGATAAATGAGGTAGGAGTATGAGGAGTAATGTCTCAGCTTTGGTGACATCATATTTTAGGAAAGAAGTTTTTGGAATCAACCCTTAAAGGGAAGAAGTTTAAATGGTTCAAACACGGATTTTTGTGTCACGAACGATTTATCTCCCTTAATATCTAACTAATATAGATAAATGAGGTATCATATTAAATAATAAGATCTCCGCCATGGTACATTATATTTTAAGAAATAGAATGTTTCGTAATTCGACCCTTAAAGAGCAAAAATGTCAATTTTCCTAAAATGCGTTTTTGCATCTCCAGCCATTGATCTCCATGGATATCTAAGAAAAATCGATTGATCAGGTAGGTTATGAGGAGTAATGTCTCAGATTTGTGACATCATATTTTAAGAAAGAATTTTTAGGAATTCATCCCTTAAATGGAAAATGTATAAATTTTTCTATAACGCATTTTTGTGTCACGAGCGATTTATCTCCCTTAATATCTAACCGATATAGATAAATGAGGTATCATATTAAAGAGTAAGGTCTCCACCGTGGTAAAATTATTTTTTAAGAAAGGAATTTTTCTTAATTCAACCCTTAAAGGGCAAAAATGTCAATTTTTCTAAAATGCGTTTTTTGTATCTCCAGCCATTTATCTCCCTTGACAATTAAACTAATTGATAAACGAGGTATCACTTAAAAGATTGAGATCTTCGTAATGTCTTCGGTTCCGTTACCACATTTTAAGAAAGGAATTTTTCAAGATTCTAACTTTTGAGGGCAAAAGTATTAATATTTTTACAACGCATTTTTCTGTCAGCAGCTATTTATTTCCCTTGATACCTAACCGAAATCAATAAATGTGGTATCGATTTAAATATTCAATTATCCGCTATGATTACATCATATTTTAAGAAAAAACTTTTTCCAAATACAACCCTTAAGGGGCAAAAATATCATCATTTCTGAAAACTTTTTTTTTTTTTTACCTCGCTTGAAGACGAATCGAAATCGATAAATGAAGTATCATTTTAAAGACCAAGATGGCTGCTTTTGTCACACCATATTTTATAAAAGGAATTTTTTTGGAATGTGACCCTTAAAGGGGAAAAGTTTAAATATTATTTATACTACTTTTTTTTATTACTAATGCCATTTATCTTCTTTGATACCTAGCCGAAATCAATAAATGACATATCGTTTTAAAAATTAAGGTCTCCAGCTAGGTAAAATCATAAATTAAGAAAGAATTTTTCGTAATTTTGTGCTTAAAGTGGTAGCACGTATGATACTGTTCAGAGCCAAGTACCTAGTTTGCAGCAGCGGATTTCACAGAGTAAACTTTTTTTATTCAATAAGTAGCTTTTCAGATATTTTTTTTTTTCTGTTATGGAAACACTGTCGTTTTGCTATACAATTCCAATGTATACATTTTATTCGTACAACAACAAATATTTCAGAGATGTTGATATGTGAACGTTAATTTCTGTCTCATAATCTTTGGTTTGTTTGTGTTTCTCGGTAAAGGGTAGTGTTTTATGATATTATCTCTGGTTTTGTTTGTTAGTGCTGGGGAGTGTTTACTGGAGAGTTGGTGTGACAGATCAGTGATATAATAATGATTAGTGTTAAGTTCATAACTTTTGCATGCTTTCAGTTGTATTTAGGCGCAGCTGTTGCAGTAAGTATCCTGCAAATCATTTTAATTAATATAACCAAGGTCCTCGAAAAGTAGAATAGGCATTTATTAGTCTATTCAGAACTTTGGATGGTATAAAGTCACGAACATTAGAATAAGTAATCACCACATTAAATTGTCACCACTGCCTTTGTAATATGAGCAGTTGTAAGTAGCTGATATCTTCTATAAAGTCAGAGCAATCAAAGTTCTTCATCAAAACACCAAACTAGGCCTAACTACCTCAACATTATTTTCTTCTTCCCAATCAAGGGCATTACTGGAGGTCGCGATTCTGCCTGGAGTTGCCATCATAATACTGCAGTGCTCAAACGCAAGACTCCGCTATAAATTCTTTCCGAAGTACATTTAACGGTTTCATGCTGGTCCAGGCGCATGACAACCTAATTTCCGGTTGAAAATAAAGATCCAGACTGTATTACAACGAAATTTAATATGTCTTGCGACCGACTACAGCAGTATTACAACGATATTAATTAATGTTGTTGTAACGGAATCACGATCATTTCATACTGTATCGTTTCTTATCAAATCTAGCCTTTTGCATCCCTTTAAAGATCTTAAGGAACTTCATCTCCACTGGTTGCATGCATCTTATGTCTCTTTTCTTCATTACCCAAGACCCACTTCCATAGAGATGCATAGGAACTGCCATCTTTTTATAGAATTTCATCTTTTTGCATCCTATTTACTAAAGTTTTAGCTGTCCTTCCAAACTTCGTCTGATACTTGTTCACTTTATTATCAATATCTTTGCTTGCACTAGGCCTATATGTAATGTCAATATCACAGCCAAGGTAGTAATAATGTGAAACTTGTTCAACTATTTTTGCTCTAGTACGGTCTCGACCATAGAAAGCCATTATTTTTGTTTTGTTCGTCAATTTATTCAGGTTGTATAGGTCTGCATATATTTGCAGTTTGTGGAGGACTCTTTGTAATCCAATTTCAGTATCCTCTATTAGCAGTTGGTCATCATCAAATAAAAGTTATTTAAGGACATGCCTTTTCCTAAGATTACTCCCCTCTTTGAATATTCATTCAGGTAATATCAAGATGGGGATACCGCTGCGGCCTCGCGTAGTAAACACACAGATCACGTGGTATATATGACATCATTGTGATGTATGGTCCAGGCTGTATTACAACATAAACTCAAATGGTGATTCACGAAATCATATTTTATAAATATGTGTTTCGGTCGTAATGCAGGCTGGACCAAAGTGAAACGTAACCATAAAGCACGATATTGCAGATGTCCAATTTTCAGATCATATCTATAGCTGTTAGAGTGTTGGAACGTGCAGACTGAATATGTCACAATCATGTCAAATACACTACGTTATCTATATGTGTTTACTACGAGAGGCCGCGACGGCATCCCCATCTTGATATTACCCATTCATTCTGCCTCATATTAATGGCATTGTTCAGATCTATGTTACAAAGTGTCGAGGAATGGCTACATCCTTGTCTCACACCTTGATTAATTATTAACATTTGCTGTTCATTCTCTTTTTTTTTTGTGTCTTTGTTTTAAAATATAAACTGTTTACTGATTCTAAATGTGTTTCTGATATCTAGGGTTCGGATCTTTAGGACAAGTCATATTTTTTTCCTGCCTTCTTTTTGAGCTGAAATGCTTATTAACCCCTGATTCAACGTTTCTGATTGTATTTTATATAGCATATAAATGCATATTCAGACCAGTTTCCTAGTTTTTGACATTTTTCAATAATATTTGTGGTCATATTCTGAGGAAAAATCTGCTAGTTTTTTAATAGTACCGGGAATTCACTAGATACAGATGATAAGAAACTAAGATAATTATTCACAGAACTGTACTTCTGCTATACAGGTGGGGTAATAAAGCAAAACTAATTTTCACTGTGGTCAGAATTCACCAGTCAAGGATTAAGTTATACGTTTTTGTCACTCTCTTAATGTAATATTTCACTCGCCTTTTCATCCCGACAATGCAGCAGAAGCATGCCTGTTTCGGTCAATATCTCAACGAAATATCCTGTCCTCATTAAATCTGCGTCAGTAGACCTACTAGGAATAACTGTTACAGTATGGAACAGTAGTCAACTGAAAGAAATACGTAATGAGACAAATAGGAATGACAAAGACACTCAGTTACACTGAAGTCATTGTGACTCATGATGGACCTCTGGACACTACAAATAAAAAAAAAGGCGGAACCTACCATGCCGAAAATAAAATTTTCTGAAAGTGCGAAGTTACATAAGGTGATTTAGAGAGGAGTATTTTAGTACAGATGAAATAGTTCTATTCTGTAAATTATGTGAAATTAAATTGTCTTCAACAAAACTATTTAAAATTTAATTTCCCAATGGTGCAACGAATGTACGGAAGCAAATTATGCTGTCTACATGACAGTGACACTACCAGATAAAATGAATAATGTAAAATTGAGCAATATTTGGTCATATTTTGTCTTAAGGTCATATTTGATCCTTTTTAAGGTCATATTAGCCTGCATATTTCTCTATTTTTTGGTCATAAAGATCCAAACCCTACTGATATCCATTCCTATGAGGGAATTACTGCAACAATTTTCTGGGGTCTATTGGGATCGCGATTCCGTAACAACATTAAATAATATCGTTGTAATATTGCTGCAGTCAGTAGCAAAACGTATGATTTGCAAGCAATAATTCCGTTGTAATACAGCCAGGACAATTATTTTCAACCAGAAATTAGGTTGTAATGCAGCCTGGACCAGCATGAAACAGTTAAATGTACTTCGGAAAGAATTTATAGTGGAGTCTTGTGTTTGACCACTGCAGTATTATGATGCCAATAGCAGGCGGAATTGCGATCTCCACTAATCCCATTTTCTGTCCCTTATGTCAAAAGCCTTATTGAAGTCCACAAATGCAATGAATGTCAGTAGATTATATTCCCTTGTTTTCTCTATAATTCTATTTACAGTATATATATTATCTGAGCAAGAACATACTAGCCCAAATCCATTCTGAAATTCTGGTAGTTTGGCTTCTGTTATTGGCACAATTTAGCATTAATTATCTTGACATAGATTTGATATCCTGCATTCAAAAAAATCAGTAACTAATTGTGTCGGTTCTGTCTTCTTTCTTGAAAACGGAGATTATAGTTGCTATGAATCACTGTTCAGGTATTTTACCTTCAAGTCAGCACATATTTATTAGATGTAAATGCATGATATTCCTCAGTATTTGAGTAGTTCTGCAGCTATACCTTCTGTTCCAGCTGCTTTCTGTTTTGCTTAAGGCTTAATTTAATTCTTAAATATCGTTATACAATCAGTCCTTCTGTTTCTTTAATTGGGTCTTCTTGTATCATCACTTTGTCACTAAACCAGTGGCTTTTTAAATGTTTTATCTATTCTTATAGTTCTATTACTCCAACATGTGCTGTCTCTCTTTCTGCTCTGTTCAGACTCCTTACTATTTTAAAGGAAAAGTCTATGTGCCCTTAAATATTATTTTCTTTCCAACTGACAAATTCTTTTCCCCATTTTCTTAATGTGATTTCTGTACTATGGCCCTTATTTCATTTCTGTTTGGCTTATATTATCCTCGTGTCTCATCTGTATCATTCTGTACAAATGGCAAATAAGTCTTCCTTTTCTCTTCCACTGGTTCTTTTATCTCTTCATTTTGTATCTTAAGTGCCTTCCTTATTCTGCTTATTCTTGTTTTATCTAACACTTCAGCTGCTATTTTTGTGTCGCATACTTTTACGTTTTGCCATTCTGTATCTATATCATCTTCTGTTCCTCTAATAGACATTTGGCCAGTTTTCTTTGGTAAAGGTGTTTAATACTGTCTTCCTACAACAGATCAAGCTTAAACTTCTTTCTTTTTTGTGTAACTTTTTCTCCATCTTGTTCAAAGTACTAATTTACTTATTAGGAAAAAGTGGTCTGTTGATACATAATTACCTCTGAAAATGCTCGTATTCTGTACCATTGATTTTGTTCTTTTGTTCACTATAACATAATCAGTTAAGGAACTCAGTCCTCTGACACTCAATGTATATTTATGAATCAATTGTTCATAATCTGGAATTTATTGTAGCTGCAAAATTCACTCAGTTTGATCCCATTCTTGTTAAGTCGATCCTCTCCAAAACTTCCAACCCTATTTTCAATTTCCCACTCTGGCATTAAAATCTCCTGCTAAAATTAGATAGTCTGATTTATTAGTCCAATCAATCTCCATTTGTAAGGTACGGTAGAGTTCTCTTTTGTCACTTTCTCTTCCTTCTTCAGGTGCCTTTAGGCCTAGACCTATTAATGTACAGTACTGTAGCTTGTAGTACAACAGATTACCTAAAAAAAAAGAATAAGAATAATAATTACTCTGAGAAAGAAATTGGTAGCTATGGTAACGTTTAGAAAAGGGATAGCAATAAGATCGGCGAGCGTGAAAAAAGGTTCGTGTGTTCGCTTTGAGTTGTATAAGTTGCTGTTAGCAAAGGACCTGTATTTCTTCAGATCTTTAAGTATTAGATAACATGTTAATAAAAGGGAATGAAGTCATAGGAGTTTTACTATTTATTTCAAATATGAAAGACTAAAGTAATAAGCATTAAACTGAAAGTTTATTCATTCACGAGTTCAAAACGATTTTGTATCCCAGCTCCGACATAAAAAGAAGAACATATAAAATACAATATTAAAAAGGTTTACAATCATATAAAATACGATAAGCTGTCTTCGTATTTATAGTTCCACCCATGCAGATGCCCTTTTCCCTAGTTTGACTCTACCGTAAATTAACATGTATTCATTCCATCCTTTGGTGCCTGTCAATTTTTCTCTGTCTTACTGATTACCACCAGGTTGGTATCTGTATCTCTGAGTTGATTTTCTAACTCTTTTCTGCTGAGACCCCTCACGTTTGAAGTGGAAATCTTCAAAACCTTTCCTCTTTCCATATTTCGTACTTCGGCTGTTACCAGTAATTCCATCCAGCTTTACTCCTTGAAATATTTGTAGGTAGTTTTTTTAACATAAATGGGTTGCCAGCCCATTGTACAACCCCCAGTCTAGAAGACCAGGGTTTTATTTCAAAGTTTCTCTTCACTTTGCAGGAGTGCTCCAGTTTTAAGGCGCCAAGGGCTCACCATCCATCCTCTCCCATTAGCTACACTCCAAGGGGTTCATTGCCGAGGGGCCATGTGGCTTTTGCCTTAATGGATGTGGGAGTAGGGTTTGTTGGCAGAGCTGGTAAGATATATCACAGAGGAATTTCCCAATGTTATACTGTCTCAGCCCATCCAGCATGAGCTGAGGCCATACCAGTCTTTGACCCCCCAACATTATTATCATGTTTTATTTTTATTATTTTCAGTGGAGCTAACGTTTCGATGGCAATTTCTCTACACTTATTTACAATTCTTGCATATTCTTACCTTAAAATTCTAGTCTGAAGTATATTGTTCACTAGCTCTATAGGTAACCAATCCCTTACTCCCCTACCTACAAATGAAAACTTTCCTACTCCTTTATGTCTGAAATGAATCACTAATTAACTATCATGGTTCTGTTTTTCCTTCTTGTTTCTAAATCTTGCACAAATATTTATTTAAGTCTCATCACCAGTATGTGACATACACATTCTCTTCACGTGACATCTGCTCTGCAATGACTCACAATTCAAATCTTTTATCATTTCAGTTACTGAGTGCATTCTTTTGTAATTTCCACAGACAAATCTAGTAAACTTCTTTACATCTCCTCCCAATATTTGATACCTAGGTCTACATTGTAGTTCCCTTATCATCCCACAGTACTCTAGCAAGTACCCGAGCATGGTGATAATGCTCTGGCCTTGCTTTCGGTAGAATTTGGGTTTGTCCCAGTACAGCCACTCCAGGCAAATGCCAAGATGTTTCCCTCACAAGCCCAAATTCCTTAGTAAAGTGCTAAGAAGAAAGGGAAGGAAAAAAACTATCAAGTGTTTGACCAAAATTTTGTATCTCATCTCTGTTACTTCCCTGGTACATTCTCTCGGTATCCTTTCCACCGGGTGCTATACTCTGAACTCTTTTCCTCCCACCTTCCCAATGTACCCTGGACAGTTTAGTTTATTGTAAATTTACCAGAGATCATGATTCCGCTACAACAACATTCGGGATTACTGGAGATCGTGATTCCACCAGCAGTTGTCATCATAATACTGTAGTGGTCAAACGCAAGATTCCACTAGAAATTCTTGCCGAAGTACATTTAATGGTTTCATGCTGGTCCAGGCTGTATTACAACCTAATTTCTGCTTGAAAATAATGGTCCAAACTGTATTACAACAGAATTACTGCTTGAAAAAATACATCTTGTGACTGACTACAGCAATATTCCAGCTATATTACTGAATGTTGTTGCAACGGAGTCTCCAGTAGATCCCAACATTCCTTCATGTGAACAAACAATATCATCAGATCACAAGATGTATTATTTTCAAGCAGTAATTAGTTTGTAATACTTCCTGGACCAGCATGACACCACTAGAACTACTTCTGAAAGTATTTCTATCGGTGTCTTGTAATTGACAGCTGCAATAGTTTGTCATCATTAGTTCACAAAGAGGAATGTTGTTGTAGTGGAATCACAATCTCCCTTCAGCAATCAGTTCCCCTTCAACTGAATAATTACACAAAACCTTTGTGATCCTATCTGTGCATTTATCTTGGCATTTAACTTCATTTCATACTTATTTACCTAACAAGATATCCTGCTTATATTCCTATGCCTTTGCTCACAATTCTTTCTCGATGTATTCCAATTATACAGTATTATTTCATCTGCAAACAGCATAACTCTGACTAGATAAACAACAGAATTATCCATTAGAGTAATATTCAGTAATGGGTGCAACACATTTCCCTGTGCCACACCTGCTGTTGCCTTTGGATATACAGTTCGTACTTTATTGAAACTCAGTCGCCACCTAAATTAATCTAACCACAACTTAGTAAAGATAGGCAGTCATTAAAAGTCACTGTTGCTATAGAAACTGTTAAACAATGTATTCTTCCCAAAAATTATAAAGTCACAAACTTATGGCATCATAAATAGTCACCAACGAATTTTAATTGCAGGTACATTCGAGACAGACCAACCTCATGACTCCTAACTGAATTTACAGTCACATGAGGTATGTTAATTTCGTCACACGTTAACTTCATAGTTCAATATGCCTGCCCGGGCATCTACATCTGCCCAGATTGCGCTACAAAGTTGCGAGTTCACGCTCCAACTGATTTTCAAAGATTGGGGGGGAGAAGGACCTAGGGCTTGTATTTATAGAAGACGCCTGGGAATGTTGTTTTTTCCTTATTCACATGAAAGAAGTCCCAGCCTCTCGTCAAGGGTAGTTCTCTGTGCTCATGGATTACTACATCTGATTTCCTCACTGTGCATAAATAAATTTCTACCTGCCTGAAATGTTATAAATGTTAAAATCAATCCTTATAAAAAAAATTGTAACTTTAATTATTTTCTGAAATAATAAAAAAAAATTGTTATTTCCACAGTTTTAAAGCTACAAAGCTGAAATAACTTTTAATCTGCTTCTAATTTACTGCTCTTTCATTTGGTACTAAGATCACCTTATTTACTATTATTTAACAGGTTGAACCAAAATTGTTATATTCTTGAAATTGATATCCTTTAAAATATCTACCTGATAGCTCTGAAACATGTTTTAAACGCTTTTTAATAATAAATCATTACTCTCTAACTGTAGTAACAGCTCTTAATAGTTTTATTATTATTTCACTAAATCAGAAAATTTTCTTCTACATTCAAATTCTCACATGACGGGAAGAAGCCATATTAATTCATTTATCCATAATTTTATATTTTGCATATCAGCCAAAATATTTCACTAATTCAAAAACCAATAGTAGCATCTTTACTAGAAAAAATTCTTCTTCAGTCTAAACATAATGTCTTGTTTGAATTAATTACGCTCTAGTTTTGACTATTTTTCCGTTTACAACGTCAGTTTCTCGCTAATATCAAAGTTTTAGATCTCTTCAGGAAACATTCTACGTATAATATTACTAACTTCATTCTACTAGTTATAGTCAAAAATAGCTCAGAAAATCAAGATAATGTTTTCATTTACAAAATATTCTGAACCCAAAACCTAGATATGTTAATGCTACTTTCTATAACTTATTTCTTTGAAATATTACTTGAATTGTGTAAGCAAATGACTTTAAAACCTATCTGCAATGCTATTTAATTGAACACGCTGTCCTGTGAACAAATTTTGTTATGAAGTTCCAAATTTTAGGTTACCTTACAGTCTGTTATGTGTGCTGGCATGATTTTGGGAAATACATTTTTCTTTGGCCATTCATCCCGATTAATAATCAGTTTACAGTCAGACTGATCTTGAAAGCAAGACAGTTGTTGCAAATGACAGGTATCAAAGAATGTTTTGGGTTGCTTATCACTACCATAGAATAAATATCTCCAGTGATGAAGCTGGTTGTATTTTGAAAATTTTAAAACTTGGTCTTTATAAATAGAATCTTGGTCCATAGAATGATCATATTGGATTAGGTAATTGCTCTTTTTGGGCCAAAAATTGTCTGAAATTAATAAATTTTTCGCCCTTTTTTCAGATTCAAGACCTGGGATAAAAGGACTTTGATAATAGTGTTGTATGATTGTTGCATTAACGTTTATGTAGCTTTGGTGATGTACCTGTTTGAGAGGATAACTGTAGGATTTTTAGTCCGGCTACCCATATTTCAGTTTTCCATGGTTTCGCAAAATCATGCATTGCAAATACTGATTCCTTCAAATGGTCATGCCCAAATTCCTCCACCATCCCTTGCGGCCAGTCCTTTCCGACCTGTAATGATGTCGATGAAACAAAAATCCTTCCATTATTTGATTTTTTCATCCATTATCATTGTTATTCATAAGGCACAGTTCCACTTCCCATTAGTTTTGTCACAAAAACAACTACAGATTTACTGCTTTCCAAATGTTGCATTTGCGCTATCATATAGAGTATTGAGATTGTCCAGAATAACATTTTGTTTAACTTCTGTGTCCTTGTTTCAATTCAAATTGTCTTACAATTTTTTTTTTATTTTTTTTTTTTGTTCCATATATATTCTTTGAACTGTATTTATTTTGATATCTCTGGGCAAGGATTGCCTTTTCCCCTAGAATTGACTTCCCTTCAAACTACCCAGGCCTTTTAACATGAATACATCTTCCACGATTGTACTGCGTTTCATCCCAGAATTACTTGTGATGTGAAAATAGTTTAGTTTGAAACAGCTAGTACTTAAAGATTACTAAATGGAGGAAAGCAGAATGAAAATCATTTTTCAGAAAAAATCCGAGCGTGATGGGTTAACAGTTAACATTCTGGCCTCGCATTCGGGAGGACGCGGGTTTCCAACCTCCGTCGGGGCATCCAGATTTGGGTTTTCCATAGTTTCCCCAAATCACTCCAGGCAAACGCCAGGATGCTTCCTTCAAAAAGGCCAAAGCAAATTCCTTCCCGTTCCTTGTCCGCAGTCCCATCCTGCCTCTAACCTTAGCCGTCGACGAGGCGTAAAGCCGTAATTTAAAAAAAAATCTTCAGAGAAAGCCTGAAAGGGGCAACCATGGGGGATGTACCAGAGATGAACCATTGCTTGATAATGGTGGTGTCGTATGGGACCTACATTTTGGGTATCAGGTACAGGAGTTGGAGGGGGTGCAGAGAAGGGTTGCTAGATCTGTCTCTGAAAATTACCGCAGAACACAATCAGTAACTGATATCTTAAAGTAGCTTGAATGGGATTCATTGGAAGACAGAAGGAAGTTTGAGAGAGTCGTGGGAGTTTACAAGGCATATATTGGTGAGGTGTGGAAAGATATTGGTGTAAGAATTACAAGAAGTGCTTGAAAGGAAAAAGATAATCATGAACACAATCTGACAATCAATTTCAGGGCACAAGGGTGTGGGAAGATCTTCTTTTGTATACATCAAGACATCAAAATGTCTAGCAGTCAGAGTGTCAAGATGTGGTAAAGGGATTAGGGATTGGAATAAGTTACCAAGAGAAATGATTAATTTACCAAAAATGCTGAAAGAATTTTATGTTGAAATTTGTAGGGGGTAAAAGTAGGCAGCTGCAGGAAAGGGGAAAAATGGTGTGTGCGCTCCATTGCAATTAAATTAAAAAATGGTCAGTAGCATAACATAGGGAAGGGTCACAACTGGTTGGTATTGGAACAGTGTTTCAGCGCTCATTGAGTGGCCTTAGAGACCACTGTATTCTACTTGTTTGTCATAAAATCGAGAGTAATATCATTTTGTATGAACTACACTTCAGCGGCAATTTAAGATCATTTCAAGATCAATAAACATAAATTTCAAAAAATTGTGCGACTTTGAAAGTGAAAATATCATAGTATGTTGTAATCGTAGGCTTCTGCGGCCAGAGTCAGTTGATTCTTGGCTATTCGGGTGGCGCCGCATCATGTTTCTTAAAACCGACGTTTCGACCCTCATTCTGGGGTCTTCTTCCAGGGCAGAACTGTGTCCGAAACCAATCATGCAATAGATTTCGAAAACACTACGCTTATAGTGCGCAAGGATAAGTGGTGGCCAAGGAGAGTAAAGGAGGCGTTAGAAATCGCTAAACGCCCAAATAATATTAACGAAGACAACGGGCTCAAATTACACGATACCTGGCTCTCTCTGGTGCGGAGAGAGCATGTCACGTGTCACCCCTCACCAGACCGCGCCGTGCCCCACCAGGCCAACGGACTACGTGATGGCTCGGACCTTTGATTAGCTGGGCAAATCGAACCATCTAGATTCTAGACGGATGCGGGCCTCCGCTATAAATCAAGACCGCTCACTGACCGAAGACGCAGTTCTGCCCTGGAAGAAGACCCCAGATTGAGGGTCGAAACGTCGGTTTTAAGAAACATGACACGGTGCCACCTGGATAGCCAAGAATCAACTGACTCTGGCCGCAGAAGCCTACGATTACAACAGCAATGGAACTGCCTCAGACGGACATGGAGTGCCCAGAGGAATACAATGTTACCATGGTCAATCAGTTTGGACATTTTACTTCAGTAAACCACCTCTGAAATATGTGTTTTAGTAGTTAAATATTGAGCAGTAGTTTCTCTTGTGAACCTAAACAAAAGGCCACGTAATAAACAATATTTATTATTTGGCTGAATTAAGATGTTATCATATTAATAATTCCATTAGTAGCACTGACTATTACCAATCCTTAATTTTTTCTTGCCCTGCTCCATCCCTGCACTATCATGACGCTTAAAAATCATTTTTACTGATAGATATATTTTTTTTTTAATGTTTGCATTTGTCAAAAACATTGCTACAGTTATTAATTTCTTACAGGTCCCAGAGAATTTTATTCATTCCGGACATACAAATAACTGGGCAGTTCTTGTTGACACATCCAGATTCTGGTTCAATTACCGCCATGTAGCCAACGTCCTATCAATTTATCGCAGCGTTAAGAGGCTGGGAATTCCTGACAGGTATGTTGCAATTGTTCTCTCTTTCACAGAAATGTACAAACAGAGAGATTCCTCTTTTTCAGCTAATAATATAGGATTAGCAAAATTCATAAGTTCAAACTTATGACCTTACAGTTGTTTTTAAATTTAGCCAAAGATGTTACATCTTAGTACTGGCACATCTTCTTCGCAAGTATCATGTAACTGATAGTTTTAAATGACACCATGTACTTTCTTTTAGTCAAATCATTTTGATGGTGGCTGATGACATGGCATGTAATCCAAGAAACCCAAGACCAGCTACAGTTTTCAACAATGTGAACCAAAATATCAATGTTTATGGTGATGATGTAGAAGTTGATTACAGAGGCTATGAGGTATTTATTAAAACATTGTGCCAGTGTACTTTGTTTCTCATAATTATATTTTCACTTTTGTATTTATTTATTTAAAGGTTTATTTAGCTTGGCAGGATTAGGTCTGTCAAGCTCTCTCTTACAAGGTGATTATAATAAATAATACACACCTTATGCAAACTAACAGTATACAACACATTTATAACATTTGTCCTAAATTAAGTTCAAGAGTAATACTAACAAAAATCTTAGTAACATTTATGAACAAAATACTAACTAAAATCTTAGTAGTATTCCTGTTTAAATAGTCAATCATTTAATGGTATAAACTAATGCTAGTGAAAGTTAAAGAAGAAAACAGTACAAACTTAATACTAGTAGGATGAAGAAACAAGACACAAACTAATAATAGGGAGGGTAGAATAAACAGTTTGACACAGTATAAATCAATATAATTCAAATCTAAAAATAAGTTATTCATGGAAGAAGCGGTCATTTAGTTAGTGCTCGACTAAGTAATGCTTTCTCAAAAGAATTTTAAATGGGGTGATTTTTTTGGTAGATCTAATTTTCAGGGGATGATCATTCCACAATCTAGCCGCTGAAATGAGGAAGGAATTGGCTAGGGTTACTGAGCTGTGGGAGTGAATGGTTAGTATGTTTGAGTTCAGGGATCTAGTGTTAATATTATTCGGAAGTCCTAGGTATGAGATGTTGGAACAAAGGTAGGCGGGAGTTTTCAGATGTATGAGGAAGTGAAGGAGACGTAGAGTGTGGAAACATCGTCGATCGCAAACGTGCAACCACTGTAAGCAATCATATGATGGTGAGACATGTTCGTACAGTCGCAGGTCACATATGAACCTTACACAGGAGTTCATAACAATTCAAGTTTCCTCATGTCTGCTGAACAGTGTCACCATAATCAAGATGGGGTAGCACAAGGGTCTGCACCAGTTGCTTTTTCAAATTAGTGGGGAAGAATTTCTTGCATTTATAGAGAGCATGAAGAGAAGAGAAGGCTTTGTGACATACTGAGACAGTATTTTCTGACCAATTTAAATTACTATCTATTAGGAGTCCCAGATCTTTTACAAAATCGCTATAGTTTAGCTTTGTTCCCTGAAGCTTTATTTTGGGAGATTTTGTGTGAAGTTGTTGCCTATCAGTTTTGGACAGCCTGAGATATAGAGTGATTTATTTTAAATCCAAGTCTCTTTGCCCAATCACAAAGATTCTTAAGTTCTGCATTTGTTTGCTGTATTATAGTGAGTACCTCATTTGGTGATACACTAAAGTATAATTGTAGGTCATCAGCATACAGATTGTAATAATAGTAACATAAGATATTAGCCACATCGTTAATATATCTAGAAAAAAGAAGTGGCCCCAGGACTGAGCCCTGGGGGACACCACTGTTTGCAGTCTCCCATGGCGATCTCTTTCCCTTGACATCCGTAACACAATGCTGAAGGTTCCTCAAATATGATTCGAACCAGTGCCGCTGGAATAATTTAATCCTCTCAGTTTGGACAGGGGAATGTCAAGGTTGACAGTGTCAAATGCCTTGCTGAAATCAATTGGTATCACTATCGTTATTTTTCGTCTGTTCATAGCAAGTCATATGTCATCTGTTACCTTTATGAGTGTAGTCGCCGTACTGTGATTTTTCCGAAAACCGGACTGAAAATTATCCAGTTTGTTGTGCGCATTAAGGTGCTTGGTCGTTTGGTCATGAACTATGTATTTGAGAGCCTTCAAAATGGTAGGTAATAAACTTATTGGTCGATAATCTGATGGTTCGACACTTTTCTTTGGTAATGGTTTGATTAAGGCCATCATCCAAACTTTTGGATATGTTCGAGTAAATATAGAAAAATTAAAAATATGTGTTATAAATGGGGCAATTACATCAAATATATTATTAAAGATTTAATATCAATGTCATCTACCCCTTTTGCATTAGATTTTATCCGTGCAATAGCTTTCCTCGCCTGCTTTTTAGTCGTAAGTGACAAGTGAAATTGTTGGGTGTGGTTTACTAGTGAATTTTGGTGAATGATTTCTTGTGTTTTTAATGTGGGGTTTAGTTTCGACTATTCAAGTAGAGAAGTGGCTGTTAAGCTTTGAACATCTGAGGCGTGATTTCTTTTAACAATTCCAAAGGCATGGAGGTTCCTCTACTAAACTGAAGGTGTTGTGCTTTCAGTAATGACCTTATGAGCGTAATGAAGTTTAGTTTTTCTCATGCCTTGCTTAGTACGATTGTACATTTTCCTATACTGTTACTACTGTTGGTAGTTATCATCTGAAGGGTTTCGTTTGTAAAGTCTATGAGCAGCATCTCTTTTAGTCATAAGTTGTCTTATCTCTTCAGTTAGCCATGGTTCTTACCTTTTTTTAGGCGGGGTGTGTCTGTCATACAGTTCAGTAATCATATCGATCAGTTTTGCGACTTTAGCATCAATAGAAGTCAGTGTGTGAAAATTGTTCCAAGGTGTATTGGTCGTGTCTGTCAGTAGCGCCTCGTAGTTAATTTTTCCAAGATTTCTGTATGTTATTGTTCTTGGCTGGTGTATCAGAGTTTCTAGATGGTGTGAAATGTGTATGATGTCATGTCCTGATATACCTGGGGAAGATAACTGACTGTAGTTTAAAATTTTATCTTTTTGCTTGATTATAATGAGATCAATTAATGTTTGACTATTTCCGACATGGTTGGTGGTATTTGGTGGGAGGATATTCAGACCACAAGCTTCAATGGTTCACTTTAAATTTGTGGTGAATGGTTGATTATTTAATAAGCTGGTGTTAAGATCACCCATTAAAATTACATGTTCGTATTCTGGTACAAGTGAGGATAGAGCTGCATAAAATGAATCTAAATTCCCAACATTTGGGGGTTTATATACCACAGAAATTAAACACTTTTTATTTTGTATTGTTAATTCTAGAAAAATAAATTAGGGATATTTATCCCTGGTATTATCGGAAGGAATCATATTTTAATCTTTTATGTTTGATCTGATACAACTCCACCTCCCCTTCTCATTAAAATCAATCATTTCTGTACAAAGTGTAACCATTTAACTGTATGAAGTTGTCGCTAATTGATGGTTTTAACCATGATTCTGAGACAAGAATTACGTCGAATCCAGATTTTTCAAAAATATATTGAAACTCAATTAAATGTGCGACTAAGGATTGAGTATTAATATGTGCGACGTGAAGTACTTGTGAACTCGCAGTGATACACAGCTGGGGTGGGCCATTATGCCTGTGTGCGTGGAATGTGGAGGATGTGGAAGCATCGACATTCGCAGGGCTGCCCAAAGTAAACAAGAAGCAGTTAGCTAGAACTAACAATCAGAAGAAGAGCGAAAAATTTACAGGGTTTGTGCTTGAATGTGTCACACCTGTCAACCAACACTTTTAAAATCAATTTTACAGAAATAATAACTTAGCTAATACAAATATTAGATTAGATAGTAATATAAATTAATTGCAATAAGAAAAAATACAAAAAATAATTGAATTAATTATGTTATTTAATATTATAACTGGCTGTATAAACTTAGAAATAAAAAATTACTATAGTACTATAGTTTGAACTCGAAAATTTTATTTGATATTTTTCAGTTCTGTTACTGTGCAGATGGAGAGTTTGCACTTCCATTGTTTATTACAATTCGACCATCATATGTCCAGACATTTTAACTCCAAACTTATCAATTGCTGCGTTCAGTAGTTTCAGACGTTCGGCCGTGTGGTCTTCACGTATAATGACACCAGTTTTTGCCAATTTACGTTTTTCGCAGAAAGCTTCTGCCCTCACCCTATAAGACACAAATTTTACAATTATCGCTCCAGGATTTTTAGCGCCAGGTCTGTGTCGACCAGCCCTATGCCTTCTGTCAGTATCTGCTAAATTAATGCTAACCCCAAGTTTATTTTCTAACACGTCCATCAAATTGGCATCAGTATTCTCCCCTTTTCCTTCAACAACGCCAAATATGTGGAGGCTATTTTGCATTTGATACTGCTCGAGTTCGTCAGTGACACTGGTGAGTTTATCTTGTAACTCACATACCTATTTCTCATTCTTGGTAAAGGACCCCTTCAGCTGAGTTATTTTCCCACCACTGAACTCGATGCTACTTCGTAGATTTTCCACGCCTGCTGCAGTGACTGCTTCACTGAAGGCACACACTATAAGGTTGATGGTGTCTTGTCACTGTAGCACCATCTCCACTTGCTTTCACACCAGGTTGGGGATGCCGGCGAGGGCAGCCGTCATGGCTGGGGGAGCTTCATCCTCCGCTGCTTATCTGCTTTGTCCATATTTACTCAGTAATGCTAGTATGGCAGTATTGCGTTAATTCTGACACTACTGGAATGTTCCTTTCAGCACAAAGAGAAGTTATACTATGCAACGAACACAGTAATCACAAATAACACATTATGTATATGAAAACTTGCAAGCTATAAAATCACGCATCTCACACACTATCCGCCATTAGTTCAAGACTATTGTACAGTATCTTTATTTTATTTGAATTATATTGATGGTTTATTTAATTAAGGGATAGCGAAGTTAATTTTCCCTGATCACATTTAAATCTAATAAAGAATAGTTGAGTTCCAGAACATCTTCAGATTGTGTTTAATCTTCAGGTAGTGTAAAATATGTCAAATAATAGAATGCTGTAAGTAGTTCAGTTAGAAATCTTCATTTCCAGCATACATGATTGTTTTGCTGTAAAGTATTTAAGTTTTTGTAGAAAAAAAATTACTATCCAACCATTTATTAAATATGTAGTATCCTTATAAGGCCAAAAGAAATTTTTTCATCAATTGAGCATCCAAATGGGTATTAATAAATTTAATTTGTATTCATTTCATGTTCATCTTTCTTACTTTAATTAGAGGCTGATTGTCAGTATTGATCTAGCGATCTGATGTAAATATAAGATACAAAAGGAAAGGTATACATCTATAAAAGATGTGTGTTTATTACACTTTTTCTTCTGGTGCAGATAAATGATGTAACACATGTAGCCATTGCCTCTCTATGCTCACTTTTATTTTATAGGTAACTGTTGAGAATTTCATAAGACTTTTGACTGGACGTCTGCCTCCTGGGACACCACGCTCTAAACAATTATTAACTGATGAAGGAAGCAACATTCTTGTTTATTTGACAGGTCATGGAGGAGATGGCTTTTTGAAATTTCAGGATTCAGAGGAAGTTACCAGCCAAGAACTGGCTGATGCATTAGAGCAAATGTGGCAGAAACGAAGGTGTAGTACTTATTCGTAATTTAAAGCAAATTTTGCAGCAGAACTGTAAGAAAAATGTATGATAATACAATTAAAGTGTTTCCCTATCAGCTTCATTAACAATTTATAGTTTTTTCTGCTTTGAAAGCTTTCTAAGCTCAGAAAGTATCTTAATACTTTATTACTTTTCTTTAAGGATCTTTTTTCTCATTTCTTTGTGTCCTTATACAACGAACATGTTATATCAAATATTCTTGTAGAATTCTGAAGAGACTCTCTGTAGGAAGACGTATGGGCCAGATAATGTCTGTATCTACAGGGAAACACCCATTAGCTGTCTCAGGTGACTTTAAAAAGTCCGCTGGAGAAGAGTTGGGCGGAACCGCTCAGACACTTCATTAAAACCCAAAGTAGTAGTGTGGGCAATACAGTTTAAAAATTCAACAAGACACTCCCCGAGACAGTCAATAAGAGATTAATAATCTTCAAATGATGCTATGATTGGTGGGATATAATTATGTATTAGAAGGTGGAAGACAAAGCAATGGATGCTTGAAAGAGGTGATTCTGTCATGTGTCAGACGTAGCGAGCATCCATAAAATACATGGCCTGGTCTAGGGGGAGGAGTTAGCTGGAAAGTTACGCTGTCTTACATGGGGAAGAAAAGGGGGGAGTGTTCCGAGTCAGGTTACGTAGCTTTCCATTTATGCTTTTGGCACAGTTAAATGTGATATAGAACACACAACAGTATATGAATAATTATTTACATCATTTAATTATCTCTCTATGTAATTTACGATAGTCTGACAAGAGAAAACAGTAGAAAATGTCTTCTGGTATCAATAGGAGTAAAAGCTACATGCTACGTGGGAGGGAGGGGGATAGAGGCAAAAGCCATGTGGGGGGAGTGGGGTTCACAGAAGGCCAAAATGGATCTACATGGTTTATAGATGCCCCCATATAGATTTTATGCTCGGATATAGAATGAAATAATTCTGTGTTTTATTTCACGGATGAGATGAGAACTATTGCATATGCCAGATAACCAAGAAATATATGAGAAGTGCCCAGTATAAGAATTAAAATGTTGATACAGACAGATCAATTTCAAACAGTGCTACATGGCTATCTATGTCTGGGGGTGAGCTACCTGCTTGATGTAACTTCCCGTCAACATGCAGAAAGTGCTAAAATGAACTCTAAATAATCATTAAGCAAATTTTTCCACTGTTATGGATGTGTCAGCACCCAAAAGATTCGGATTAAATCTCAGTTCCTGTGAAAAACTAAGTCATCAAGGATATTTATTTTGTTAGCTTTATTTCAATGAATGTGATACATAAATTTAAATTGTGATTTTTAAATATGTTTGTGTGTTTGGTAATGTGATATAATTTCATGTTTCTTTTGACCTTAGTGAATTAATGGTAATCTGATAATGTTGTTTTATCAAGTAATCAACCTTGGAGATCAAAAGCCTTCATATTTGTTTACATAACCATTTAATTTTGCAGTAATGCACATGCAAAACACTACCCAACAGCCATTTAGATGAAGCCAAAAACACACTAGAAACACTAACTTTACAAAACTATTTCACTTTCAATAATAAGTACTATCTACAACTATGGACTCTCTGGTTTCAGGCACATTAGCCAGTATATTTGTGCATCTTATGGAAATGGAAATATTGGATAAAATAATCCCCCAAAAATGTTATAAGATCCTATATTGGTGGAGGTATGGGAATATCATCATATGTCTCATAAATGAATTGCACCAGGACATAAACAAAATACACCCTAAAAAATCACATTTACAATAGAAAATGAAGACAAATGAAAACTGAATTTTTTGGATCTCACTATTACAAAACATGCAAACTGACACTCGTTCCAGGTATACAGAAAACCTACAGCAACAGATCAGGTGATACATTCCACATCAAACCACCCACATAATCACAAACAATCTGCAGTATGTTTTATAGTTAACAGATTATACAGAATTACTACCAAATAGAACTAAACACAATAAAGGAAATAGCAACAAAAATGGATATAAACAACAGATAGTTGACATAATAAACAGAAAAATCATAAACCAAATAAAAAAGAACAAGCAACAAATAACACAACCAAACTTCAACCACCCAGGAACCAAACATGCACATTAGACAGTTCAAAAACACACACTACACAGGACACTGAAAATAAGAGAAAATGGTATTCAATGACATATTATAACAAATACACAAATAAAATCACAAACATTAAAAAAAAAAACAAGGTATCAACAATGCACTGCGAGCAGACAACTAGGTACATAATCACATAAAAACCCACTCAGGCATAAACAGATACCACTCGGGCATTTATGAACTCACATGTCAAAAATGTGACACAATGAGTCACCATGGGATGAAGATAAATGCAAAGAAGAGCCAGCTTATTAGGTACACAAATAAAAAGCTAAAGGTTTATTGTGATTATAAAGTGGGGAAGGAGCTACTTATTGAAGACTTGAAATGTAAACACCTTGGCTTAACATTTGATAACAGACTTAACTGGGCAGGACACATTGGTCAGTTGATAGGGAAAGGGTTCAAAATCCTTCATCTGTTGGAGAGAGTGATGAGGGGAAGCACTAGAGAAGTAAGGGAATTGGGGTACAAAACTTTGGTCACACTACTGCTGGAATATGGTGGTGTAGTTTGGAATCCACATTTTTGGTATTACTTACAGGAATTGGAGGGGATGCAGAGGAGGACTCCCAGATTTGTCTTTGGAAATTACCGCAAAACACAATCGGTAACTAATGTGATAAATGAGCTGGAGTGAGATTCATTGGAGGATAGAAGGAGGGTGAAGAGAGTCATGGGAGTGTACATGGCCTTTACTGGTGATGAAGCATGGAAAGATGTGGGAAAATTCAGAGAGATGCTTGGAAGGGTAAGGTTGACCATGGCCAGAAGCTGGCACTTGATTTCAGGCATAAGGGCGTGGCAAAATTTTCTTTTGTAGGAAAGAGTGTAAGGGACTGGAATAAATTGCCAAGAGAGGTGATGAATTATTTACCAGAAACACTGAAAGAATTTAAAGTAAAAATTAGTAGAGGGCAAAAATAGGTTGGGAGAGGAAAAGAGAAAGAGGGGTGTGTAGGGAGATTGCCACCAGAACTGGTGCTCTATCGCAATTTTATCAATTATTATTATTACTAAAGACAGTTCCAAATCAGGTATTATGAATGCTTGGGAACAAAAAAGTATAGCAACCATTCCACCTTGGCCGAACAGCTCACAGAAAATGATCATTCTCCACCGAACATGAACACAAATATGCAAATTCTTGCAATCAACAACTACAGACACAACACCCTCACAATACAGAAAAACAAAAAATAGTGGTAAACATCTACTGAATGACCTTGTAAACCTTACAAACTAAATATTATTCAAGCTAATAAACACAAACTTGACAGACATGAAAATAAAATAAACTCAAATATCTAATAAATTGACAAACTCACAAGTAAATCTAAAACAGAGTAAAAGAAAAATCACTCACTCATGCACTTTTAAAATTGTTGCTGTCAACACGAGATGCAGCATAAACAAAATGGTCATAGCAGACAATTGAGTATTGAGAAAGCACATGGTTTATAATCCCCAGCTTGCAAAAGCTGTGACTATTATGAACATGCTTTGGGGGAAATAGTGAAGATGTTCAACTACAGATCATAATCAATCAATGTAAATAGCATACAACCATAAAATATTACACTTTTAGAATTATAAAAAACATAAGAAGTTATGCAAAACTATGTATAAACTTTGTCACAGATTTGCTACTAATGTTACCTCGATGAGAGGTGATAAGTATACGATAATAAAATTAAATTTAAAAAACAGTTCCATTGGCGCTTTCAATGACTATTTAATATATGATAGTATCTTATTTCTCATTCTGTCTGTTGGAAAATTCTGGGAAGTTTTTAACTCCTCCTTTCCTTTGCACATCAATATATATATATTACAAACACTTATTTTTAACCCTTGAAGTTATTTATTTAGGTCATTACTTCTGTTTGTTATCTATTGTTTTAAAAATGATGCTGAGGTTAGTTATTTTATTGGTATTTGTCTTTATTTTGTTTCAGGTATAATGAAATTTTCTTCATGATAGATACTTGTCAAGCTGCCTCTATGTATGAAAAATTTTATTCTCCAAATATTCTTGCTGTTGCAAGTAGTCTGGTTGGAGAGGATTCACTTTCAGTAAGACAGTATTCTTATAAAAATGAATTTGACAGATCTCTTAACATTTTCAGAATCTCTTGTAGTATTTTTCATTATTATTAGATTGCAAAAAACCTCTGAGCAGGCTAGTGTGTACTGCTGTAAACATTAACACATTAAAATTATTCTGAATGCAGTTTACATTGTGTCCAACGGCAATAATATCAGAACAATAGAAGACTAAACAGCTGCAAGGTGATCTGGATAGGATATCTAGCTGGGTGACTCAACATGGGATGAAGATAACTGTGAAGAAGAGTCAGCGTATTAGGTACAAAGATAAAAATTTAAAGGTTGATTGTAATTATAAAGTGGGGAAGGAATTGCTTTAATAAAGACTTAAAATCTAAACTTGGGATAACATTTGACAGTAAACTTAACTGGGTAGGACACATTGGACAGGTGGTAGAAAGCTGGTTCAAAATCCTTCACCTGTTGGAAAGAGTGATGAGAGGATGTACCAAAGAAGTAAAAGAATTGGGTTGCAAAACTTTGATCATACCGTTACTTGAATATGGTGGTGTGGAATGGGATCCACATTTTGGATATTGTATACATGAGTTTCATGTGGTGGAAATAAGGGCTGTTAGATATGTCTTTGGAAATTACTACAGAACACAATCAGTAACTAATATGGTAAAGGAGCTAGAATAGGATTCATTGGAAAACAGAAGGAGGGTGATGAGTGCCATGGGAGTGTACAAGGTGAATATTGGTTATGAGGCATGGAAAAATATTTGTGGTAGAACTAAAAGAGACGGGTGGAAAGGAAAAGATCACCATGTCCACAAACAAACACTTGATTTCAAGCCTAAGGGCACGGGAAGATTCTTTTTTCTGTGGGGAAGGGTGTCAGGGATTGGAATAAATTACCAAGAGAAATAATAATAATATTGAAAGAGTTTAAATTTGAAATTAGTTGAGGGCAAAAGTAAGTGGGAAAAATGGGTGTGTAGGGAAATTGTCTCTGGAGCATGTGCTCCATCGCAATTAAATTAAATGTATCTGGGAAATTACTCAGTTCTTTGAATACCTTCTACACATCTTAACTGTCATAAATATTTTTTGAGTATGAATGTTTTATTTTTTATATGTTTCATATATATACAAAGTATTACAGTATATACCAACAGTAAAATTTCCTTTTCAATCTTTGTAACACACTTATGAATAAACAATTAATGTAAACTGAAGGATTCTGTCTTTTTCTTGTAAAAATTGTTCATGGACAGTGAAGAAAGGGCCAGTAACATTAGGTCTGCCTACGGGAAAATACACCCAATGAACAGATTTTACAGCCTTTTAATTTGGTAGAGTTTGAACACGTCACCTGGGCCAGACAACATTCATTATGCTATGCTCAAGTATCTATCAAGAAAAGGCAAGTTAGCACTTCTAAAAGTAATGAATGATGTTTGGTTACAACGCATTCACATTGAATCTATGAAGATTATAAGAATAGCCCCTATCATCAAACCAGGCAAGGACCCATGCGACCCAGCATCATATAGGCCGATTTCTCTAATGTCTTGCATGTTTAAAACCTTGGAGCGCATGATTAGGCTCAGACTAGAGTAGCACATGGAACACTATGTAAAACTTCCCCAATTTCAGTACAGTTTTCGCAGAGGCCATGGCACGCTTGATGCTCTCGCATACCTAGTTACTGAGATACAAGAGAGTTTGACAGCCAACAACTACACAACCTGTGTGTTTACAGACCTGACTGGAGCATATGATAATGTAGTTCCAGATATTCTAGTACAAAAGCTCTCTTTAATGAATTTGCCCGAAACATTTATATTAAACCTTTGGAACATTCTGCAGAATAGATTCCTGATAATTACGACACCAACTGGCATAATTGGCGTACAAGTTTCGGTCTCCCACAAGGTTCGATCCTGGCACCACTCCTGTTTATCATATACTGTAATGATATAGGTACAGTACTGTCACCAGATACCTGGTTTATACAATATGCAGATGATCTCTGCATCTACAAAACCTCCAGGAATCTCCAGGACACCTACCTCTGCCTTAGCCAGACATAAACTAAACTCAAGACTTGGCTAAAGGACAACGGACTCCAAATATCACCAGGAAAATCCGCAGTAATAACCTTCACCCGACATAGGGTACAGGCAGCTGAAGACATAAGATTCGGCCCATATTCATTCCCATTTCTGAATTGTGTCAAATATCTGGGATTATACTTAGATAACAAGCTAAGATGGAAGCGTCAGATATATGAAACAGTTGGAAAATGCGAGAAAGCAATAAACATACTCTGAGCCGCTAACGGTGCATGGTGGGGTGCAGATCCCAAAATCTCAATAGCCCTTTACAAAGCTATGGTGTGACCCCACTTTGATTATGGCTGTGAACTTTATGGCTCCACATCTAATCAACTATTGAACTGCCTGGATAAATGTCAGTTTCGGGCTCTTCAACTTTGTTTAGGGGCTTTTCTATCAACTCCAACCAATGCACTGCTGGTCGAATCCAATGAAATGCCACTCGCACTGAGGTGCCAATATCTCAGTAAAACGTTTATAATAAAACAGTTTCAGAAAACCGGAAATGCCCTTACAATAAAAATACGCGCCCTGTTGGCGGCAACATCAGCCTCCACATACTGGACTCATAGGAACAGCCCACCTCTAATAGCGACCATCTCCGACCTTAGTGAATATCAGTCACAAGTGCTCTCTCTCACAAGATTACCATGCTATGAGTTTAACTATGAAACCCTTATGATCGGGCGTGAGATCGTAGAAAATCTGAGTTATTCAGAGAATGCCTTAAGTAACAATAATCTTCTAAGTGATTATCTAAGCAGCATGGGTCGAGTCGTACATATTTACACAGATGGGTCCAACGACTGGCAACATGGTGCCTTTTTTGACAGCACTAACGGAGTAGAAAGGATGTTTAAGCTATGAGCGGAAACTTCCTCCTTTACAACTGAATTGTTTGTGATACTTGAAGCATTGGAATATGTGCTAGAGATGCGCATTCCGAATACTGTAATTCTTACAGATTGCAAATCAGCACTTCAAAAGCTGGGTGATGGAATCAAAGATAGAGGGAGGTCTCCACTTCTATATAACATATTAGAGTTGTTGACCACCTTATAAAAACAAGGAATGAAGACCTACTTTCTCTGGGTTAAGGTACATTTCAGCCTTCCTGGAAACGAGAGAGTGGATTCTCTTGCAAAATTAGCTTCACAAACAGAAATCCAAGCGGAACTTCTGATAGGAAGTGACTTAATATCATTATTTCGACACAAAACAACTGAGGCCTGGAATGATATGTGGCAATCCAGTGAACAACACAAGGGAAGAGACTACAGGCGCATACAACCACAAATACCGACAACACTATGTAATTATGTAGTCTTTCTCGGCGTTGAGAATATAAATAATGTTCTCGGGTAACTAGCCGAGTTATAGGAGTGTTATAATTACACAATATTTTGGCGCTCTCAATCGTCGGCGCCATCTTCCGGTGAAGTGAGGTCAGGAACGTGCGAAGTTGCTGAGCTAGACCAGACTCCCGCTGCTACCTCTGATTGGTTTCCAAAAAAAATATTCCACCAAAAAAAGCTGTGACTATAATATCAAGATTAAAATTCAATCACGGCAGATTAGGAAGCCACTTGTACAAAATAAATTTAGCAAACTCCCCACTTTGTCAGTGTGACAGGGAATCCGAGGCTGATACAAACCACCTATTCTTCAGATGCAATAATTACAAAGAAGAAACAGACACTATCTGGAAAGATCTAAAACATTTTGACATAAGTTATCCAGTTAATGAAGGCCACCTCCTTGCTCTAGAAAATATCGGAATATACCAGAGGATGGTGCACTTCATAACAAGAAGCCATATAGAAATATAACCGGGTAGAATCCACTCTACTACTCAATCTTTCAAACAATTATTGATTAGTTTTAATGAACAGTGATTTGTATGTATGTGTATATGTAAATGTAGGCGCATGTATATATATATATATATAAACTAAGGAAGGGTAGGGAAATGTGACCCAACACTTACCACAGATGAAGGCGGCTGGGACGACGAACAAAAAACAAACACAAGAACAGCGCAATATTTCGGCCTACAGCAGCCTTAAACGTGCAGAAGGTGAAGCCCCAGGTGGCATCACATGTGTACACATAGACGGCCGACTGGTGAATATATATATATACAGCACTAAATATAATGTATCTTGACTGTATGGCCAACAGGCCAAGTGTCAATAAAATGTTAAAAAAAAAAAAAAAAAAAAATTGCAGAAACATATAAGGATTATTGTAAAACTTCCCTGTGTGCAATTGAGTGAATTGCACATAGCTTGTGGCTTGTTGTTCTGGCTGATGTAAGTGGCAGAATTTTTTATTATTATTATTTCTATTTCCTTTATTTGTGATTTAAGATCCCACAGAAAATCATACACACAAATATTCTTTGGTTAACAAGTTTTGTGTAAATGCTAATTGACATTTGGTATCAAAATTGTGAATTAGTTTTTTTGAATTTTTAGAATATCAAAATGAATATTTGAATAGCCATTTTGGTTTTATGTCTGATTGTTCAAAATTAATGTATGCACTTTACGCTTTAATATACCTTAAATATACATCTGTTCTTTTTTCCTTTATCCAGCATCACGCAGATCCAGCTATAGGTGTATATATTATCGACAGATACACCTACTATGCACTAGAATTCCTTGAGAAAATTGTTCCAGATAGCACTAAAACTATGGGACAATTTGTAAG
Organism: Vandiemenella viatica; assembly: GCA_031002005.1. Taxonomy (NCBI): domain Eukaryota; kingdom Metazoa; phylum Arthropoda; class Insecta; order Orthoptera; family Morabidae; genus Vandiemenella; species Vandiemenella viatica. The sequence continues at coordinate 116,595,588 of JARYHS010011408.1, forward strand.
TATATTCTCCTCTTTAAATTTGTATTTAAATCGGAAAATGTTGTATTTCTTGGTTAAATTCTATAAATGATATGTCTTTTGATACAAGTTTGTTCAGATCATTTTTCAAGTAAAACAATTTTTATAACAAAGTGATAGCAAATCAGTTATCTATTGTTTAGCAAACCACTAATAAGTAATTCCAAATTTTTCTCATTCAACTCACCACTAATAATTGGTAATCATGGTTTTGCAACTGTCGGTGTGGCTATGCATGTCAAAGTGCCATCCTGGGATCAGGAGGTGCAATGGGCCTAGGTTCAAATATCAAGCTACATGCACCAGCTGTCCTGATTGCAGTTTTTAGGCAATTTTCCACATTCTCCTATGTAAATGCTGGGATGGTCCCCAAATCTCCATCTCAAGACTACACAAACAAAAATACACTTAGCATATAGATCACAGGTTTGCTGTTTCACAAGCAGATAACAACACAACTGTTTTCCCATCAAACCATGAAAGGCCTAGCAAGCCTGTAGTAGATGGAAGAAGCTTGCTTTTAAAATAAATACAGCCGCAAAAATGAAATTGCCAGATGATCTGTGAAAGTGGACATATTCAAAAAATATAGTGATAATTAGTTAATGGTATCGTATAACCTGTGCACAAAATTTCAACTACATCAAATACTTCCCAACATCATTATGGTCTTTAAATATTTTCTTCTATGTCTGTACAATTTTAATGAAATATATATTAAACGTTCTGTTTTTTTCAGAATAATAAAAGTGTAAAGATAGGTTATTGGAAACTCAGTTCAAAAATATTTTATGCATTCAAAAGGTGATTGACATAAATGTACGGAAAGTATTTGGATTTAAAATTTAACCTTTCCATTCATTATTAATCTCCAAGCACTTCTTACTTCCTATCTGTAATCAAAAAAACCTTCTTGCCCACAAATACCAATCTCCACAGTAAAAAACAATACTACAGCTCCTTTGCATACAACCTAGCATTATGTAAGGGTAGCAACATGATCCCTGTTTTCAATGCCACAAATCACCTCATTAGAGAGCATGCGACTTGTAAAATCTGGTACATCATTTACAAATTTGTTTCTTCTCACAAAGCCCAAAAGTCAGCCAGAACGATTAACCACTGACAAGTCCAGACAGTCATGTTACACTCATGCCACCTCACAAGGTATCAATGATATTAACTCCTGTTTATTTGTTCATTCTACCAGAGCCCTTTCCCAGCATCTCCTGTGAACTCAGACAGTGGAAACTGACTTACCAATACAAGCTGGGCTCAAGTCTGGTTCCATGTTTTAATCCGATGTAATCCCTCTTATTCTCCTTCACTTTATCGAGCCATCCTTAGCTTTCATCCCGTCCATAATAGTAAATTATCTTTGCCCCAGCTGAAACTACAAGGAAATACCACAGGTGCAGATGTTTTGAGTTACACATAAAATCCCAAAAATATCAGTATTAAGGATTTTATTTCTGTATTTTTATTATTTTACTTGAGAAGTTTGGATTGCCCTCAGACCCAGCCTAATATTTAAATTGTTATTTAAGAATTATTTGTAGCAAGCTGGGAGTTGAGTTTTATATTTTTCTTATAATTAATTGTGAATCTGTGGGAATGAAAATGGAAAGAAACTGTGTAAATACTATTTAATATGTTCAAGGACAGTACTGTGCAAGAAACATTAGTTAAAAGTTTTTAATTCTAAGTACTGAAGTCAGCTACGATGTTTAGAGGACAATTTGCAACAGTTTGGACAGATTTATGTTGATAATTTTGTGTGTAAATATCTTTAGTTGTCATTTGTGTACATTTCATGATGAGTGTGAATGATTGATTCTGATTGTTTTTAGTGTGATTTTAATGGTTTAGCTATTTTTAGAATTTCAGAAACATCTGTCGGAAGTCTTTGAAATATTCTGGAATTTTCTGTAAAACCTTTATAAGCGATCGGCAGAGACGAGATTCAGTATTCAAAGTATTCAGAGTATGTAGTAGTCTTTGAATATTAGTTGAGTTATAATAGCTGGAGCATTTGTTTACATTTGCAGCTAGTATCTTTGAAGTTTGATGCCTTTAAAGAAAATAAACAAATTTGAATCTGAATCTTCTTGGATTAGTTATTTCATCATTTTAAAAACGAGATACCTATGAAAACCAATTTCCAGTCCTGACCACCATCTCAACAACCACAGCTGCTAACATAAGTTCATACTAGATTTCCAGTCATTTCATACCAAAGGATCTTTTATTTCATCAGTACATGAAATGTTTTGTTTTTCAGCTAATGGTGTGTCCTAAATCAAAATGTATTTCTACTGTTGGGATCCGTAATGACCTTTTTACAAGAGATCCTAATAAAGTGCCGATAACAGATTTCTTCGGGTCAGTGCGTCCTGTTGAACTGTCTTACTCAAATTTAAACATTTCACAAGTGGTACCAGCAAGTAATAAGACTCAAAGGTTTGTACATTTGATTAATAAAATTTGATACCGTAAGTGACTCAGTTGATGTGGATCTGCTGAGTGTAAAAGTTGATTTAATCTTTTCTGTAGGCAGTCGTGAGGATAAATCTTTCCATTATTGGACTTTGTAATATATATAAATGAAAAAAATAGGAACCTCTTGCAAGCTCACAGTCTTTTTTTTTTTGTCGTTGTTGTTGGGGCTTTTAGATTTAATTATGAATTAACACTTATAAATAAAAAGTTCGGTCAGCCGTGCGGTCGCCAATCTGCTGATCTTTACTAGTTAGATAAACTAGAATTGTAGTCAGAGAAACAAGTAAGAAAGTACTGAGAAATACACCGCATTTCAGTTTTCACATTCACTCACATTTATTCCTCCGAAACTACAAATATCTAAGCCAGCCAGCAGATACTTAAAAACTAAACTTCTTCTCCAAAGAATGCAGGTTCGAGGATAATCAAGAACTGTAACATTCAGTACAAGCCCCGTACTTAATTATCACACAATCGACGTGAACCAAATCAATAGCAGTTCAACATACACAGTTTATGTGAAACCAGTTCATTCAAAATAACCTTCATAGTCCCACAAAAATACCTCCAGAATGTCCACACAATGTCTTACAACTCTGAGCCTCGGTCAAGCGACACACACACACACGCTCCCGGCCGCGGCATATAAGCTCTCGCTGGCCGTAGCTTACTCTACCGTCGCCAATACAAGACTGTTTCAAAGCGCGCTAAGTAATCGCTCAACACCAAAGACATTACATTTACTTCTCAGATCACAATTTATACTAAAATTATATCCGTAATTTCAACGGTTATGTTACACTCCCTAACTAACAACCTTGTGATAATTGATCTGGTTTCAGATAAAATTGATCAATTATCAAAAAAAACTGTTATGTCACACTCCCCCGGTTGGAATGTGGCGAAAGTTGGCATTGAAAAAGGTATCAACTTTCGTCATTACAGACCCCTTCTGTTAACATTTACATAGAAACATGGGCACATACCAATACATATTACCAAACATAACGCTAAGTCTGCATGGCTGCTTGCTTACACTTACAATAACAGAAGCAAATACACATTAAGTTCAACAAACATACAAGAAAAGTATTACACACCAGACATATCAGAAACAGTAAACATAAGAAAGGAAAAAAAAAAAACCCACTGAACACAAAATAGAAAAAAAGGACATGAATTAGTATTCAATAGCAAGTTGGCAGCTTGCTGTCAAGAACATTGCTTTTGATGTAAACACCAGCTACACACAGGTCAATGACCTGTACACTTTTCTGCTTTAAGCATCACGTCACACGCGTCACTTCCCTCACTTTACCACACTTCTTCGTGCTACTACATTACTGCTCGCGTCTTCGAAGGTAAGGGGAAAGTAGGGTTTATAGTGATACAGAGATTTTCTCTCAGAAAAAGGATTGATAATTGAAAAAGACATAAGAAATAAAATATGAAAATAACAGGATAGGATTCCTCCCCTTTAACCATCTCCATTCTCTTGCAAGGAATTATAAGGTTTGAGTGCAGTTACATTAAACGTACCCCGGACACTTTGGTCCATAGGATTTACCAGTACAAACGAATTCTTTCTTGGACAGCTAGAAATCATGTACGGTCCTTCATAAAGGAATTTAAATTTTTTGATTTCATTATTGAGACTCGAATCATTCCATCCACGCGAATTTGTCTTGTGATCTTTTTAATCTTGCCACCATTCGCCGTTGTCACCGTCATCCCGGATACCGAGTGAACACAAGCAGCCGGTTCGTTAATAAGTGTCAGAAATAGGCTTTCAGACATACATGATACTTCAGCCCCTGAATCCGCCAAAGCTTCCACCATCTTAGTCCGAAATGTTATTAAAACAGTAGGTGTTTGGGCCTCTCTTCTAACTAATTTTCGTTCTTCTTCCAGCAAGTCATCTCTGGGATCATTATGGTAAACCGACATGCCCTGTAAATTTCTCGATGGAAATATTTCCCGTTCACTTAGTTCGTCCATAAAGAAACTCACCTCCTCTACTCGCGTCTGATCACAACCGGGAAATTTAACACTTATTTGTCGGGGCTCATTAGTTTTCCACCGTATAGATTTTCTGTCAATTTTATTTCCTTCATTTACAAATTGAGAAGGTTTTTGTCTACCAGTTACTTCTTCATATCTTCCGCTATCGAAAATGACTGATTCAGCTAAATTATTGCTTCCGAGTGAGTGACCTAACTCTCTCGCTTGTTTTTCCGCGCTCGCCAGTGTTGTGGCGGTCAAAACTTTTTTGGCACAGGTTCCAACAGTGCTCCGGTATATGCTAGTACGCGCCGACTGTCGGCCACTGCTCCCGCTCCCGCCACTATTGTCATAGCCATATGGCTGTCGTACTGTTTTGATTCTATCCAACTTTACTTCTCCCGTATTTACAGATAAAAATCCCTCCACTTCAATCTTTATAACCTCATTCTGCCGTAATCTTGACTTCTCCTCTGTAAGAGCATCATAAAAAAATTCCTCCGCTACTTCAAAAAATTTCTCTTTTATATCGTCTTCCACAAATTTCTCCTGACGCCCTTGAACGTCTGTTTCCGCAGCCATAATACTTTTACAATTTACTTCAACTTCATCCTTTAGAACATTACCTAATATAGTGTCAAAAACAAAAACTTCTTCCTGAATTTTCTTCTTCCTTACTCCTCCACTTCCGTTCTGTGAAATTTCGTCCGCATTTGGCCTCTTAAACCGGTTCTGCCCCTGATGAGGCCGCTACAGTGGCAGAAATTAGTTTAAACAATTTTCACTACTCGCAGCTACTGTGGCTACCCTCTGTTCTCTGTTATGAGGTTGGTCGTCATGGTACCGTTGGTGTTGATTATTAGTTTCTGCCTCTACCGCTTGGTTATTCGGCTCAAAATTGTTTCTCTGCCTAGCCCCGTGTTGGTATGTATTTACCGGTTGTTGTCGGTTGTTCCTTCCTTCTTCTCTCCAGTAACCGCCTCCCCGTGTACGCCTATCCTGAAAGTGTCTATAACCATTCTGAAACTTCGACTTGTCTCTCCTCATCCTCTCCTCCTGGACATCCAACCTTCCCAACATGTCTATGGCATCCTTAATTGAACATATTTTATGGCTGGTGAGAATAAATTGCGTTTGTTCGGGTAGGCGAGCCGCAATAATTTTAACATATTCTTCCTCACTGTGGGGTTGATCTAGGTACTGTAAGCATCTTAGGATTTTGGTTAAATTCTAGCCTCTCACCTTTAGACATTAGAGGGAAGCTTATTCTGTAGTGAAAGATCGTTTTCAGTTCATGTTTAGGTTATGGGAGGAAAGCTTTGTATAGCATAGAGATACCGTAACCAAACACACTAAATAAAAACCTTTTAGGGATAATAAATGCTCTAAATAAACCTTTAATAACAAAAAGAAAACATCAGTTTGGGAGGGAGTAGCTTAAATCCCACAACTTCAATTTCAAATAATAAATTTTGATATAGGCTAACTTCGTAGTTTCTAAACCAATTTGAATACAGTAAAGACCTTTGGTAGTTGCTAAACGCCGAATATAAACTCTGAATAATAATAGACAAACTTTTAATCAACTGGAAATTAAATAATCAGTAATAATATTACCTTGGACTTAGGAATTGCTAGCTGGGGAACATTTTGTCATTTTAAACCAATTTTAGGAGCAATAGAGTAACTTAATAGCAAGTAAACCAACTAAAGTAACTTTCTGTAGTGATATTAACACCTTTTACTAACCTTGAACATGTTAATCCAAAATAATCCAGTTCAGCATACAGGAGATTCCTAATATTTGGCATTTCACTATTTTAACACACTTTTGAACCAAATAAAGTAATGGTAGGGAAGTAATCAGGCAATTAAAATATAAATTCACTAAAATCTCGTAGTTTCTGAACGTTTAAATGACTTAAATAAATTTGTTTATACTTCGTCAGGTACACTTCACTTATAATAATTTTTATCTCAAAATCCTAGAGGATCTCCGAAATAAAAAGTAGATTTCCGGAAAGAACCAAAAATCTAATATAACATATAATTATTTCAAGTAATTCCAGTAAATAGAAACGATTTTATAGATTCAGTTTTCATTTCGACCATGAGGTCAACTTAAAATTTAATTCCGAAAGATCTATAGTAGATACAGAGATGAGACAACTTTCAGAATACTGTATTTTAATGCAGTGAATCTCATGGTAATTTTATATTTCGAATAAAATTAATAGAAATAAAGTTATAAAATTAAAACTGAAATCACACTTTGGTTACGTAGTAAGTAAACTTGCCCTGCACCGATCTTAATAAAAATCACACCAATAAACTCAGGAATTTTTGTAGAACACAGTGATAATAAAACAATTTGCATAAACCGTGGCATTAATAAAATGACGAAATGTAGAAGTTTCCAGAACAATAGTAGTTCCCCAGGTACGAAGTAGTCCACTCCTCCACTTAAAACTTTTAAACCAGTTGCTTAAAATTATTCACTAAATATTCATCATTTCACAATTAAATATGTAGAAACACTGCCACACTTAAAGTTTTAGATAACCGTTTAGTTACTGAGATATTTCAGGCCTAGATCGCCTAGGCACCAGTAGAAACTGGTAATTTGGCTCTGACGTCAGCGAGGGTATAAATGTTAGGTCGCGGTGACGTCTTTGTCTTTTTTCCTGGTTGCAGTCGTGTTAGTAAGATGAATTAGGCGTGTGTTGGTAGGTTGGCTATTCCGACGTTAGGTTGGTAGTGCAGGTCACAGTTTGCCATTGCGGAAGTCGGCCATCATGGTTTCAAGGGCGTGGTACTCATTCTCGTAATATGAACTTGTAAATCTCCGTCGGGGTTGGTGCGGGTTACCTCTCTCCATGATCTGTAATTTTTGGATCGATTGTTCGATTAGCCTGTGCAACTTAAGAATGCTGTTTGAACTTTGAATTTCTTTTAAATAAACTTGAAGACTTTTTTTGGAAAAAGTGAACTGTTTCATTTCGATAACTGCTATCATACCTTTTCAATATTTGGGTCATCAAATATTGTGGCGACCTTTTAGCATTCTCGTTGTATCCTGGCAACATGGTCAAACTAAAATTAAAATATACAACAAACTTTCTTTGGACAGTAAGGTGCTACTAAGACTGTTAGTTAAGGTACTTAAGCGATACTCAACCCCGGTATGCAGCTTAGTTCCTTACATGGCGACCGTGACAGGACTTGGGTTTTCACCCATTTAGGGGGTTCTGCGACAAGGGTTTAAAGTGTATAAAGGGAAAGTGGTAAGGCCATAACAAAACAGTGTAATATGCAAACAAGGACGTTCACAGAACGAAAGACTTTCCAAAATGGAATTTTAAAGAGAGATTATTTGTAAAACACCATTTTGTTCTTTATGTCTATGCTTATAAAATGTAAAACTTTAAGGTTTTTTCTGAAAACAAATCTGATGTTCCATTTTACAATATTTTTCAGTGTACTGTTGTAATTTGCATGTATACAATTTATGTCTTATATTTTGATAATATGTTTGATATTTTGAGAAATTTTGTGAGAACACACAGGCTTATGATTTTGTGATTATTTAATATTTTGTATTTTACATTTTTGCCATTTGATCAGAAATTCTCATTAAGGTAGATCTTTTAAGAGTGAATGAGTTTGAAGATTTTTGTAATAATTTTGTGAGTGGAAATTAAAAGTTTTTGGAATTGTTATAAGTAAGAATATTTTGTTTTGAGTATGAATGATGGAGAGAGAACCGAACCAACAAGAGATAGTTAGATTTTGATGGGAATAATTCATTTCATTTGGGGAATTTAAATTTAATTTTTTTTTGCTTTTTTTTTCAAGATATTCAGTTAGTTTTCTTGGGAAAATAACCTCAATCTTCGGGGGGCATGTAAGCATCTTAGGATTTTGGTTAAATTCTAGCCTCTCACCTTTAGACATTAGAGGGAAGCTTATTCTGTAGTGAAAGATCGTTTTCAGTTCATGTTTAGGTTATGGGAGGAAAGCTTTGTATAGCATAGAGATACCGTAACCAAACACACTAAATAAAAACCTTTTAGGGATAATAAATGCACCCATAATTAAATAAATGCTCTAAATAAACCTTTAATAACAAAAAGAAAACATCAGTTTGGGAGGGAGTAGCTTAAATCCCACAACTTCAATTTCAAATAATAAATTTTGATATAGGCTAACTCCGTAGTTTCTAAACCAATTTGAATACAGTAAAGACCTTTGGTAGTTGCTAAACGCCGAATATAAACTCTGAATAATAATAGACAAACTTTTAATCAACTGGAAATTAAATAATCAGTAATAATATTACCTTGGACTTAGGAATTGCTAGCTGGGGAACATTTTGTCATTTTAAACCAATTTTAGGAGCAATAGAGTAACTTAATAGCAAGTAAACCAACTAAAGTAACTTTCTGTAGTGATATTAACACCTTTTACTAACCTTGAACATGTTAATCCAAAATAATCCAGTTCAGCATACAGGAGATTCCTAATATTTGGCATTTCACTATTTTAACACACTTTTGAACCAAATAAAGTAATGGTAGGGAAGTAATCAGGCAATTAAAATATAAATTCACTAAAATCTCGTAGTTTCTGAACGTTTAAATGACTTAAATAAATTTGTTTATACTTCGTCAGGTACACTTCACTTATAATAATTTTTATCTCAAAATCCTAGAGGATCTCCGAAATAAAAAGTAGATTTCCGGAAAGAACCAAAAATCTAATATAACATATAATTATTTCAAGTAATTCCAGTAAATAGAAACGATTTTATAGATTCAGTTTTCATTTCGACCATGAGGTCAACTTAAAATTTAATTCCGAAAGATCTATAGTAGATACAGAGATAAGACAACTTTCAGAATACGTGATTTAATGCAGTGAATCTCATGGTAATTTTATATTTCGAATAAAATTAATAGAAATAAAGTTATAAAATTAAAACTGAAATCACACTTTGGTTACGTAGTAAGTAAACTTGCCCTGCACCGATCTTAATAAAAATCACACCAATAAACTCAGGAATTTTTGTAGAACACAGTGATAATAAAACAATTTGCATAAACCGTGGCATTAATAAAATGACGAAATGTAGAAGTTTCCAGAACAATAGTAGTTCCCCAGGTACGAAAGTAGTCCACTCCTCCACTTAAAACTTTTAAACCAGTTGCTTAAAATTATTCACTAAATATTCATCATTTCACAATTAAATATGTAGAAACACTGCCACACTTAAAGTTTTAGATAACCGTTTAGTTACTGAGATATTTCAGGCCTAGATCGCCTAGGCACCAGTAGAAACTGGTAATTTGGCTCTGACGTCAGCGAGGGTATAAATGTTAGGTCGCGGTGACGTCTTTGTCTTTTTTCCTGGTTGCAGTCGTGTTAGTAAGATGAATTAGGCGTGTGTTGGTAGGTTGGCTATTCCGACGTTAGGTTGGTAGTGCAGGTCACAGTTTGCCATTGCGGAAGTCGGCCATCATGGTTTCAAGGGCGTGGTACTCATTCTCGTAATATGAACTTGTAAATCTCCGTCGGGGTTGGTGCGGGTTACCTCTCTCCATGATCTGTAATTTTTGGATCGATTGTTCGATTAGCCTGTGCAACTTAAGAATGCTGTTTGAACTTTGAATTTCTTTTAAATAAACTTGAAGACTTTTTGGAAAAGTGAACTGTTTCATTTCGATAACTGCTATCATACCTTTTCAATATTTGGGTCATCAAATATTGTGGCGACCTTTTAGCATTCTCATTGTATCCTGGCAACATGGTCAAACTAAATTAAAATATACAACAAACTTTCTTTGGACAGTAAGGTGCTACTAAGACTGTTAGTTAAGGTACTTAAGCGATACTCAACCCCGGTATGCAGCTTAGTTCCTTACAGTACCTACAAGATGAGTAACACCTCATAAAAAAATTAGTTTGTGTCTCTTTATTCGGATCGTAATGCTCGCCCAACATTAATTCGGATTTCACGGCAATCTGTCTTTCTGCCGACCAGTATAGGTTTAAAAAATCTGTTTTAAACTGAGCAAATGTTTCAAAACGGTCTTCGAATTGATCAGCCCAAAGACGAGGTTCTCCTCTCAAATGTTTAATTACCATTCTAATTTTATTTTCTTCGCTAGCCATCAGGAAAGGTGCGAAATTTTCAAAATTTCTAATGAACTTTACAGGATGTATACAACTCTTTCCGGAAAATTCCTCCCAATCTATCTTCTCATCATTGACTTTAACAGGGAAAGCTGAGGTCTTTATAATTTCTTGGTACTTGACAAGCTCTTCCCTAACTACATTGGGGACTTGTTTAACTAGTTCTTGTTTCACCACTAGAGGGGTATGTAGTTTCACCTTCTCAACACTTTCATAAACCTTTTCCACGTCAGCTGCCAGCCCTTTGACATCACCCTGAAATGTTTGCATCTCATCTTCAAGGCACCCTACGCGGTGGCTCTGACTGTCGCTTTTTTCTACTAACTGTAAATATTGCGCCTGTAAGGCACCGGTATCCTGGCGCAAACCACTCGTCTCCTGCTCAACCTGTTGTTCTAACTTGGAAACTTGAGAGGACAACTCCTCTGTCCGACCAACGCACCTAACACTATACTCTTCAAGTTTTCTCTCTAACTCCGCGATGTGCAATTTCTGCTCCTTGACTAAGCTATCGTGACGAACTTCTGCGTCCCTTTCCATTACTTCCAGAATACCATTTAGGGTTTCAAATTTGGAATGAAGCTGATCATTAGATTCCGTAAAGGTTTCAAATTTGGAATCAAGTTTATTATTTAGGGTTTCCGCAAACCTAGCCAGCATTTCAGCCATTTCAGCCAATTTTGACTCCGTCTCTTCCCCCATTTCAGTAAGTTAATATTACAAATCCCACGGGAAAATCCAATTATGATAATAACTCAGTTGCTTTACTTCCCCCCCTTCAATTTACAGCAAACAAAACCAATACAACGCTGCTATTCATGAAACTCAATCAACATATCAGAATTAAATGCATGCAAACTGAAACCAACCACTTGTGCTGCGTCAACATGCGGTAAGTGTCACCAGAATGACAAGGGAATGGGCAAAAAGGAGAGAAAAACTCAACTCGGTTTTCCTTCCTATGTGCGACTCGAAATTATAGGAAAAAAATATTAAAGGAACGGAACAGATAGGAAAAGACGCTTCGCAGCAGTTCGCTAGCAGCAACTCGCGCACTTAGCTTTGGTGTCTTCAGTCAGGTCTGCTCGGCTCAGCTCGGCTGGTTGCCGGTTGGCTCGAATCAGCTGCTCCGGCTCGGCTTCCTTCGGCTGGTCTCGGCCACCCTCGTGTCGGCTGCTCCGGCTCCGCTCCCTTCGGCTGCTCTCGGCTCCGCTCGTGTCGGCTGCTCCGGCTCGGCTCCCTTCGGCTGCTCTCGGCTCCGCTCGGAAATGCTCGTCGAGTTCATGTGGCACCTCCACTGGTCTCAGAGTAGATTATCTTCGCTCGCCGTCTTTGACTCACTGCCTCGTGTCGTTGTAGTGTTATATCTTCCACTTTGACTATTGTCGTCTTCGCGCCTAATTGTCACTTTATTCTCACTTCGCCGTAATTTATCCTTTGTCCTCTTTATCCTCGTGTGTATGCTCTGGAATTGAAAGTTAATTTCTCCTCCAGATGCCTATTTAACCACACGTCCTGTCACTGAGGCGCCATGCAAGCTCACAGTCGTTTTTTCGTTGTCGTTGTTGGGGGCTTTTAGATTTAATTATGAATTAACACTTATAAATAAAAAGTTCGGTCAGCCGTGCGGTCGCCAATCTGCTGATCTTTACTAGTTAGATAAACTAGAATTGTAGTCAGAGAAAACAAGTAAGAAAGTACTGAGAAATACACCGCATTTCAGTTTTCACATTCACTCACATTTATTCCTCCGAAACTACAAATATCTAAGCCAGCCAGCAGATACTTAAAAACTAAACTTCTTCTCCAAAGAATGCAGGTTCGAGGATAATCAAGAACTGTAACATTCAGTACAAGCCCCGTACTTAATTATCACACAATCGACGTGAACCAAATCAATAGCAGTTCAACATACACAGTTTATGTGAAACCAGTTCATTCAAAATAACCTTCATAGCCCACAAAAATACCTCCAGAATGTCCACACAATGTCTTACAACTCTGAGCCTCGGTCAAGCGACACACACACACACGCTCCCGGCCGCGGCATATAAGCTCTCGCTGGCCGTAGCTTACTCTACCATCGCCAATACAAGACTGTTTCAAAGCGCGCTAAGTAATCGCTCCACCAAAGACATTACATTTACTTCTCAGATCACAATTTATACTAAAATTATATCCGTAATTTCAACGGTTATGTTACACTCTGCTGTAAACATTAATAACAGTGTTTGAAGACTACCAAACCAAACTAATAATTTAAGAACATCAGAGAAAATATTATTAGAAGCTACTTATTCATTCATATATATGCTGAACCCTACCGCACGCCCTACCCTCATAGTGAATTTGTGGTAATGTTTTAAAAAACACACAAGGTTAATTCAGTGAATGAGCTATTAGAATAGGTAAACATGTAAGAACAGACACTATTAACAAAATTCTTCAGTTATCTGTTTGGCTCGGTATGACCCACAGCATACAGTTTTTTAGTGAATTCTGTACAGCTTTTTTATAAAAAGCATAAGTGTTTTATTTTGTAGTTTGCAGTAACATTTCAGTTGAAAATGTGGGTACATCTACTAAAAACTTTATGGTAGCAACTGATTAAGAAAAGAAAAGCAAAGAACAGCGTGCTCACTGTTTTAGTTCTATATAAAAACATTTGTCAAATGAAAGCTGTAACTTAATATGATAACTTTTGTCAAATGAAAATGAGGAGAAATGTTCACAGTTATGTAATCGTAGGTTTTCCTGGTGAATCTGCTTCTCAAAGATCTCTCAGGCATGCGGCAGGATCAATTGATTTTTGTTCAAAGACAGCATAACCGAAGATGATGGCACATTATGCTGTCAAAAATTAATTAAACAACAATCAATTGATCTGGCCGCATGCCCCAGAGATCTTCAAGCAATGTTCACAGTGGTTGATTATTGCTTGCACTCCTTTATCTCACAATTTGATGAATTCAACTTGCAAGGAAAGAACGGATCAGTTAAATACAATTAGAAACATATCGAGTGAGCAAGATTTTCTGAGGTTGAATGTTTTTGCAGTCATACAATGTGTTGTTTGCAGTAAGACTATATCTGCAAGAGCACTGTAGCCTTCATATTACTTTAAAGTAATTATGTATTACACTGTAACATGCTGTCATTTTCACATAATATTTCTTGGTTGCTTGCAGCTACCATTGTCACACCTTGCACAATTTCCCATTGCCCATGTATAACATGTTTTAGAAAATAAAACTATATTTATCCCTTGGCCATTGAGGAGTTTTATGGTCTACAGCTGGATCCTGATGAAATTTATATGGAATCTACATATGATTGTAATCTTAAAAAAGGTGCTTCCATCCATATTGAATTTATACATCAAACATGACTTACACACTCTTAGCCATTGAGGAATTACATGCCGTGGTGCTTGCTTTCAAAACTTTCGCTGCTCCGGTCCCGGGTTCGAATCCCGGCAGGTGCAGGAATTTTGAGAGTTGTGTTTGGTCATATGAGCTATGCCAGGACGTTCCGTGGTTCGGATTCCACGTTAAACTGTAGGCCCCAGAGGAAAGGAACTGGCCGTCCTACCTCTGACACAATGGCTTAGTATGCTTCCTTCGGGAGGATCCAACCAACCTTCGGGTTGTGGACTAAGTTAAGTTTTTATCATTGCATCACATCCTGATAAAAATTCCTTGGGATTCTTTCAAGTTAAAAATAAAGAATAATTGAAATTGGTGTACCTAGGATACATTGATTAGTAGCCATTTTTCCACAGATGCTTTTTAAACTTTTATAAATGAAAACACTGTTTATTAACAACTTTTTCTTTAATCACATACTCTCAAGACACATTTTTTCCTCGTGGAATGGGACACCATACCAAAAAAAAAATTGTAAATACAATGTATTTTGTTAAAATTATATGTGAAAAAAAAATGGAGCAATTGAGAACCACCTCCATTTTGGAGTGAGAATTTTTATGGTGGTGCCTAGTGAACTGATGCTAATGCTGTTATGCTTACACAGTTGCAATCATGCTGGTGCACTAACGCTGGCCTGGGAATACTTTAATTACACATTTGTTGACATACAGTTGGGTATGCTCTGACATCCACATGACCATTTGCCAGCCAGTTGTAAGCAGGCAATGGTGTATTCGCACATTGGTATTCTAAAACACATACTGGAAAATTATACACAAGAAGAGGTAGACATCATTAGGATACATTGGTTATTAGCCATTTTTCCACAGTTGCTTGTTAAACTTTTGTAAATGAAAACACTGTTTATTAACAACTTTTTTTATCATATACTCTCAAGACACATTTCGTCCTCATGGAATGGGGCACCATATCAAGAAAAAAACTATAAATTGAATGTACTTTGTTAATAGTTAGTTATGTATCCAAATAAAAAAAAATTCTTAACACCACCATGTATGTACATTTACAGTCACTGACAGTGCTCCATTCCATAAGGGTGAAACGCATCTGAAAGTATAGGAATTAAAAGCAGTTGTTAATAGATAGTGTCTTCATTTACAAATCATTAGGATAGCTTAAGATGTTGCTCGGTTGCAATGGAATTAGGCCTTAGTGATTAACCAAACAGTACAAAAAAGTATTTGCTTTAAAATATGTTTGACTCATCTTATAATTGTATAAAATTTGCTAGATGTAGGTTTTTTTACATGTCGGTATTTGTCTGTGTGAATTTAAATTTGTCATCACTTTTACACTGTTGTTTTGTGTGATGACAAATAAGCATTACACTTATTACCATATCACATAAGGTGAGTAATGAGAGCATTCTTGTTACTGATAAATCTTAGAAAGATTGTTGCTTACAAATACAATCAGAACATCACTGAAAAAAGAAATAAAGACAACATAACTTCTGTCTCACGTAGTAACATCGTATTGTATCTACATTTTCAGAATCACTGGATAAAATTTTATGTAGTTTTTTTTAGGAAGGTTTATGCATACTAAAAATTGACCTATATCTGAGTGAACTGAACAGTAAAAAATTTAGTGAATCAAGTAGGCAAATAGTTAGGCATCAGTGTGCTTTCAGCCAAAATCATTATCATTAAAGATAAAATACTTGTAGAGTGAAACAGATTCTACAAAAAGACTCCATTATAGCATAGGTCAGTCTATTACATACAACTTGCAATTAACATTTTAATTTAAGTTGTAGATTTGCAAGTTGACTGAGATGTGCAGTCCATTCTCAGAGACTAGCAACGGTGCTATCTTGCCTAAGAGGCCAAATCCGTTAAAGTTCTTACTTTTGTCATGTGTCCTATGACAAACACTCTTATATATTGAAATTTAAAAAAGAAATAAATAATTTATCTAAACATTCCTCAACATTTTGTCAAATGGAACGTTTTCCACCTGTTCTAATCTAAAAACCAGTTATGTGGTCAAATGAGGGCCTGGATTTTATAATAAAGTTCTTATGATATAGAAGAATAGGTAATATAAATTGCAGATAATGTTATTCCCCTCTGTACAATTGCAGTCTTTTGTGCTTCCTGGGTATTATACCCTTTTTGCTACCAGGTTATGTTTACTGAACAATTCAAAAAGATTGTTGCATCATGATCATGAACTTCATCGACAGTTTTATGATTTCTTCTGAACTTGTAAATTTCTCTCTTTCATTGTTGTCAATCATGCTTATTTGTAAAATTTTTGTTTTCATATAGGATACCTGAACTGAAGCACAAGAAGAAGCTTCATTATGCCAGTCAGTTCCCAACGGAAATTTTTGAAGCTAGATATCACTCGTCTTGACTACCTATCAGTAATTAGACAATAATTTTAATGAATGGTTTAAGAAAAACTGCTTGTAATATTTACTGAAAGTGCTCAGTTATTAAAGATATTCAATAGCTCTAGTTTGAAAACCTGTAAAATATTTCACTGTGAAGACAACTGGTTGAACAAATTGTTAAATATTTTGTTTGTTATTGGAGAGAATAATGAAATGTACTATATAAATGGAATAGATTTCATTGTGTAGTTACATTTTATGCATTTTAAATTTGATTTGTTGCATTATGAGTTTGCCATTTCTACTGAGAGTTACTGTGACTTAGTATTCCTTCAAAAAAGGAATGCAGCTGCACTATGTATGAGGTTTGTCGAATATGTTCGCAGCCTGATAGCGGTCTGTTTTTCAACATAGTTCACTCTGATTACCACACATATCCTCCAACAATATTTCAGTCATTTTATGTCATCCACATAAATGAATTTCTCAATGTTATCTAAATGACACCATCATCTAACTTCAATTGGGTATCATAAGGAACTTTTGAAGGTTTGGAAATGGGTGGAAGTCTGAATGGGCCAGATCTGATGAATAGGGTGGTTGTGGTCCAACTGAAACCTATACTTGTGATTACAGTCATGGCAGTGACAGAGAAACAGCAACTTTCTTCACAATTTAACTCATTTTTTCCTCAATAGTTTTTGATAGTTACCTAACATATTGGGAAAATCTATTGTATTGGCTTCAAAGAGGGCTCACTCTCTTCAGTGGCTGTTGACCTGTTCTCAAAAGTTTTGGCATCCAGTGGACAGAAATCTTTTGCATGTTCAAATACTGTCATAATGTGATTGACTGTTGTTCTTATGCCAGATCTCTCTTCAGTTTGCTGATCTGTTAAATTTACTTTGGTGGAATGTCTTTCTTACCATATAAATTTCTTTCTTCTTTGTTTAAATGAAACCTAATCCACTTACAGCAACTGCATCAGAATAAATGTTCATTCCAGGTGCTGATGCTGTGAGTATGATCAAAATTCTACAATAACTGAAGAATTGTGTATTTTTTTCATAAGAGTCTACCATTTTGTTTTCCTGTTCAGGCCACTAACTTAAAAGAGTGAACATTATACTTTATTAGCAGCAGATTACTGATTATTAATAGTGCACTTTGAAGAACATTGTTAACATATATTAAGGTGCAGCTATTAAGTAATGAGAATATGCTTCTTGTAGGCACTACATCTCTTGCAGTGAAGAGTGCAATGAATGAGCTTGAACTGTAAGCCAGTTGATATTTAGGCCTTTTTCCTAGCTGCTTTACTCATAATGAGTTTCTAGTGGTTTTTTTATCCGTTTGCACTAGACTGATAATAAACCACTAGAAACCCACTACTGTACCGGGTTCAGTACCCGTAATCGGGCTACTAGCAGCATTTAAAGGAAGTGGTGTGTAGCTGTCTTGCCACATCATGGTTAATATGAAATCCAAACAGTACATCAGTCTAAAATTTCTTGTTGGCAGTATCTGACCATCCAGAAAAATCATCACATGTGATAAGACATTGATTTTTCAGTATGATCCTGAAACAGAAGCAATCCATGCGTTGAAAAATTTTCACTTCATCAAGAATAAGGAAAGCAATGCTGATGGTTTTCTTGATATCGGCGATGTCACTATGATGGAATTATTACCACAAAATCAAACATTTAATCAGAAGTGTTATCAGGTTTTAGTCAAACTGAGGCAATGAGTGAGGATGAACAACATATGGATTCTGCTTCATGACAATGCTCCCACTCACCATACACAGTCTCAAGTAAGAAGATGCCATTGTATGTATTATCTTGGTTCTCTGGGTGGAGCCTCGTCAATTTATTAAAACCTAATGTTTCTGCCATCATGCTGTGGCTTTCATCAGAGGACTGATGAAAGCAACAGCACGATCGCAGAAATGTTAGGTTTTAATAAATCGACGAGGCTCCACCCGGAGAACCAAGATAATACATAATAATAAGGTATTGGAAACTTCATGTCCAGTAATGTATAAATAGGGAGAAGGAGTATTTTGAAGAGGATATACACTAAATTGTAATGTTGCAATTATAAATACATTGCTTGCAACCATTATATTTATTTAATAGTTACACATAACACAATTAAATTGACGCAAAATGCTCTGCTATGTTTGTTTTACTTCCATACATTTATGATATAAGATAAAATTAGATGCATTTCTTTTGATCTCATGTGACAGGAGTTCTGATGATAGGGAACAGTACATTATATTATTCTTATAAATGATAATATTATTAACTATAGACTATTGTTAAATTCTGTATTTGTACATAGTTTCCAAACAAACAAAAAATCATAAGCCACATCACTTGTTGTAAATAACTTCCCTTTCTTAACCCAGTATTTTCACTTTCCAAATTACAAGAATTAAACTCTTTCAGTTTAAGAGGGGACGTAAAGCTGTCAGTGTGTTGTAGAATACATTACTTGTTGAATGTTGCATGAAGAAGATGCAGAGAATCTTGACCCTTTTGTGTGTGATAAATTTGTTCCTAGTATTATGGCTATATATGCCAGCATTGAGATGAATTGTTTACTATATCTTTCTTAAGAATCATTACAAGGTATACATAATGTACCAGGTTTGTGAGTATACCTGGAATTCTAACCATACTGTTGATTGTTTTGTTGTTAGTTGTTGATGTTTTTTTATAAAATAAATTCAAAACTGAAGGACTGTTTTCAAGAATCTAAATCAGTTTCCTAATTGCTGAACAACTCCAAACCTTCCATGACACCAAGTGATTAGAGTCCTTGTTTTATCAATTTATTTTTTAAGTTCTCAAAACACATATATACAGAGTATGTTTAGGCACTTGTTAACTGAATGATTGTGTGTGTGTTTTTTTTTTGTGGTGTAGCCCTATCATATAGTTCAGAGTCATTTTAACAGCACTGTGCAACAGGTCAATAGGCTTCATTGATTTCAGAGAAGTTTAAATCAATGTAATGCTGTATAGATATTGCAGCTGGTAATGTCCTACTAATGTTTTTCCTTGAACAAACACTACTCTCGCTTTATCCATCTATCTGCCTTCCTCAACACCTCTTACTTTGTGAGACATTCACAAATTACATACTGCCTTAACAGTAAGCATAAAAGAGTCATTTCACCCCAAATGGTTTCCTAAATGATTCAGATTTCAGATGAAATCATATATTTTTGATGTATCAATTACATTTTAAAAAATTTCAGCGTCAGCTTCAGTATATTTATCCGCTCTAGAAAAGTACTGTTTGTTTCTTGTACTGTATATTTACTCTTGAGTATCATCCACATTTCTTTTGTGTGCTTTACTCTTTTCCAACCTATATGGAGGATGAGAAGAGTGACAGATTAGGTGTAATGTCAATTTTCTGTAATTTTAACACACGAGGATGGGACCAAAAAATAACCGAAATTTCTTTATAGAAAGCATTTACTTTATTGTTTTTTACCTTAATCTCCTTCAAAGTATTCTCCATTAGGATAATGCACTGGTCGAAATGTTGATTCCAGTGTTGAATGCACCTTTTAAATTCATCCTCTTTCATACCTATTAGCACCTTCGTGACATTACATTTTACATTGTAGACATCAGCAAAATGCTTCCCTTTCAAGTCTCTTTTTCATCCTCGGGAACAAGAAGTCTGAGGGTGCTAAATCTGGTGAATTAGGTGCTTGGGTCAAGGTAGTCATTTTTGTTGAGGCCAAAAACTGGCAAACACTGAGAGCCATGTACACAGGAGCAATGTCGTGATACGGGAATCACTCACTGGATTTCCACAGAGCCTGACGTTTTCGTGCCAAATGTCTGCGCAGCCTTTTTATACCCTCCAAGTGGAATTGTTGGTTTATTGTCTGGTTTTTAGGGACAAATTCTGAATGTACAATCCCTTTGGTGTCAAAAAAAAATCAGATCAACATCGTCTTCACATTTGATGATGAGCTTTTTTTGATCAAGGTGAGCCAGTTGACTTCCATTTACTTGACTGTTGTTTACTTTCTGGATCCTACCCATAGTACCATGACTCATTGCCTGTGATGATTTTGTTGAAAAAATTTGAATCATCTTTGAATGCATCCTTCATTTCACAACAGACTTGAACACGACAATCCATTTGATCTCCGGTATCAGCAAAAACTTTGCTGCCACTCTTTGCATACACAAATCAATGTTCAAAATGTGCTGAATTGAGCTCCAGGACAATCCAAATAAGCACAAAGCACAGGAAAAACCATGAATATTTCTAGACTTGGCCCTTCGTCAACAGGAGAAAAACTGACTAGCTCCAATTCACTGTCCCCCTCTCCCTGTCCCCCGTTTGAATTTACCCCCACCATGTTCCTGACTAACGATCATTCTGTGAAACAGTCTCCTACACCACCTCCCCTCCTTGATTTTCTCCTGTTGAAGAAGTCCAAGTCCCGAAATATTCATTGTTTTTCTTGTATTTTGTGCTTATTTATGTGTTCACCCCATGATACCATCATCTAAGATAAGTGGTGGTTCATTTCGCTATCCCTTTCTTTGTAAATCCATATTCTAATTAGCTCCTATTATATATATAAAACAATGAGCAGGAAAAATCCTTCCTTATCATATATATATATATATATATATATATGTCTTTCATTCAGGTCATACAGAACTCAAAGAAGGAGGCATAAAATGCAAAACATAGAGGTGTAATTATGCTTATCATGGGTGTATAAAATGCTTAAGCTTCAACTGATTTTGTGGCTAGTATACCAGATGTATTTTAGCTGCTGATGAAGCGCTAATTGTTATGAACGGGAAATGAAAAATAAACAACTTCCGTTTTTAGCTCCAGTATTCTATGTATATTCTGTTAAAAAAAAAATAATAATAATCAGTGGTTTAACTGGGACACCAATTCATTGATAATCATGTTTAACCGTGCAGTTTACTTGGCTAATAGGGTCAGCACCACACTTGAACTTTGTGTCAATAAGAGGCCAAAAAAAAAATTTAAGCCTGTTGGACAGCAAAGTATTTTATCATATTAATACATTCAGACTACTGATTCTAGACTGCCTTTGCTAGTTTCATAACACTTGTACAATGATTTTGTTGTACAAGTGGCAGTTGTAAATATTATATTTATATTCAGTTCAGTTTTTCAGTGATATCAAAATTATTTGTTGCAACTTACATCAGCAGCATTAAAACCCAGAGGAACTTCGCAGTGTAAAACTAATAGGATTTACTTTTTCCTGTGAAACAGGTGCATTCCATAGTATGATTGACAGTAATATTATCTTAAAATGAGCAGGAAAGGGAAACTTGTGATTTGCAAGCATATTTAGTGCACCTGACAGTTGTAACGTTGGTTTAATGACATTGTTATATGTCGTAAAATTTTGGTTGTACCAATTATCACTCAGATTTGTGATTGGATTAGTTTTTTTTAATGGCTATAGGCAACTAAGGCCATACAGCCAGCTCAATTATTAATTATTTCTAACTGAGATTGAGTTAGAACAATATTTGAAATTTTCCTATAAACCTACTGCAACATTAAATGTATTCTTAAATCAAATTATTTATTATTTGAAGTAATTCCTTGTCTTCTCTGCAGGATTAAATTGTTCCAGTTGTTTACCTTTCCCTTAAAATGTTGAACCTAGGTGCCAAAACATTCCCAAGAATTGAACGGCTTGTTTTGTATTTGTGGGCAAGTGGTGTCTTCTTATTTATGATCAACATTACCTTGCACTTTTTTTTTTTTATCTAGGTTCTCCGGGTGGAGCCGCGTTGATATATTTAAACCTAACGTTTCTGCCATCGTGCTGTGGCCTTCTTCAGAAGACTGCTTTGTCAGCTGCCGCTACGACTTTTATAGTAGCAGGAAGCATGACCAAATATGGTCAAGTTGCAAACCATTGTCGGCATTCATGTTGTTCGGCCGTTTTTTTTATTTCTAACGCTTCTCTTACACGCCTAGGCCACCATCTGCTCTCAATGGCTGTAACGCTGGTCTTATCAAATAAAATTGAGTGGCCACTATCAGCTGAATGTAGAACAATGAGCCTCTCCTTAAAGGTGCGTCCTGTTTCCCCAATGTATACCTTGCCGCAGTTACAAGCAATTTCATATACTCCTGGTGTTTGCATATGTTTTCTCTTGTCTTTAACGCTGGTCAGGATGCTGGACAATTTCCTAGGTGCCTTCTTTTTTAGCAGCCGAACAATCTTATCCGTCACTCCTTGGCTGTATGGCAATACGTCTACTGCCTTGTCAGGTGGTTTGTTGTTTTCCGCCGATGATGCTGCAGTGCGTGACAAAGTGGAGCGATCTAGCTTTATTACACGCAGCTACACAATAGCCATTAGCTAGAAATATCTCTTTTAAATTTCTCTTTTCAGTGGCCATAATCGCTTCGTCTCATACCATGGATGCGCGGAGAGTTAATGTTTTTAAAATTCCACTTTTGATCGCTGGATGATCGTGAGAGTCAGTGTGTAGGTACTGATTAGTATGCGTTAGTTTTCGGTACACTCGGTGGCCCAAGGTTCCGTCGTCATTTCTTGTAACTAATATATCTAGGAAGAGGAGCTGTTTGTCGATTTCAATCTCCATAGTAAACTTGATCTTATCATGGGCTCTGTTTAAATGATCGAAGAAGACATGAAGTGACTCTATTCCATGGGGCCAGATGACAAAGGTGTCATCCACAAATCTCAGCCATAGCGACGGTTTCAAGGGGGCGTTCTGGATAACTTCAGCTTCGAAAGCTTACATATATAAGTCGGCGACTACTGGGACAGTGGGCTTCCCATGGCGGCTCCTTCCTTCTGTTGGTAAAACTGGTTCTTGTACTGAAAGAAGGTCGTTTTCAGGCAGAACTCAGTAAGTGAAGCAAATATATATTCTGTACGTGAACCACTGAGTAGTCAGACAGTTGTGTGGAGAGGTTATACCCAAGCCTTACTGTATTGATAATAGAAGTACTTTTCAAGGAGCATCTAACAATCAAGAGAAATTATACAACCATGTAAATGCTTTAAACTCAGCTAACCTTGTTTTTTTAAGTTTGCTTCCAACTTACTGAGAGGCTAATCTTTATGGACAAGCCTAAAATTGCCTTTAACAGAATAATTATTACATATAAGAATTTATTTCATTCTAATATGATGTTATAGTAAAGTTTCTTTTTAATTTAAATTATTCACTAATTCAACAACACATTTGTGCTGAATGATGTCACTTTACACCTATAAATAAAATAGTTCACCTTTAGTTTTACTTTTGTCTGATATGATCCTCCATTATTTGAAAAAGCATGTTTGTTTTTTTTCGTCAAGGCAAAGCATTGATGAATAGGATATTGAAGTTTTGCGTCATGAACTAATGGCTGGTTGTGGTGGTTTTCAAAAAAGGAAACTTGAAAAAAGATAAACATCCGTTAACTTCCGATCTTCCCTTGTGCATCATTTACACCTGTACATACCAATAGAAGCAAACACCACATCAACTTATTTCGTGCTTTATTGGGAGTCTTGAACTAGTAGCGGTTATCCTCCTCCAGGAAGAGCGACATCATGAGTGGAGAGTTCCTGACACGGAACGTGTATGCCGGGCCGTTTGCTCCGAAGCGTCCCATAGGATAGCCGTATACGTCGGGTCCAGGTTTCTTGGTCTTGTCCCCCGGCGGGTAGTTGCGACCGGTTGCGGTGTAGCGGGGCGCCTGGGGGGCTTTGAACTTGCTGACAGGGGGCTGCGTGTAGGTCGACGGCGCCGGAGTCTTCAGCGTCGACAGCGGGTCCAGCCATTTCCGTCTGAGGGGAAGCAACGAGCACATGTAAATTTGTTTTCCTAGTGACAACAAGTCACATACACGACTTTCTCACAATGTATTCATTTATTATTCCATGCAAAGCCGAATGCAAAAAGTCTCCCTTTCCGATCAGTAAAGATTCATCATCAGATAGGGAGAAAATACAACATGTATTACACATGGCCCCTTTCTTGGGACTCCTGTTCTTGTTATATATCAGTGATCTTCCTGGAAACTTGTCCAACAAGGCTAAGAGCGTAAGGGAGGCGGGGGATTGTACGTAGGAGGCGAGATCGCATAATTCAGCTAATTTAATTGTAATGGAGCACACGCTCCGGTGGCAATTTCCCTATACACCCATCTCTCCCCTTTCCTGCACCCACCTACATTTGCCCACTGCAAATTTTAACTTTAAATTCTTTCAACGTTTTTGGTAAATTACTCATCATTCCCTTGGTAACTTGTTGCAATCCCTGATACCTTTACCTAAAAAAAAAGAATTTTCCCACACCCTTGTGCCAGAAATCGAGTGCCAGCTTGTGGTCATGGTTATTTTTTCCCTTCCCTCCACTACTTTTCATAATACCGTCACAAACCACACTGGAGTTTGTCTCCAACGACGCTCAACAAAACATTTTTCCCGTTTCATTAATTTGGCACCAGCCATGTTCTGAAGTAAACTGAACATTGATTTACCCGAATAATTCCCAGAACGTGGTGAACTGGATGCTGTGATACGGAATGTCAGCTTACAGTGTCGGATCTGGGGGAGTGGGGGGGGGGGACAGACTGGGGCGCTTGCCCCGGGTGATGATAACTGGGCCAACAGTGGCGACTTTCGGGATGACAACAAAGAGGGCGGGAAAATAATGTTCGAAGGGGCAGCATTCGCACAGTTTTTGCCCCGGTTAGGAAAATTCCTAGATCCACCGCTGTCAGTTTACATTTTGCTTCACGATGCATTTCAACATAACCACAAGATCTGTTAAAGTTGCTGCTCGATAATCAAAGCATGTACCGCAAGTGTGTCGACAGTAAATGCGAATTAATTTCTTAAAAAAAAATACAAGTTAATCTATTTATGCTGTAAACTGACTTAAATTCTACATATCAGAAAGGAATTCTAAAGGATAAGTAACGAAAGGGTTACCCCGGAATGGATCAGAGCCACTATCTAATGAGAAAGAAGATACAACGTTGCCGAAGGATAAATCAGAAGATGAAGGCTCTAAGAAGAAGAAATTTTCTATGGTTTTTGGAAGCCCAAGTTATAAAGGAAGTGATGACAACTCCAAGAAGGGCATACACATCAAGCTTGGATTGAGTCAGAAAAATACAAATACCATTAAAGTCACTGGCTGTAGCTACTGCATTAAATGATGACGATGATGATGAACTTGAGGAAATACCTCCTGAAGCACGTATGAGGATGCGAAATATTGGAATGGTAACTCCAACATTTGCTGGGACAAATTCCTTTGGCAAGACAAAGCAAGGGTTCTCAGATTCAAAGAAAATATTTGAAAAGACTATAAAGAAAGCAATGGATTCATCAGCTCATCCTTCAAACAACACTGAGTGAAAGTATTTTATGCGTGTGTCGTTTATTAAGTGAAGTGCTTTAACAGTGAATAAAGTGTTTTTAAATAGTACACTGTTTTAAGACGTGTACAGATTAAAAAGAGCCTTGTTTAGGGTATAAGTGTAAAAGTATTTTGCAAGGCGGAAGGTGAGACAAAAAAAAAAAAATTAAAATGTAGTTCGACATTTACTAATTTTATTAAAATCAGTATATTGAATTTTATTCTATGTTGTTGTTGTTATATCCGATGTGGTAATGAAGGTAGCTTCTTTACTAAATTCTGAATATATGTATTTCAACTTAACTAGGTGATATTGTTTTAAAGATACAAATTGAGTTCTTCACTTATTACAAACTTTTGATTCACATACATAAATCTGTATCTGGAGTACATGTGTTTGTTCCGTCATAACGCAGAAAATACAGATTTTTGATGGGTTTTCGTAACGTGAAAGCTTGGGGTCCAAGCTAAAATCTGACTTACATATTGAGACATTAGGACACATTTATTTTATGAATATTATGGCATAATTTAAAAACAGCTGAATTGATTTTAACGGTATTAAAACTGTGGGTTTCCCTGAAGAACATTGGAAAATAAAAGGGGTGGAGGTTGGGCTTTTCTATGCCAAATGTAGATACGTGAAGCTAATTATACCAATATGACGGCTGTGAAAACGGCAAAACCATTAATAAAGGTAGAAGGTATTTTCTTTTTGATTTAATGTGATATCGCATAAAAACTGTGGGCATGTATAAAGAACAATGGCAATAATTACGGGTTGTAAAGGGGGAGTACTTTGGTTTTTGTAAAACTAATGTGGACAGTATTTTTTTTATTAGTTTTAAAGTATACGTGTGCAAAATTCCATAAATGTCGTATAAGAAGTGTAGCTTTGTATGAAGAACATTTGCAAAAATTAAATGGGGTGAGGGGTTGGTAAACAGAGTATACACAATATATTTCTCTTTGTTTTAAAATATATGTATGCCAGTGTTTCGTCGAACTCTGATAAAAATTGTGGGTTACTATAAAGAACATTGGAAATTAAGAGGGGTACGAATAATGGGGGAGAAGGGTTGGGATAACTGCCATGCTGATTGATTAAACGGTGTCAACGTCTATTAATCTCGGATATATACATTTATATACACCAGCACCCATTTTTATACATAAGATTACCGAGATTATGAAAATGACTTGCTCCAATTCATTGTGCCTTTTATCCCAAATTATATGAGTCAAAACGAAATAAATATAAACATCTTACAATGGGCATGGAAATATTTTCTAAGGAAGCTAGATCAGGCTATTGACCTTATTTCTTCACGACAATGTTGTTAACGAAAGCAAAAAGTCTTTTTGAAGGAAAAAAACAGCGATTACGTTTCAATTTTACATGTGAACTAAGTAAAGAAGAGCTGTTATCTTCTATGTGCTGGCTGATGGATGCAGGCATCAAGTAAGAAGGTCATAACGATTCACAGGTTACGACTTTAGGGCGTGCCTTTACCGCTAGCGAATGTATAAAAGTCGCTGCTTGTCAAGTTATGTGGACTGTGAAGTACGGGTTGACAGACTATGGAGCTGACATCGCTGGTCAAACTGTGAGTTATTCACCGGAACCAGTTAAGTGCATCTTAATATGTGTTAAGGCTTAACCTGAATGAGCCCCTGGTACTGAATCGTTTCGTCATCGTATGATTCCTAATGTTGTTTATGTTAAAAAAAAAAGGCTGAAGTGGCTAAAATTCCGTAAGCTTATTCGGAATTGTCGTTGCTAAAATTTGGGTTCATATCGTTTAATATTAATAGCTTGTAGTAAAGTATACGTGATACACATTCTTGTAGTGCATTACTCAAAAATTGATTAACCAAAAAAGCCATTAGGTCAATTTTCTGTCCAACAAGTTATTTACGAGAAAAATTCGTGAACACAAAGCCTAAATACTGGTAATTATTGCAATGAAAGGAGCAAAAAAAGAACATTTGATTACAAATGATACAGACCTTCGTGGGTGGAATATTCCCTTTCACCAGATGGAGAGAGATTTGGCTACTAAGTGAAAGTCGCATTATGTGAAACACAATTCAAATAGAAAAACCGACAGTAAAAACAGAAAGTAATTAGGACACTGCCGGTTTGAATCCCCGTCCGGGCATCCAGATTTGTATTTTCCGTGATT
Source organism: Vandiemenella viatica (assembly GCA_031002005.1). Taxonomy (NCBI): domain Eukaryota; kingdom Metazoa; phylum Arthropoda; class Insecta; order Orthoptera; family Morabidae; genus Vandiemenella; species Vandiemenella viatica. Next base: position 116,623,714 of record JARYHS010011408.1, read on the forward strand.
TCCCCAAATTACTCCAGGCGAATGCCGGGATGCTTCCATGACTAGGCTATGTCCCCAATCCCATCCTGCCTCTAATGACCTCGATGCCGAAGAGGCGTAAAGCAATAAATAAATAAAAATTAGGACACAGCTCTATGACAAATTGTCAAGTTCTTCGTCAGAAAGAAGGAGAATAAGGAAGAGTGAACGGTTGTATCATCTTGCTGTATAAAGTACGCTACCAACCAATACTGACCTATGGTTCTCAAACATAAGACTTCCTCCTGAATTTAACGGAGCCCATCTGGAATACTATTAATTACCATTATTGTTATCCAAGTACACATACCCCTGAAAATTTTAAGTTCTATCTGTCAGTCTTCAGCTGTATCAATAAAGAAGAGTATAAATTAAACATTTAGAATTTGGAGTTCATAACTGCTAAGATTACTATGAAATTTTCAATTTTAAACGAACCATGGCGTTTACAAAACCCTGCTACTGACATATAAAATGCATCACAAAGATCATATCAAAATTGTTTACAGAAAGAATGCAACTGTTCGTTCAATTATCCAGTTCGAAATTTTGCACCAAAACGGTCCAGAGTGTAATGTGTGCCTTTCATAGTACGTCAGATTTTAACTAATGTTTCGTATGGACGGCATAGCTTGGCCTGGCTGATCTGGACGTTATTTCAAACTAAGGCAAGGTTACATTTCACGCGCGCCCAATTATCCTCGAACGCTCGAAAATCAGATTCATCCAACAAAAGAAAAACGTGTTGTTTGAGTCCAAACGAACTGTTTCCGTCTATACCTTACGTGTGCAGTATCTCCTACGGACCCACCGTCTGTATAGACGACTCTTCGCAACTGAAGAAACTCATCGAGTATCGCATTAGATACTCCTACTTTTATATCCGTTTTGAGCTATGGAGGCGGAAAACCTATCCATAGACTAAAATATATTTGTGTATCTTTGATACATGTCTCGTTTGAACGCTGGTACACTGATGATCCACAGATATTATTGAGTGATTAGGAACATGCCGAGAGACTATAGTAAGACTTCTCCTCCCGCAGGTCCTGTGATATGAAATCATCACTTGTGTGTGATCCATCGCCAATGCGAAATGTTGAAGTGACAAGTGGCTTAGCTTCGTTTCGTCCAGTTAAACGTGAGCTTGTGTACGTAATTGCCACACAAATCGCCAGATAGAAGACTGAAGACAACAATCCAAATTCATAGATTCACCTCAACGTGTATAATGTGTCTTCACCATTTTTATTTTTTTTTATGGGTGTTGATGGGGGGAGATGAGGGGTGCAGCCATAGAAGCGTTGAAATATGAACCTCTCGGTATAAGTGTGACTGGGTCGATTCCTATTAATGTTCTCGTCGACAAACTTACTAAAGTACACATCAGGCCACAGAATCCTCTTACACCTTTATGCACGTCAAACTCTTCAAGACATCCACTCAACTGACAGGTGTCATCCACAGGTCACGGTAATGTCCAGATTAAATAGTTTCTAAGCTATTTCTAAAAATGGCCAGGAATGATAGCTCTTACTCCTGTTCGTCGTTAATGATGTTCGTATATTGCTGTCTCAGTGCATTGTTCATATTACGGCAGGCCGTCTCCCTATTAACGACTTTGACCCGAAATCGATCATCTCTTCGATAATATCCCAGCACCGGACACCACACTCCTACCGCCCGACTGTCGTCCTCTTCGCAGACAGCTGCAAAAGTCAACCGTGATTTGATATTGGAAGCAAACCCATGAGGTCATACTTGATCACAGCCGTCTTCACGAATTCTCTCATGTACGTGTATCACACCAGTGTTTATATTAACGTCGAAGAAGTGGTCATCAGCAAACTAAGAGTTCAATTCTTCAAAATTATAAATCTCAAAAGGCAAAAGAGTTTTAAGTAAAAACGCGCATAAAACTGGTATTGAAGTTTCATCGTAGGTACAGTGTAAGCAGTTCTCACGAATGTGCTTGATCTAATAGCATGTAAACTGAAAAGGCAAAGGCTAATCCTGTTACCAATGGGACAACAAGCAGTTGTAACTGCTCTTTCGTCTACTTAACAGTTGAACAAACCAAAAGCTTTAGACGTAGCCCAATACAGGACCGAAAAACTTTAACTCCGAATATGTTTTAGTGAGCCTTATCGACTCGTCGACAGCAGAGGCTCAAAACGGTACGGTGAAGACGCCATCATGTTTCTCCATACCTTATAAACACTTTACAAATGTTCCTTCTCTGTTATTGTTTTGGATTTTTTAAGATTTGTTCTGTGTTATTTTTGTCTATGTTGTTGATTTGGCTTTTAAAATGGTTTTTATATCTACACACACACGTAAATTTTGCGCGGATATGTATTTGGTGCGTTTTGGCTTTTAATGGATCATCAGGGCGGGAGGGAGGGGGAGGAGAGGGTAAGCGGATCAAATGTACCCCGGCCCGCAGGCTGATAAGGGTCCAATCACCGCCGGTAGGGGCTCCCAGGCCGCCCATTTCACCTGGTCAGTTGTAGAGCTAAAAAAGAAAAAGTAAACTGATGAATTCGCCACTGGCCCCAACCGGTTACGTGACTGCTAAGAACGCTTACCCCGGGCCCGAGAATCAAAGCGCCGGCCCTGTGGATAATATGGACGATCTAAGGTAGAGATTCCCAACGGGGGATGTACCACAACACCCTTCCGTTAAAATAATTGTTCCCACGAATCCCTCCCTCCCACAATTTTTTTTATTTAAAAGATAAATGTCTACTTTTAAGTACTAAAAATGAGACCTCACTAAATATGTGACGTTACAATAGAGGTCTTCACTCTAAGAGGCGATGAATGGCTAGGGTATCGTGCACACGGGCGGCGAGGATAGAACATACCTCGCACCCTGCGTCCCCTTTCACATGACTTCTTGCCCTCGGAGGGGGGGGGGGGAGGGGTGCACCCCTAGTTTGGGAACCTAACCTAACCTAAGGTAAGTTAGGAAGTGATCGTTGCCATCTGCTTGTAAGTTTTGGGCCATTGAGTAAATGTTACGTTTGTGGGACTATATTTGTGGCTCTTTGGGATGTTTGTGTACTGACATTCTGTAGGCCGGCGCGCTGGGCTTGTCGGCGACCTTGCGGCCCACGGTGGGTGGGGGGCGGTACGCGTTGGGGGGCGGCACCGTCTCCACCACTCTGAAGCGGGTGCGCTCGCCCATGGTGTAGGCGGGCGCTCTGCGCTTCACCAGGTCCCCGCAGCACTCCGGCCGGTAGCTGGCGGGCCCCGGCCCCGGGTCGCGCGCTGCCACAACGTGAAATGCTTAACTTCAATAAAACTCCTCTATTACCTTTTTTTAATTGCGAAAATATGTAGTCACCAAATATTTAAAAACAGCAAATATTAGGCTATTTACATATTTGAAATTACTATTTAATACGAACTAAACGAACTGTTTTTAGCTGAATTTAACATGTATTTTTTTTTTTAAATCATCGTTACTTCATTTCCAGTTATTTGAATTACAACAAACAATTATTGTTTTTGTTGCGTAGACTTCCACGGTCGTTGTCCATGTTATCTTGGAACCGCGTCAACGTCACGTTTCAGCCATTAAGCCATGGCCTTCATCAGAGGAACACCATGCCTCGGATAGCTGCCGCCTATAAATCGCTCCCGATGTCGCGTTTGTATTGACGTCAGCGCGGCCGGTCTGATGGGGGCTTAGGTTTCAATAAATTGACGCGGTTCCACCAGGAAAACCAACTATGGTTTCGGTTGACCTACAAGTAATACCTAACACTGGACCACCTAATACTGTTATTATTTTTGGAAACTGCTTTTCTACAATAATATACCAGTTACATTTTTCGGCACCATAGAATTAAGAAATATTTTACTGACCTCATAGTAATTAAACAAAAAAACACGTAATTCCAAGAGAGCTTACGATAGAGGAGATTTATTCCGAAGTCAACTACCTTCACAATAAAATCAAAAATTGTTTGAAAATTGTTACTGCTCGAACAATTTAAATAATTCCTTTCCACATATTACGTTCTTGATATCCTAGCTAACTTTATGATATGAAAATAACATTACACTATTCTAAAATCCACTCCGATCCGCAATTACTTGCAAAAGTAGACAACATTTTTGATCTACGTTGAAGATAAAAAGCAATGTTTCAGGCGTATAATGTTTTCAGAAAGGTACTGATCCCTCTAATAGCTCAGTGGTTAAAACATTTCTTCTCACAGTTAATAACTATCTCGCAAATACTTCATTTGTACAGTTTGAAGAAATCTATTTTTAAATATTATAAAGTGATATCCGTATTTTTGGACACATATACTGTAGGAATTACTTTTTTTAAGGGAGCATGCATAAACCACATAGCTCCATTTTGGCCTCCTGTGAACCCCCCCACGTAGCCCGACGTGGTTTTTGTCTCTACCCCCTCCCCCTCCCCACATACCACGTGCTTTTTTCCATACAGATTCCAGAAGACATTTTGCACTGTTTCCTCTTGCCAGACTATCGTAAATTACATACGGGGATAATTAAATGATGGAAATAAATATTTACATGCTTCTGTGTGTTCTATATCTCATTTTAACTGTGACAAATAATATGAAAGAAATGCGGGATTACTGGAGATCGCGATTCCACCAGGAGTTGTCATCATAATACTGCAGTGGTCAAACGCAAGTCTCCACTATAAATTAAGTACATTTAACGGTTTCATACTGGTCCAGGCTGTATTACAACGGAATTACTGCTTGATAATAATACGTCTTGCGACTGATTACATCACTATTCCAACGAGATTACTATATGTTGTTGTAGCGGAATCGCGATCTCCAGTAGACCCAGAAATGCTACGTGACCTGGCTCGGAACCCCCCCCCCCCCCCCCCTAGACCAAGTCACGTGGTTTATGCACAATCCCTAAGCACTAAACTTTCCATCGTCGTGTATTTTGGTTGTGGGATGACGTATTTCAGATTACTAAAACTTAGGGAGAAATGACCTAGTACAAGTTTTATCTGGCGTTTCTGATTTTTTATAATCACCCATATATCTTGTGTGAACAAAAAATACTGATACCACTATCATCTAAACACGAGATAGCGGCCTGTCATATTTGAAAGGTTTGTTTATGATTGACGGGATTTGAACAGTAAGCTTATCAACTGCAATATCAAAACCAAAAAAAGTGATCAGTACAAGATGATTCAGTCATAAAGGTGTAACAACGTAAAAACAATCGTATTGTGACGGTATTATGTTTTCTTTTATTTATGGAATTGTCTGTCCTAAAATATATCTTCCTACAGTTTTGTACCCTTATGGCACAATATATGGTGAAAATATTTCTTCAGTCTGCTTTGACCCCATCTGACTTATCGTATGTAACCTAAATTCTGCGTGGTCTCCCACGCAAGAAAACACGTCAATCAATTTAAGTAGTAGTGAATGCTATCTCCCATCTTTGATATCTATACTTGGAATTCACTGCGGGTTTTTCTCGTCTCTGAAACATGTTAACTGTGTTCGTCTTATTAATCGAATAGTTCAGAATTCGTTTATTTCTTAGAAGTAGTCTACGTGTCTACTCCAAACTTACTTCGAAATTGCTTTTGTTCTAATGTAGTTCCTGTAAATTCCACTAACAGATTTAAATCTGTTGACTTGTCATATTTAAGACAGCATCGCGTTTAGTAATAGGGTCTACGTGCTGCAGCAACTGAAATTTTTTTTTCTTAAAAAAAAGGTTCTCCAAGTACTTTTTTTTTTTACCTTTCCTGTTTATTATCTGTTTCCCGCAATATAGTACACGTGGACATTTAATGTACGCCCTCTCACTTAAAACAATGAGTTGGGTAAGGAACAATTGTTGAAGCTTTGTCCTAACCACAGAACATGTTTTTAGGTTTGAGTAGAAAGTTAAAAAGACAGCAAACACTCTTCACGAACTTTCTTCGTAGCTTTTCTATCGGAAACATAAACATGAAGATTTCCATGCTGACAACGCGAGATGAAACGATGGGCAACTGATCAGATTCCTATGAATGAAAATCACTTCGAATCGGATTCAGTCGTATGATTTTGTAGAAGTTTCGAAGAAACACGATCGAACACCATGTTTTAAGTCTGGTTCAATGCATCGGGAGTCCGTCTGCGCTCAGAAAATGTAGACATTCTACAGCATTTGATCATCCACGGTGTTTATGAAAGCATGTCCAACTTCATTTTCATCAATTTAGGACAAAATGCTCATCTCATGATTCTTTACTAAACTGGATCATACACAATGAATACAATGAAAGTCCGGTTATCCGAGTTCGATTATCCTAGCCGCCGGGTTAACCGAGGCAAATTTTTGAAATTTGATAGGGAGCTTTTATGAAGATATGGAATATTTTTACACAGTTAGCCAACCAACTTCCAGCCGTAAAAGAAATTAACAATGAAGATATACAAGAGTGGTTGTTGGATGACGATCAAAATCTGCTTAACAATAATGAAATTGTTAATATGGTTGTCAGAGGACAAGGAGAAGAAGACGAAGAAGATAAAAATGAAACTGTTCAAAAAATTTCTCATGCTGAAGGCTTAAAAAGAATTAAAGCAGCACTTGAGTATATTGAGCAACAGGAAGAAAGCACAGCAGCCGACATAATGATGCTACAGCGTTGGTGCTATACTTCCGTTAAGAAGAGAAACAAAATTATGACACAGAAGACAATTAAAGACTTTTTTGGCAAGTGATCGTAATTAATGTACAAAAAAAACTTTATTTCTTCACAAATTAGTTTTACACTATAAATAAATTGTATTATTTCAGTTTCAATACGTTTTTTGATTCATTGTAACCTCTTTCCTTGACCTCCGGTTATCCGAGTTTTTCGTTGTCCGAGGTGGTCCCGGTCCCGTTTACCTCGGATAATCGGACTTCTACTGTATATAATCAGAGAGGAAAAAGAAAGCTGCGTCTAGAGCTATACAATACGGATAGAAAGAGCTATTAAGGCAGCCTTTTCTAAAACTAACAGATTTTCGGTATAATCGTATCCTGACTGCTAATATGATTGCGCTAGTACGTTTAAGTATACCTTGTTATTAGCAAACGTGTCCAATGTTTCGACTTCGAAAAGTAACTTACCTACATCACCAGGCAGTAAACGATGTCAAATTAATCTTCTTCGTTTTCATCACCTCTTTCCCACATTTTGAGGGGCGGCCCCCTTCGATAAGCTTTACTCTCGTAGTCATTACTATTAATTTAAATGCGATGGAGCACATGCTCCGATGTGAATTCCCCTTAGTTATCTAATTTCCCCTTTTTATTTTTTTTATTTTTTTATTATCTTATACAATTTGAGTAATAAATTCCTTCCCCCATCTACTTTTGCGATTTGCGAATTTTAATTTTAAATTCCTTCAGTGTTTTTAGTAAATCATTCATCACTTAACTTGGTAATTTTTTCCAGTCCCTGACACCCTTATACACAAAAGAAAATTTTCCCACTCCTTCATGCATGAAATCGAGTGCCAGCTTGTGTACATGGTCATCTTCTTCCTTCCATGCACTATTCTTAATTCTCCGACCAATATCCTTCCAAGTCCATCACCAAAATATGCTATGTGCATTCCTGGCACTCTCTTCGCTCTCGTTCTTTCTTCCAATGACTCCCAATCTAGATCCTTTATCATATCAGTTAATGAGTGGACCCTGCGATAATTTCCACAAGCAAATCTATCTTTTTTTCTTTGCATGCCCTACATTTCTAGTATTTGACACGCAAAATTTGGGTCCCAAACTACATCACCATATTCAGCCAATGGTATGTCCAAAGTTGTTTTAACGCATTTCCTTTGCTTCTCTGGTACATCCTCTCATCCTCATGAAGGATTTTGTAAACTTATCCTGCCACCTGCCCAATGTGCTCTGCCCAGTTGAGTTTACTGCCATCATGCCAAGATATTTACACTTCAAGCCTTCAGCAAGAAATTCTGACCCCACCCCATAATCATGAACAACCCTTAGTTTATTATCTGTGTACCTAAAAAACTGACTCTTCTTGGCATTTATCTTCATTCAATGCTGATATTCTATCCAGGTAACCCTGCAGCTGTTCACGGTCTTCTATTGTTTTGATGCTATTATATATCATTATGTCATCTGTAAACAACCTAAATTCTGACCGTAAACCATCAACACAATCATTCATAAGAATAATGAACAGCAACGGTCACTTGCACCTCCTTTGATAGTGTATTTCCTACTCTAACACTTTGCTTTCTGTCTTTTAAGAATTCCTCCAACCATCAAGTAACTTTTTCATCCAACTCTATAGTTCTCAGTTTATTTGCAACACTATAGTTCTCAGTTTATTTGTCAAATACCTTATAAAGATTTATCAACTTGGCCTGTGATGTCCAATTCATCTGAAATATCTCACAGACATTTCTGATATAGTTGCATATCAATCATTTCACCATTTTGCCCATCATTGATGTCAAACTAATCGTCCTGTAATTTTCAACCCTATTTGTCATACCTCCGTTATGAACCGTTATTACTATCTCTCTTTTCCAGCCCTCTGGTAAGCAGCAAGACTCCAGTTCAAATTTTGTAGTTTCCTCATTTATATTTACACGAGACTCTTCTCTGATTTATTCCCTCCCATCACAGGATGATAATCCCTAGTAGTCTGATTAAATCAGTCGAGCAATATGTCTGCTATTTTAAAATCATTAATGACCTCAACTCCATTCTCATCTACAGTTGTCTCAGTTTTCTAACATAGCCATAGAAATTTCTAGAGGTATTGTTCAGTAGTCCCCCTGTATCAATAATATTCTTCACAAACCCATTCTTTGCTTCCCTCATTTCTCTTATTAATTGCTTGTTTAGATGTTTTAACTTTTTCCTGCTGCTTTCCTGTCTCTTATCTCTGTTGTGTTTCCATCACACTAATATCTTTAAGCTTCTCATCTCCCTATTGTAGTATGTAGGTTCTGTACTTCCCTTTCTTTTCTGCTTTGGAATAAACATTTCCTCGCCCTTTTTGATTATCTCCTTACACTATTCCCACTTGTAGACACTGTACTTGTGCCATCCTTCCATTTGCTGGAACTTTCCCAGAAATTACTCTTCAATTCTAAAGTCTGTGCCTTATATAGTTATACCTATTCCTACCTTCAATTTTGGCTACTGGTTTGCTGAATCCCCTAATATCCATCAACACTGCATGGTGATCACTTATTCCTTCAGTTACTTGACACCCTACAACATTTTCATCAGGCTTTATACATCCAACATGTTTGGTCTCCTCGTGCTTTGGTCTACCACTTGTGTAAAACCACCTTCCCTTATTTAGGTATTTGCCAATCTCCGTTCCCACGCATTATTAATCTTATTTCCAACCCAATTGACGCCTGGTAAATTTAAATCCTTACCAACAATGACCATTCTTCGATCACCTCTGAACTATGAGTATGAATTAAGTTTCTCTGCAAGAACCTCGTTTCCATCTTTCATTCTTCCACTACGGTAAGTAACCAACATCCTGGTTATTTCTTTTTTATCACCCCAAAATTTTACTCCTAGTAACTCCTGGTCATGATGTATGAACACTAGAGAACTGTAGTAGTCTATTCTTTGGTCAAATGTGGAGCTTTGATGTTACGGGCCGCATGCCCTTGCTGACGCCACGCATCTTTTATCCACTGCCAGGTCATACAAAGTACTAATGAGGGAAGTGACGTATTGAAAAATGTCTGTGAAACGTGTAACTATGTTCAGCGTATGATAAGTGTATTTTTTGTTTGTGAAATGTGTAGTTTATGAGGTGAAGATTGGGAACAGTCCCGGCAATCGCCTTGATGGCTGCAGAAAACCGACTAAAAACCGCAGTCTGGACGGATGGTAGTTCGGGGCTTGGGTTCGTGCCCCGTCCCGTTATACCTCCCCGATCCAGAACGCGGCGCCTCAGCGCACTCAGCCACTTTGGCGGGTTAAACGATATCAGATTAATACTGTGGAACAATTACATTTGTGGACAGATTTTTTTTTAATTTTTAAGCTTTCTAATTTCGCATTAAATTGAACATATCTTACTC